>CM059192.1:97838711-98438711 GCA_030323885.1 Branchipolynoe longqiensis
TTCACCAATACCCATTTCAGCTTTTCACAGACGCATATCTATTACCATTGCATTGTACCTCCCACTTCATAACTATTATTGGAGACAGGATTCTGTCCACCCTAGTGTTTCTGTATAGATACAGGGTGCTGGTGTCCGGTGTATGTGAGGGAGGGAAATGTAGCACAACCCCCATCTCGAGTCTAAAGCCCCGTTCACACAGCACAACTTTAGGCCGAACTAGATGAGGCGAACTAGAGGAGGCGAACTAGGCGTCCTGTCCACACAAGCAGTACTTGGGGCGGTTTAAGGCGGGAAATCGATCTCTGCGGATGAGCAAGTCCATACTAACCAGCGCCAGTTTCGGTTCGTCGACGTCACCACGAGAGAGTGTGGGTTCGACCTACATATGAATAGACTGAGTCGTATTGTTTTGGAACAGTCAAAACTTCTGCTGGGCAGTGAAACCCTAAAAATAAATTATGAAAAAAATATCTGTGCACCTCTAGCCGGTTCATAGACCAAATTATATTATATAGTGTGACGTGCTTAATCCGCCTCAAGTAAACCGCTACTGTCCACACAGGCAAGGTGGGGCCGACTTAAGCTAGTTAGCTTCATCTATACTACCTCGAGAGGTGGTTTACTTGAAGCGAACTTGGTGAGTCGGCTCATGCCTAAGTCGCCCCAACATCACGTCCACACGACCAATTTGAGTCGAACTATAGGAGGCGAACTAGTTAAGCCGACTTAACTCGCCAGTGTGAACGGGGCTTAAGTGTATAGACCACGCTACAGTAAAGTGTATTATTGCTTAAACATTACACCTGAGTAGAATGCGATACAGCAGTTTAATATTTTTTAATTGATTGAGTTCTGTCAACTGGCTAGTACCTGATAAAATGACCGTCCTACAATTATGACACACGGACGCAACAGGAAATGGGATGAGGCAAATGTGGGCCTACAACACCCGACCCCCCCCCCCCCCCACACACACACACATACACACACACCAGGAAATGGGGAGATGTGGAAAATCTGGTACGTGGTGAGTTATGTAGTGAGTCAAACAGCTGGAAGTGGAGTTCATGCGGAACCAGGTTGGGGTCTAGGGTCAGGGGTAGTACCACAAGATACCCGATGACTGTACTGGGGCCATATGCATGGAGCGGTGTTAGCGGCGTGTGGTGTTAACCATCTAACACCGGGTAGCTATCACCGATTATCAGGGGCGTCGCGAAGTATGTCAAGTCATATGCATGGTGGCCTAAACGATTTGTGTTAGCTATACGTGAATTAATTTATACATTATGGAAATCTCTCTGAGCCTGTTGCCGGCGAGCACCTGGTTGGGCCTAATATATTGCCTTCTCTACCCACCAGGAACCAGCGCGCTTGTTACTGTGTGAGCCTGTTCCCGGCGATGACTGCTATTTGACAATATCTTCGGCGACGGCAGCGGCGATTTGTTTAGTTTACATTCGTCGATTTGACAATATTAATATCGCCGCCGATGCGGCGGCAGCGTTAATATCGCTTCGATTTTAGGGTTAATTTGATCAAATTTCACTTTTTGAGTATGTACTTCTGTTAAACATGATAGCATTGCATAGATTTGGGCCTAATATATTGCCGATGATGGGGCGGCGCGGGTTGCTTGCATTCATTGATTCGACAATATTAATATCGCCGCCGATTTAGCGGCGGCGTTAATATTGCTTCGAATTTAGGGTTAATTGCATGAAATTTCACTTAGTGCGTATGTAATTCTGTTAAATATGATAGCATTGAATAGATTTGGGCCTAATCGGAACTCCATCCTGACACTAACCTAAGACTGACACCGCTATAAACCTGCTATGGGCTGGTGTTAGAATCTCCGACTTTAAACTTGCGGTGTTGGCCTAACACTGCTCCATGCATAGCGACTTTTCGGCACTAAACCAGAAATCCTGCCCTAACCGCGGTTTGGCTCGCTAACACCGCTCCATGCATATGGCCCCTGGACTGGCGCCCCCACATTCAGCATTTTATTGTGAGGTTAACTGAATCATTTAAATACGCAGTTAACAATAAAAAATAGTGCTTTGGAACACTTTTCGATTATTGGCTACAACAGATCCAACACGCCATGGCACCAGGAGTGCATTATTGACATTGGTGACGTTGGTGCATATTTGCCAATGGTGCCATTTACTGGCAACAGAAAGGCGACGGGAAAGAATTGGACGTCAGAACGCCGGTTATCTGCGAATATACTGGTTCAGCGGATCCGCTAGATCATGAGTTAATCTCAAGGTTTTGAGTTTCTGTCTCTTTTATTTTTAGATAAATATAACCTACTTTACTGAAAAAAAGATATTTTTATTTTATATTTAATAGTGAATACATGTGAAATTAATTTTGGCATGCACATCGAAATGCTGAAAACCATAGGCTTCAACAATGAGATGTCCTATTAAATAGACTTAGAATTTCGTCTATGCAGCAACACATGTTTAAATGAGTGCATCATTATCTCAGTTGATTCAAATATTTCTATTTTGAAAATGTGATGCTTTCATTGGACCATACACCTAAACAAAGTAGATGACAGGTGTCGGTGTTGGATGGGAGTGACGATTTCATAGGCAAACTTCCAGCTTGAGCATTATCTTTGTCCTTATGTTCCCATTCTGAGGCATACTCTTGGGACATGGCTGGGGGGGGGGGGGGGGGGGGGGGGGGGGAGGGGTTATTGGCTGGAGTTCAGCATACCTTCGATTTTACATTCGAGTATCCTGTCTCCCCCGCCCCCTTACCGCCTCCCCTCCTCCACACATACCCACAGATACACACACACACACATCCACACACACCACACAAACACACAAGCAACAACTGAAGAACAGCTGAGTAGCCAGAACCCCCCCACACCCCGCGCCTCAAACAAGTCGCATAGGATACAATAGACCCCTTTCAATGTTTACAAACATCGTGTATGAGAGCGCAGCTTGGCTGCAGAACGAAGGCACACTGCCATTGAGTTTGTCGATATGTGCAGTGCAAAACGTTAGTTTTATTCAAAATTAATAGAAATACAGATCCCAAACCTTATAAATTCAATATAATCTGTTTGTTAAGCATGTTATCTGTTTGTCTGCCAAGCGGTTTGTTTCTAGGTGGTGTGGTTTTAGAGATATTTAACTTTTTCTGCATGAAGATTGCTCATAGCCATTGAGTTTGCAGTGTGACAGTGTGTCATCCTGCAGACAAGCAGCGTGCGCACTGACTTAAATACCCATGGTGACGTCATATGAAATAGGTCTATAACACAACCGCGTTTTAACACCACCTGGCTCTCTGGGTAATATAGGTGTGCCAGTGCTTAAGGGTGGGACTTCTGCAAACAGCAGACATGTCTCGACATCGTGATGGCGGTGCCGGTTGGACGGTGGCCCGGTGTAAAGATTTCAAATTCCCCCCATATTCAAGTTCCCCCCCAGGAACTTGAAAACGTTTTCAAATTCCTCCCAGGGGAATTTGAAAACGTTTTCAAATTCCCTCCCTCATTTTAACTTTCCCTCCCCCCCCCATTTTTGGGGAATTTTCTTTATTTTTGTAATTTTTGATTATTTTTCATGACAAATATTATAATATACAGAGAATAGCATAATGGAAATTATTACTAGTACAATAAAACATATTTAAACCACAAATTACACAAAAAGTCTCCAAGATGGTTAAGAAAGAAATATTATAGGTCTGAAATTTAAAACGTTTTTTAAAGTATTTTAAGCAATTTTAAATTCCCGGAGGGGGGAATTTGAAAATAGGGGGGGAATCTGAAAACTGTTTTTAAGTTCCCCCCCCAGGAATCTGAAAACGTTTTTAATTTCCCTGGAGGGAAGTTAAAAACGTTTTCAGATTCCTGGGGGGGAACTTGGGAAGGGGGGAAGTTGAAATCGTTACACCGGTGCATTCTACCAAGTTGATCATTGAGCGGGAAGGGAAGCAGCCTTTTCATGGAGACCCTCATGGTCATAATACACCTGCAGTGGCGCCGTGCATACTGAACATGGTGACATTGTCTGCGCCTTGCACTGCAGTTCCCAGTACAGTGTGGGGGGAAGGGTGGCGGCTACATTGAACTGATTTACGATAATTGGACTTGTTGATCAGAACGAGGATAGACGATCGCAGACTTGTTGTGCAAATGTCGTCTGCTAGTGCTAGCAATGCCATGGAAGAGGTCAACATCAGGTGAGAATGGTGAAAGTATATATTTGTGCCTGCATACACACGACACTGGCTTATATAGGTGGATGCTGTCTGCTTAGTTAGATAGATGCTGTTAGCCTAGAGATCTATGCGAACACGTATATTACTAGTTAGGCAGATGGTGTTAGCCTAGCGACGCAAGCACATATACTAGTTAGGCAGATGGTGTTAGCCTAGCGAGGTGAGCACATATACTAGTTACTAAGTTAGGCAGATGGTGTTAGCCTAACGAGGCGAGCACGTATATATTACTAGTTAAGCAGATGGTGCTAGTCTAGTGAGGTGTGCACATATATACTAGATAGGCAAATGGTGTTAGCCTAGCGAGGCAAGCATCTGGGGGCATATGCAGGAGTCAGTGTTAGCAGGGTTTGGTGTTAGAGCCTATTACCGTTTAGCTATCACCGACGTCGGGAACTGTGTCAAGTCGTATGCAGGAGTGTGTAACACTTTCATTATAGCAAAACGTGAATTTATTTATAGATTTGGGAAATCTGTACCCATATATTAGGCTTATATCTATTAAATGCTATCATATTTAACAGAATTAAATACGCAATAAGTGAAATTTGAGGAAATTAACCCTAAATTCGAAGCAATATTAACGCTGCCCCCGTAACGGCGGCGATATTAATATTTATATTTTCGAATCGACGAGCGTAAAGTAAACAAATCGCTAATACATTGCCGCCAATGCGTAGATGTCGGCCAGTATGGATGTCGACGGCGTCGCGACGGCGGCGATTTGTTTACTTTACTTCGTCGATTCGACACTATTAATATCGCCGCAAATGCGGCCGTAGCGTTAATCTGGGTTCACTTTTATGGTTAAATTGATAAAATTTCACTTATTGCGTATTTAATTCTGTTAAATATGATAGCATTGAATAGATTTGGTCAAAACCTTACGCTAACACCGCCCTTAAACCTCATATGAAACGGGGTTAGGGTGGCGGAACCTTAAAACGTGCCGTGTTAGCGTAACATCGCCTCCTGCATACTGACTTTTCGGCGTTTAAACCAGAAATCCTATCTAAACGCGTTTTGGCTCGATAACACCGCATCCTGCATATGGCCCCAGTACTAATTAGACAGATGGTGCTAGCTTAGTGAGGTGAGCACATTTACTAGTTAGGCAAATGGTGTTAGCCTAGTGAGGCGAGCACGTATATTCAGGCAGATGGTTTTAGCCTAGCAAGGTGAGCACATTATACTAGTTAGGCAGATGGTGTTAGCCTAGCGAGGCGAGCATGTATCATCATCATCATGCTGTCGGTCGCGATGCGACAAAGACTGCTTTCATTACTTGACTGCCGCTCTCCATTTAGCTCTCTGCTGTGAGAGTTGCGTCCATGAGTCGGTCTTAATGTCTCTCAACTTCAGGTTTATTTCATGAAAGCTGCCTGCAAAAGTGTTCCGAAGTGCTGCTGGCTTTTGCAAGTTACCAGCGGCACTCTCTTGGGGAGCAAATAGAGGTTTCACACCGGCAAAAACATGTCAAGACAGGCGCAAAACTATTTGTCCCTGCAGTGGCTGGTCGGGAGATGTTGGTAGTTCCATACATCAACCGCCCTTAATGCTGCCACAGTGACATGGTTTTCTGTTTAGGGTTTGCTCCCTTAGCCTTCGGTTCTGTCAAGAACCTGTACCACAAGGCAGTGGTTTACAACTCTGCAGGGCAGGGGCGTTAAACTCCCCGAGGTATTGCCATACCTGCAATACCTGCGTACGAGCATGTATACTAGTTAGGCAGATGGTGTTGGCCTAGCGAGGTGAGCACATGTATGTATACTAGTTAGGCAGATGGTGTTAGCCTAGCGAGTCGAGCACGTATATACATCACAACTGGAATTTCATTAAGCAATACAAGTAGTACTTATCTACAAAGGACAACTCTGCATATAGACCAGTGCTGATTACAGTTGGTGTGTCCTGTCATCGCAGAGACAGGCAGGTGAGACAAACCACTTGTCATGAGTTATGACAGGTTCTACTCTCTAATAGTGGCACTGAATGGAAACATCTAGAGGAATCTTAAGGGTTCATTTGGGGCCTTCGAAGTCAGGAAAGGCCCTGAATTTCATTTAGCCTAATCCAAAGTCTTGAATTTTGAAAAGTAATCTTGAAAAGGCTTGGTTTTAATTTTGATCCATAAAACGAGGGGCTGCTCGAGTTCACTTCTCAACAGTATCACCCCCCAACCCGCGCGCTCTAAATGGCCACCCACGTCCTAGCCGGCCCAGTTTTGTCAAATAGCATGTCAGCTGAGTCGTGGCACCTACCAGTAATGCACTCTACCATGCGCTTCATATCACAACTACCAAGGGAATGTACCGAAATATGTTCGATAGTGTATCAACCTTGAATCTCACATATAAGTGTCATGTTTTAGCACCAGATTTTTTCACTTTGTTGTTCTGACTAGTACACAGTAATCTGGTTAGCGATGGGTTTACGATAAATCCGGTCACCGACTAAGGGTAGTAAGTTGTATAATGCGTACCCGGCTAAATAAATCCAGTTTAAGTCTGGTTAAAGAGCACCCAGGAAAATGTTTATTATGGCTGATAGACATCATGATCTGCTTAGCGATGGATTTATGATAAACGGCAACAACCCTCAGGATTAGGTGTGATCACGACCCTCGAGATTAAGTGTGATCATGATCCTCGAGATTAAGTGTGATCATGATCCTCGGTATTAAGTGTGATCATGATCCTCAGGATTAAGTGTTATCATGACCCTCGAGATTAAGTGTGATCGTGATCCTCTGGATAAAATGTGATCATGACCCTCGGGATTAAGTGTGATCATGACCCTCGGATTAAGTGTGATCACGACCCTCGGGATTAAGTGTGATCATGACCCTCGGGATTAAGTGTGATCATGACCCTCGGGATTATCTGTTTATCACGACCCTCGGGATTAAGTGTGATCATGACCCTCAGGATTAAGTGTGATCATGACCCTCGGGATTAAGTGTGATCATGAACCCCTCGGGATTATCTGTTATCACGACCCTCGGGATTAAGTGTGATCATGACCCTCAGGATTAAGTGTGATCATGACCCTCGGGATTAAGTGTTGTCATGACCCTCGGTTTCTGTCATTTTCTGAGATAAACATATTAGGCTGATCATTATAATCTACCCTACTTTCATTTGAAGTAACTTTTATTTTAAATAGCTAACTTTTGAGATATTTGAAGTGCAAACAACCAAAATTAGTTTTGGCAAGCTTGCCAAAACTCTGACACCATAGGTTTCTGCAGTAATAGGTTCTATTAAATTGCTTTAGTATTCCCTTGTATGTGGTGACAAATGTTTAACAAGTGCACCAGTATTTAAGTTAGATATGTAGAATCAAATTGAGATACTTGTTTTGGTTTGGGAAATTTGATGCTTCATCGGACTGTGCAGCTTTAAGTAAATCATTGACTAAAGATAGAAAGTTGTGTAGTGCGTACCTGGCTTAAATGTAGGTGGGATAGTTCAAAAACATAATGGTGAGGAGAAAAACAAATTATTGAGATCACACATGGCTCTGAGCGTCCCTGAACCGTGACAATGTCACGATTCTGTGAGCCTAGTCGCTGAACCTCAGCTAATTATGTACAACAGGAAAGATGCTGTCGACGTTGGTTGGTTGGTTATTGGAGTTTCACGTCCTGTCAACATCTAAAGTCATATCAGGATGGGTACTGACTTGTGACAGTCATGGCGACTTTATAGTGCTGCCCCACTAGCAGACCAGGCTGCCAGCACCATGACCTGATATCCCATTGTAACATTATCCTGACAGTGAGCCAACCAGTACGTCGTACACGTGTCGTAGGCATATCAATCCGTGCACTTGTTCGCTGGGCCGACATCACTTCCTTTACCTTGTGATATAGTTGACAACTTATTACTTCTAACAAGATGCATAATCCGATGAAAGCATACCTTTTCCGAAACCAAAGCACGTGCCTAGATTTCATCCTGAGTATTCAACTGTACTTATTTCAAATGTATTGCTGTATAGAAGAAATATTAAGTCACTTTAATCAAAAAACTTTCACTGCTGCAAGCCTGTGATGTCCAGCATTTCGGTGTGCACACCAAAATTAGGCTGGTCACATTTTGAAGGGAAATTGATTCCCCCAAACAATTTTCAAGTTTGTATATGATTTTATTTTGTCTGGTGTCACCTTGCACAAAAGGAGCGACTATAAGTATGGCACGGTATGTGTCCTGCTGGTTAAAAAAGCATTATATATGGGCTAGGTACCCTGACAAATCGCAGCATTATGTTTATCAATTAGATGGTCCAAAGCAAACACCAATCGTATGTTTAGTTCTGTACTAAGTACTGTGGCAAGGTATGCAGGTATTGCAATACCTCAGGGAGTTTAACGCCCCTGCCCTGCAGAGTTGTAAACCACTGCCTTGTGGTAAAGGTTCTTGACAGAACCGAAGGCTAATGCCAAGTACACACCTACCGTTTACGATTCGCGCACTAAAACTCGCGACTCGACCCGACCCGCTTAAAACTGGAAACGGGCCGATTCATTTTTCGAATCGCAATCGTAATCGGCCGGTTTTAGCCCTAAAACTGAGTTTTTAGTCGCGAATCGCAATCGGTAGGTGTGCTAGGGGAGTGCACACCTACCGACTTTTGGGCAGTTTTAGTTTGTAAACGGTAGGTGGGTGCGGATGAACGGTAGGTGTGTACCTGGCATTAGGGAGCAAACCCTAAACAGAAAACCATGTCACTGTGGCAGCCTTAAGGGTGGTTGATGTATGGAACTCCCAACATCTCCCGACCAGCCACTGCAGGGACAAATATTTTTGCGCCTGTCTGGACATGTTCTTGTCGGTGTGAAACCTCTATTTGCTCCCCGAGAGAGTGCTGCTGGTAACTTGCAAAAGCCAGCAGCAGCACTTTTGCAGGCAGCTTTCATGAAATGTACAGTGCAGTCAAGTAATGAAAGCAGCCTTTGTCACATCATGACCGACAGCATGATGATGATGATGATGATGATGATGATGATGATGATGATGATGATGATGATGATGATGATGACGACGACGACGACGACTGTGACACTCAGACAGGGTAGGACAATAAGGACTGCCCGGTTGCTCAGGGCACCTAGTTTACTTGGTCGAGCAGGTGAAGTTCTCGGTGACTTGCCTGAACAGGGCAAGGTAGACAACATTCAGTAACTTGCCCGATTGGGCAAGTGGGGGGAAAGATTACTATCCTACCCTGTGTAGTAAGGTGTACTGACCTTCGCAGGTGAACTACCACATACACAAGTAGATGTGAGTAGCTTGATTGCATCAGGGAATTTAAATAGACCAATGGTTATGACACTAACCTCAGAATGGCAGAATGGTTGGTTTGAGTCCCGTTCTATGCCTGATGCCCCCCTCCGCGCACAACAATATCTTTTTGCAAGTCAATAATTTTGAGTGGTATAATGATCAATCGGTATTGATAACAGTGTGTACTATACACAACTAGAAAACCCACAGCAAATAAAACAGAATACATATATAATGGTGGAGGATTTAGAATATATAATAGGTATGCACTGCGTGGATGCCTGGCTATGACCGGCTGGGTGGATGGCTGATTAATGATTTAAAGTTGCAGAGTCCATGGATATAATTAAGGATTAATAATTAAAGTTGCATAGTCTGGTGGTTTTGAGTTTCTGTGGGTTTTTTTTCTGATATAAATATATTGGGTTGATTGTTCTAGCCTACTTAACTTTAGACGAGACACGGTGGACGAATAGGTAAGAGCGCAGGCTTCCCATGTTGAAAGTCTGGAGTTCAAATCCTGGCCGAGCCAAACCAATGATGTACAAAATGTGATACTTGTTGCTACATAGCCTGGTGCTTGGCATTACTAGGATAGGGAAAATACTGGTTAGCTCAGTGTTAGGATAATGTGACAGAGTGGGAAATTGGGTCATGGTCTCCCAGTGGGGCAACACTATATAAAGTCACCATGAGTTTGCAGTTACAAGTCAGTACTCGTCCTGATGACCTTAAATGTTACCAGACTGTGAAACCCCAATAAACAAACTTTACTTTAATTTGAAATAACTTTGGAGATATTTGAAGTGAGAACATTTGCCATTTAATTTGTCAAGCACGTCAACATACCGACATCCGAGGCTTCAGCAATAACTAGATACAAGATTCACCCCGTACTGCTGCAGTAGGGGTGCAAACCAACCCTAAGTAAAAGCTGTCGAAAAAAACGGGTCAATGAATTGAGAGCTTAATTTCACAATCTAAGAAGCAACATTTATTCTTTACATATCTCTTATTGATAGCCCGCTACCTTAAAGTTGAAAAATATAATATAATATCTAGTTTAATGCAATTTAAAAGTGAAATCAACGGCGTTCTGCGGCCGCCATCTTGTCTTTTTGCATTCTCTCCCATTTCACCAACTCTGCGCCTATATAAGTATCCATTTGATACTGGAGGCAGGCATTCTACTCCCTGTTCCATACTAAAGCTATTTTCGCCCGTATTTAGACTGCGTTGTCGTTCACCCGTGTACTGCGAGTACCGGGTGAATCCTTTATCTAAGCAATAGCATGTTATTTTTAATTGACTAAGTGTCCCCTTCTATGCAGCAAAGCATACTTAATAAGTACACGAGTATCTAAGTTGGATATGTAGAATCAAATCTAGGTATGTATTTTGATTTAGAAAATGTGATGTTTTGGGTGTACTTAGCAGCTTTAATACATGCAGTGGCAACGCGCCGGTATATTATCACCGACGTCACCATTGCAGTGTTAAACATAGAACTACATCAGCAGCTTACCAAGATTCAAAAGCCAAATCTGATAGCAGTGCACTATGGGTAATGTTATCTAGACCACAGGTAAGGTCAAAGTGTGGAGTACCGTGCTGAGCTTCTGTCTTATCTTGACCAGCTTAGGCACTACTTAGATAGTCAGTCAGCTGACCTGGACGCACAGAGGATGGCGACCAAGTGACTCGCCGGCCAAACACTGGGTTATTTATTGAGTGTGCACACTCTAGTGTACAGGTTGCTGTTGATGTGGAACCCCCCCTACAGTAAGCCGTTCCCAAGGGGGTTGGTTGTCTGCTGCTGGATGTGGATCTCACTTACACATGGACACACATGGGGAGTTAGAACTTCTGTCGTCGTTTACCGTGGAAGGTGGAGATTGTAGGTATACGGATTGCTAGATGAAGGCAGACTGCACAAATACCCTATAATACTAAGACGGCTCACTCAGCCTGTATTGTGTATTAATCAAAATGATCAAACCCACCACTTGGTGCGCTGGCTGTTCTCTTGGTTAAACAGGTGCTATATTATATGCATAAATGTATATATGAATGTGAAAGATGTGTGATGATGGCGATGCTGATGATGATGTGTATTTGTTCATAGCAATTTCATATTGATGTGTATTCATACTTACCTATCTCATGTATAATATAATTGTATGTGTTTACATGTGAAACACCAACCAGCAGCCGGGCTGATCAAACCCACCACAAGGTGGCACTGCGAAATTTACATTACCATGGGAGAGATAGGGAGTGAGCCGTCTTAGTATTATAGGGTCTGTGCTGTGCCTGATACAATGATAGATTATAGGATTCAACTGAATCGGAAGAAAGCTGACGTTTAAGCCAAAGGTGGTCGGTCCCCTAACAGAAGAACCGTAGGTGTATCATGTTATCAGCCAGATTTAGAGACTTGATCTCTACTGATAATGATATGAACCCTATTGTCTTGGGAACAATTAATCGTGTTGACACGCACAATGTTTTTAAATCTTAGTCAGTCTCCAGTAGCTAATTATATACAAAAACACCGAATATTTTATTCTCCAATATTACCAACTATCAGGGGTGTTTTATAACATCTTTACAAACCAGGGAAGATGCTATTGGTAATCTCTGGTAGGGAGGGGTCTCTGATAGGGCGAGGGGTACTTCTGGGTCAAGCGATTAGCATATCTGGCTTCACAGGTGTATAATTACAGTTAGAAATTAAAGTGGCATAGTCCGATGAAGCATTAAATTTTCAAAACCAAAAGAGTTACCTAGATTTGATTCTACATATTTATCTTAGATACTGGTACAGTTGTTAACCATTTGTTGTCACATAGAAGGGCATGGGGAGTCAATTTAATAGAACTGGTTACTGCATAAGCCGATGGCATCAGAGTTTTGGCGTGCTTGCCAAAATGAATTTGGCATGTTGTCACTTCAAATATCTCCAAAGTTAGCCATTTATTTAAACTAAAAGTTACTTCAACCTAAAGTAAAGTAGCTTATAAATATCAATTTAATGTATTTATCTCAGAAAACGACAGAAACTCAAAGCCATCTGACTATGCAACTTTAAAGTCAAGGTTAAATCTGTATCGTCCAATGAAAGCATACATTAAAAAAAAAAAAATCACCTAGATTTTGTCCTACATATGGCATTTAGATACTGGTGCACATATTAAGCATTTGTTGTTGCATAGAAAGGGATATTATTATTAAGTCTATTTAAGCACACCTGTCAGTGTTAGTGTTACTGCTAAAGCAGCACAAACAATTTCTATGTGAGCACTAAAATTGATTTTGTATGTTTTCACTTGAATTATCATTTACAATCAAGGTTACTTCAAGCTAAAGTAAGATGGCTTAGTAGAGTGCTTGCTTTCCATGTTGGGGATCGTGGGTTCAATCCCCAGCCGCGGAGTCAAACCAAAGACTTTCAGAATTGACACATGTCACTATGTAAAATATTCCGATACTCAGCGAGGGGGTAATGCAAATGTTCTATTACTGATCGGCGTATGTGACCAGGCGCATGTATGTATATATATATGTGGGTTGGTGGTGCCTGAGTGGGATGTAAATAGACATAGTGGTGCTGGCAGGTCTGGGTGTGATTGCACTCAGGGCCTAACCTAGATAAAAGATTCACCCGGTACTTGTAGTACACGGGTGAAGATCAGCCTTATATAAATACGGGCGAAAATAGCGTTAGTATGGAACATCACCTAGAAACTGTGTCTCCAGTATCAAATGGCTACCCATGTAGGCACAGAGTTGGTGAAATGGGAGAGAATGCAAAAAGACAAGATGGCGGCCGCAGAACGCCATCGATTTCACTTTTAAATTGCATTAAACTAAATATTATATTATATTTTTCAACTCAAAGGTAGCGGGCTATCAATAATACATATGTAAAGAATAAATGTTGCTTCTTAGATTGTGAAATTAGGCTCTGATTTCATTGACCCGCATTTTCGCCACCTTTTACATAGGGTTGGTTTGCACCCCTACTGCAGCAGTACGGGGTGAATCTTGTATCTAGGCCTAACCCATCTGCTGGGGTAGAGGTCACCACATTCAAAATGTTACAGTTGGTGGTGGCCATGGGGGCCATACAGCTACTGGTGGTGGGCACACCACTGGTATCCATGGAGACCAGGAATGCTGGATCCCTATTGGTAGGCCAAGAATGCTCAATTCCCATTGGGAGAAGGAGGTGAGGGGGATACTCTACAATGAACCCATGTAACTACATAAGCAATAAACCAGAGGGCTGGACTCTTCTCTTACACTTTACTCTCTTCCTTTCTCTTTGTCTGTATTGTTTTCCTCATAGCCTACGTACACAGCCACAGATCCGTCCGCGTCCAGTGTGTTCGCTATTTCCGCCTCAGAACTGCATGCCGTCCGCTTGTACTTGCCGCCCCAACCAGACGGGATGGCCGAATGAGTTAGAGCGTCCATCTCCCATGCTGGTAGATCGCAGGGTCGTGGGTTCGAACCCTGGTCGAATCAGACCAATGACTTAAAAATTGATACTTGTTGCTTCCTAGCCAGGCGCGTGGCATTAATAGGATAGGGCATTCGGTGTCAGGATAATGTGACTCAGTGGGATATCAGGTCATGGTGCCGGTGGCCTGGTTTCCCAGTGGGACAGCACTATAAAGTTGCCATGAGTGTGCACTGTCACAAGTCAGTACCCATCCTGACATGACCTTAGATTTTGCTAGGATGTAAAACAACAAACAAACTTGCCGCCCGCGCGACGCACGCGTCCTGTCTGTCCGTAGCTTTAGCATTCCATAACTTATATGCAGCAACAAATGCTTAATAAGTACACAAGTATCTAAGTTATATATTTCTAGGAGCAAATCCAGATTTGTTTGGATTAGACAATGTGATGCTTTATAGGACTATGTAGCTTTAGCGTTGGATATATTTGAACTGGAAACATGCAACGGTAATGTTTGTGTGTGCACATCGAAATGCTGGACATGACTTTGTTTACCTGTTTCCCAGCATGACAGTGTAGCACAGGGGCACCAAACTGAAATAAATGTTTAACGAGTGCACCGGTATCTTAAGCCGTGTTCACACGCACAACTTTAGGCCGAACTAGATAAGGCGAACTAGTGTCGTGTCCACACACGGAGCGGTTTAAGGCGGAAATCAATATCTGCGCATGAGCAAGTCCATACTAACCAGCGGCAGTTTTGGTTAGTCGACGTCGCCACGAGAGAGTGTGGGTTCGACCTAGATATGTATGGACTGAATCGTATTGGTTTGGAACGGTCAAAACTTCTGCTGGGCAGTGAAAACCTTAAAATAAGTCATGAAAAAAATATCTGTGCACCTCTAGCAGGTTCATAGACCAAATTTACCGGAAAGTCAACAAACTCAGGTCTCGACAGTGACGTCCTTAATCCGGCTCATCTAAGCCGCTACCGTTCACACTGGTAACTTGGGCCGACTTAAGCTAGTTCGGTTCATCTGGACTACCTCGCGACGTGGCTTACTTGAAGCGAACGAGATGAGGCGAATCAGCCCTAATCCGCCTCAGTGTCGCGTCCACACAGCGAATGTGAGCCGAACTAGACAAGGCGAACTAGTTGAGGCAACTTAACGCCCGTGTGTGAACACGGCTTTAGCTACAGTATGTAAGCACCAGTTTCTAAATCTATCTACGGTTAAAGGTTGTTTTTAATTGCTGTTTCATCGGATTCTATGGCTTTGATAATAGATCGGTGAAGAGGGTAATAACTGATTGGTTTTGTTCACACATAACGTGACCTGATTGATTGATTGATTGATTGGTGGTTGTTTTACGCCGTGTCGGCAGCATAGGCCATATTCACGGCGAGAAATGTTTGTTTTTTGTTCAAACCATCACTTTTACATGTAAAAGCAGACAATCAATTATGTGCCAATAGACACTCATTAAATTAGAAAGCTCACAATCATATATTTGTGGTCAAGGGAAACAGATTCCTATAGAAAAGGAAAAGTTTTATTAATAATTGATAGAATCTATTTAGTAAACTATATGAGGTGGTACAGTCCAGCTGCCCTCAACAAATGACCTTGTTAATATTCTATACATATCACTGAATCAATATTTGTTGAAATCTTAGATAACCCACGTGGCGCGGTGGCCGAATCGGTAGAGCGCAAGCCTAGCGTTTGGGAGATCTGTAGTTCGGTTCCCGGTCGAGTCAAACCAATGACTTATCAAATTGATAATTATTGCTTCCTAGCCAGGCGCTTGGCATTAATAGGATAGTGCAAGGACTGGTTAGCTCAGTATCAGGATAATGTGACTGAGGTCATAGTGCCAGCGGCCTGATTAGATGTTACCAGGACGTAAAACTCCAACAATCAACCAATCTTAGATAACTTACACATTGGTTTACATACAGCAATACGCCCGCCCGCCTTGATACACGTCCACATAGACGCACAACACACGCACACGCACACGCACACACAAACCTGTTTTCTGAATACAGTTCACTGTGTTGGGGGTAATACATGCGCATTAGAACCAGGCCTGTTATAAATGTTAAAGCATTTTAGGTGGTTGTCTAATTAAGACGAAGCGTCATGGGGGCACTATCTGTAAATGTAAGGGGACGGGTGTCCGGCTAGTAACCACTTAAAGGTGCATAGTTTGATAGTTTTTTGAGTTTCAGGCATTTTTGTAAAGATGCATTGTTTACTTACTTTAGTTTGAAGTAGCTTCTATTATGAATGGTTAATTTTGGATATATATTTGAAGTTAAAACATTAACCAATTAACAATATACACGCATACATATCCTCATGTATCACACATCTAGACAGAGTATTAGATACAAACATCACTTTAGGCTACACATTCTGTTCATTAAATATCTGCATGACACACTTACTTTACAATTGGAAGCCAAGAGGGCACCAGCAGATGTTGGTTTGCCCTTCTGCGGCAGCCTCCCGTGTGGAAGGTCGAGAGTTCAATTCCCGGTCAAGTCAACCCAATGACTTACAAAATTGATACTTGTCGCTTCCTAGTCTGGCACTCACTCAGCAGTAAAGGGATTGGGCAAGGACTGGTTGGCTCAATGTCAGGATCAGGATGACGTGACTGAGTGGGATATCAGGTCAGGGTACTGGCAGTTTGATATCCCAGTGGAGCAGCACTATAAAGTCATCATGAGTGCACACTGTCACAAGTCTGTACCCATCCTAATATAACCTTAGATGTTGCCAGGACGTAAAACGCCAACAACCAACCAACCAAAATAATCCATCAAATGGGAAATGGGTCCACCACTACCCTTTCAATTCCCCCCTCCCCCCCCCCCCCCCAGTAACCTCTGTGTAAAATATTTTGATAATCGGCAGAGAGGGGAAATGGAAATCCTCTATTATTATTCTGTGTGGCCAGCCAAGATTGTGTGTATTATATATGTATGTTGTGTATATTGCTTGGCCCATGCTTGAGGGCAGGTAATTATAGAATGAGGGATGATTGGCAGGTCTGGGTGAGTGCACTCAGGGCCTGGCTCTCTGCTGAGGTAGGGGTCAATGTACGCAGGGGTCAGAATTGGTGGTGGCCACAGGTCAACCATCTCTGGTGGCAAGCAGACCACTGGTGGTCATGGTAACCAGGAATGCTGAGTCCCTATTGGAGGAACTGGGAATGCTGCTTCCCTATTGGTTGAATGAATGACATGATCCTATACCAAGAATCCATGTACTATATATAATAAACCAGAGGGGCTTGGCCTCTCTCATACACTCTTACTTGTGCTTCACTTTCTCTCTTTCTCTCTGTCTGTATTGTTTTTCACTTTAGCCTACCTACATAGCCACAGACTCGAACACCGACCGTACAAAACTGGTGACCATGACGATTTTCACACTGTGTTGATCTGAAATAGAGCAGCTGGTAGGGGTGCTCGGGTGGTGTGTGGTGTAAGTAGTTCTT
Organism: Branchipolynoe longqiensis; assembly: GCA_030323885.1. Taxonomy (NCBI): domain Eukaryota; kingdom Metazoa; phylum Annelida; class Polychaeta; order Phyllodocida; family Polynoidae; genus Branchipolynoe; species Branchipolynoe longqiensis. The sequence continues at coordinate 97,856,244 of CM059192.1, forward strand.
TTTCTTGTTTCTTTGACTCTGTGGAGGTTCGAATTTATTGTTATAAAATTGAGTTGTCGGCGACTTTTCCGACAGTTTTCAATATTTTGCAAGGTATGCTAGGCTTTATCTCGTCTTACAGTATTTCTGTAAGGTGCCGTGATAGAGCCTAGCGTCACCGGCAAAATATATTTTTTATTAAGAGGGACTACTTACTTACCTTTCAAGTTTGACACTTTGTATAAAATGGAGAAATGGTATAGACATGGACGAGGTTGTATAGACATTGTTATGTACAATCAAATGTACCAATATTCTTGTAATTCTATCGTGAGATAGACGGAAGAATGCACGCCGAGGCGAGCGTGATGTCATACTAACAAATAACCGATGATCACAAACATACATACATACATACATACATACATACATACATACATACATACATACATACATACATACATACATACATACATACATACATACATACATACAAACATACATACATACACACTTTTTCTCCCCGTTCTTAATCACTCTATGTACTTGTCCACAAGCACATCTTGGCATGTTGCGTTATGAGTGGGGGCTGGGGGTGGGGGTGGAACAGATAAATTAGATGTTTCCTACTTCTCTCTTAGTCTGAGCTGATACTAGTGATGCATAGCGTATGATGCGAGTATAAAGATATCTAAGGGAATTGTTATATTGTTATCTTCTGTAAGACTCAACACTACTGTACCAGTGGCACCACCCTCGGCCCCCTTCACCTCCACCGAATGTTAACAAGTGTCAGTCGCATCAGAGAATTTTTTTAATATCTTTTTATCGAATTCCCCCAAAATTACCCGTTTACTGATCTACATGTTAGAACTTTGTGCTCTTTAGTAGTCAGTACAAACAAGTAATCATATGATGGAAAATGTGTATACATACATATTAATGCGTAATAATCCTAATTGTATTTAATTAACTTCAATCCAAATAGGAAACACCATTTGACCCAGTGAATGACAGGGCCTACACTGTAGCAACAGCCTCTTTCTACTATGTAAATAGCCATCATCTGGTCACAGACCATATCAAAGTGTAATTTGGTGTGAAGCCAGTGCACAATAATATATGACTTTTTGTGTTAATAATATACTATATTCTCACGGGTTAACGCCCTGTGAATTTAAATTGGCAAATCACTGAAGTGGAGGGTGGGCATTTACCCACACATGGACATTTAAGGGGTGGGCATTTACAAAATATTGGCCACGGTGGTGGTGGGCGTTAACCCATACATGGGCTTTAACCCGTGAGAATACAGTAGTTTAGGAGCATTTATTGAAAACATGTTTGCAATATTATCATAAATCAGCTCCATGAAATTCAGCTCCATGAAAAAGGGCAGATCAAGTCACCAGCCCTTTTTTTTTTTTTTTTTTTTTTTTTTTTTTATTGAGGCTGTATTTATACTGTCCATAGCATATAAGCCTGGGTATTCAGGCTTGTTTTCAATGCTGGCCAGCTGTAGTGTTGGTGTTGTCTTATCACACAGTAGCTGCTGATAAGGTATTTGATTGCCTGTATTTCAGTAGCAGATAGATAGTTGGTTGGTCTGGTTAGTACTATAGTAGTCTATGTTAATTTTTTTGGATTTTCTTGGCATATATGTGCTTTATTTGTTCTACTCTTATTTCTAGACTAGCCTACTCCTATTTACATATCATAGGCTTGTACGCAGCTGTGAGGTGTGTTATCTGGGTGCTTTTGGTATGGTTACCTTCCATTGGGCGTCTCGCTGGTGGGGCCGTGACATGTAACACCTGCCCCTTTGCGGTGCAGCTTAGTTGGGGGTTCCTAGCCTTATTTTGCACAGATATTTTTTGTATGTTTTTTAGGTCAGGAATTTGTCGTTCCTTTACTGTTTGGGCATTCCACACCTTGGCAGCCATTTCTAGCGTGCTTCTCTCGTGAGCTTTTATTTGGCTTCTGGTCTGCTTTAGTAGTGGCGCATTATTTGCTCTAGTTGCCCTTTGTGGTTTTGTTAGGAGTTTATTGTCTTGACTATAGCTGTATGCTAATGTTTTCAGATGAATTATTCTCCTATTTTCTAGCAATTTTACTTTGGTTCTTTTGTGTATGTCATAGGTGGGGTGCAGCTTGTCTACTCTGAGGCAGATTTTTAGGGCTCTGTTCTGTAGTGTTTGCAGTTTTTTTAGAAGTTCTTTCTTTGCACCCATGTAGTTTACATCTCCATAGTCAAAATAGGGTAGCACCATGCCCTTGAAGATTTTTATTGACATTTCTTGTGTCATGTAGTCTCTTAGCTTTACAAATAGCCACAGTTTGTGGTTTACCTTTTGGACAATTTTGTTTATACATAGGTTGTAGTTTAGTTGGCTGTCCAACTCAAGGCCTAGGTATTTGTAATGGTCTACATTTTCTAGTGTTTGGCTTCCTAGCTTACAGTGTAGTTTTCTTTCTGGCATTTGTTTATGCGAGAAGAGAACTGTTTTTGACTTGCTTGTGTTGATGGTTATTTTGTTGGACTCACACCACTCATCCAGTTTTAGTAGGAGCTTGTTTAGTTTAGTTATTACCTCCTCTTCTGTGGTGCCGTTTGCATATATGACTGTGTCATCTGCATATAGTTGGAGGCATTCGGTTTGTAACCATTTTTCAAGATCGTTTATGTAGATTATAAAGAGCAGTGGCCCTAGCACTGACCCTTGGGGTACACCACATCTTTTGGGGGTAAAGTATTTATTCATCTGAATATGGCATTTGTCAGCGCCGGGGCGCTGGTCTTCCGGCCATCTTACTATTAGAATTGACAGTCTCAATAATCTAAGTTTGATCAGTGCTGTATTAGTTACAGCACCGATCCTGTAGAATTAAGGGAGTGGCTCCTGCTGTATAATGTACAGCATCAGTCACTGTAGTTCATGCAAAAATGAGGAGCAGCACCGAGTAGAAGGTGTATACTCGGGGCAACTCAAATAATCGTTGTGGGTTACATTTTTTCTCTTATAAAACATGTTAAGTTCTGAGTTAACAAGACATTTTGTCTGTCTTATATAATGTTCAATGTGTTTAAACTAATCGTTGTGGGTTACATTTTTTCTCTTATAAAACAAGTTAAGTTCAGAGTTGACAAGACATTTTGTCTGTCTTATATAATGTTCAATGTGTTTAAACAGATTGATAGTTGTGTAGGATGTTCGGTGTGTTGATGGTTTGTTCATGATGGTTAAGGGTGGTGGCAGGGGAGGGGGGCCCATTGGGGTGGGTGGTACGGGGGAAAAACCCACCGGAGAGCAAGCGAGGATCCGGGGTGGCAGGAGCTCAGGGCTTTGCTAGTAATTACTGAAGTAGTCATTTAAGGGCCTGAATAACCAGGTGGGCTCTATATGCATTTTTGAAGGCAAGTATTGTTTGCGTTTCTCTGACTCTGATAGGGAGGTCATTCCACATGACACTACCTTTGTAGATTGGTGCTCCGATATATTTATTTGTTGAAGGGTGTGGTACATTGAGCAGAGTGGAGGCTCCTCTTCTTGTTATTCTATTTGTGCGGTCAATGAATTTTTCGTCTTTTGCGCATTTGTGCATTAGTGCCATCGGGTGTAGGTCCCTTCGTTCTGAGAGAGTATCCAATTTTGCTTTCTTGTGCAGTTCAGCCACACTGAGTGTCTTGCCTTGGTAAACTGTTCTCAGTGCTCGGTTCTGAATTCTTTGCAGTTTGATCTTTTGTTGTTTTGTTAAGAGCTCATATATGATGTCAGTGTAATCTATAACAGGCAATATTGTAGTCTTGTACAGGAGTAGTGCAGTGTTTTCACTTATGAATTTCCTTAATTTCCTAAAAAGTTGTCAGTTTTAGTGCCAGCGTTTGATTCAATCTCGCCAATTGTCGATTCCCATTTAGAGTGGAGTCAAGAGTTGTGCCCACGTATTTGTAGGAGTCCACTTCACGAAGTAAGGTTCCACCCATATGTAGTTGGATTTGAGGGGCTCTTGATTTTTCATTTTCGTCCCATAGATCACATACTCTGTCTTGGCACTATTTACTGTTAGTTTATTTTCATAGCACCAAGTATTCACCTTATCTAGCACCATGTCTGTCTGGGCTGCAGCTGCCACAATATCTCTATTGTGTACTGTGAGTGCTGCATCATCAGCAAATAATGTAAATGTTGCTCTTTCAGATACTAGTGGTAGGTCATTAATAAAGATTAGGAATAGCAGGGGTCCTAGGGTAGAGCCCTGTGGCACGCCGGTCTTGACCCTACGGGTGGTGGACTCATTGTTGTTTAGTTTTGTGCACTGCATCCTGTTCTTGAGGTAATTTGTGAAGAACTGATGTGCTTTGTTGCCTAATCCAGCTCTTACTACTTTCTGCATCAGGATCTCGTGGTCAATTGTATCAAATGCCTTCTTGAAATCAAGGAAGACAGTGATTGTTAGTTCGCCTTTATCCATGTTGCCCAAAAGTTCATCCAGTAGAGACGCCAGAGCCCCTGTTGTGGATTTGTTTTTCCTAAATCCGTTTTGCTGATAGGTCAGATAGTTGGATGATTCAAGGAATGCTTTAACTTGGTCATGTATAATCTGTTCAATAATTTTTCCTGGAAGTGGGAGGATTGAAATTGGTCGCAGTTCACTGCAGTATCTTGGGTTATTGGTCTTGGGGATTGGGGTGACTGTAGCTACTTTCCATGCATCGGGGAAGATGCCTGTTTTAATTATTAAGTTGTACATATGTGTGAATTCCCTAATTAGTGTTGTTATTGCCATCTTTATCAAGGCAGTACTGATGTCTTTTATACCAGACGATTTATAGGATGATATTTGATTTGTTCTGTCTAGGATTTCATCACAAGATGTTTCTTGGAGATCATAGTTGTGGTTATTTAGTTTGGCTTGGTAACATTTTTGTTGGGCTGTTCCTTGGTTAAATTTACTGGCTAACCTTTCTCCTATCTCGATGAAATAATTATTGATTTCTTCAGGAAGTAGATTATCCGGTATCACGTTGCCAGATTCTGCATTGGAAAGGCTACTAATTTTGGTCTGGTTTTCTGGTTCAATCTGTTTGAGTACATGCCAGCATTTTTTGGCATTGTTTCGATGTTTGTATAGTTGGTCTTGGAGGAATCTTGCTTTGGCCTTTCTGACTTCATTTCTTGTTTTCCTGGTCATACATTTGGCTATGAACTCGTCACCAGGGTCTTTTGATATTTCAAATTTGTGTCTGAAGTAGTCTCTGTCTTGTTGTAGTTCTGTTAGTTCTTCATTAAGGTACCCAGCTGTGTTAGTTCTAATAGTGAGCTCTATTAGGGGACAATGCATGTCAGCCGCTTTTGTTATTGTTGTGTTAAGCATTTCCCAGCATTTGTTTGGGTCTTGTTCCACTAGGAGCTCTCTTTGGTTGAATTCCTGCAGTGAGTTTTCCAATTCTCTCTGGTCACAATTTCGGTATCAGCGTCCCCAGTAGGTGGCAGATCTCTTGTCATTCCTTATTTTCTTTTTTAGTATGTATATTGGTTTATGGTCACTTATATTATAGTTGATAACTCCTGCATTGGTGCAGTGCTTAATATTGGTGAATGCTAGGTCTATTGTTTTGTCAGAGGTTCTGGTTATCCTGGTTGGTTTGTGTATCATTTGCTGGAGCTCATGATCTGCAGCAAATTGTTTCATTGTTCCCCACAGAGTCTGTTTCTTTTCATTGTAATCCACATTAAAGTCTCCTAGTATGAGTATCTCATATTTGTCCATGTCGGTTATTTGTCTCATGGATTCGCTTATGAGGTCAATTCCTTTGTTTAGATTGCCATCTGGAGGCCTATATATGTTGCCGATGAGTATACTCTTGGTGTGAGGTCTGATTACAATTGCCCATTGTAGTTCGATGTTGCAGTTGGAGAGGTTAAGGTCCTCATATTTTCATGTATCAGTATGTAGCTCATTTTTTGAATAAATTCCCAGTCCACCTCCTTGTTTGGTTTGACCATCTGGCCGCTTTGTTTTTCTGTCGGCTCTCATGAATTGGTAGCCTGGTACGCTGGCTAGTCTATCTTCCATGTGACTGTTGAGCCATGTTTCCGATATTGTGAAGACATCAAATCCTGACTCAGGTAGGTCTATCCTTAGTTGGTCAATCTTGTTGGGGAGACTTTGTATGTTTAGATGGCCAATCTTGAAGCCTGGTTGGCCCTTCAGTTCTGTCAGAGGAAGTGCAGTAAAAGTAGGTGGCCCATCAACCACCAAACCCGGGTCCTCGCAATCGCTCTCCCATGCACGCAACCCCCCCCCCCCCACACCCAAGGACCCGCCAACCCCCATGTGTGTAAATATTGGTGACTGTTGCAGTTATTTATTATATGTAGCCACCCCTTGAGTCCATTGGGTGTCAGTGCCCACTAACACTCAGACATATTCTGCTCAAATGTATATATTTCATGGCCTTGTGTCAATACTGTTTTAATTTAGATACCATGCGAGACCTCTTTACCAATGTAAAACAAACAAATCCTAGAGTGGCTGTAATTTTGGTATTAATAAGACTGACAGAATATATGCCACTAGTTTTTTGCCGTGAATATATATGGTCCTTGCTGCCAACATGGTGTTGAACCATCATCAATCAATCAATCAATCAATCAATCAATCAATCATAGCTGAGAAATTGGGGTAAATGATACATTTTGTTACAAATATACCAACCATTCACTGTTAAGCATTCATATTTGTTCTTAAAATATTATAAAATTCACAAAGGTTGTCGTCTAATGCAACTTTCAGCCAAACAATCAGCTACATGAAAAATGGCCTTTAATTCCTACTAAAATATCAATAGATCTCCTTACCCAAAACTTGAGGTAAGTCTTTAGATTAAGTATCCTCTCTGACAGTTTATGTATGCCAACAAACAGAGATTGGTCGAAGTTGGCTTGAAAAATTAACTTTTTTTTAATGAATAAAATTGCATTTATCACACGCGAAATGTTAGGTGTTGGGACTATTAAAAGTTATTATCCACCGGCCCAGTTTACTCGTGACTTCATGAAGTCTCTAGTGTCAGTCGGCCCTTTGTGTACAGTTAGAGTCATGTATGAACAGTGGGAGATGTGATGTAGGCGCAGCAACTAGTATGTTCTTTATGAGCTACACCTGCTTTGTACAGGTATTCCGAGTTCTACCGGTCCCTTAGGAGGGACTGAAGCTGTGATCTAACGAGATAAAAGATTCACCCCGTACTTGCAGTACAGTGGTGAATGACAACGTATTCTAAATACGGGCGAAAATAGCTTTAGTATGGAACAGAAAGTAGAATGCCTGGCACCAGTATCAAATGGTTACTTATATCAACACAGAGTTGGTGAAATGGGAGAGAATGCAAAAACACAAGATGGTGGCCAGAGAACGCCGTCAATTTCACTTTTAAATTGCATTAAAGTATATGTTTTATTATATTTTCCCAACTCAAAAGAAGTGGGTAAATATGAAGACGTACATAAAGAATATATTGTGCTTCTTAAATTAAGAATTTACCAGCTCAGTTAATTAACCCAGCATGTCAAAATTCTTCGCCAGCTTTTCTAATGGGTTGATTTTCACCCTTGTACTGGAAGTATGGGGTGAATCTTTTATCTATGATCTAACATGCCACTTGGCAGCTTCAACTTACATGGGAAAATGTGGTGAATGCACATTCATGAAGTAGTCTTTTGTCCGATGGCATCACCTCTGCCAATTTGGATTTCCACCACTGTGTACAAATTACAGCATCATCAAAGGCCAGTTGCTCTCATACAATGTCTATGTGGTGTACCGTGCAAGATTCCCATGGGGCAGTAAATGTGTAGGCTCGGGCTTTCTATCGACTGTCTAATGGTGAAGACAAGACTATTCAGACTTATCCATGATAGGCAATATAAATCTTAAACAACAAAGAAGAGTAAAATATTGGCTAGGAAGATCTTGTGGCAATCTACATCAGAAACAAATGTATGGCAAGAATCCTACCATGGTTGGTCATCAGCAGGTGTGTGGTTGTAGATATAACGTGAGGTTAGAGTATAGGGTCTATAGTGAAGGATACAGGTGAGAGGGACACGCACCGACCCCAACTTCCCGCGTGGAAGCTGAAGCTGTGACCTGGTGTGCTGGGGCACAGCTTCACATCTTCCTGCAGGACCGTCAGAACTCGGGGAGATTTATGCTTCTATTCATTAGGACCCCATACATTAGTGACGTCACCTACTGAGGGGAGACAGAACTAGCGGCTTTACTGGTGCCTGTCTATGGCAGGGCTTAAGCTAAGATTCCTTATGCGTGGTATGCGGTATGCGAATGGGAGGATTCCTTCTACGCGGTATGCGGCATGCATCTCCCCACCACCACCACTACCATATGTTTCCCCTCCGCACCCCTGTGTGTGACCGTTCCGTAATGATCAGTCGCCTCTCCTCGTCTAAAACTAATGGACATGTGCAACTGAGTTTTCTATTCGCATACTGCATGCCACATGCCACACCGATCGCTACAGGGACCGATCGAGTTGCCGCATTCGCATACCGCGTGTAAGGAATGTAGCCCATTGACTTCAAGGCATTTCGATTTTTTGCCGCATTCGCATACCACATGCCACATGCTGCGTGTAAGGAATCTTAGCTTTAGGCAGTAACTACCTATTCTGGTCCTCGCATTTGAAATGGCCACAATGGCGATCTCTGTGTAAATAAAGGCCAGGCGACCATGCTACAAATCAACAAGCGCTTTCTGGACTGAACAAACATCTGAGGCAATGTAACGCCAGCCGACTAGCTAGCTCTAGTTATATGGGACATGGCTATTTACACAAATTCATAAACGCTAATATGTCGGGGTGGTGCGCAGGGTGGGCTGTGCCGTCGTCCTAAATGTCACGTGATGTATGTCACCTTAAAGCTGCATAGTCCGATAAAATCATCAAATTTTCTAACCTAAAGCAATCACCTAAATTTGATTCTACATATATGACTTAGATACTGGTGCACTTATTGTAGCATTGAGTGGAATACTGAGTCAATTTAATAGAACCTGTTACTACTGAACTATGGTGTCGAGTTTTGACGTGCTTGTCAAAATTATTGTTGAATCCTTTTTTTCTTCAAAAGATAGCCATTTAAAGTTAAAGTTACTTCAAACTAAAATAATGTTGATTATAACAATCAATCTTATCTATTTACCGTAATTTCTTTTACAGAAATTGAATACCATTGGACTATGCAACATTAAGTAGCGACTTTAGAGAAGAAAAAATATTATTGTATTCATTAGATGCAATGCTGCTATATTTTAACATGCTCTTTCCACTGTTATGGTTGCCAGACATACCTATCATGGCTGGATATCAAACTAGACAATGTCATGTAGAGTAGTTTAATACCATCCCAATATAGGTCAATTGCTATAACTTTAATCATTGAATTACCGTTTTGATTATGCAACCATCGTACCATGTTTATTATTAGAAATGTGAAATTATCCGTTCTACTATGCAGGGATGAAAGATCTGCGCGGTTTCGCAGATTTCCGGGATTGTTTATATTCACTGATTAATATTAAAACAAAATTCCAAAATATGGGATGTATATGACACCAGTTGGATGGTTCGAATCCCTTTCTTATATGACCTTAGATGTAGCTAAATCGAATTTAAACAAGGAAGTGTTTGGTAGGGGCGATAATGCAATCACAACAAGGCTAGTTGAAACCTGATTTCCGCTATTTTTCCGCGATTCCCTGACAATGCTAAACCTATGGGAGAATATCTGCATTTCCGCTTTTTTCCCCGGAGAATACTTTCATCCCTGACTATGGCCTTAGATGTTGCTAGGACATTAAACCCAAATAAGCAATCAACGCGCCAAATTGTTTATAGTCCTTTTGATTTGAGTACTTAGCTTGCAATTAAAATGGCAGTTTCGAAATGTTGATGCTTTCATCGGACTATGAAGGCAGTCAGGGCCATACTCTCAAACTAGTAAAACCCAGAGCCATTTCAAAGTTAAGGCAACACAGTTTCTCAAACAGGATCATAAATATATGGAACAGTCTCCCACAAAATGTTATTGATGCCGAGTCAATAAATTCATTCAAGAACAGATTAGAAAAGGCATGGGCTGATGATCCAGGGAAATTTGCCCCCTTATTCACCACATGCTACTAATTATTCCTTGTGTTGCTTATTTACTTGCACTCAAGCAAAAATGAGAGACAAATAAGTGTTCACACTTCCTGTCTACCATTCGCTATTTCGCTATGAAGCATAACTTGGGTTTGTATTGATTTGCAATTCAAACTTTCGCATTGCACAGTACAAAAGGCGCAGGTGTCATTGGCCACATGTGTGCACGTGGTCACTGCTACTACCACAATGGTGGTAGCTGCATAATCTAATGAAAGAATAACATTGTCTCAGCCAAAGTTCTCTAGGTTTGGTCCTAAATATCCAACATGTCAACTCAATCTCGTTTCACTGTTGAAGTTATTAGAAGGCAGACATGGTGCAACTCGATAGATTTCTTGACCCTAAAAAATGGCCAACATGATTAATGCTAGGGAATCCTTAATCCCTAAATTCAATACATCTGTTCAACAATTTTATATACAGTAAAACCTCTCTAGCCGACCACCTCCACAGATCGCCCACTCCCCTATATCGATCCCTTTATTTGGATCCCAAACGATCGCCTATACAATACCATTGTAACGATAAAAAATAAACATCCATAAACCGACAACCTCCCTAAAGTCGGTCCCATTGTAGGTCGATTTAGAGAGGTTTTACTGTATATCATTTAATCAAACATGCTTCAAATGAAGTTACAGTACTTCATGGGAACAAAGATTTCTATGTAGTGCAATAGCCACTCATGTGGCCCACTGTCACTTGGTGGCAGTATTGACTTAGATACAAGATTCACCCCGTACTTATAGTACAGGGGTGAACGACAACGTCTAAATACGGGCGAAAATAGCTTTAGTATGGAACAGGAAGTAGAATGCCTGGCACCAGTGTCAAATGGTTACTTATATCGGCACAGAGTTGGTGAAATGGGAGAGAATGCAAAAAGACAAGATGGCAGCCATAGAACGCCGTCGATTTCACTTTTAAAGTCTATTAAACTGCATGTTTTATTACATTTTTCAGGTAGCGGGGAAATATAAAAACATATATAAAGAATAAATATTGCTTCTTAAATTAAGACATTCACTCAATTAATTTCCCCAGCATGTCCAAATTCTTCGCCAGCTTTTCTAATGGGTTGGTTTTCACCCCTGTACTGTCAGTACGGGGTGAATCTTTTATCTATATTGACTATGCCGACCATTGCCGCTGTTGCAGTTTCCCAGGGACACCAGTTTGCGAGGGACACATTGCTTCTGCACATGCGTCAAAATCGAACAGCATCGTCACTAACCTTATAAATTTAATATAATGTTTTTGGTAAAGTTGTTTTCTATATGTGTGCCAAACGATTTGTTTCTAGATGGTGTAATTTGAGAGATATTTGACTTCTGTATTTTCTGTGTGAACATTGCTCCGTCTCTGTGTGACCATTGACAATGCCTTGAGTTTGACGGTACGCGTAGTGCAAAACGTTAGTTTTATTCAAAATTAATACAATTCAAGAACCCTAACCGTATAAATTTAATATAGTCTTTATGGTAAAGATGTTTTCTATGTGTACCAAGCGATTTGTTTCTAGATGGTGTAATTTGGGAGATATTTGACTTCTTCTGTATGAAGATTTGCTCACGGCCGTTAACAATGCATTTGAATGGAAGTGTACCTGGCAAACTGGTGTCCCTCGGAATCCGCATCAGCGGGTCAGAAGGACCGGTAAGTGGCAGTACATGTCCTACCCACAACGGGGGTTAGGCCTACATGTTATACGGCTGCACCGTGGTAGGTCACTTCTACACACTAGACGAGGGCAGAATAAACGGGCATATGACTCCGAAGATTGAAGCAACTGCGATGTCTCATTCCTCATTCCATACCCCATAGGAGGGTAGAAACCTGTCCAGTACAATATTAATATGTGATAATAAAAACAGCATAGCTAGCTATATTGTGGAGTATAAGATATTGTGCAAATATTATTTGCCCGTAGTTATCCGGTATTCCTCATCTACTGTACGAATGCTATGTTCCTGACCTCCGACACTAGTGATCTGGGTACGGTTGGTTTGCTTAAATTAATGGGGACCTTTCAGTTTGCAATACTCTCGTCAGATGGCGCACCATGCCGGTCTCTGTATGCTTTGGTGTGTGGTGTATGGTGAGTGTGTATGGTGGGGTGGGGGTGGTTGGGGTGTGGGGATGTGTGGTGGGGGCGTATGTTTGTGTGGTGGAGGTGTAGGGGTGTGGTGAGAATGTTTGTGTGTGTGGCTTTAGGGGGGTGTAGGGGTGTGTGGTGAGTTGGTATGGTGTGGTGGGGGTGTAGGTGTGGATGTGGGGGGGGGGGCATATGTTTGTGTGGGGGAGGTGTAGGGGTGTGGTGAGGATCTTGGTGTGTGTGGTGGGGGGGTGGTGAGTGGGTATGGTGGGGTGGGTGTATCGGGGTGGTGGGGTGTATGGGTATGGTGGGGGCTTAGGAATGTGGTGGGGGTGTAGGTGTGTGTGGTGGGAGTTGCCGGTGTGTGGTGGGGGTGTACATGGTTTGTGGTGGAGGTGTAGGGGTGTCTTGCTGAGCAGCACCTCACAATCTTTAGCATCCCTAAACCCCCACCACACACCTACACCCCCACCACAGCCCTAAACCCCTACCACACACCCCACTACACACCTATACCCCTACCCCCCACAACACACACCTATACCCCTTACACCCCCACCACACACCTAAACCCCCACCACACACACCCCCACCACACACACACCAAACTTACACCACACACACCTACACCCTCACCACACACACATACACCCTCACCACACACACCCACCACACACCTACACACCTACACCCCCCACCACACACATACCTACACCACCACCACACACCACTATCCCCACCACACACCTACACCACCAGCACACTCACACACCTACACCCTTCTATCCAACCATGATGACCACCTTGGACCGGGAGGAGGTGCTGCCACCAGTGAGCGAGGGAAATGGCTCATGAAAGGTCCCCATTGGGAGATGCTCACCTGCATGTAGCAAAATCAGGCCTCGACTTCCACCCATGACCCGAATTTCACTTTCTCTCCGTTTCCTCAGAATTACCAAAGTCCTTCCAGAAGCGGTCGCGGTCGCAGTCACTGTCATGCGACTGCCCCGACGCTGAGCGATCTTTGGGCGCGTCGACGGCAGCCACTGCTTCGGCGTCAGCGGTCGGGGGATCAGTCGGGCTGGTGCCGGTGGCAACCGTGAATAGTTCGGGCGACACGGGCTACAGCTGCAAGTCGGGCCAGTTTGATGCATTGCTGCGCACCAAGCTGCACGGGCATGCGCGTGGAGGCGGCGGAGGCGCACTGTTCGACCCGGCGGCGGACGCCAGCAGCGGTGTGTTCGCCATGAGTCAGCACGGCTACTTCGGCGCGCCGGACGGCGGCGACTCGCGCCGCGACCGGCGGCGGCGCCGCTCCAAGGGCATCTTGGCCGCCGTGTTGTACGGCACCACGTCGGCCGGCATGGCGTTCGCCAACAAGGCGATCCTGACCTTCTACGAGTTTAACTACTCGTACTTCCTCATGTTCTGCCAGGTGTGCGTCAGCATCGTGGTGCTGGAGACGCTGCGCACGATGCGCCTCACCAAACTGCCGCGCTTCACACTCGAGCGCGGCCGCGTCTTCCTGGTGCCAAGCATGCTGTACGCCATCTACTCGGTGCTCGCGCTCACTTCGCTGTCCAAGATGTCCATCGCCATGTACGACGTGATCCGGCGCTGCGGGCCGCTCGCCACGCTGCTCGTCTCGTGGCTCATCCTCAAGACGGACAAGCCCAACACGCCTGTGTCGACGGCCATCATCCTCATCACGGCCGGCTGCATCATAGCTGGTAGGCCCCTTTGTCTTTTTTTTTTAAATATCAAGAAACCCGGTATAGGCCGCTGAGGGTAGAGCTGTACTCCAACAAATACTCTCCAAGCACAGGGTCCATATGGCGCCTGCAAAGTCTTGGAACTTCATTTTCACCATTTCAAGGCCTTAAAAAGCCTTGAATTTAACCTATTTTGGTTAATTAGTCTTGAAAAGCCCTGAATTCCATTAAACTGTCCCCACTTATCTAAATTAGTCAGAAATCGCCATTCACCATTGTTTTCCCCTCTGAAATTCAAATGAAAATAGTTGTGAATTCCTATTAAAAACATCCTTGAGAATCCTTGAAATAGCCTTGAATTCCATATCTTCACATGTGTACGGACCCTGCAAGCACCACTGTTGCTTGTTTTTTTCAGTTTAAGCAACCGAATATTTGTGTGTGTGTCGGGGGTGGAGGGTGGGGGGTGCTGAGGTCTCTGATCCTGTTTTATGTATGAATGATGGCATGGGTGGGATTCCCTTGGGTTTTTTTGGTGCATTTTCTACCAATGGGATGCTTCAAAGCAAAAGGGGTTCGGTCCCTGGTTTGTGGAGAACCCCTCTAGATCATGTGATAAGGAATCTCACCCCGGACGTCATTTATAGATTACATTCAGAGTTTGTTTATCGTCTCAGTGGACTATGCTGGGCGAGTTTAAAGTTCATTGCCTGGTATGGGTTTGTTTTCTTAGACATGAGTGAACCGACATGAGCGTTTAAATCTCAGAATATTGCACACAAACAAACCAATGTTTGTGCTAAGTTATTGCTGTTCCAATATGTGGTAATGCAAACCTTTTATATAATACTCAGAAATTGTGCATGTGCAAAGTTAATGAATGCTGTGATTAGAAGTTCTTATGAAGTGATAATGTAAACCTTTCAGTTGTCTACAAACATTACACTCATTCATGCTAAATTAAGGGAGCAGGACGTAGCTCAGGCAGTAGAGTGTCCACCTGTGAAGGTGTGGGCCATCTGATTGAACCTGCTCATTGGACACATTTGCAGCTTGGACTATTCTTCGTCCCAACCAGTGGTCCACAACTGGTTCATCAAAGGCTGTGGTATGCACTGTCCTGTCTGTGGGAAAGTGCATATAAAAGACCCCTTGCTGCTTATCGGAAAGAGTAGCCTATGTGGTGGCAGTGGGTCTCCTCCAAAGAAATATGTCAGAATGACCATATGTTTGACGTCCAATAGCCGATGATGAAAATCAATGTGCTCTACTGGCGTTGTTAAATAAAACAAACTTTCATGCTAAATTAAGGCTCTGTTCATCAGACAGGATGGCCTGACATTATGGCCGGGTCACACGTACAAGGTTAGGCCGACTTAGATGAGGCGAACTAGATGAGTATAACTAGCGGCGCATTCACACATACCGAGTTTTGAAGTGTGTCGCATTCACACGCACACTTTAAGTTTAAACCGGATCAGATCGACCAGCAGGCCTATGGGGTTTCATACATACATACATACATACATACATACATACATACATACATACATACATACATACATACATACATACATACATACATACATACATACATACATACACACATACACATACACACAAACATACACATATACATACAAACATACACACACATACATCCACACATACATACAAACAAATATACATACATACAAACATACATACACACATGCATCCATCCATACACGCATACATGCATACATACATCCACACATACATACATATACACACATACATACATTGCCACATGCATACCTACACACATGTATACACACATGACATGTATACACACATGTATGCGCACTGTCACAAGTCGGTACCTGTTCTGATATGACCTTAGATGTTGTCAGGATGTAAAACTCTCAACAACAAACCAACAGCCATGGTGCAGTCAGCGACCGCATCACCTTGTGATGACAAATTTTACTGTCTGTTTTTTCCCACATATTAATGTATAGGGGAAAAAAGAGAGAGTGACAGGACAAATTCTACTCCCTTTTCACCGTGAATTTTAGCCTTTGCATCCAACACTGTAAAATATCAATCGATCAATAAATTCCTTGTTCACCGTCTTAGGCTATGGGGACCTGACTTTTGACCTGACCGCCTACACACACGGCGCCGTCAGCGACTTTGCGCAGGCGCTGTGCCTCGTGATGATAGAGCGCACGGCGGAGAAGAAGGGCTTCTCGGCGTCTGAGACGCTGCACATCAACAGCTACAATGCGCTGCCGCTCCTCTTCGTCTGTAGCGCCTGGTCCGGTGAGTTCTCGCGCGCAGCCGCACAGTTCACCAGCAAGGACCTCAAGTTTGTCATCATCTTCTGCATCGTCATCAGCTCAGGCTGCGTTCTCAACTTCTTCCTGTTCCTGTGTATAACGCTCAACTCTGCGCTGACCACCTCGGTGGTGGGCACCGTCAAGTCGGTGGTGCAGACGTTCGTTGGCACCCTCGCTTTCGGAGGCTTCAGCATGAACCGCTTCACAGTGACGGGCATCGGGGTCAACTTCGCAGGCACCTTCCTGTACACGTGCGCCAAGTACCGCGAGACAAGACGCACGCAGCGCCTCATGAGCACCTCCAAGGAGCAGGCACGCGACATCTAGCCTGGGGGTGGAGGTGTGGGTGTAGGTGTGGGTGATTGTGGAGGTGGGTGTGGGTGAGTGTAGGTGTAGGTAGGTGGTGGATATGTGGGGCTGTGTGGGTGTAGCTGTAGGTAGGTGGTGTGTAAGTGTGTGTTCAGGGGCGTAGCCAGAAATTTCGAAAAATTGAAAGTACAAAAATTGTAGGTGTAGAAATTGTAAGCGTGGAAATTGTAAGCACAACATTGTAAGCACGAGCTTACAAGGGGGGAAATTGTAAGCAATTAAAAAAAAATTAAGTGCCTATCAAAAGATTTAGTATGGTAAAAATATAACGCTGAGAGAAATTGTTTGCATGTCCTTACAGTGCTACAATGAAGCTACGCCCTTGGTGTGTATGTATAGATAGGCGTGTGTGTGTGGGTGTGTATGTCTTTTTGACCAGGCAGACCCTGTGTTTTGTTTTCGCTCATTCGCAGACCACCTTGCGCAATTATTGCATATTCTACTGTAATGTAACGGATGGCACAATTTTACATATGCATAGGCACGTGTAGTGAGTATAGTTCCATATGTGTTGGGTGGATAGAGCGATTTCAAATGGGTCCAAGCTAAATGCCGTGACGCCATTCGAAATCAAACCTCCCACGTATAAGGACTATTAGTATGCCTGCAGGTATGTACAACTGTGTCTTTCGCTATGATTTCTTCTTTGAATCGCCTCGATGAGCAGAGCTGTTTTGCTATTTGCTTTAATGCTACATTCTGCTGACTTCATATGAGATGAGTGTCGGCTGAACAGAAAGCGCCGCTGTATCAAAGTAATGAGTAATCAAATATGCAATAAGATTTTACAAGCGTATGACTACCTATTTTTTTGTTTGTTTGTTGTTTTACATCCAAGCAACATTTAAGGTCATATCAGGATGGTATGAATACCTATGAAGTATGTAAGATGTACATATGTGTGGATATATATATTTTACCTCGGTAGTCCGCCTCTGGCTACTCATAGACCAGGGAAAGGAAGCACATCCAGGTCCAGCAATTAGCATAATCTACTCACAACGGGAGGACTTTTGTTGAGTAGCTCCGGCAGTTTTTCTACATAACTATTAAAAATCAAACAGGTTAGTATTGTTTTTGAAAGGATACATTGGTTTAGTTCATGTTAGCATTCACATACATCAAGATTTAAAAAACTTTAAATTGCATATTAACTAATTTACAGGTTAATTACGATGTGTTGTAACATCATCATGCTTCCATTGTTCTTGGTAATGCTGCCCGTTGTCAAACGGAGAGATGTTTGGCAGTAGCCATTTACATCTCTAGGATTTATTCCTGGGTTTCTTTAAGATTCCCCAATTTAAGATTCCTCCGAGTCCCGTAGTATTTTCTGCAACTTGTTGGCAACAAAAGCCACAGGTGGGAGAAGTTTATTGGACAGAGTGTGTTAGGCTACCGCTACACTGGTCCCCGACCCCGCGTTTGGTTTCGGTTGGTTATTCATACCGGTTACCTACGACTGACAAAATTAACCACGCTTGTGTTAAAGACGGTTTAAATACGGATTTAACACCATTAGACACGATTGGTAATAATATTATTATGTTTGTGCAACAATAAATTAATCATCAATATATGGAAACATAACGTGTCCTTTCCTAGCCATGTGTGAAGAAACTGGCTTAAATAGCTTTGTGAAGATGCGTGGGGCACACGCTAGACCATTTGGCATACAAGTGAACTCATAAAGCTCCTGTATAGTATGCATCTCTGAGATCCACACTGGCTCGCCAGGAGTCGTGCGTTACCAAGTCTCTAGCTGTCTCTAGGGAAACCATTTTGAAATGTTGATACTATACTATATATATATATATGTATTCATATATGTATGTATATATATGTATATTTATATATGTAACTTCCGAGCGAGTGGAGTGTCACTCCCCGCGCAAAATTCCAAAAGATGGGATGTATATGACAGCAGTTTGATGGTTCAAATCCCGTTCGTATATGACCTTAGATGTAGTTAGAACATAAAACCTAAGAAAGAAAGTGTTGGATATGGGCGATAATGCAATCACAACAAGGCTAGTTGAAACCTGACTTCCGGTATTTTTTTGCGATTCCCTGACAGTGCTAAGTCTATGGGAGAAGATCCATGGTATCGCGGAAATTCGCCGTCGGTGTAATAATTTCGGCTTGTTTTCCGCGGTTTTTGCTTAAGACCACGTTCATCCCTGATATATATATAATATGTGTATATGTATGTATGTATATGTGTATATATAGTTTGGATATAAGGCCAAACCGAATATCTCGTGAGACGAGCAGAGTAAAACCCCTGGTGTTGACCAGTGTTCTTCGGCGGGTTCGAATCCAAACCGCCAGGTGACGCCTCAGTCCGGGAGAGGTGCCTCTCGACGCGTGGCGAGACTGATAATTGCTTGACTGGATCTCAGTTAGCACGGATTCACTTCAGAGCTCCCGGTTTAAAAAACACTCTTTCCACCACCAGCTTTTTCTTTTCTGCTCCTTACATGTATATATACGTCTATATAGTCTATATACCAGACGGGGTGGCTGAATGAGTAGAACGTCCGTCTCCTGTTTTGGGAGATGGGGAGATCCGAACACATGAGTTTGTGGGTTCGAATCCTGGTCGACTCAAACCGATGACTTAAAAATAGATATTTGTCGCTTCCTATCCTGGCGCTCGGCATTATTAGGATAGGGCAAGGACTGGTTGGCTCAGTGTCAGGATAATGTGACTGAGTGGGATATCAGTTCATGGTGCTGGTGGCCTGGTTTCCTGGTGGGGCAGCACTATAAAGTCGCCATGAGTGCGCACTGTCACAAGTCGGTACTCGTCCTGATATGACCTTAGATGTTGCTGGGATGTAAAACAACAACAAACAAACATAGTATATATAGGTATATATATAGTGTGAGAATATCTACATCGGACTTGTAATATATATATTTCATCCCTGCATGTATTACAAATGTCTAAAATTGTGTTTAGAACACATTTCTGTCATGGTGATCACCATTGCACTGCCTGATTTGATTATTCCTCCGAGCAAGTGGATGCTAGGCCCCGCGCAGGAGGCGGCGCGGTGCATGATGGGGGTCCCCCACCCCACCCGCCCAGCCGGACAGGGGTGGGGGTGGGGGTGGGGTGCCAACCACTACAGGCATTATTACACGCGATAAAGGGTTTATCACTATCCATATATATATATAGGTATGTATTCTTATATTGCATATTATGATATATTGCTACTATATTACATATTATTAACCCAGTGAGGGGAAGCATGTGCAGTTAGCCTAGTTACAGGCTACAGGCTTTATTTGAAAGCACTCCTGCTGTCCGCATAAGCCATTGAATTTACTTGCATGTATGTGCGTATGTCGGAGGCAATCAATTTTGTAAAGTGCTGTATATAATTATTATTATAAAATATTAATATATATATATAGTATTTTATAATATTGAGTAGCATATATGCTCACTCAAATCAAAATATATATAATATACATATATAATATATATATATATGAGTCAGCCTCACGAAAATGGGCCAATTGATGGTTTATTTAAGATGTCGGCGTTGCAATTCTTAAAGTGTAGTGCATTTCTTTGTTTCATATTAAATTATCCTAGAAACAAATAAGGTTGTTGTATTTTCTCTACCTTTACATTCAGGATAAATTTAAGGACTTCGCAACACCTCTGTCAATGCGAAACTATAATTATGCCGTTCGACACTGACATCCAATGCTCGTCGCCGACAACTTTAACATATGTCGGCATCGCAATTCTTATAGTTTAGTGCATTTCTTTGTTTTATATTAAATTATCCTAGAAACAAATGAGGTTGTTGTATTTTCTCTACCTTTACATTCAGGATAAATTTAAGGACTTACCAATACCTCTGCCAATGCTAAACTATAATTATACTGTTCGATGCCGACATCCAATGCTCGACGCCGACAACTTTCCCTAATTGGTCTCTTTTCGTGATCCTGACTCATATATAATATATACACATACTATGAGATGCCTTAACCATCCGTCATTCTCTGTAACTGGGCTCTAAAGTGTGACATGGAAATCAAAAGTGAAAACCTTCTAAATAATTGCAGATGACATGTTCATATGAGGTTTCCATGTTGTGCATATGTCAGAGTTGAATAAAAAAACAAAGTATTTCACTTCTTTTTATTGTAATCTTACACAAATTGAGCATCACATTAATATCACTTGGTAACATGGAAACCAAACACACATCCAGAACATCATTTTAACATGCACAACAAATCCAAACAATATTTGTATTGGATACAGTTCAGCAAACAAGATTATGTCCAACAAGAAAAAGTTTAAAGAAAGTTGGGAATAAAAAGGTTTGGGTAAATGCATGGTGTCGATGTGTAACTAATACAGACAAATTAGATTGAGGAAACAAAAGGTTTCCCGGATGTGGATGTGAGCAGTGTCGGTGGAGCCCATTAACCAGTGAGGGGGTGGAGGGTTATTCAGGCCACTCGCGATTATTCTAGGCGGCAATGTAATTATCACCATACATATATCATTTTATGTAACCATGGCTTATTGTACGATGCAATAATTGTGCAGTGTATCCTCCGAATCACTCGTTCTAGTTTCGCCGCGAATATGGCCTTTGCTGCTGACTCGGCGTTAAATCATCATTAATCAATCAATCAGTCCATCGCCTGTAGTTTGTGAGATAGTGTGTGTACCCCTCCTATAAATTGACTGGAAGGAGACAAATACCTCTGCACGTGCTGCTCAGAATGGAGGAATAGGAGAACAGGTGCGTGCTGGGTTTGTACAGTTGGCCCCGTGGACATAGATAATCGCCGTTTTGCTTCTCCTGTGTATATAAGTGCCATATCAATTGGTTAAAATTCTTATTTTTTGTAACTCATTCCCCTGACTTCTTTCCCCCCAATGCTTCATCCCAGGGTTGACTACAACATGTGCATGTAGGTGTACAGGGGCCATATGCATGAAGCGGTGTTAGCGTCGTGTGGTGTTAACCATCTAACACCGGGTAGCTATCACCGGCATCGAGAAGTTAATATCGCTTCGATTTTGTGGTTAATTTGACCAAATTTCACTTTTTGAGCATGTTATTCTGTTAAATATGATAGCATTGAATAGATTTGGGCCTAATATATTGCCGCCGATGCGGTGGTGGTGGTGGTGGGGGCAATTTGTTTAGTTTACATTCATCAATTCGACAATATTAATATCCCCGTCGATGTAGCTGCGGCGTTAATATCGGTTCGATTTTGGGGTTAATTTGATCAAATTTCACTTTTAGAGTATGAAATTCTGTTAAATATGATAGCATTGAATAGATTTGGCCCTAATCGGTACCTAACACCGCCAGTAAACCTGCTATGGGCTGGTGTTAGAATCTCCGACCTTAAACTTGTGGTGTTTCCCTAACACTGCTCCATACATACCGACTTTTCGCCGCTAAACTGGAATCCTGCCCAAAAAACGCGTTTTGGCTCGCTAACACCGTGTCATGCATACGGCCCCAGGTGAGATCGCTGCTTCGGGTGGTGCTCTGTCGGTAAGAGTAATATGCGTGCTTTCTCCTTGTAGTAATACTTCACACGCACACACACACACCATGGGATTTTGTCAAATTGCAATGCAACACGATAAATTAATATGTACAGGGATGAAAGATCTCCGCGATTTCCCGGATCTCCGCGATTTTTTAAATAAACAAAATGCTATGGAATCAGGATATATGTGACAACAGGTGATTAGTTCGAAAACCCGTTCATATAAGACCGTAGATGTTTCTAGAACATAGAACCCAAACAAGAAATAGTTACATATGGGCGATAATATAATTTGTTGTGCATGTTAAAAACCTGACTTCCGTCATTTTCCCGCGATTCCCTCTATGCTAATCCTATGGGAGAAAATCCGGGTTTTCGCGGAAATTCGCCGTCGGTGTAATAATCTCGGCTTGATTTCCGCGTTTTTAGCCTGAGACCACTTTCATCCCTGCATGTATTACAAATGTCTAAAATTGTGTTTAGAGCACATTTCTGTCATGGTGATCACCATTGCACTGCCTGATTTGATTATCTCATTATTTCAAGCAGGTGTTTTTGGTCGTGTGGGTTGGTGGTGGAAATCATTTATTGTAATGCTCTTTTCAATAAGTGTTTTATGGTGAACTTTATTTTTATTCAATATCAAAACCTATGACAATGACTCGATAGTTCAAAAGTCCTGATGTGTATGAACCATTGCTGGGGGAAAAAACCAGCAGTCATTTTGTCATTAAACTAATATAGCTCACACCGACTGTACCATTTGTAACCAACGGTCTATCCATCTTCAGATTGAGGAGCCTGGATGGGGTTGGGAGCTGGAGGAGGGGGGGGTTATATGGACAAAATGGAAATCAATTAGGCAGTTACGTATTAAATACCATCTCAGGGCAAGTTTGTCAACTGTTGAATACTGACAATACAGTACACGTCCTGAAATATAACATGTTATTGAGAAATTAATTATACACCGCTTCACCATGGAGAGGTTATAGTCTTCTGGTTCTTGCCACCGGTACTACTAGAAGGCTGGGCAAAGTCGCTATTTTGGGGTCCATATGTGAATATTAAAAAAAAGAAATTATAGAAGTGAAAATTAGTTTTTATATTTTATTGAAATTGTATAGACCCCTTTCAATGTTTATAGACATTGTATGGACCCCTTTCAAAATTGTATAGACCCCTTTCAATGTTTATAAAAATTGTGTGTGCATGCGCAGCTTGGCTGCATAACGAAGGCACACTGCCATTGAGTTTGTCGGTACGCGCACTGCAAAACGTTTATTTTATTCAAAATTAATAGAAATGCAGAACCCTAACCATATAAATTTAATATAATATGTTTTCTATATGTGTTCCAAGCGGTTTGTGTCTAGGTGGTGTGGTTTTAGAGATGTTTCACTGTTTCTGTATGAAGGTTGCTCACGGCCATTGTCAATGCATTGAGTTTGCCGGTATGCACAGTGCAAAACGTCTATTTTATTCAAAATTAATAGAAATGCAGAACCCTAACCTTGTAAATTTAATATAATCTATTTGTTGAATATGTTTTCTATATGTGTTCCAAACGGTTTGTGTCTAGGTGGTGTGGTTTTAGAGATATTTCACTTTTTCTGTATGAAGTTTTCTCATAGCCATTGAGTTTGCAGTGTGACAGTGTGTCATCCTGCAACCAAAAGGTGCGCGCACTGACCTAGATACCTATGCTGCCATCATATGAAATCGGTCTATAAGTTATTGTGTGCTGGTGACTCGCGATCCATTGTACATATGTGTAAATAAATTACTATGACTACTGAATGAGTTCAGCCATTTGATGGGTAATGTCCCTCTAGGGTCCCTTGAATAAACATTAATTAATTAAAATTCGGTTAAGGAAATAATTTCCAAGTTACAGCTACCGTCATGAATCAATTTATGTTTCTCGTTTACCTGTTAATTTTCAAGAAAAATCTAAAATCAAGTCCAAATGTCTTCTTTTTTTTAGAATAGATTTATAAATCCTTTAAAATATTATTTTCTATTCAAATGAAAAAAATCCTACGAAGATGATTACAAGGAATAGCATTACAGTGCATCAGGGAAAACATTGCAAAAAGAGGACGTCTCAGGAATGTGTGCCATGTGTAGTGTTTACTTTCGGATCTTCGGGTAATTCGACGTTTCTTCTGGCGTAGACTAGCGTTGACAGAAAAGGTGGTATGTTTATTTCTAACAGCAACTGCTGTTCAGTTAGCTATTTCGTATTTTGTGGTATTTCATTTTGGTTTCATTCAACCTCGCGCACTATAAATTTCCCTCTAGCTGTGATCATTATAAAAATAGTTTTAAAAGTGTCAATATACTTAACGTCTTCCTACCGCTAAAGTTACAGGAAACATCTATCAAGGATTGATATATGAGGCTGCTGGTGTAGTTTGATATCAATCTGTGATAAGTAAGGCTTGCAACCTTAAAGATGGGAAAGCAACATTAATTATTTATGACACCAACCTAATGGGATGTTCATTATGAATAACAAACACCAATATTGTAATACTTTATTTTGGAATGGATATTTAAAATAAAAGAAGACCAGGCCTACTTTCTTCTTTATTTCTGTTATTGGTTCTTGTCTGAACTGGCCTGAATACGCGATTTCCGTGACGCATGCGCAGAGCGTAATCCAGACTTGTGGGTCACAGAGTCTGTGGAGAGGCAATTGAGGCTCTGTTAACACTGGCTTCATATTGAGCAACTGACAGTCTTTTCAGCACAAATATGGATTTATAGAGAAAACATACAAATCATTTTTGATAATTATAGTTGTGTCGTTTTGATTGATTGATTGAAAAGCTTGATTGTCAGTGTAAAACAACACAGTGCACACTGTCGACCCACAACATGAGTGTCATTGCCTATCACCAGGGGTTATACTAGTTGTGGAAATCATGTATTGAACGTAGTACTGGTCAAATGGTATAAATACTGTTAGAGAAACCGACTTTCTGTGTGTGCTCAAATTTGACCCAATATTTTCTAAATCAGGTTCCTTAGTCTGTCTTGGATAATCCTCAACGTTACCAGGTCTTCCAATGCACTGTCAGAACGTGGTGTGTATAGTTAAAGCTGAATAGTCCGATGAAGTTATCGAATTAAAAAACCTAAACTCAGATAGATTTGATCCAACATAGCCAACTCAGATATTGCTGCATTTATTAAGCATGTGCTGCTGCATAGAAGAGGATATTAGATCTATTTTGTTAAACTGGTGAAGCCTATGGTGTCCAAATTATTATGTGCATGCCAACGTTTCTTTTGTATGTTTTTACTTCAAATATTTCCTAAGTTATCCATTTATAATAAAAGTTACTTCAAACAAAAATGTGGGCAGGGCTGATTGTAACAATCAACCTAATAATATTTATCTTTAACCAAAAAAAAGGAAGAAGAAATATCCTCGCTATCCATTCAGTGGCAATTAATTGCTGAGTGTATGTATAGAGTGAGATGTTTACCACTCCCAAATTAATCCCTGTTCTATGTAGGTGAATGAAACTTATATTCCTAGATACCGAAGCTGGGACCCAGCATAACACTATTGCACTAATCAGGCCGCTGGTCCTTCTGGGGTCAGGTTGAGAGCACACTGCAGCGATCCAGAAAGCTGGTGCAGTGTACAGGCCAGAAGAGGTCCATTCCGAACTGGCATTCCTTTCAGTGTATGTTTTTATTTTATTTGTATAACACTTTAGTATTTGGCTACAAATGTGGGTATAGAAGTTTGTGTGAGCACTCCATTATTCCAACTTGTGGAGGATCATATGAATCACGTGATTCAGAGGAGTTTGCGCTGAAACTGGTGAATCTGCACTTTAGATGTGCACAACAGAATATTCACCATCACTAATAATATGGCTATTGCGAGTTCTGCTTGTCCCTCAGAAGGACTGAAGTTGCGGCCCAGCATGCCAGGTCGCAGCTTCAATTTACACAATGGAAGTTGGGGTTGGTGCCCCTCCTTCAGAATATACCCTACTCACTTTGCACTTATAACCACATGTATGCGTCCTGATGGTCAAATTTGGTCGGATCCTTTCCATTTCTAATGTCCATTGCGGTGAAGGTGCCCTAGCAAATATTTTGCCTTAGATAAAGTATAATTTTATGTATGTAAATCCACAAACTCTCGCACATGCCGGCGTGTAAGCTGAAGTTGCGACTCGGCGTGTTTACAAACTGGGTCGCAGCTTCAGTCCCGCCTGAGGAACCAGCGAACATGAACTGTGAATACTTGTATTAGCTTCAAATACCTGGAAATGTTTTCAGGGAATTTACCCATTTCAGATAGTGGTTGGTGCCAGCCCTTTTGAACATTGGCAATCAGGTAACACACCTTTACCTGCATTTATTGCATTGTGCATGTGCCCCCCCCCCCCCTTCAATCAAGTCAAAGGCAGATTACTATTGATTTTCACCATGGAATCGCAGTTTCTACATATACCAAGTACCACGAAACATCGGGCATGTGTTGTTGACTGTTGAAAATATTTATTTACTGTTAAAGCTGCATAGTCCGATGGAAGCATTCGATTTTCAGAACCAAAACAATTAGCTAGATTTGATTCTGCATAGTCAACCTATGGAACTGGTGGAGTCATTAAGCATTTATTACAGGCATGTGCTCTTGTGTCATATTGCTATGCTTGGAAATGGGTTAACAAAGCTAGCCCCTCATTTTGGTGTGCACACCAAAATGAATTTGGCATATTTTCACTTTAATTATCTCCAAAGTTAACCCTGTAAGAAAAGTTATATCAAATTTAATTTAATCGATCATAACAACTAACCTAGTATATTTATCTGAATATGACCTAAACTTTAAACACACATCCACATCGGAGCTAAGCACATATAATCAGCAATCCTTCAGCAAAATGTATATTATAATATATAAATTAAGAAAGAGAATTTTGCTAATATTCCACTGCAAATGGTTATATTGAAATTACTATCCTCGTGACACATGCTGGGTCGGTCGAGTGGGTACGATGCACACTTCCCATTCAGGAGGTCATGGGATCAATCCCGGCTTAGTAAAACCAAAGACTTACAAAGTTTATACTTATTGCTACTTCGGCTGATGCTTGCCATTACTAGGTGAGGCCAGGGGCTGGTTGGCTCAGTGTCAGGCTGATGTAAGTTCAATTCTATACCATGTCACGGTGTAAGCGAGCCTTATGTGTTGCGATGGCGTAAAGCCCAATAATTGAATCTAATCTCAGATTATTATTATTATTATTATTACTATATTAAATATATTTGAGTAGTAATCCATATTAACCAGTACTAATTATGCCATACAGCAAAATCATTGGTCGTATATAAGTTAATGGTTAATATTGAAACGCGAATGTTAATTTAGATTACATATAGCCTACTTGTAATATTTCCAGCCTAATATGGCAAGTTAATTTGAGAATATTCTAACAGTAGTGAATGGAAATGTATAATACAAAAAATATTATGTTACTTTTATTTTAAATGGTAAACTTTTGAGATATTTTGAGTGCAAACATTGAAAATTAGTTTTGGCAAGCTTGCCAAAACTCTGACACCATAGACTTCTGCAGTAACAGGTTCTGTTAAATTGACTCAGTATTGCCTTCTACGCCGAAACAAATGCTTAATAAATGCATCAGTATTTAAGGTAGATCATCATCATCATGGTTTTCTGTTTAGGGTTTGCTCCAAGGACCTGTACCACAAGGCAGTGGTTTAGAACTCTGCAAGGCAGGGGCGTCAAACTCCCTGAGGTATTGCTATACCTGCATACCTACTTAAGGTAGATATGTAAAATCAAATCTAGATAATTGGTTTGGTTTTTAAAATTTGATATGTCATCGGACTATGCAGCTTTAAGCTCCTGTCAGTTTAAGACTGCAAGAATTTAACAGCAGGATTATTTTTATATTCAGGTAGGTATGTAGTCTTACAGTACTGTATGCACTGAGTGGCTGTATTGCGTTCTAACCTTTTCTCACAAATTGTTATACAGCCTCAAAGACTAACATAGCCGAGGTTACCGAAGCCATGTATGTTATTGAAATCAGATATGTTGTATTGCATACCGCCCGCAGTTGGGACAGGTAACTGTCCTGATATATTATTGAAAATAAAAAAAACGCTTGAAAAGAAACGTTGTAAAGCTCACCTTGTTTTAACTCAAAATATTTAGTTTGTAATGTATACACGTGTGTATGAATGTGTGAGTGCATAGCTTAGTTTGTTAATAGATTTATTGTTGAAACCCTAATGTAAAATCTAAGTATGCAGTCAACAGCGCCCTCAACCCCTCCCTTCTCACCCTCCAACACTGAGAGACTTGTATAAATTGGATACAATATATTTAACATATTAACAATGTGTTACGGCATGGAAGGAATTCTAAGTGTAATTAATGTTTCACTTATGACATTAGTTTTTTTTATTTACCTAATCAAAAAAAGAATTAGGTGGAGGGAATGGAAGTATTGCGAGTGTTCTCATTTGGTTTGAATACATTAAAGTTGCCCGTCAAAGTTGTCAGACAAGTGTCATCTACTCAGCTTGAACATTCAGGGTAAGGCTACATAATCATACAGTATTGATTCGTTCAAGGCAATCCTACGGTAGTTACAAAGAAACAGGGTGGGAGTAAAAAATCTATAATATTTAAACAGCACCAGTTATTAAAGTTGCATAGTCCGATCGTTTTGAGTTTCTGTCACTTTCTTGGATAAATATATTAGGTTGATCGTTATAATGTACCTTGTTTTATTTTGAAGTAACTTATATTTTAAATGGGTAACTTTTGAGATATTTGAAGTGCAAACATGCTAAATTAATTTGGGCAAACTTGCCAAAAGTGGCATTAAGAGGTGCTATTAAATTGCCCCAGTATTTCCTTCTATGTGGAATTCAGAAGTTATCGAGAAGAAAATTGCTGAAATATTTTCAGAAAATGTATTAATTTTAAATTAGTAATGAACCTCCCTTGGGAGGTTTCAAAAATTGCGAGCGCCGATCCATATTTCAGGACGACACCGCGGGGTATTGGGTATAGTTTTCAACTAGCAATAACCGCGCCTCGGATAAACCTCATTAGCTACGGTATTGCCACTGCGCAAAGCTACCGAGAGACCTGATTTAAAGTTAGCTATAGGTAAGCAGCGATTTCAAAAAAGGTGTTTATACGTATCCTTGTGTGTATCACATTTAGTTTACATTCAATTGTGATAGAATTTCAGAATTCATATTCCTCCAAGTTCAAATAATGTACTAACTATTCTGGAGACAATGAATTGTATTAGTTTCTTGTGCTAATGTAATAGTAAGTGGATACTGTAGTGCATTTACTGATATATCACCGTGCTGCACTCTAGCGAATGAATGGCAAACTACACAATGCAAGCTGCGTTGTCTGCATTGGTTTCCAATAGGTGGCGACATGCTGCGGTACTCATGACGGTGTTGCTGTTTGCCAAGCAGAGCCAAATTGACACTGGAAGCTGAAAGGTAGTGTTCGCACCCTATCAAACTGTGCTTGGAGAGTGTACGCTCATCAATAAACTAGATCACGGTTCCGACTGCGCATGCGCTGAAAACGGCGAAGGGAGCAAAGCAAAGGCGTACGGCCATTGAGTTTGCCTATACGCGCAGTGAAAAACGTCAGTTTTATTCAAAATTAATAGAAATCCAAAACCCTAACCATATCAATTTAATATAATCTTTTTGATAAACATGTTTTCTATATGTGTTCCAAGCGGTTTGTCTCTAGGTGGTGTGGTTTTATCAATATTTTACTTTTTCTGTATGGAGATTGCTCACTGCCATTGACAATGCATTGAGTACTCTGGCTATGGCATTAACACTAGTCTGAATGCCTAGATCTTTCTAAATCTAAATGCACATGGCATAAGATCTGCTGATTATATTGATGTAAATGCAATGCTGGATAAAAGATTAATATCTTAATTTATTATATATATTTTTTTAGCTGGTATTCTATGTTTCAAACAAGAGCTGAGATGATCTGAAACTAGCACATTTCATAGCTGCATCCAGTGTATTAGCATGTGCCATGTGCTTTTGGGGGTATGTTTTGCTCTGATGCATCCCACAATGCACCGCGCCGCTGGAACCGTGATGTAGTCTATAGTTTCAGCGGGCATGAGGCGCGGGAGAGCGGCGGCTCCGGTGAGTGGAGAAGGGTACGTCACTCACAACTCACCGGGGTCGAGACGGCGCGCTCCGGTCAGAATTGCGCCCGTCGGACCGGGGCCCCGGCACCACGCTTTTGGCATAATGATTAGAGCCATTTCCAGTGGAATACAATTTTATTAACTTTGGGAACAGACACCGTCCGGAGATGGGGTCGGAGATTTATCACAAAGCGGCCCGGGATGGGTATTTGGATCTACTTAGGGAAGCGACAAGGAAAGATGCTGACCGGCCGGACGAGGACGGGATGACGCCGACGTTGTGGGCGGCTTTCCATGGAAACCTGGACGCTCTAAGGATGCTCGTCGGCCGAGGGTGAGTGTATGAGGTGCTTTCATCTGAGAGAATAAGGCCCAAATCTGAAGCTAAGTTGAAGTTGGATGTGTGACGGAACGGCCAGGAATACTCGACAGGGCTAGATGGGGCAGGGGGTAGGCCGGAGGATGAGCGGTTCTTCTGGAGGAAAGAAGAAAAAGGAGGGGCGAGGGGGCGTGGACTAAAACTGAAGAACACAGAGGGGATGACACTAAAGACGGCTCACTCCCTATCTCTCCCATGGTAATGTAAATTTTGCAGTGCCGTCTTGTGGTGGTTTTGATCAGCCCGACTGCTGGCTGGTGTTTCACATGTAAACACATAGGCCTACAAGGTGAGAGGGTGAGTTTAAAATTTAAAAAAAGAGAGATTGACTGTCATTTAGATTTGGCCGATATTGTGCCTACTGCCTGGTCCCCACCTAACTCTGCCCCGCCCGCCCTCTGCTCCTCCATCCTCCCGGCCTCACTGCCCTTCCCCCGCACTGCCCTTCCCTCGCTCCCCTTCCATTCCCCCGCGTCCCACCCTCCCCCAGCCTCACCGCCCTTCCCCTCCCCTTCCCCCTCCCATCCTCACCCTTCCCTCTCCCTATCTCCCTCCTCATCCACCTTACCCAGTGCTCTCACACCACACCTCCCTCCCATCCCCCTTCCTCTTCCTTCCTTCCTTCCTTCCCCACACACTCTCCCTCTCCCTCCCCTCCCCCCCCCCCTCCTCCGCCTCCTCGCCCACCTCACTCGGAGCTCTCACACCACACCTCCCTCCCCCTCCCTCTCTCCGCCTCCTCCTCCCCATCCCCCTCTCCCTTCCTCCCCGACACTCCCTCTTCCCTCCCCCGCAGACACCCCTCTCACCTCCACCCCCCCCCCCCCCCGTCCCGACCCCCACACACTGCCTCTTCCTCCCCCACCACCTGGTGCGCTGGCTGTTCTCTTGATTACACAGTACAGGCTGAGTGAGTCGTCTTAGTGTTATAGGGTCTTGGGAAGTTTAGATTGTGTGAGTGGAACAAGGGCTGGTTGTGATGCTTGCGATTTTGTGATACTTGTGGTATTTGCATGAAGACTTAAGCATGCATTCCTTACACGCGGCATGCAGTATGCGAATGCGAATGCAACAAAAAATTGAAATGCCTTGAAGTCAATGGACCACATTCCTTACACGTGGTATGCGAATGCGTCAACTCGATCGGTCCCTGTAGCGATCGGTGCGGCATGCGGCACGCGGTGTGCAAATAGAAACATCAGTCGCACTTGTCCATTAGTTTTAGACGAGGAGAGGCCACTGAGCATTACAGAACGGTCACACACAAGGGTGCAGAGGGGAAACATATGGTAGAGGTGGTGGTGGGGTTCGGGTTGGTAAAAATGCTACCATAGCCACAAAAATATGACTACTTATCTATAATTTGGTAATTATAAAGCTAGGAACCCCCATGTGACGTACCAAGAGGTACATTGATATAAATGCCATAGTAGGTCATATACAGTGCAGTTTTGAGTATACTTGTTTATTTTTATTTTTTAAATATAGCCAGTCGTGTGCCGCATGCCGCGTGTAAGGAATCATGCCATTCGCATACCACATGCCGCATACCGTGTGTAAGGAATGCACGCTTAAGATGTAATACTAATAGGATAGTCCTGATATGGCATGGACGTTAGACCAGGAGCACGAGTGCTTTTTGTTTGTTTGTGAGGAGCATGGGCTGGAAGGAGAAACTGGAAAGAGTAGTGTGGTGTGAAGAGGGGTGTGAGAGGAGGAGAGTGTTGATACTGGAGGGAACGGGATGCTGGGAAAGTTAATGGGAGGCCGGCCAATGACTAATGAAAGGGCAGACTATTATTATTATTATTATTATTATTATTTATTACTATTATTATTATTTCTATTGTTACTGTTGTTATTTGTCAGGGAAGTGATAACACGATGGACTGGGATAAAGCCAAGTGATCAAAATGTTAAATATTGACAATTGCAGATCTATGCATACGACAAGTTAGCAGATAACTTATAAATATACGTGGCAAGTCAGCTAGTCATAGAAAGATAGTCATATATGGGTATATTCTAGTATGGACGGTTGAATATAGCGAAATTACGAACACTGAAATCTACCATTAACAATATATTTTAAAGTCAAGACTGTTTAATTATGTCTTCCTGACCCCCCCCCCCCCCTCTCTCTCTCTATCTCTCTTTCCCCCTCTTTCCCCCTCTCCCCATGTCCATAGGTATATATATATATATATACATATATATATATACATATGAAGAGATATATGTATATATGTGCATATATATACACACACATAGCTAGATGTGCATATGTGTGAATGAATAGCTTCAAAGTTGCAGACAGAAATACACGTCCTTCAATTTCATCACTTGGGTAGCTTTGTAACTGTTGCACAACATATGATTGGTAACTATCTCGCTACATGCACGCTTCATTATCATCCCCAATCTATTGAAAATAAGTAGAGCGTGAATTCAACAAACATGTCAAGCAGTATTACGACTATCCCAGGAGGCGATGTCGTCGTTAGTTTGAGTGTATCCCAACACAAATGAAATACGTTAATGCACACGATTTCATCTGGATAATTACACTCCAATTATGGGATATCCAAATTGTCTTTAATATCAGCATCACGTAACACTACTGACTCAGGCTATCGGTAGATCATGTGCACACACACACACACACACACACACACACACACACACACACACACACACACACACACACACACACACACACACAGTTTAGATGTAGTGTTTATATGTAGTTAATATGTAATTCTACTAATAGCAACCTGTTCTGATATGACCGTAGATGTTGCTAGGACGTAAAACAACAACAAGCAAACTAATAGCAAATTCGGGTCAACTAGCATGATGCTACTTAATTGTTGGCACACGTGTGCCTATTGAAAACGCCCCGCCCCGCTCCACTCCTACCCCCCCCCCCCCCCACACCTTTCCTGTGCCCCCTCCCACCTCTCAGACACGCACTGCTGACTAGCATAAGCTGGCAGGATGGCGCACTGGGAAACTGGGCTGTTTGCACCATGATTTCTATTTGTGGCATGGTACATTCACTTGAATCTAACTGACATTATGAATCATGATGTCATGCTTTCTCAGCTTCCCTGAGTTATACAGGAAGTGGTATTTTTTGTAATGTAAAATGTGTTATTTGAACAAATGTATTATGTTAAAATATTATATGCAAATTGTGGTATGCTAAACTTTCAAAACTCAGTTAATTGTGAATTAAAACTTGAATCGACGCATTTACAAACGTTTCTCACCAAATCGGAGCTGAAGTGTTGGTTTCTTTATTCGTTCAAATGGCGTTCATTTCTTATACTCGGGTCTCTGATAACAGTAACCGGGCTACCATGTTTACAAGTTTGTCTATCTGACACCTGACCCACCTGGGGTACCTGAGTTGTACTCACTTCCCAAGGTGAAATACCACACACACAGGTGGGCAGGCATATCCATATATATATATATACTAATTGCATCGGGGATCCTAGATGGCTAAGACGCTCACAGCGGAATGGTAGAAATGTGGGTTCGAGTCCCGATCTAGGTATGATAGTCCCGTTTGTTCCAACACCTTCGACCACACCTATATGGATAAGCCCCAGTCACACATAGCCGGACGAGCCCCGGATTTTGAGCTGGACCATCCACGGACCAACGGCCCGGTCTGTCCCGGACCGCCATGGATAAAATCACTGTTTTCGTCGATTTTTGCCTCGCAGTCACACTTTCCCGGATGAGCCCCGGACGAGCCCTGGACCACCCCCGGACTGGGCCGGACCGGCCCCAGACGAGGCCAGACCACCCCCAGACTGCCTCAGACCATCCCCGGACTATCCCGGATCACCCCCGGACTATCCCGGATCACCCCCGGTCTTACGGGGGCAGTCCGGGAGTGGTCCGTGGCTAGGCTGGGGGTACTCCTGAATAGTCCGGAGATGGTCCAGGTCAAACCGTGGCTCAAAATGACCCCGGACGACACCCGGACAGGCCCGGTCCACCCCTGAAATACCCGGACCACCCCCGGATCAGGCCCGATTGAGCCCGGATCGCAAAATCCCCCGGACCTCCCCAGATGTTTTAAACATTTTAAAACATCCGGGGCTGACCCCGGACAGCGCCAGATGAGCCACGGATCAGACCCGGATCAGGGGGTGTCGGCACGGACGAGCCACGGACGAGCCATGGATCACCCCGGATTGCCCTGGACCACCCCGGATGGCAGTCCGGGGCTGGTCCGGCCCCTGATCCGGGTATGTGTGACTGGGGCTTTAGGATGCTTATTCTGGAATGGTAGAAATATGAGTTTGAGGCCCTCTCTAGGCATAGTACTTCCGTTTCCTGCAACACCTCATGCCACACCTGTATAGTTGGGACGCTCACATCAGAATGGTGGAATGTGGGTTCGAGTCCCACTCTATGCATGGTGGTCCCATTTGTTCCAACACATCCCACCAACCACACCTATATAGTTGGGACACTCACACTGGAATGGAAGGATTTGGGTTTGAGTCCCACTCTAGGCGTGGTAGTCCCGTTTGTTCCACCACCTCCCACCACACTGTATCACATTGTGATATTACTGAATGCCTGGCCACGTTTGGGACACCAGATAATATTACAAAACTCTCCCCGTCATTATCTCTTATCGGCCAGATCATTTAACCAATACTAAGGAAGAATGAAGACAAGTCACACAGATAAACAGTGGGGAAGTTGTGCTTTACTAACACCAACTCCTGTCCACCTACCAGTGACCTATCATCCACTCCCCTTACCTTCTAGCCACACAATATCTCATTACCACTTTAGCCTGTATAGAAAGCAGTGTCTGCAGCCCATGGGACAGGAGTCCTATGGCTGTGTTCACACTCAATTGGAATATATGAATTTTGCTAGCATCAGACAGAGTGTCTGGGGTTCCTGCTCAAGAGTAGGTGTGTCTCACTCAAGAGCCAGGAGTAGAGTGATCTCTCTCCAGTGTGTCTGAAGCAGAGTCTAGAAATATGATCTCAGGTTTGAGGCTAGTGTGGTCAGAGGGCCAATGGGGTGTAGGTGACTGGGCAGCCCACAGCCAGCCAATCAGGCACCTCCACAGTCTGGGTGGGTGGCACTCAACCCAGCTCCAGGTGGTGCCCTGTGTGTATATGCAGATTAGGCTGGTGTGCCCACCCAGTGGTCATGTAGGGACAGTTAGTTGCAAACAGTTACAATAGATCTCTGTTAAAATGGTCTTTTCTCCAATGGCACTCTTTATGAATTCATAGAAAAGTATTTCAACAATCATGTGCTGTCTCTTATATAGGAGCATCTCTCCATTAACCTTAGGCATCATGTATGAACATATATTTCACATAGCTTATATCATGTCATAATGGGAGTGGGATATTATTACTTTTAGTTTAGATAACATCGTCCCCACTCCGTCGCCCAAGAATAATAAGGCTCGCTGTCAATATACAATTCTAAACCGAAAATCCGTATATTTTTACAACATGGTAAACACTCCGCCATCAGCAATCAACTTTGCTCTCCGACCACCGGGTGTAAGGTAGCCACAGCTTTACTCAATGTCTGACTGGCCAGTTGTCAATGCCGAGTGCTGATAGTTACTAATGTAGCAGTCACACTACGACGACAAGCAGCGGCGACAGCCCTGCGACAGCGACTTCCGGTCTGTCGTCGATTGTCGCCGATTGTCGCGCAGCTGTCGCGCAGCTGTCGCCGCGACACCTCCGCGACAGCTCCAGTTTCTCCACTCTTTCTCGACTGTCGCCGAGTTGTCGCGGGGATTTTGGACATGTTGAAAAACTTCGACGACAGCAGACGACAGCCGAGGTTGCGGCACTGTCGCGGCACTGTCGCGGCACTGTCGCGGCACTGTAGTGGCACTGTCACGGCACTGTCGCGGCACTGTCGTCTTGTCGTTAAGCTGTAGTTGCTTCTCTCTCCATGTATGTGTCTCTGCGCCGCATACATATACCTACATGTTTGCACCGTCCCATTCTTCATATTTCTCATGAAGACTGCTTCCTCACAGGTCCGCCGCATACATATACCTACATGTTTGCACCGTCCCATTTTTCATATTTCTTATGAAGACTGCTTCCTAACAGGTCCGCCGCATACATATACCTACATGTTTGCACCGTCCCATTTTTCATATTTCTTATGAAGACTGCTTCCTAACAGGTCCGCCGCATACATATACCTACATGTTTGCACCGTCCCATTTTTCATATTTCTTATGAAGACTGCTTCCTAACAGGTCCGCCGCATACATATACCTACATGTTTGCACCGTCCCATTCTTCATATTTCTCATGAAGACTGCTTCCTCACAGGTCCGCCGCATACATATACCTACATGTTTGCACCGTCCCATTTTTCATATTTCTTATGAAGACTGCTTCCTAACAGGTCCGCCGCATACCTATACCTACATGTTTGCACCGTCCCATTTTTCATATTTCTTATGAAGACTGCTTCCTAACAGGTCCGCCGCATACATATACCTACATGTTTGCACCGTCCCATTTTTCTTATTTCTTATGAAGACTGCTTCCTAACAGGTCCGCCGCATACATATACCTACATGTTTGCACCGTCCCATTCTTCATATTTCTCATGAAGACTGCTTCCTCACAGGTCCGCCGCATACATATACCTACATGTTTGCACTGTCCCATTCTTCACTTGCTATCCGGACCGCACCTCGTCCACACCTCTCTCTATCACCTCTCCGCCGGCCGGACACCTCCTTGATATGTCTGAAAAGAGTTCCAGGAGGGGGTGCCTGCCGGCATTTTCACTTTCTACCCTTACTCTGTCCGTGTCTATGGCTCGCCGGTTGGTCACCATAGGGCAGATAGGCACGGGCCTTTGACTCAACTCTCCTCATTTCTCTTTCCTAGATCTGCCCATTCGATTTCTCCCAGGCTCACTTCTTCCCCTAACCAGGGTTGTTGTGTTCTTGGGGGGGGCTCTTGACCTTTTACCATTTCTCTGTCTGGTTCTTGTTGCTGGAACGACCGCTGCTCCCACCTTTGCCCGCCTTCCTCGAACCCCTGCTGACCGGACGCAAGTGCTGCACTACAGACACCATACAGATTACTACAAACAGACGGCATGGAGAGATCCGCTGCCACCCGGCGCCCCGTCGTCACTACGTCTTGAAGGATGTCCCCAGCCTTCACAACACTTCCTCTGAGACCACTTCACCCGCAGAAGACATGTCTTAACCAAAGACTGGGCCGATTTATCGGAGCCTCTCTATAAATGTTGCAGTTCTGCAACCGGTAACCGTCGTAAGGTTACGAACACCCCATACCATACCATACCATCCCATTCTTCATATTTCTCATGAAGACTGCTTCGTGTGTGTCTCTGTGTGTGTATCTCTGTGTCTGTGTGTGTGTCTGTGTGTGTATCTGTGTCTGTGTGTGTGTGTATCTGTGTCTGTGTGTGTGTGTCTCTTTGTCTCTGTGTGTGTCTCTGTGTGTGTGTCTCTGTGTGTGTGTCTGTGTCTATGTGTGTGTCTGTGTCTATGTGTGTGTCTGTGTGTGTCTCTGTGTGTGTCTCTGTGTGTGTCTGTGTCTCTGTGTGTGCCTCACTCTCACTCTCAGTCTGACTCTGACTCTGACTCTCAGTCTGACTCTCAGTCTCAGTCTGACTCTCACTCTCAGTCTGACTCTCACTCTCAGTCTGACTCTCACTCTCAGTGTGACTCTCACTCTCACTCTCAGTGTGACTCTCACTCTCACTCTCAGTCTGACTCAGACACAGACAGACACAGACACACACATAGACACACATAGAGACACTATTAGTCAGGGATGAAAGATCTCCGCGATTCCGCGGATTTCCGGGATTTTTCAATCCCGCAGCACGATCAGCGTATACTAATATGTGGTACAGACTCCGCAGCACTATCAGGGTATACTACTAATAAATGCTCCATGCACCGCAGCACTATCAGCGTACACTAATACATGCTTCAAATGGCGCAGCACTATCAGCGTATACCAATATATATGAAACCCGACTTCCAGGAATTTTCCGCAATTCCCTGACAATGCTAAACCTATGGGAGAATATCAGTATTTCCGCTTTTTTCCCCCGGAGACCACTTTCATCCCTGATTAGTGAGAGTCAGACTGAGAGTCAGAGTCAGAGTCAGACTGAGAGTCAGAGTCAGAGTCAGACTGAGAGTCAGAGTGAGGCACACACAGAGACACAGACACAGACACATGCACAGACAGACACACACAGACACAGACACACACACAGAGACACAGACACACACACACATACACACACATAGACACACATAGACACAGACACACACATAGACACAGACACACACATAGAGACACACACACAGACACAGAGTCACACACACACAGACACTGTCGTCCCGCTGTCGTCCCGTCTGTTGTCCCGATGTCGTCCGATTGTCGTCCGATTGTCGTCCAATTTAGCCCGAATTTGCATATGTCGTCGTGATTTCTCAAAATTCCAGCCGCCGGGCTGTCGTCCTCCCATTGTCGTCGTAGTGTGACTGCTACATTACAGCGTGGAGTAAATTTACCGTCTCCACACATGGCGCACTACCTAACAGCTGCCATGGCGCCGAGCCCAACCCACCACACTCAGGCGACTAGGTTTATTCCGAGCTAGGGTAGGGTAAGACTCCCCCTGCCATTTACTCAGTCCCTATCAACTCCCTGATGGTTTCCACTGATGGAATATAATGCTGCCCCCTAATAATGGCACTGTTCAAAACCACATGCACAAAACATCAACGATTAATCAAATATATGCATTTTATGTTATTACAATTATTTGATGTAAATAGTTGAAGCATTAAATGTTGTTGTGAAAACGTAAACATAGTGTGTGAATCAGTAATTGATTAAATATGCATCATTAATCAATTTATCAACATGTCGATAACATGTGTTCCAAGAAATATGGACAGTTTTGTGCTTCATGTATCGGGTGGGACAAGACGCCCCTCTTTGGTGTGGGACAAGACGCCCATATTAAATAAGTGATGAGATGTGTTGCTCAATTTGCATAAGGTCAAAATCAAAATCTTTTCACTTTCACAAAATCTTTTCACTTTTGTTACACTTTGGTGCCCAGTTTAAACCAAAGAAAATGCCCACATACACTTATTTGATACATATCATGTTAAGTGTTTTATTAAAGTGCATGTTTATTGTTTTTATTAAAGTTAAAGTTTTCATTTCATGTACATTGAAATAAAATGTTCACAGGGGCGTCTTGTCCAATGCAAAATAGTGTCTTGACCCAGACCCTTTTCAATAAAAAATATTTGTTTAAAAAATGCACATTTACTAATTTGGTTTATCAGCAGAAAAACATAGCAATACATAATACAATAACACAGCAATCATGTGATGGTATTAGAATATCAGTATGACATGTTCGAACACAAATATAGCAATTTCCCCTGAAGGTGTGCGTCTTGCGCCACCCTACCGTACTGTCACTTTGGGCGTAATCGATTAATCAACTCGGGTCACCCGAGCCACTTATTTGCGCATGCGCACATCCTACAGACTAGGGTTGAATAAACGAATAGGCTTCTCCGTGCTCGGGGTGGAAAAAATGGTGGCTTAATCTAAAACCTAATTATTTGTTTTAATAACCAATATAAGTACAGCAAAATAGGATTTAAAGTATTTTAGGATTGTATAAGCTGACAATCTGGGTTATTTAAAAAAAAAGCATTAAAACAACGAATAGGACTTGTAGTGGTAGCTGTTATCCTACAGGTACCAGCACAGATGTGACGTCATCGTTCCTAGCAAACCCCAGCCAAGAGGTGGGTTACTGCCATCGCGTCGTTTTGCACATGGCACGTGTTTTTGTCGACTCCACTCGCAGTGTTCGATTTGAAATTCTGACGACTCGGGTGACCCGAGTCGCCCAGGTCGTGTTAATCGATTACGGCCTATAGTGCCAGCCAGTATCTGAAGGAGACTGCAACTTTTTTGTTTGTTGTTGTTGTTTGTTGGAGTTTTACGTCCTGGAAAAAGTCATATCAAGGTACCAACTTGTGACAGTGTGCACTCATGGTGACTTTATATTGTTGCCCCACTGGGAGACAGACCACCAACACCATGACCTGATATCTGACTCAGTCACTTTATCTTGACACTAAGCCAACCAGTCCTTGCCATATCTTATTAATGCCGAGCGCCTGGCTAGAAAGCAACAAGTATCAATTTTAAAGTCATTGGTTTGACTCGCCCGGGAACCGAACTCCCGACCTTCCGCACGCGAGGCCTCGCGCTCTACCGATTAGGCCACCGCGCCTGCTAAAGAGAATGGAACTAATACCCGGTGTGTTTACACTAAATTACAGGCTTAATGTAAGTTGGGCTTGGGGCCCCCCTCCAGTTTTTTTTTTTTTTTTTTTGTGACAAGTTTTTTATTCTGCCCATAACGTGTAAGCTCCCGTAAGGGTGCTTGTTTTCAACGCTGGACAGCTGTGATACTGGATTGGTCTGGTTCCGCACTCAGGAGTGTTTATCTGATCTTTCTCAGGCCAACCTTTTGTGGTTTTGGGTGTTAGTAGTTTCTATATTAGTTTTTTTGAATTTTCAAAGTTTAATGTTGTATCCTTCACGATAGTCACTATGCTTTAAAGCCGCATAGTCCGCTCAAAACCAAAACCAAAATAATTATCTAGATTTGATCCTATATAGGCAACGTAGATATTGGTACACTTTTATTAAGCGTTAATTGCTGCATAAAAGGGAACTAAGTAAGTTTACTAGACCCCGTTACTGCTACTTTAAATAGGTCACGGCGCCGCCTGTCAAAGACAGCAAGTTTTAACATTCTTAAAGGTGCATAGTCCAATAAAAGTATTAATTTGTCAAACCAAATCAATTATCTAGATTTGATTTTACATATCCAATTATATACTGGTGCACTTAGTAAGCCATTTGTTACCACATAGAAGGACATACTAAGTCAATTTAATAGAACCTGTTACTGCTTAAAACCTATGGTGTCATGATGATGATGATGATGATCACTTAGTAAGCCATTTGTTACCACATAGAAGGACATACTAAGTCAATTTAATAGAAACTGTTACTGCTCAAACCTATGGTGTCAGAGTTTTGGTGTGCTTGCCAAAACTAATCTAACATGTTTACACTTCAAACATCTCAAAAGTTAGCGATGTATTATGAAAATTACTTCAAGCAAAAGTAATGTAGATTACAACAACCAATCTAATGTATTATTGCAGAAACTCGAAACCACCAGACTATGCAACCTTAAAAGGACCAAGTCCACAGAAATGATGAATGAGCTAAGTAGTAGGTAGGATCAAACCTAGGTAGATGTTTTTGCTTTAAAAATTGGATGATACAAGTATAATTATAGTTGTTAAGGGGTGGGCGGCGGGGTGATTTGATTGGTTTAATACATTTGCTGGTCATCGTGGGCTGGTACTGCCTGCCTCGACAGGTTGTGAGCGTCTAATAGCTGCTTGGTAAAGTTGCAGTCTGATGGTTTTGAGTTTCTGCCATTTTTCTGTGATAAACATATTGAATTGATTGTTATAATCTACCTAACTTTGGTTTGAAGTAACTTTTATTTTAAAGGGCTAACTTTTGAGATATTTGAAGTACAGATATGTAAAATTAGCTTCGACAAGCACACCAATACTCTGCCACCATAGACTTCTGCAGTAACATGTTTGATTAAATTGGCCCAGTATTCCCTTCTATGTGGCAACACATGCTTAATAAGTGCACCAATATCTTATTTAGATATTTGGAACCAAATCTAGATAATTGTTTTCGTTTTGAAAATTGGATGCTTCATCTGACTATATCTGACCTATTTCATATGACGTCAGCAGAGGTATTTAGGTCGGTGCACGTGCTGCTTGGCTGCAGGATGACACACTGTCACACTGCAAACTCAATGGCTATGAGCAATCTTCTTACAGAAAAAGTTAAATATCTCTAATACCACACCACGTAGAAACAAACCACTTTGCACTCAAACAGATAACATCCTCAACAACCAGATTATATTGAATTTATAAGGTTAGGGTTCTGCATTTCTATTAATTTTGAATAAAACTGAGGTTTTGCACTGCGCGTATCGGCAAACTCAGTGCATTCTCAATGGCTATGAGCAATCTTCATACAGAAAAAGTGAAATATCTCTAAAACCACACGACCTAGAAACAAACCGCTTGGCACTCACACAGGTAACATGCTTAACAACCAGATTATATTAAATGTATAAGGTTAGGATTCTGCATTTCTATTAATTTTGAATAAAACTGACGTTTTGCACTGCACGTATCGGCAAACTCAATGCATTGTCAATGGCCGTGAGCAATCTTCTTACAGAAAAAGTGAAATATCTCTAAAACCACACCCATTGGCACTCAAACAGATAACATGCTTAACAACCAGATTATATTAAATTGATAAGATTATGGTTCTCCATTTCTATTAATTTTGAATAAAACTGACGGTTTGCACTGCGGGTATCGGCAAACTCAATGGCAGTGTGCCTTCATTCTGCAGCCAAGCTACGCACGCATACACGATGTTTGTAAACATTGAAAGGGGTCTATGCAACTTTAAGGTGGGGAGAAATGCTTGTCACACAACAGTCTGGTATTGATTATGGACACCCCTCACCCGACCACGCCCCCTCTCCCCGCCTCACTCACACCCGCTTCCACCGATCACTCTCAGCTCCTCCGCCCCCCCCCCCTTGCCTCCCACTCCCCTGAGTACACACGGCCAGCCGTCATGGCTGCCCCCCCCCCCACACACACACACTCTACCTGAGTCACCCCCACCCCCACCCCAACCAGCCCTGGCAACGCGCAGAATCCCCCCCCCCCCCCCACCCACCAATTCACACCTAGACTCTCCCAGAACATGACCCCCCATCCATTATAAATAACTCGCTTTCAGGTAAACCCAACACCCCTACCCCCCATCCATTTTTGCTTATTGTGTGTTACAGACACTATTTACAACAAATAAGAATTGGTGGTGGGGAGTAACGATGTGATAATAATATAATAATAATAATA
This sequence comes from Branchipolynoe longqiensis, assembly GCA_030323885.1. Lineage (NCBI taxonomy): Eukaryota > Metazoa > Annelida > Polychaeta > Phyllodocida > Polynoidae > Branchipolynoe > Branchipolynoe longqiensis. Next base: position 97,900,231 of record CM059192.1, read on the forward strand.
ATAATAATAATAATAATAATAATAATAATACTGACATGATAATAATCTGGAATAAAAATGTAATAGAGTCGAATTTCTTCACAATATAACATTTCTTGATGTATAGGACTAGGAGTGTTCACTATGCCTATGCTAATGATATTGATAATAAATGTATTCAATTTGCATAGTCCGACGGTTTTGAGTTTCTGACATTTTTTCTGAGATAAATATATTAAATTGATCATTATAATCTACCTTACTTTAGTTTGAAGTAACTTTTAATTGAAATGGCTACCTTTTGAGATACTTGAAATTCAAAATGTGAAAATAATTTTGGCAAGCTTGCCAAAAATCTGATACCACAGGCTTCTGCAGTAACATGTTCTATTAGATCGACCCAGTGTTCCCTTCTATGTGGCAACAAATACTTAATACGTGCATCAGTATCTGAGTTAGATATGTAGAATCGAATCTAGATAATTGCTTTGATTTTGATAATTTGATGCTTCATCGGACTATGCAGCTTTAAGTGTAAACACATTAATGACACATCCGACTATCTAGTGCTAATGCCCGGTACACACTGCCCGTATACGACGTAAAAACCGGTGCACACTGCCCGTATACGACGTAAAACTGGGTTTTAGTCGTTAGGTGTGCGACCCCCGCGCACACTAGACGCATGCGATTCACGACTAAAACTAATTTTTAGGGCTAAAACGGTAGGTGTGCGCTAGCACTACGATTGCGATTCCCGATTCGAAAAATGAATCGGCCCGACTCCAGTTTTAAGCTGATCGGGAGTCCTAAGCGCGAATCCTATACGCTATGTGTGTACATGGCATAACTCTATCTATATTCCATCGTGTGCATTTTTATATATTTAAAAACACCTTTTCAATGCTATGTGATAAATATATTAATTGGAAATGTCATTTAAAGGATATTAGAGTACTTTGTTGGTGTGCATTTTCTGTATTCAAATAGTAAACTTTGAATGATACCTGATAAATATATAAAGTGAAAATACCATTTAAAGTATATCAGAGTACGGCACCAATTATATATTGCAAGCTCATTTTCTTGAATGAGCGAATGAGCGAGTTCGCTCAAGGCCGAAGTCCCCCCCCCCCCCCCCACTGCCACCACCGTGGTGGGGGTCGGTGGGATTGGGGGGGGGGGGGGGGGAGTCACGCGCGACAGGGTCTCGCCCTGAATTGATGCTCCCAATAATCATCATTCAATATCTGCCATTCAACCAGTCTCGAGATGACCGCTTCTTGAGCCTAAATATTTATTTTAACGAGGCATTAATACAAGTAATATGTTGTTTTGGGGTGTTCCCATGGTCACCCAGGGGTAATATTCTAGCACTGGTTGAGGAGAGCTCTTAGTGTTGGTTGGGAGCACGGACGGAATCACTCTCTTCGAGATGGACAGCATCAAGGTGACAACTTCCGGAAGGCCCGTGGTTGTGTGTGTAGGCAGCTTGGTTGGTTGTTGGAGTTTTACCTCCTGGCAACATCTAAGGTCATATCAGGACATATGTAGGCAGGTGCCAGCCCAGCGGGCTGGTTTGGCCCTGGACCAGGTAGCGGTCCAGGAAATCACCGGGTCCTGGCTCGGTCCGGTTCTCATCAGTGTTCAGAATTACGCATTGGCCCATAATTCCGAATTGTCGTTGATCCGGTGGAGGAAGTCTGGGACGCTCACATTACCAAACGGCGCATCCGTGATCCCCCCCTCCCTCCTCCTATACCCTCCTGACCTGCATTTGGGGTCGGATTTAAAAGCACATTCTTTTACACACCGGCACTCCCGTTTCCACCCGAGTATACCCACGTCACAAAGCTGTATAAAGTTTTTAAAAAGCCACTCATGTCAAAAAAGCAACATGCAGCGGACACACCAAGTCACACATCCCAGAGGCCGACGCCGAAGCGCATCACAAAAAGGATAATAGCAGCGCCCGAAGCTGACCCGAGCGACTCGTTCACGTCGCAAGATGGTGGGACGAACCCCGCGCCAGCGGCATCGCCGCCTCCGAGACAATCCACCTGCGCGAAGAAGCCGTCGGCAAAAGCGAAGCAAGCCGATGTCATGCTAAAAATGCAGGCATCCATCGAGAAGCGATGGGATGCGCTTCATATCCATGCCGCGCAACAACGCAAAGAAATGGCAGAGCAGAGCAAGGTGCTTGTGGAAGCCACCACCGTCCTGGCGGCCGCTACCGACAACATACGCCACCGCGAAGCCACCCGTTCTCCACCCGCACGCCACCGACACGGTGCCAGCCCATAGCAACAGACTGGTACCACCCCCACCACGCCAGGATGCTGTCACCAACCTCTCCGATGGCGATAATGTGTAGAGGTCACACCAGCTCATGAGCAAGCCGCTCCCCCAGGTGCGGCGCTACAGGACGCAGACAACACCAGACCGGAGACGACTCGTACGGCAGAGGCGCCTGCTCTACAGCCGAGGATGCAGTGAGGCTGATCGTCGCGGCGGCGGACGGCAAGGCAAACACAAGGAAGAAAGGTATTTCCACTAAATATCTATTTCCCTACGATCTGGTCGAGAGGGAGATGAATGCAAATCAATCAAAAAAGGGGAGGCGACCTGAGAAGAGTACATGCTGGGCCTAAAGCGCCTCGAATACCAGCACGCTTTCCCGGCAAGCGCCCTGGAAGCCCACTCCCGCCACCAAGAGATGGTGGCCCAGGATAACTGTACCCTGTCCTGGCCAGTCGTCAGACGATACTCTGAGATCTTCAACAGGATAGCGGACGGACGCCTCCCCGACAGCTGGAAGGATATGGCCGCCATAAATGCAGTACAAATCGAGAGAATCGCTATGGCCAGACACACTTGCGCCGCTTCGCGACCTCGGTCGACCACCAGCACGACAAGCAACCGGCAAAAAGCAGACGCCGACCCCGACAACCACTATGATAAGGCAGCAATGGGCGCGCCTTGCCCAGCCTGTAATAAAGACCCCGCCAAGGCGGCGAAAGGACAGTCACACTGCTCTGGCGCCCAAAATCTCTCCCACGTAAGTGGTTACTGTGCGAATGTAAGAAGGATAGTCCAAACCACATGGAGGCCAGCTGCTACTCTAAGAATTCCAGGGACAGGCCCGGTAAGAAGTCCCAATTGGATTTTTAGCGCCCGGTCGGGCTGATAAAACCCTTCCCCACCGAGCCAGTAGAGACAACTCCCCCACCTGTCCACCGACTACCCTAACAGCTTACGGCCCGCCCCCAGCACCCACCCACTGTTTGTTGACAGAAGCTGTGTGGCTTCCCGCCGGGCATTCCCACTGCCAAGGTGATCCCGCAAACCCCCCTGAATGATGTCACACCAGCAGCCGGTTCCCAGTGCCCTAGCCAGGGACATACTCACACACCCGACACACGGGAACAAGCGAAATAGCGCCAGCCCCATGACGTCACACGGCCCGGGATGAAGCTGGTTCCCGGCCAACCCCACCTTCCGCAACCACCTCGAAGACCCCGACCACGCCCACCACGTTACGCAGAGGAGCTTCGCAGGGCCGCCCTGCTGGGCCCCTTTGCGGTGCCCCGCTTCTCCCCCTGGGTGCAGTGCAGCCCCATAATGACACACCGCAAGTCCACCCCTGGGAAGCGTTGAATCATCGTCGACCTCTCATACCCCCTGGGCCCCAGCGTCAACTCAGACATCCAGAGGAGGGAATACTTGTGGCGCCCGCATGCCTACAAGCTCCCGGCGGAATCCGACATCCACAGCCGTATGGCGCACGAGGGCAGGGGAGCCTTCTGCTAGTCCACAGACATGTCCCGGGCCTACCGCCAGCTTTGGGCAAACCCCTTGTTGAGCCCCCTCTTCTCCATCACCGTCGACGGCTGCCTGTACCTCAACATTGCCAGGCCCTTCGGCTGCCGCACCTCGGTCACGGCCTGTGACCGCGGCGGTGTCATGGATACTACAGCAGCACGGTTTCTTCAGCCTCGTGAACGTGGATGACTTTGTGGGCTGCGAGGTGTTGTTCTTGGACGCGATGCGCGCCTTCGATGCCCTCCTCGATATCTGTGCGACTCTCGGGCTGGCCCTCGCCCGCAACAAGTGTTGCCCCCCAACCTTGAAACAGGTCTGGCTCAGGATAGCGCTCGATACGGTGGCTTTGGGCCGCATTCCAGACCAGAAACTCGAGGTCATCCGCGACTGCGACCTTGAAACTGGTCTGGCTCGGGATAGAGCTCGATACGGTGGCGTTGGTCCGGTATTACAGACCACAAACTCGAGGTCATCTGCGACTGCGACCTCTGGCTCGGGCGCCCGACCCTCACCAGGGAGGCCCTCCAGCGGCTCGTGGCCAAGGCCGACGCCACTCGCGTCAGGCCGCGCAATGGGCCAGACATTGGGCGCGTGCGCCCACGAGATCTGGCTGATCACGGCGCTCGGCTCATTCACGATACAGTCCAGCACAAGCCAGGGATCAAGCTGGTCCTCCAGGATGCCCCTAGCCGTGCGCATTACTCTCGGGTCGCCCTCGATATTGTTTGCGAGCAGTGCCGCATAAGGGGAATCGTATGCATAAGGGCCACGCACTCCCCCCTTATGTTCACCCAAGACCTTTGACTTTCTCTTCCCCAGATTACGACCCTCCACCACGCCGCCCTCGCACCAGAGACCTGGCGCAACTGCGATCGCCACGCAAGGAGGTACTTGGAGTTCATGCTTGAGTGAGGCATAGACCATCTGGCTCCCGCCCCGTACGACATCGGCCACTTCATCGCCCACCTCCACCGCGAACTCCCTTCTCCCGTGTCAGTCACAAAAGCCCTCTCAGGGGCCCACTCCTGGGTCCGGGAGGGGGGCGGGGACCCCGCCCCTTCGACGCCCTATTCGCAGAGAAGGTGAGGAAGGGCGGTGAAAAACTCTTCGCCGTCCCAGTCAGCAGGGCGCCTGTCATCACCCCCGAGATGATCCCCCAGATCTTCGCCTACCTGCCTTCCCTGGGGCAGCTCGGGGTCGTCCCCTGGGCGGCCATGGTCATTGCCTACTTCACATTCCTAAGGCAGTCCAGCGTGCTGTCGCCCTCTCACACCTTATGGGGCGGTCTGCACATGCTCCGCCGGGATGATGTCCAGCGCACCAGCGGCGTCCTTCGCATCCAGATCTCCTCGTCCAAGACCATCCGTGCTGCAGCTCAGGCAGTCCTGCTCTTCGTCCCCGCGCTTCCCCGGTTGCCTCTGTGCCCCATGTGCACGTCGGGGCGGGCGATTGCCCTGGTCCCGGCCCCAGCCGACGCCCCTGCATTCCTCGCCCGCACCGGCACGCCACTAACCACCCACGATGTCACCCCCCTGCTCCAAGCGGCACTGGAGGCCGGAGGCATCAAGGTATACCCTCCACGGCCTCCACAGGGGCGCAGCCCAGGCCTGCTGCTCCATGGGGGTCGACCTATCCGCCATAATGGCCCAGGGACCTGGGAGTCTGACACAGTCTACATGTACGTGCCCAAGGTCGTGCCCGCTGACGCCCCGAGAGCCTTGGCTTTGTGTTTTGGGTTAGCTCCCGGGCCTACCTCCTCGGGCGCCCAGGTCCTCCCTCTCCCATCAGCTGACATTGACCAGATGGACTGAACTCTTCCAACAACAACATTTAACCTCGTCATATCATTTTTGTAACCTATTTTTATGTATTGAATAAACCCCCCTTTCTCACACCTCAGTCTCAGTCTTCCTCTGTCTGAATCACTGTACTGTCCATTTCATAACCCTTTTCCCTATATGGTTTCTTCTGATCGAAAGCGAGACTTGTCCAGCCATCGTCACTTTGTTTGTTTGCAATGCGATGACACTGTATGTGGTGTCCCGCAGCTCTTCAAAGGCATTGAATGGCACATAACTATTGGCTTTTAAACTCACCCCCAAAAAAATCATCATAACATTTTTCCGAAATGACGAAATTTAAACTATCATTGGTAAAGTATTTGAAAATCAGGGAACTTTATATTTCTCTATTAAAATGTCGAATTCATTGCCTGTTTTCATTCTCATTAAAAGTGAAATTTTAATTATTTGTATTATGTTATTTAATAATCGACCCGATGTGATTTGCTTACAGTTGCACTCTGAGAACTTTAACTACTAATAGTACTATGGTCCAGATGCACTGTCTTCTCTTGTCCAAAATGCAGCAAGAGTCCAAGTAGAAAAAAAAGTAATAGTTCTAGCCTCATGGCTTCAGGCAATGCGACACACAGAGAGTAGATAACTACCAGGACCACGAAGAAAAAAATGGGAAAATTTAAACAAAGAAAAGTTAACAGTGGTTAGTTTTTTTTTCTCTGGAGTCTATTCATAGCAACACCAAAGGAAAGCTACTGCTACAGTGTAGCTCTACACTGATGCATGCTTACCTCCTGAGGCTAATCCAATTCCGGCTTTGATTATGGTAATTCATTTAGGTCAAGCTGGACGCAGATGTGTGCATAGATAATAGGCTCGAGAGCTGGTGACACGCTAAGTAATTATCAACACTCCATGTCATCACTGTAAGATAAATTCATATATAAATGTTAGTTATTGTGTAATCTTAGGTAATACCAATTCCCGTAGTTGAAGGGGAAGAATATGTGAACTAATGATATCGTTATGATTATGTATGATATAGTTGTATATATTATGTATATTATATAGTATATATAGTATATTACATAGAAACAATTTCTCCGTGTGTGTGGCGCGAGGGGATTCCCACCCACCAATTACCCCGGCGGATAGGGGCGGGGGGGGGGGCACTCCACCAATGCGCCACAGAGGAATAGATATATAAAGTATATATATGTTCCCTTGCATTTATACTCATATATATATATATATATGTCGTGGGGGTGGCGGCCCTCCGATTCTCACCCTGCCACCCACACACGGAAGAATGCCAAAATCCAATATAAGTACGCTTCAACTTGGTTTATTGAACCAATCTGCTCTCCGCGGCGTCCACAGTCATTTGACCCGCCCCCTGACTCGCCAGGTCCCACATCGACTCTACCTGTCTATGTGTTTACTTGCCTGGAAGGTCAGTGCAGACTACTACATATATGCACTTGCATAGTGGAGCCTGTCCTCACTAAGCTTACTCTGTAACACACTGCATTGCGAATAGAACGCTAATACTACTCTGTCTCCTGTGTGACCCGGATGAACAGGTATGCTTCACTAGAGCGCTCCACCAGCCCCCAAGGAAGATTGCAACAACACCCAATGTAACTTCTAAGGGACGCCAGTGTTTGTAAGCCTATACACGAGGAGTCTATAAATATATGCAAGGAGAACGCGCTGTTCAAGCTGTACACATAGATTCTATTTGTTTATTTATATGTTGGGATGTTATGCCCTAGCAACATCTAAGGATCATATCCTAAGCATCATGTCATGATGGGTACCAACTGTGACTGCCCACCCATGGCAACTTTGCAGTGCAGCCCCATTGGGGGACCAAACTACCAACACCATGATGCGATATCCGACTCAGTCATATTATCCTGATACCTGATACTAAGCAAACTGTTATTTGTCCTACTATATTACTGCTAAGAACCAGGCCAGGGAGTGACAAGTATCAATTTTGTCAAGTCATTGGTTTGACTCAGTTGGAGTTTGAACCCACAACCTCCTAGATAGGAAGCTGGTCAGTGCTCTTACCAATTCGGTCACTGTGTCTGATCCTTTCCATTTGTAAGTTCAATGAATTATCTTATATATAAAGACCATTGTAAATATATGTATGTTTATTATATAGTATGTACCAGTATTTAGGCATTCATATGCTTTTGAACTTAATATACATTGTGGCCTTGATTTCATTTGATATCTATATATATATGGATCGTTTCATGGTAAATGGGGCAAGTCTATTTTCCAGTATGTAATGATCAAAAACAATTATGGAAAGAGCAGAGGAGATATTTTCTTTATAGAATTGGTATTCTTACACATTGGAGGGATAGATGTGAAAGAATTAAGGCCTAATGTGACATAGTACAAAAAAGCCAACATGTTCATTCCAAAAATATGGTGTTTTAAAGGCATGAGTTGGTTACATGGAGAATGTGGACTTTTCTACAGCCTACCAGACCTTTATTTTGCATAGGATATTTGAAATAATAAAAGAAGACTTACTTGAAATAAATATTCATTTTGTATGCATATATATATTTTCTTTCTATCTAATATTCCATGGTGATTAAGCTGGTTCTGGACGATTGTCCCATACTTGTCCCAAGCTTGTTAAATTAGGAAATATGTTATCCTGGGAATACCAGAGCTTCAGTCAAAAAACAGTTGCTATTGTTGCATGTGTAAGGTTATTTTCTAGTGACATGACTAGTAATATAATTTTCCTACTAAGCTTTATGGGAACAAAATTGAAATTGAAATCCCCTTTTTTTATGTCCTCTATTACGTCCACAACTCAAAATTGGGAAGAATATTTAACGTTCGGTTATTCTGCCCCCGCTTAAGGCGAGCCTAACGTGTTAATTTTATGTAATATTATGTAATATTTTCCATGTGAATTTCCTGGGCCTGCCGCGGGCTGCTGCGGCTCCTCCTCCCGTCTGCAGTTAGTCCGTCGCCGTCGGTGTCCTCCCCATGCTAAAGGCGGATAGACAGACTTTCGTGTACATACGTAATTTGCCATCGAGCGCATTTATCAGCCTAAAGTATCTCTAGATCTATAAATTAGGTTATTTCAACTAACTGGCTGTCCCCTTCGCGTTTTGGGGTATTATTTATGTTACTGAATTATTCCAGAAGTACGCGTCCAGCTAGAGATGATAATCAGTTCTACGTTAATGTCGTTAATTTCCGCCCTAAAGTAACACTGCGTTAATTCTGTTAGGGTTTTGTCATTATATTCCCGCAGATGGGTTAAGTAACTGCATAAGGCTTGCTTAGGCTTAAGGCCCTTAATTACATATAAAGCAATTGAATATCAGGTTTTCCATAGCGGTTAATCTACAGTAATACTGGAGGATAGTAAAGAATGCAAGGAATGTCCCAATCCACCTTCACAAGAGCTCACGACTTTATTCTTAACATAACTAACAAGGATACCAGCGAAATATGCATATCTATTAAAGAAGAAAATAACTCCCTTTTCCTCCCATATGGTTTGATTACGTTAGTTTTAGAATTTAGATAGTAAAAAACCCAAATATCGGCTGAAATGACAAGAGCGTGCAAAAACACGTCTGCCGGGTCAGGCCCCGAACGCCCGACCTCCAGCCGTTGCTTAGCTAGTCGCCAAGCAACGCTTTACCCTCGCGTGCACATGCGGAAGCAATTTGCGCGCCCGTTGAACGAGTGCGCAAATTGCTCAAGGTGAGTAGGCACGCCCACTTCAAATATAACCACCCTATCCAGATTTCCTTACATTTCCTTTCTATACTTAGGGGATTAAAATAAAAACTAATTGTTTCATGCAATAAATGTTCTTAAATAATTGTTTTGATTAATAGATTCACACTTTTTGATTAATAAGTCCACACTTATGGCTAGCTACTCAATTAGTTCTTGTTTTTCTGACAAAATGGTAACCTCAACTATCCTTTCCTTCACGTTATCAGTATACATAATGACAAGAGTTGACTACTCAGCGAAAAAAAATCCAGCTTAGATACCGGTGCACTCATTAATAATTCCTGTGGAGATTTACCCCCATTAGAACAACAAAATACACTTATAGAATCAGGAATGTGCTCGGCCGCGGTGAGCACCCCATGAAACTACAAAACTCCTCCCCTTCATATCACCTGTGATGCAATCAGCCTAATCAAGATAACCAACTCTGGAACCAGTACTTGAAAGAGCAAGGAAAACAAGTCACACAGATGAACAGTGAATAAGTTGTGCTTTATTGGCAGCAACTCCTGTCCATCCCCCTAGATGTGACGTATCACCTTCACACCTTACCCTCTGTCCACACAGTATCTCATTACTACTTTAGCCTGTATAGAAACCAGTGCCTACAGCCCATAGCTGAATTTGGATAGCATCAGACAGCGTGTCTGGGGTCCTGCTCAAGAGTAGGTGTGACTCACTCAAGAGCCAGGAGTAGAGTGCCGGTGTCCAGTGTGACTGGAGCATCGGTCCTTCATTTACATAATCTTGTGCATCTTGTGTGGTCAGAAGGCCAAGGCAGTACGGGTGCCCGAGCAGTCCCACAGTCAGCCAATCAGGTGGCCCCACAGCTGGGGTGGGAGCCAACCCCCAGTGGAGGTGGCTGCCACCCAACTCAGCTGCAGGTGCCGCCCTGAGTGTATATGCAAATGAGGCTGAAGGTGGGCCCTCCTTATGGTCACAGGGGTGAACCGGTAGTTGTATACAGTTATACACATATATATCTATATATATACCAAGAATGTCCTTCCTCTCCAATGGCACACGTTAGGACTACCCAGAGGACATTTTCATCACCTTGAACTGTTTTCTATATAACACAGCTCCTTTTTAATCTTAGGCAGCATGCATGAACATATATTTCACATAGTCTATATCATGTCATACTGTGAGTGGGGCATCATTGCTTTTTAGTTTCCATAACCTTGTCCCCACTCCGCCATCCAAGAATAAGGATGCTCCCTGCCAATATATAATTCTAAACCGAAAATCCATATATTTCTACTTGTGCAAAACGGACAAGCAAAATGGAAGCCCTTAAACATTACATCCTTTTCAGTTAAGCCAGAGCGAGTGCCATACCATGGAGCAGTATGAGTGTTACTAGACTTTATAAGTTTCGGTACCCTTCTCGTCACATGCTCATGCAGTGTATTTTAACTTAAGTATATTCTCCACTGTATTGGCTACTCCTCCCTTATTCACTGTTAAAGTTTTTCTTTCACGTTTTCTGTCTTTCTCCAGTTCTCCACCACCTTGAGGGACATTCCTATCTAAATGGGAAATATTGCACTTAGAGCAAGTTTAAAATCCACACCTCTTGCCAATCTGGGGCTAGTGTGCTTAACCATTACACTACTTAGGCTCACTGATGCAATCACCCTACCCACGCCGACATCAGTACATGTCTATGTGTTATCTTGCCTGGGAGGTCAGTGCAGACCAGTACAAATAGTACAATACTCTGGATGTTCTCACAGAAACACGAGTATTAAGGCTACAAATAATGGATACACGTGAAATGTGTAACTTAAAACAGTGGTTGGTTGTTGGAGTTTTACGTCCTGGCAACATGTAAGGTCATATCAGGATGGGTACCAACTTGTGACAGTGCGCACTCATGGCAACATTATGGGTCCACTGAGAGACCAGGCCACCAGCACCATGACCTGATATCCCACCCAGACACATTATTCTGACACTGTGCCGCCAGTCATTGCCCTATCCTATTGTCATGGGGGTGATGAAAATGGGAAATATTGCGCCTAGAGCGGGTCTCGAACCCACATCTCTTTGCATTCCGGGCCAGTGTGCTAACCATTACACCACCTAAGCTCCCTGATATCAACACGCTACCCACGCCATACCTGTCTATGTGGCTCCTTGCCTGAGAGGTCAGTGCAGACCACTACACTCGTCCCCCTGGAATTTTAAGTCTTTTAATGCTTACAATTACATACATACAGGCAATGCACTTACACATACACAGGGTAGGTTCTACAACTATACAGCGCATAGCTTGTATAGGATCCTGGTCACGGCACCAGTGTCATGGGGGTGATGAAAATGGGTAATATTGTGCCTAGAGCGGGACTCGAACCCACATCTCTTTGCATTCCGGGCCAGTGTGCTAACCATTACACCACCTAGGCTCCCTGATATCAACACGCTACCCACTCCTACCTGTATATGAGGCTCCTTGCTTGAGAGGTCAATGCAGACCACTACACTATTAATGCCAAGCGCCTGGCTAGGAAGCGACAAGTATCAATTTTTAATTCATTGGTTTGATTCGACCAGGGTTTGAACTCGTGGGTTGGAATCCCACGATCTACCAAAACGGGAGATGGACGCTCAACTCATTCGGCCATCCCGTGTGGTAACTTAAAACAGTGTGTTCAGCGTGTAGTGGGAGGGATAAACAAATGCCACGAGGTGACTTGTTTAAATTAGGTTCAGCCTGGCAATGTGCAAAGGGGCAGGTTTATAGTCTCCATTCATACTTACATTTTTTTTTTTTTTGGGTGGTAAATATGTTTATTCTGCTGAATAAGTCTTTTGTCAGTGCCGAAGCACTGGTCTTCCAGCCATTTTTCAATTCAGGGTTATCTACACAAAAGGTATATAGAATAAGGTGTACAATACCTGTTGAATAGACAACTTGCACCATGTAACACAATGAAATTCTGAAACCCAAAAGTTCCATAACAATGTGGTACAGTAGTGTCATATAACCAGATCAATATTAGTCAGATCAATGTAAGTATTTACATAGTATTTAGAATGTAAGCAGAAGTTATCTTCTGTATTCAGTTGGTAAACTTGTAGTAAGTTTTAATGTTCAGTTGCAGTTAGGAAAGCGGTATGTAAATGTTGGTTTGTTAGGAAAATTCTAGTGTAACTCTAATGTAGCTAGTTATGTGAGTTTATGAATTATGTTGTTGGGGTGGGGTTGTTAATAATACACTGGACCAGCTGTGACCAGTAAAGCAGTGGGACCAATCCCAGTGCATTTAGGTCTTAAATTTTACATTTTTACCTGGACTGTCTCTGTCATCGTATATGGTTGACTGGAGATAACAGAGGAACAGCAACAAATTTAAAAAGTGGGGGCTGGGGGGGGGGGGGGGGGGGGGGGAGAAACCGAGGCGGAGGGTTTGGTGGTCTGCCACTTATGGTATGTGTACATCTCAGTGTTTGTTGGCAGTGCATGTTTATTCTATGATACACGAGTTCCAGGTTAAAGTCTCCCTAAAATTGCAATGTTTTTAATGGGTCAAATTAAAAATAGGATGAAGTGGTGTTAGCCTCGTTTCTTTACAAGAATCTGAGCTGAATACAGTATAACCCCATTAAACCAAACTTGAAGGGACCATACACATTTGTTTGGATTAACCAATCATTGGTTTAACCGAGCTTTGACTTTGACTTGGCTTTGGCAAAAACGGGGGTGCATTATGAATGTACAATTTATATGGACACTATTATTATTGTTTTTGTATGTATATACAGTTTAACCCCATTAAACCAACCTCGGTTAACTCAAACGATCGGTTAATCCATATATACATTGTATATATATATATATATATATATATATATATATATATATATATATATATATATATATACAATGTATATACATACGTATGTATGTATACATTGTATATATATATATATATATGTATATATATATATACAATGTATATACATACATACGTATATATATTCTTTATACGTGCATGCGTATAAAGACGACTGCGCTTATATTAATTACCCAAGAGTGGACCATTTAACTTTTAAGTGGACAGTAATTGTTGAGATTTTGGCAACACGGTCATGGCACCAGTGGGTCACATTACTGACAGCTGGTAAGCTATGCCACCAGGTACTAGCGTCAGTGGTGTCAGGTAACTAATAGATCACCGACCACTTCCAGCAAACCGGAACTACACCAAAAATAACCCGAGTGTGACTTCTTGGCTGTAACCGATTACATAATCAGCCATTTGTGTATTTTATCTTCAGGGCTTGTTAATATAATAGTCTGTCTGGGCGTGGCTAGTTGGGTCTCCAATTCAGAGTTTGGAGTTTAGTTGGGTTGGTTTATGGGTTTGTTTTTGAGTGGCGGGGGCCGGCTGTGACTTGTCAGGTGTGGCAATGTGATCTGTCTGTTTACACACAGCAGGCTGACCTGTGGGCCGTGCCCCCAGGGACAGTCAGCCTCGTGCCTCACGTGTATGTAACATGCCTCTCAGCTAACTACTAAACCCAGAATGCCCCGCGCTGTCAACCACTCACTCACCATGCGCCGTGAAATGAGCACCCCTCGCCACACCATGAATACACCAATCGGTAGAACGCGGGCCGATCGGGAGTTCAATTCCCGGCCGAGTCAAACCAATGACTTAAAAAAGTTAAACTTGTCGCTTCCTAGCCAAGCGCTCTGCATTATTAGGATAGGGCAAGGACTGGTTGGCTCAGTGTCAGGATAGTGTGACTGAGTTTATAATGCTGCCCAGTGGGGCGGCATTATAAAGTCGCTATGAGTACGCACTGTCACACGACTTGCTATCCGGACTGCACTTCGTCCGCACCTCTCTCTCCTTCTCTCCACTGAGCCTTGCTCCTCCTTGATTATGTCTGAAAAGAGTTCCAGGAGCGGGAGCCCGCTAGCATTTCACCTTCTACTCTTACTCCGTCCGTGTCTCTGGCCCGCCGGCTGGTCACCATAGAGCAACGAGACACGGCCCTTTGACTCAACTCTCCTCATTTCTCTTTCCTCTACTCTACCCTTTTATTTTCTCCCGGGCTTACTTCTGCCACTGATCAAGGGAGTTGTTTGCTTGGGTGGGGCCCTTTTACTTTTTTGCTGTCTCACTTTGTTCTTGTTGCTGGAACCAGCATTTACCCGTCCCTTCCTTCTGAACCCCTGCTGCTGCTGGATACGAGTGCACTGCTACCGCCGGACCGGAGTGATTCGGGGCCGCCCCAACAATTCTTCATTTAATTGTTGTAAATGGATCCCAGCTTCTACAACCATCCCACCAGGGCCCATATGTATGGGTCGGTGTCAGCGAGCCAAAACGGTGTTTGGCGGGAATCCCCCGTTTAGTGGCGAAAAGTGGCATGCAAGAGTAAGTGATAGGCCTAACAGTAACACCAAAAGCTTAAACTAGGTTACGCTAAGCCAGATACATAGCAGGTTTACAGCGGTGTTTGTGTTAGGTTAGGGCCAAATCTATTCAATGCTATCATATTTAACAGAATTACATATGCAATAAGTGAAATTTCATGAAATTAACCTTAAATTCGAAGCGATATTAACATAGTAGCTACATCAGCGGTGATATTAATATTGTCAAATCGACGAATCTACACAAAACAAATAGCGGTGCTCGCCGGTAACAGGCTCAGCAATAACAAGGCTAGCCGGTGCCCGGCGGTCGTAGCTACCGAT
Source organism: Branchipolynoe longqiensis (assembly GCA_030323885.1). Taxonomy (NCBI): domain Eukaryota; kingdom Metazoa; phylum Annelida; class Polychaeta; order Phyllodocida; family Polynoidae; genus Branchipolynoe; species Branchipolynoe longqiensis. The sequence continues at coordinate 97,915,348 of CM059192.1, forward strand.
TAGGCCCAAATCTATTCAATGCTATCATATTTAACTAAATTACTTACTCTAAAAGTGAAATTTTATCAAATTAACTGCAAATTCGAACCGATAAAGGCGATATTAACGCTGCCGCTACATCGGCGGTGATATTAATATTGTCGAATCGACAAATATACACAAAACAAATAGCGGTGCTCACAGGGAACAGGCTCAGCAATAACAAGGCTAGCCGGTGCCCGGTGGTGTAGCTACCGATTAGGCCCAAACCTATTCAATGCTATCATATTTAACAAAATTACATACTCTAAAAGTGAAATTTTATCAAATTAACCGCAAATTCGAACCGATAAAGGCGATATTAACGCTGCCACTACATCAGCAGCGATATTAATATTGTCGAATCGACGAATGTACACAAAACAAATAGCGGTGCTCGCCGGCAACAGGCTCAGAGGGATTTCCAAAATCTATAAATAACTGCACGTTTAGCTATCATGAAAGTGTTAGGCGCATCTACATACCACTTGACATAATTCCCGACCTCGGTGATAGCTAAACGGTGTCAGGCTTTAACACCAAACGTCGCTAACACCGCGTCATGCATATGGCCCCTGAAGAATAATCTTCAACCAAAGATTGGACCGATTTATCGGTGCCTTTCTATATTGCTGCAGTTCTGCAGCCGGTAACCGTTGTATGGTTACGAACCCTCCATAAGTTCAAGTACATGGTCACAAGTCGGTACTCGTCCTGATATGACCTTAGATGTTGCCAGGACGTAAAACTCAAACAACCAACCAACGCGGCCAGTCTGATGTCACTTCTTGGTATGATGTGTCATGACTCGTCTTTATATATGATCAAATACATTGAAATTTCAGCTTCAGCTTATCGGAATAGCGCAATTTTGAAAGCTACAGTCCTCCAATGGTTGACTTTCTTGGGCTTCCAAAATTCGCCTCAAACTCCATATCGGGCTGAACTGTTTAATATCACGAGTTCTGCTGATTATAAGAATTTCTGTTTAGAAAAACTAACCTGATGCATGCAAATATATGTTCAAAAATATACTTATTTTGAAGGATATTGTCATGCTACAAAAAGGCCATGTCCCATTTGCCCAGGTGGTAGATGGGTGCGTGAGGTTATTTCACACCTCAGCAGGTTCTGATTGCCCCTCAGCTGTGGTCACGCACGTCAGCTAGGCTGCATTATAGCTTTGTGTGAAAGTTGCCGAATTAATTAATTCCCAGGGTATCGAATCCAAATAAATTAGGTTAATCTTTTTCATCTGCCCTACCTTGCTTTGAAGTAACTTTTACTTTAAATAGCTATGTTTGGAGATCTTAGGATACATATAATTAACTATGGATATCTGCTGGTTCTTTTATTCAGTAGCCTGTATGGTGCTGTCACACCGGCAAGAACATGTCAAGACAGGCGCAAAACTATTTGTCCCTGCAGTGGCTGGAAGGGAGATGTTGGCAGTTCCATACATCAACCGCCCTTAATGCTGCCACAGTGACATGGTTTTCTGTTTAGGGTTTGCTCCCTTAGCCTTCGGTTCTGTCAAGAACCTGTACCACAAGGCAGTGGTTTACAACACTTGCCGGTGTGAAACCTCTATTTGCTCCCTGAGAGAGTGCCGCTGGTAACTTGCAAAAGCCAGCAGCACTTCAACACTTTTGCAGGCAGCTTTCATGAAATGAAAAGAAATACTCGAACGAACGGGGCTGCCCTCTATGGAAGATCTTCTGATCAAAAAGAATCGCTGGTGGACTGGACACCTCATGAGGATGTCATCAGACAGGCTACCAAAGCAGATCCTCTATTCTCAACTGTCTTATGGCTACAGAAAGAGAGGGCGCCCTCCTCTCCGGTTCAAGGATATCATCAAGAGAAACCTGAAGCTGAGAGACATTAAGACCGACTCATGGACGCAACTCTCACAGCAGAGAGCTAAATGGAGAGCGGCAGTCAAGTAATGAAAGCAGTCGCATCGCGACCGACAGCATGATGATGATGATATGGTGCTGTGTGTAGGGAAGTACAGAGGCATACAACAGTTTACATAAAAGATTTACCCCTATCCAAAGTAGCGGTGAATGACCATCCTACCTATCTGAGTATAAACTGAGTATAAACTGAGTATAAACTGCTTCAGTCGGAATTTACTATTAACAGGCTGCGGAGGCGGTGGTTCCAGCACACACTTGATCTATTTTGGCATAAAGTTGAGAAGTTGGGAGAGAATGCAAAGAAACCAAGATGGAAGCCATCGGAAACTCTCGATTCGAGTTTTAATGTCTATTAATCTACACGAGTTCATACATTATTCATCCCCAAAGTAGCAGGCTCTGATAGATAAGTACTTGAACAATATTTTTAGCATATTTAATTGCAAAATCATGTGGATTATTTTTATATTGACATCCGATAGCCGATGATAAAAAATCAATGCGCTCTAGAGGCGTCGTTAAATAAAACAAACGTTTTTAATTTTTATAACACAGCCTTCTGATACTTTTTCTAATGGGTCGTCTAGGGGCCCTATCACAGAGAGAGTGCTGCGGGAGTAACTATCAACAGTACAAAATGTGTACAACAATCTACCTTTAAATGTCCACATATAAACTCATCATGAGCAGAGTTGTGATCTTAATTCCAAGTGACAGCTGTCACCCCCCCCACCCCCACCCACCCACACCCCATTCTCAGAGGGCCTCACAGATGTTAGGGATGTTGAAGAAGCCGTTAAAGGCCTGAATCAGACAATAGCAAGATCCCAGGGCAGATCTAAAAGGGCTGTCACACTACGACGTAAGAGCCAACGTAAGCCTGGGGTAGGTGACTTTTCGTCATTATGTTGAGTTACATTATGATGATGTTAGAATGACGTTTGACTGATGTCGAGCTACGTCATGTTACGTCGTGATACGTCGGCGCGCGTCAAGGTTTTCAACATGTCCAAAACTTTTGACATAGCTCGACGTGAAGCCGTTACGTCAGGATGCCGTTACGCTGACGTTAGGCCACCGTTACAGCTGCGTCGGTGACGTTAGATCTACGTTCCGTTATGTCAGAGCGACGCACAGTCGGGGAGGAACGTGCGGACAGCATTAAGTCAACGTTGCTCTAACGTCGGCCGAACTAGTCTGTGGCGTGTGAAGAACATCGCTCGAACGTTTCGCTAACGTGTCCTGACGTCGTTGACATCGTTGACGACCCTTTAGTCTGCGCGTAACGTCGGTGATGTCATTCGAACATGTTCTGAACATGGTGTGAACGTATATACACAAGGCGCGGGTGGGTCGGGTGCTTTGACATCGGCCCACATTCCCATTACGTCGAGCGCGTCAGCCACGCGCCGTGATCACGCTGATGACGTTGGCGTGATGTTAGGGCGATGTTAGGCTCTCGGTCGACTGACGTCGACTGACATCGATATATAACGGTTGAGTCGGACGTGGCAACCTTCGAGCGAACGTGATCATGCTAGGCCGACGTTAGAGCACCGTTGGAGTCACGCTAGCCCGGCGTCGTGTGCGCTGGAGTGTCGCCAGTCCGACGCTTACACAATACGATAGCCTAACGTCACGGTGACGTCACACCCACGTCAACTACGCTGTATCGACCTCCAACTTGTGCCTCAATTTGTATACTACGCCGAGAACTTTGACGTAATATAATTATTTTCATGTTGTGCCTACGCTGACATCGTTACGTCGTAGTGTGACAGGGCCTTAACACTCCCCATCTGTTTCAAACCCAACTGGTCTCTGCCCCATCTCCCAACCTTTATGGAAAATTACCCTAGAACTAGCTGGTTATTCATCCTGATATTAGATGTACAGTAAAACCTCTCTAACCGACCACCTCCACAGATCGACTGCTCCCCTATATCGATCGCTTTATTTGGGTCCCAAACGATCACCCATACAATAACATTGTAATGATTTTTAAAAACTCCCTAAACTGACCACCTCCCTAAATGGACCATTTAAAGTTGGTCCCATGATCGGTCGATTTAGAGAGGTTTTACTGTATGTCTTTATAACCACAATATGTATACAATTAGCTATGTGTTAGAAATCGAATGATGCCTAATGGCTATAAACCACAATTCTACACAATTTTATTCAAATAGCCAAAACCAGGGGCCATATGTATAGGTCCGTGTTAGCAAGCCAAAACTGGTTTTGGCCGGGATTTCTGGTTTAGCGGCGAAAAGTCGCTATCTATGGAGCAGTGTTACGGAAACACCGCGAGTTTAACGTCGCCTACACTAACACCACTCCGTAGCAAGTTTACGTGTGGTGTTAGGTAGCGATTAGGCCCAAATCTATTCAATGCTATCATATTTAATCGAATTACATACTCAATAAGTGAAATTTCATGAAATTAACCCTAAAATGGAAGCAATATTAACGCCGCCTCTACATGATACATCGGCGGCGTTATTCATATTGTCGAATGTAAACAAAACAAATCGCCGCCGCCATCAGCGGCAATATATTAGGCCCAAATCTATTCAATGCTATCATATTTAACAGAATAACATCCTCAGAAAGTGACATTTGGTCAAATTAACCCCAAAATCGAGGCGATATTATCGCCGATCGGCGGCATTATTCATATTGTTGAATGTAAACAAAACAAATCGCCACCGCCACCACATCGGCGGCAATATATTAGGCCCAAATCTATTCAACGCTATCATATTTAACAGAATTACATACTCAAAAAGTGAAATTTCATCAAATTAACCCTAAAATCGAAGCGATATTAACGCCGCCGCTGCCGCCGCCGCCACTGCCGCCGCCGCCACTGCCGCTGCATCGGCAGCAATATTGGCAAATAGCAGTGGTCGCCGGGAACAGGCTTAGAGGGATACCCCAAATCTATAAATAACTGCTAGGTTAGCTAACGCCACCGCACTTTGGACCCGTACATACCCCGTGGCCTATTTTCCAACACCGGCGTAAGCTAACCCGGCATCGGCCTTTAACACCGGAGCCGATAAAAAGTTGTTGATACATATGGCCCCTGTAGAGCTTGTACTAGACGAGTCAATGTCCATTACAACATGTAATGAAAAGTAGCTGGTATAATGTGTCATATCAGATGGTCTCCTCTGTCAGCATGTATTAATTTTCTTTATTTGCGTTTTATTTTCAAGAAACAGCTTCAGTCATTTCAGGATCGGGACTGACTGACTTGTGATAGTATCCACTGATGGCGATGGTATAATCATCATCATCAGCAGCAGCAGCAGCAGCAGCAATCCTTTAACCGTGAGTCATTTAGGCACCACGGATGACCATGCAACCAGTTTCCTCCAGTTTCCCCCAGGTGCGATGTTATAGTGCTGCTCCAACAGGGTATCGTTCCACTGACACCATGATTTGATACCCCACCCAGACCAGACGGGATGGCCGAATGAGTTAGAGCGTCCGTCTCCCGTGTTGGTAGATCGTGGGTTCGAACCCTGGTCGAGTCAAACCAATGACTTAAAAATGTATACTTGTCGCTTCCTAGCCTGGCGCTCGGCATTATTAGGATAGGACAAGGGCTGGTTGGCTCAGTGTCAGGATAATGTGACTGATTGGGATATCAGGTCATGGTGCTGGTGGCCTGGTCTTCCAGTGGGGCAGCACTATAAAATCGCCATGAGTACGCACTATCACAAGTCGGTACCCGTCCTGATATGACCTTAAATGTTGCTAGGACGTAAAACAACAAACAAACAAACGATACCCCACCTAGTCACATTATCCTGACAGTGAGTCAACCAGCTATTTCTCTATCTTAGCGATGGCCAGTGTCAGGCCAGGTGCTGCCAAGTATTACATGTGTAAGTCCTTAGTTTGATTCGACCATGGACCAAAACCACGGCTGTTTAACTTGGGAAGCGAGTTCCCGACCTACTTAGCCATCCTGTCTGGTCCTGACTGATACTAGTGCTGACAAATATTCCAAATTAGATTTGTAGTAGCCTAGAGATATGAGTGCCCCCCCACCACCACCATCATCACCACCACAGTCACTCTACACTGACATATATCATGTCAGAACGATCACCAGGTGGCAGCAGATTAGACTACGGACTCTAGTGGACCAGTCCACCCGCATTTAGCACACCCCCCCCCCCCCCACCAATGAACCCGCTAGAGCGTAGGCACCCATACCATGGTAGGTCACTTCTCCTACTGGCAATAATAAACTGGGGACGACCCCTGACTTCAAGTCAATCTGTGGTGTATCCTCCTTTTGTCCATTAGGAGGGTTAGCGGACCATCACACATGTATCGATGGATAATTATATCATTACCGTATCTATAATTGCTCCATGTCTAATGCCCGGTACACACCTCCCGTATAAAACCTAAAACTGCCCGTTTCGCGACTAAGTTTGAGTTTTAGTCGGTTTCAGTCTTTAGGTGTGTGACCCTCTAACACACCTGAGGCTTCCGATTCGCGTATAAAATTCAGTTTTAGGTTTTATACGGGAGGTGTGTACGGGGCTTTATAAGATTCGAAAAATGAATCGGGCAGTTTTAGTCGGGAAACGGGACGGGTCTGGTCGGGTCGGGTCACGTCGTCCAATGGGTTTTAGTGCGTGAATCGTATATGGGAGGTGTGTACCAGGCTTTAGAGTGGGCACAGCGGTGCCTGGTCCACCAACCATGGCACACTGATTCCACCGTCTGAATTATTCTAACTATGCAAATGTCAATAGCTCTGGGTTGATCTACTTTGGCATCTTCTAATAAATTCATCTGTCCTGCAGTAGCCACATACATCCCTGGTCGATGAGCTTAAATCTACCTCCTGGGGCATCTCAGAATTGAATCATTGTTTAGCAGTACCTTATTAATTATGCCATCATGTGACCCAAGCGCTGAAGGGCACAAGTGTTTTCCGGTCATCATTTTCTTGTTTGGTGACGGTGCCTGAGTCCTGACCTTAGGCATGTTGGGACTTGTGAAAGTGACCTGGTTCTGGTTGGATAATCGCCACAACTGCGCGACTCAATTATTCATACACTATGGTCAGGGATAGTTCATCGTGTACCCCGCTCATAGCGGTGTTTCTATCGTATTAAGTGTTAAGCCGTGTTCACATGGGGAATGTAAATCGATTCGTAATAATCGACTTGCCTAGTTCGACGCACATTTCGCGTGTGAACGGGCGTGTGAGTCAAATTAGGGCTGAATCGATTTCTGTGATCCCGATAGTGTAAACCACTTGTGGAGGTCGATTACGTGAGTCGATTTCTGTGAATCGATTTAGTTTGCCCGTGTGGATGCACTGAGGCGGATTAAGCACCTCACACGCATGCGCAGTCGACACCTTAGTTTGTTGACTTTCTGGTCGATCAAAAGCGCATATTATATAATTTGGTCTATGAACCTGCTAGAGGTGCACAGATATTTTTTTCATCATTTAGTTTTAGTTTTTCACTGCCCAGCAGAAGTTTTGACCGTTCCAAACCAATACGATTCAGTACATACATATCTAGGTCGAACCCACTCTCTCGTGGTGATGTCGCCTAACCGAAAACTGGCGCTGGTCAGACTGGACTTGCTCATGCGCAGATATCGATTTCCGGCCCAAGTAGTGCCCGTGTGAATGGGCGGCTAATTCGACTCCTGGTATCCGCCTTGGCTGAATCGCTTTACATTTTGCCCGTGTGAACACGGCTATAGAAGGGGAGTACATTGTTGAAATGTTTTCCATTCAGGATCCAATTCTGATAAGATAACACCAACACTACAGCTGGCAGGCATTGAAAACAAGCCTGAATACCCAGGCTTATATGCTATGGACTGAATAAAAACAGCCTCAATAAAAATACTTGATGGGATGGCCGGATGCATAGGGTGTTTGCTTCCCATAAGAGGGGTCGTGGGTTCGATCCAGAACCCGATCGAATCAACATCTTGTCATATATGTTAATCTCATGCCTGGCGCTCGACATTACTAACATAGGGCAAGGGATGGTTAGTTCACTTAGTATCAGGATAATGTGACTGAGTGAAGTATTGTATCACTGCACCAGTGGCATTTGATCCCAAATGTAGTATAAAGCTACTATTCACCCTGTTGTGAACTGTATTCACGGTCAACTGTATTGAGTGTAGTAAATAAGCTACACGAGCGCGGGCAGTAATAGAAACTGAAATAACTGTTTATCACACACTATTTGGCAGTTCGTTGGTTTCTTGGTTCATTAATATAATATAGCGATAATTTGAGTGGTTACATTTTTAAAATCTGTTTGAAACAACCTCGTTCTCGGAAAATGTAATGTTTTGTCTGGAAAAGTAAACCTTAAAGTAAACATTAGCTCTCGCGCCCTTTTCCTCTCCCTCTCCCCTTCTCCCTCTTCCTCTCCCTCTCTCCCTCCTCCTCTCCGTCTTCCTCTTCCTCTTCCTCTCCCTATTCCCCTCCTCCTCTCTCCCCCCTCCTCTCCGTCTTCCTCTTCCTCTTCCTCTCCCTATTCCCCTCCTCCTCCTCTCCCTCCCTCCCTTTCTCTCACGTTCACTTCCTCCCTCCTTCCGCTTCCCGATCCTCTCTCTTCCTCACATTCTCACCCCCCCCCCCCCCCTCCACTCTCCCCCCCCCCCTCCGCCCCTCTCCTTCCCGCCTCTCTATCTCTCTCGCTGTCTCCCTCTCTCATTCTCGCCATCCCTCTCCCCTCCTCTCTTGCCCCTGTTCTCTTTCTCGGTCCTCTGCACCCTTTTTTTTATTTCCTTCTCGCGCTCTCTAAAAACGCTTTCTGGTATTGATTTGTCTGTTGCATGGGTACCAAATGCTGGTAGAAATGGTGTCAGTTATTATCCGAGTGGTGCCCCAGGACTACACAGTCAGCTGGTGTGTGCCTGCATAATGGGGCTGTCACACTACGACGCTTCTCGCCGGCGACCCGTCAACGTGTGGTGTATTTAGGCGAAAATGGGTGAAATATCGAGAAACGCTGGGAGCGCGTTATGCGCGCGTCGGTGCATTTCACTACACGTCGGTACACTATCCTTGACGCTGATGGTCGGCGCGAAACGCCGGCACGCGTTCCCTATCGCCCAAGGTTTTCAACATGTCAAAAACAACCCAACGACCGCCAGCGCGCGCAAATATATGGGTAAGGACGTTAGGCGCGCGTCGCGCTGCGTTGGACGCGCCGGAATAACGTTATGGGAACGCTAGGAAGACGGCGCGCGCGCGGGAGGGTCGTTGCTCACACGTTGCGGCAAACTGGGCCGTTTTTGTTTTATGCCCTAGCAACATTTAAGGTTAAATGAAGACGTCGCGCCAAACTTTTTTTTTTTTTCCCCCAGCGCGTGGACACACGTTGGCCGCGCGCGCATAACGCGCCGTGCTGACGCCGATCTTTTCCCCCAAACCGCCGAAAAGTTTGACGTTTCTCGATGCGCAAGATTTTATTTTCAACGCTGACGGGTCGCCGGGAGAAACGTCGTAGTGTGACAGCCCCATTACAACAAGCCTCTACTGCGGGTTACACTTCCCTGATGCTGCATAGTTCATTCGGTAGACTCATGTCTAATGCACCACCATCTGTCCCTTAATTATACAGCGGCAGGTTGGGTTCACAACTCCCCGTTAAGAACTATAAACAGATGATATAATGACTTGATTAAAGCTGCATAGTCCGATGAAATATCAAATGTTCAAAACCAAACAAATTATCTAGATTTGATTATACATATCTAACCTAGATACTGATGCACTTATTAAGCATTTGTTTCTGCATAGAAGGCAATACTGAGTCAATTTAGCAGAACCTGTTACTGCAGAAGTCTATGGTGTCAGAGTTTTGGCAAGCTTGCCAAAACTAATTCTACATGTTTGCACTCAAAATATCTCAAAAGTTCACCATTTAAAATAAAAGTAACTTTGAACTAATGTATAGTAGATACTAGTGATCAATCTAATATATTTATCTCAGAAAAAATACAGAAATTCAAAACCATCGGACTATGCAACTTTAACGCGAGGTCATGTTAGAACTGTACCCAGTGACGTATTCTTACCAAGTGAATAGTGCATATGATGAACAACCATCCCTGCTGCAGTCCCAACCCACAAGCATACCACCACCCCACTCGCCCCACCCCACCCCCCCGCCCCCCCCCCCCCTCGCCATCACGTCCATACCTGCTCTCCATTGCTTTGGCCATTGCCTGGTCGCGGTGTGTTGCCATGGTAATTTGGTTCCCTGCCAGGCTAAAAGTAGGTGAAGCGTGGCAAGACTCGCAGACCCAACGCTACAATATCGATGTCAGATCATTATTTGTGTAGATAGTGTGATTGTGTTTTATATGCTGATGTTCTATGGCTACAGACCGATCTGCCAGTGGAAGGTGTACACTGTTCAGGCCAGACAATGTGCTTTATAATCTAAAAGGCTATCTAAATATTTCCTAACTTCTTTGCTCACTTTTCTTTTGTTTCTGAATATTAATTATGTTGCTTTTAATATTTAGTTAGCTTGCTGCATAACTGTAATAGGTTTCTAATGAAGGGTTTTGACCAATGATACTGCAGTCAACTCAAGTTGACCAATGGTGGTCAGCTTACATAACTTATAATATAAGTGTATTGAGTTGATGGTTATGAATAAAGTTCTCAAGGCGGTTGTTTGCCAGTTTACTCATGGTCTGATTATCTGCATAAGCAGTCATAAATAGAGTAGGCGGTATCTGTTTTATGTAAGTATTCAAAGATGCTTCTGACAGTTTGAAATACAATAATGATTCAACAACCATGATTAGGGGGCCTTCACAATGACCAACAAGCGTACAAACCATACATTGGAGGGAGGGTTACACCCACTGTACGCTTTATAAGCCTTATAAAAGAAATGTCGGTCAAATTAAGCAGGATTCGAACCTACACCTACCTGTATATGTGACTCACTGCCTGAGAAGTCAATGCAAACTACTACAATATCAACATTTTTATTGTACTCTTGTGTGTGTGGGGGGGGGGGGGGAGGAAGGTGCGGCTCGGGGTTATGAAAAAGGGGTTGCTTGCGAAAATGTTGATAATTGTGAAGGACCCCTTAGTGAAAAGGCTTACTTGGTTGTTGTGCTGGTTACCATAGCAATAGTGTATCATGATGTACAATTGACTATCGTTAGAACTGCTGTTTTTCATTACTACGGACAAATCTGGGTGGGTCTCAGTCCTATCAACTATTGGGAACATAATAACCCTACTGAGTAATATAATGTTGCATAACACCATTTACTTTTAAATGTCTGTAATATTTACCCACTGTTATGATCAATTTGTTGCAGTGCAAATTTCTATAATTGACCATTCGTTGCTCACTGGCCATCCATATCATTATCAGTGAAATCCAGTGTTCACATATGGGGGAGCCTACCACCCCCTCCCTCCCCCCCCCCCCCCATTTTCACAAGCACTGTTAAAGGTACGGTATACAAATGCATAGTGTCCATCCCTGCAATGCAGTTGAGATTGGGGAATGAGGGAGGTGGGGTTGAAGGGTTACAATCGTAGGGTCTTTTTTGGGGGGGACCATTAGTTGTTTAAGCAGGGGAAATTTCAGTCATAGACGACTAGTCTTCCTCATTCCACTGCTGGTCGATAGAAAGCCCGAGCCTACACTTTTACCGACCCAAGGGATTTTTAACCTCCCACACCACATAGACATGGTGTCATGGGGGTGATGAAAATGGGAAATACTGTGCCTAGAGCGGGACTCGAACCCACATCTCTTTGCATTCCGGGCCAGTGTGCTAACCATTACACCACCTAGGCTCCCTGATATCAAACACACTCCCCACGCCTACCTGTCTATGTGGTTACTTGCCTGAGAGGTCAGTGCAGACCACTACACTCGTCCCCCTGGAATTGTAAGTCTTGTAATGCTTACAATTACATACATACAGGCAATGCACTAACACATACATACACAGGGTAGGTTCAACAACCACATACAGCGCAAAGCTTGTACAGGATCCTGATCACGGCAACCAGTGTCATGGGGGTGATGAAAATGGGAAATACTGTGCCTAGAGCGGGACTCGAACCCACATCTCTTTGCATTCCGGGCCAGTGTGCTAACCATTACACCACCTAGGCTCCCTGATATCAACACACTCCCCACGCCTACCTGTCTATGTGGTTACTTGCCTGAGAGGTCAGTGCAGACCACTAAACATGGTATGAGAGCAACCGGCCTTTGATGACACTGTAAGTTATACACAGCGGTGGAAATCCAAATTGGCAGAGCTGGGGGCATGGGGAATCGAACCGCCGACCCTCAGATTAGGAGTCTGACCTCGAAAAAAGTCAGACACTCTAACCACTCCGCCACAGAGAATGCCGTTGAATATCAAACATCAAGATAATCAATCTATTATGTCAAGTTTAACCGGTGGTTCTGACTGTGTCCACTTCAGTGTGCAAACAAGATAGCTGCACATTATTGGCATCTTCCCCAGCAGTGTTGGCCTGGTTACTGTTTGCATCGGGTAGTGTAGAGTAACTCCTGGTTCCGTGTAACCACCTCTATTGGCAGATGACCCTGCCGCAGTGTTTGCTGGACAACGGGACAATAGATCGATCGCACCAAGGGGAAGCTATTGTAGGTGGGTATTGTAGTTTGCATGGTAACCGGTAGATAAATGATGACCTCCCAGATGGGCGATAATAAGGTACCATCACATATACGTTGGCCGTCACGTGGTACTGTTGTGGTCGATCGTCCCTCTATTCTATACAATTATTAGCAATTTCCAGTTTCAGAGAACAGGGGGTATGGTGAGCCCCCCCCCCTCCCCACCCCCCCCCCCCCACACACACTCTCCGGCTCGTTAGATATAAAGGTATTGCTCATGGATGAGTCAATATATGACCGATTGAGACTATACTGGTTAGTGATGCAGCATCTCTGACATGGCGCCTTTGGCTTGACTCCCAGCCTTTCTCTTCCTCCAGGATCAGTATCAGGTTTCCGCTCGGAAGGTTGTGTGTTGGTGTCTAACCAAATCAAAACCCAGGAAAGTATTTGGCCAAGGATAAGACTGACCCATCCTAATCCATATCCAACACTTTTAATCCAATACAGGTATTCCGAGTTCTGCTCGTTACTCAGGAAGGACTGATGCTGTGATCCAGCATAGGACTGTGAGATGCACCCAGCTCAACTATCAGTGTTTAAACTGAAGCTGTGGCTCGGCGTGCTTAGTGCTAACTTCAGTCCTTCCTGAGGTACCAGCGAAACCCGGTGTCGCGGTTTCAGTTCTCAAGCAGTTGCAGTTCTCAACATCGCTTCTGCGCATGCGTCAACATCTAACGGCATCTTCTGCGCATTTTCAATGGTCGTGAGCAATCTTCACACAGAAAAAGTGAAATATCTCTAAAAACCAAACAACCTAGAAACAAATCGCTTGGTACGCATATAGAAAGAAAACATGTTTACCAACACGATTATAATAAATTGATATGGTTAGGGTTCTGGATTTCTATTAATTTTGAATAATGTTTTGCACTGCGCGTACTGCCAAACTTAAGGCATTGTCAATGGTCTTGAGCAATCTTCATGCAGAAAAAGTGAAATATCTCTAAAACCACACCACATAGAAACAAATCGCTTGGTACACATATAGAAAACATGTTTACCGAAAAGAATATATTAAATTTATACGGTTAGTCACACTGACACTATAGTGACAGCGATTTGCAGCAATCGGCGATGGTTTGAATCGGGCTAATGTTGACACATGCGCAGACGATGCTTTGACGCATGTGCAGATGCTTTGACGCATGCGCAGAAGCAATGTTGAGAACTGCAACTGCTTGAGAACTGAAACCGCGACACCAGAATTTCCATATTAAGTATCAATAGACATTTAAAAAGAAATCCATTGCTACACACGTTTACACACACACACACACACAAACACACAAACACCCATACAATATCAAATGCATAAGGAAAGGAGAAAAGCAGTTAACTGAAGAGTTATAATATATTTTCCGCGTGTGCGTTCATTGCGTGGTCACGTGTTCTAGTCCAGTAGTCACGTGGTTTACACGGCTGCCCACAGAGAGGGCCTCTCTGTGACATCACCACGCGTGACCTGGCGCCATTATGACTGCGCACGCGCCTGCTGCGCGCATGTGCAATGACCCCTGAAGTGTAGGCACTTTATGAGTTGCATGTCATTATGTAGACCAGGTGGTCAGCATGACACTTGTGGCGCCACGCTGTGTTACGTCCGGAAACCATATTTGCAACAATATTAATATTGTCTGCTCTGTGTGAATGTTACCTTATACCTATTAGTATTACTGGTCTATTTGTCTGATAAATTGTACACTATTGGGTTTATTATATATTTTTTTCTTTAATTTAGTTGCAGAGTACGATGTATTTGAGCCTCTATCCCTTTTATAGATAAATATATTAGATTGATCATTATAATCTACCTTACTTTTTAGTTTGAAGTAACCTTCAGACTAACTTTGGAGATATATGGAGTGAAAACATACCAGATTAATCTTTGCATGCACGTCTAAATTCTTGACACCATAGGCTTCAGCAGGAACAGGTTATGTTAAAATGACTTAAAGCTGCATAGTCCGATAAAAACATCCAATTTTCAACAACAAAACGTGCATGTAGATTTGAACCTACATATCCAACTTAGACACCGGTGCGATTATTAAGCATATATATTGCTACATAGAAGCGCATACTAAGTCAATTTAATAGAATATGTTACTGCTGAAGCCTATGGGGTAAGAGTTTTGGCAAGCATGCCAAAATTAATTCTGTATGTTTACACTTCAAATATCTCCAAGGTTACTCATTTTTAAGCAAAGTTACTGTCGGTCGCGATGCGACAAAGACTGCTTTCATTACTTGACTGCCACTATCCATTTAGCTCTCTGCTGTGAGAGTTGCGTCCCTGAGTCGGTCTTAGTGTCTCTCAGCTTCAGGTTTGACATTTCATGAAAGCTGCCTGCAAAAGTGTTGAAGTGCTGCTGGCTTTTGCAAGGTACCAGCGGCACTCTCTCGGGGAGCAAATAGAGGTTTCACACCGGCAAGAACATATCAAGACAGGCGCAAAATTATTTGTCCCTGTAGTGGCTGGTCGGGAGATTTGGGAGTTCCATACATCAACCGCCCTAAATGCTGCCACAGTGATATGGTTTTCTGTTTAGGGTTTTCTCCCTTAGCCTTCGGTTCTGTCAAGAACCTGTACCACAAGGCAGTGGTTTACAACTCTGCGGGCAGGGGCGTTACTCCCTGAGGTATTGCTATACCTGCAATACCTGCATACCTAAGGTATGATACATTATAACAATCAACTTAATGTATTTATCTCAGAAAATAACAGACACTCAAAACCATTGGACTATGCAACTTTAAATTTGCATAGTCCAATGAAAGCATAACATTTTCAAAACCAAAACACTTATCTAGATTTGATCCTCCACATCTAATTTAGATACTGAGGCACTTATAAAGCGTTTGTTGCCACATAGAATGGAATATTGAGTAAATGTAATAGGACCTGTTACTGCTGAAGCTTGTGCTGTCAAGAATTTCGGCATGCTTGCCAAAATTAATTTGACATGTTTGCACTTCAAATATTTCAAAACTTAGCTGTTTAAAATAAACACTACTTGAAACTGAAAGTAAGGTAGATTATAACGATCAGTTTAATATATTTATTTAAGAAAGATTACAGATACGCACAACCGTCAGACTATGTGACTTTAATATTCCTTTCTAGGAATCAATAAATACTTAATAAGTGCACCGTTATCCAAGTTAAATATATAGAACCAAATCTAGAGAAGCTTTTTGGTATAGAAAATTGGATGCTTTCCTCAAACTATGCAGCTTTAACATCTTTCCTACAAATGATAATCGTCGAAACAATGTTAAGGATGTTTATTTGCTACACTTATTCCAGACAATGTGTCGGGGGAAAAACCTACGAGAAAAACTTTGTCTGTTGACATGCAATACAAGTGCTATTGTCATGAAGTGTTTCAATTTTAAAGGAGAAATCTGGTGCGAGGACAAATCTCTCACGCGGACATGCGCACTGTGTCCCCATATTTTGGGTTGATTGTAGCATAATGAACGCTTTTATGCAGGGAGAGATGTCAATTCTTACTGGAATATATATTCTTTCGAGTAAGAAAAATGTATCCGTCTATGTCAATGACCAGCGGGTCGGTTCAGTGGTGCCAGTTTGGCCTACTTATATTGGATGTGGAATTATTATAGGCGCAATAAAGAATGGTTACTGAGGAATCTGCCGCCACTTCATGCTTATATCTATATAACGCCATTGTATTTGAGTTTATGCTTATTTATGTTACTTGATAGCAACCATAAAAGTGCTTTAGCATTTCATACATGTTTCACTAATAGACCTTTTCGGTGAACATGTGTGGTGACCAGCTACGCACAACATTACTTCTTGCCACTACCCTCAAAGGACGGGTTGATGGTGGAAACCATCTATGAGACATTAGCTAATGGGGCTGTCACACTACGGCGTATGGCGTAAGCGTATGCCGGCGTATCGGTTTTCGTCAAATACGCCATCATACGCTACGCATATGCTACGTATACGCTACATATACGCTATGCAAATGCCATATACGCCCAGCTTATCACATCATACGCCGTCGTATGCCCGTCCATCCGAAAATTTGTGTGCACGCTCAAAATTGTCAGCGTATGGCGGCATAAGGCGCATACGCTAGCATACATTAGGGGTACGCTGGCATACGCTAAAACCGCGCCTTCGGCGTATCTATAGCGTATGTAGCGTACGCCTAGCCTACGTGTAATTTATTTGAGCGTACTCCCAGCATACATAAAGCGTATACAAAGCGTATGCAAAGCGTATGCCCAACCTATGGTCTCGGTATATAAAGGCACCATGTTGCTAGGACGTAAAACAACAATAAACAAACATTGATCTGAGCCGGTTTAACCGACATGTTTGGACCATCCTATATGTTTGCACCGTCCCATTTCTTCATATATCATATAGAGACTGCTTCCTAACAGGTAGTTGCTTTTGATAGTGGTTGGAGCACATGTTAGGACCGTCCTACTCTTCCCATCTGATATGTTATTTGTATGTATGTACATGTGGATGTATGTGTGGCATGTGGATGTATCTGTGGATGTATGTGTGGATGTATGTATGTGTGGATACTCATCCTGATATGACCTTAGATGTTGCTGGGATGTAAAACAACAACAAACAAACATCGAGCTGAGCCGGTTTAACGGACATGTTTGGACCGTCCTACATGTTTGCACTGTCCCATTTCTTCATATATCATATGGAGACTGCTTCCTAATAACACGCAATAATAATAATAATAATAACCTAATAACACGCAAAGACTTGCTATCCGGACCGCACTTCGTCCACACCTCTCTCTATCTCCTCTCCGCTGGCCTTGCTCCTCCTCGATATGTCTGAAAAGAGTTCCAGGAGGGGGAGCCCACCAGCATTTCACTTTCTACTCTTACTCTGTCCGTGTCTATGGCTCGCTGGTTGGTCACAATAGAGCATATAGACATGGTCCTTTGACTCAACCTCCTCATTTCTCTTTCCTAGACTCTACCCTTTCTATTTCTCCCAGGCATACTTCTCCCCCTGACCAGGGGAGTTGTGTTCTTGGGTGGGGCCCTGTACCTTTACGCTTCTCTTGTCTTGTTCTCATTGCTGGAACCACCGCTGCACCCATCTTTACCCGCCCTTCCTCGAAACCCCTGCTGCTGTCTGCTGGATACAAGTGCTCAACTACCGCCAGACCGAAGAGATTCGGTGCCGCACCAACGCTTCGCCGTTACAACGTTGTAAAGATGTCCCCAGCTTCTACAACTGCCCCTACTGAAGATTAATCTTCAACCAGAGAGGGTCGATTTATCGGAGCCTCTCTATAATGTTGCAGTTCTGCAACCGGTAAGGTTACAAACCACCCCAAGCATGCAAGCAAGCAAGCAAGCAACCTAATAACATGGGCCACCGCCGCACCACACCACCACTGCACAAGACACCACAAAGAACCCCATGCCCCTCCCCCTACCACCCCTTTAAGCCCCAGTCACACGAGGCCTGCGTTTGCTTACGATCGATCTGTGAGGATTTTGCAATTAAATTACGACCACCTTACGACTAATCGCCAACCATTTCAACTCATTTTGGTCGCAAGGAGGTTGTCGCTGCAGCACCGACAATCTCCTTGCGACCTCTGGCGTCTCGACCAATCGCCGACCAGTCGGCGATCGTTCGCCGACTGATCTGCGACCATAGTAGCTGTATTCAAGCATCACACGAGGCATGCGTTCGCTTACAATCTATTTGCGAGCATTTTGCAGTTAAATTACGACCATCTTGCGACCACCTTACAACTAATCGCCGAGCGATCGCCAACCGATGCGATGTGGCACGTGTACGATGACGTCACAATGTCGCCTGGTCGACGTATTCAATAGTTTGTAACAAATTGTTTCAATTTTGTCGCAAGGAGATCGCAGACTTTTGGTCACGGATCGATCGTAAGCGAACACAGGCCGTCGTTTGACTGAGGCTTAACCTAATAACAGGTAGTTGCTTTTGATAGTAGTTGGAGCACATGTTCGGACCGTCCTACTCTTCCCATCTGGTATGTTGTTTGTATGTATGTACATGTGGATGTATGTGTGGCGTGTGGATGTATATGTGGATATATGTATGTATGGATACCCGTCCTGATATGACCTGTAGAAGCTGGGGACATCTTTACAACGTTGTAGCGGCGGAGTATTGGGGCGGCACTGAATCTCTTCGGTCCGGCGGTAGTTGAGCACTTGTATCCAGTCGACAGCAGCAAGGGATTCGAGGAAGGGCGGGTAAAGATGGGTGCAGCGGTGGTTCCAGCAACGAGAACAAGGCAGAGAAATCGTAACGGTGAAGG
This sequence comes from Branchipolynoe longqiensis, assembly GCA_030323885.1. Classification (NCBI taxonomy): domain Eukaryota; kingdom Metazoa; phylum Annelida; class Polychaeta; order Phyllodocida; family Polynoidae; genus Branchipolynoe; species Branchipolynoe longqiensis. Next base: position 97,934,329 of record CM059192.1, read on the forward strand.
GCCCCACCTAAGAACACAACTCCCCTGGTCAGGGGAAGAAGTATGCCTTGGAGAAATTGAAAGGGCAGAGTCTAGGAAAGAGAAATGAGGTATTTTGGTGCTTTACCATTGACACCATTGACACCTTTAGAGGTATACCTTAAACTTAATATGCTGTTTTACTGGCAATTAATCATTTCTGAATTATTGAAGAAAGAACTGTGACAAGATCATATTTTCAAGCATGTATTACTGTGAGTGAAGCACTGTTCTGAATTTCCTGTAGGCTATCTGTATCAGGGGCCTAGCTTGGGATTTTCAGGTGATACGCAGATGGAATAGACCATTATTGGAATAAAACGAGAATGAATAAAACGCTATAAAACATCAGGTTTTAATTTGAAAAATATTTGTAATCTCAGGTGGTACGCAACTGCGTCCCAGCGTATATGGAAGCTAGGCCCCTGGGTGTTATATTCAGAAATGCCATATAGTAGGGAGTTGCGATAGTTTAGCTCGGAACGGAAGGAAGATATATATATACTACTGTAATAAATGCTTCTTTTCAAAGGAATGGCTTCATGCTGTGAATGTTCTTAAAGTGACCTGGTATATGCGACTGTGTAGTTCTAATTTGTGCCACCTGTGGTGCATAATTAATACTGAACTTTGTCACTTAGGGGTGCATAGTTATCTATTTAATAGTTTTGTCATGTGATTTGGTTGAAATTCCAGTTGTAATATAATTAAATTTTCTTTCCTACATGTGTTTCTGAATTTGATTCCAGGGAAATTATGCGTTGAAACTCTGCTAGGAAAAATGTTCATTAGCGCAAATATCACTTCAGTCCTTTATCCTCCAAGGCTTTCAGCTGCTCACACCTTAATAATAAAAATATTGTCTAGCCCAATGTAAGTACATAATTTCCTTGAAATCCAGATGAGAAATATCTGGTAGGAAAGAAAATGTAATAACCATTTTGGGGGATTAAAAAATAAGAGAAAAACAAGTGAAGCACGACTGGGATTCGAACCGATGCAGTGCCTAGAACCCTGAAACTATGCTGTGCTGGACATTCTCTATATGAGTGCAGCTCTCATCCCGGTGGAGCATAGACCTATTTCATATGTCGTCAGCATAGGTATCTAGGTCAGTGCGTGTGCCTTTTGGCTGCAGGACGACACACTGTAGCTTGGTACCCTGCTACCGAGACCAAGCTAGACACACTGTCACACTGCAAATGCAATGGCTATGAGCAATCCTCATACAGAAAAAGTGAAATATCTCTAAAACCACACCACCTAGAAGCAACCCGTTTGGAACTCATAGAAAACATATTCAATGAATAGAGTATATTAAAGTTATAAGGTTAGGGTTCTGCATTTCTATTAATTTTGAATAAAATAGATATTTTGCACTGCGCGAGCTGGCAAACTCAATGCATTGTCAATGGCCGTGAGCAATCTTGAATTATCTTCATACAGAAAAAGTGAAATATTTCTAAAACCACAACACCTAGAAGCAACCCGCTTGGAACACATATAGAAAACATATTCAATGAATAGATTATATTAAATTTATACGGTTAGGCTTCTGCATTTCTATTAATTTTGAATAAAACTAACGGTTTGCACTGCGCGTACCGGCAAACATAATGCATTGTCAATGGTCACGAGCAATCTTCATACAGAGAAAGTGAAATATCTCTATAACCACACCACCTAGAAGCAACCTGCTTGGAACACATATAGAAAACCTATTCAACGAATAGATTATATTAAATTTATAAGGTTAGGGTTCTGCATTTCTATTAATTTTGAATAAACTAGACGTTTTGCACTGCGCGTATCGACAAACTCAATGCATTGTCAATAGTCGTGAGCAATCTTCATACATAAAAAGTGAAATATCTCTAAAACTACACCACCTAGAAGCAACCTGCTTGAAACACATATAGAAAACATATTTAACGAATAGATTATATTAAATTTAAAAGGTTAGGGTTCTGTATTTCTATGAATTTTGAATAAAATAAACGTTTTGCACTGCGTGTATCGGCAAACTCAATGGCAGTGGGCCTTCGTTCTGCAGCCAAGCTGCGCGCGCATACACAATGTTTCAACATTGAAAGGGGTGTCTATACATCCGCATTTAAGAAGACCCTAACACTCTCCATGCACATATTTGGATATTCAAACAGCAAAACTATATCAAGTTATGCTGGAGAGCACTTGTTAGAGTACAGTTTCCGTCCCAGCTGCCAATAAGTAGCAGGCTGCAGTTGAGCATGGATGTACGCATGCACGCATGCAACATCCTCAAAAAGTCACGAAATCTGATTCACATTGACATTTAAAAAAACAACGCATTAAAAAGCAGTGAATCACATACATGAACTCCCTGCGAGCCAACCTGCACAGTGCAGCAGCACGGAGAGCATGTTTTGTGTCGTGTCGAAAGTAGGTCGCCTCCGCCTCACGCCTCGTCTCGTGGCATGCACGATTTTGGTCGCGAGCGTCCGTCCGTGAAAACTCCCGGCATGCACCGGGATCAATGGTTGTAATTCCTGCGCTAGTGTAAAGAGCCGGTGTTGCAGTTTCCGCGGTACGCCAGTTTGAGAGGGACACATCGCTTCTGCGCATGCATCAAAATCGAACAGCATCGTCACTAACCTTATAAATTTAATATAATGTTTTTGGTAAAGATGTTTTCTATATGTGTACCAAGCGATTTGTTTCTAGGTGGTGTGGTTTTAGAGATATTTCACTTTTTTTGTATTTTCTGTATGAAGATTGCTCACGACCATTGACAATTGCTCACGACCATTGACAATGCCTTGAGTTTGACGGTACGCGCAGTGCAAAACGTTAGTTTTATTCAAAATTAATAGAATTCAAGAACCTTAACCTTATCAATTTAATATAGTCTTTATGGTAAAGATGTTTTCTATATGTGTACCAAGCGATTTGTTTCTAGATGGTGTAATTTGGGAGATATTTGACTTCTTCTGTATGAAGATTTGCTCACGGCCGTTAACAATGCATTTGAATGGAAGTGTCCCTGGCAAACTGGTGTCCCTCGGAATCCGCATCACCGGTGACCAATTACAGATTGCCTTACGCACCATTACACGGGCAGGTTAACTTTTGTGACACCGTTTTGTGTAGCTGTGTTGAGGAATTATTTTAGCAGTGTGCGTTGGAATTTAAAACACAATGGGTTACTCTTTTTTTCCTTCCGTTTATTTATTTATTTAATTATTTATTTATTTACAGTGGACTTGCAAATAAATTATGCATGCAAGATAGTTGTCAACTTCATAATTTCCACACACCCTGCCCACCCCACCCCCATTTTCGTCCTTCCTGATCTGCGTTATTTATGTTTTTGAAGTCAAGTGTTAAAATGACACAGTTTGTACAATGGCAATAAGCCAAGGGTAATGAAATGGTTTACCATGGATTATGGGAACTAGCTTCTAAATACAGTAGTACCTGTCCTCAGCAAGCCATGTGGTCTATGAGTACGAGCCCCTGTCATTCGCAGGCGAGTTTTCAATGTACAACCTGTTTTTGTTACATTTGAGTGTATCTCCGCTGATAGGACACCTGCGATGTTAGGATAACATTGTTCTGGATGCAGAGTTGTCCAGTGAAGACAGGTAGTAGTGTACACTGCACATGGTAGCTGATTGTGTTAAATGAAACTGCATTTCACTACTAATTACTTATTTAGAGGCCCAGTACTGTGGTTAGTAGGCTACCACTCCCATCAATCGGGAACAAGCATCTAACTGGCTATAGATTGAAAGTAACAAATTGTTGATTACATTAACTAGATAATAGAGGGGTCTATTATATATTGCACCATGTGTGGAAAATGTGTTTGTGCCATGTTATCATCAGCCAACTGATCTTTGCTCTTACCTTATTCTCTCTCACGCTCTTTCGCTCTTCCTCTCTCCTGCTTTTCCTCCCTCTCTCTGGCTATTCCTCTCCCCCTTTCTCCCCATCTCTCTCCCCTCTCGCTTCATCTCCTTCCCTCTCACTCTCTCGCTCGCCCTTTCTCTATTATCACATTCTGTTTCCCCCCACCTCTCCCTCCCCCCCTCCTTTCCTCTCAACCTCTCCTCTACCTCTATCCATCCCACTTTCTCCCTTTCTTACCCTTCCAGTACCATTTATTATTAAGTACTTTGCCTGGGAACCTCAATATTTCTGTTCACTGACATAGTGAGTTTACAAAGCATGGTTTACCTGTGAAAGTGAATTGCGCTGCACTTGTGTTGGGGAAGGGAAATTGTGTTAGAGGAGGGAGTTTGCGCACATCTCGTCTATTAACCTATATTCCGACAAATCTATCCACCCATACTCCCTCTTATTTTTACTCTCCTTCGCCCCCCCCCCCCCCACACACACAAACCCACGGCAATGGTTGCTATTCCATGGGTCATATATATAGCCAACCACATTAGAGATGCTATAGACCCCTTTCAATGTTTACAAGCATTGTGTGCGCGCGCCCCTTGACAGCAGAACGAATGCACACTGCCATTGAGGTTGCCGGTGCACGCAGTGCAAAACATCTATTTTGTTCAAAATTAATAGAAATGCAGAACCCTAACCGTATCAATTTAATATAATCTGTTCGTTGAATATGTTTTCTATATATGTGTTCCAAGCGGTTTGTTTCTAGGTGGTGTGGTTTTAGAGATATTTGATTTTTTCTGTATGAAGATTGATCAAGGCCATTGACAATGCATTGAGTTTGCCGGTAGGCGCAGTGCAAAACATCCTGATATGACCTTAGATGTTACTAGGACGTAAAAGAACAAGAAACAAACAAACAATCTATTGATTAAAAATATATATATAACACATGAGCGCCCGTGTGTAACGTATTGTGGTTGGGGAATGAATGGGTTGTCATTTGAGCCAGATGGCATCAGATGTCAAGTAGCTCAAATACCTTTTTATATCGTCGATCACGTGATGTTTGTTTTAAAATTAGATTCAGTTGTAAAATGGTGTATACACTCTCAAAAGTATCTATATAAATAATAATAATAATAATAATATAAATAATAATAAAAATATGCGCACACCCATTCTGCCTACACCCCAGCTGATGATTATTAATAACAACCCCAACAAACATCACTTAATCAAATCTGGTGAAGAATTAGAAAAGGTGCTAACTATTGGAAAGGGCTGGGCACTTATTAATATGAAGGCACGTAGTTATTTCAGTCGGTGTTATTTGTAAAGGATAGTTAAAGTTGCACAGTCCAATGGGTTTGAGTTTCTGAAATTTTCTGAGATAAATACATTAGGTTGATCGTTATTATGTACCTTACTTTAGTTTGAAGTAACTTTTATTTTAAGTGGCTAACTTTTGAGATATTTGAAGTGGAACCATGCAAAATTAATTTTGGCAAGCTTGTCAAAACTCTGACCCCATAGGCTTCTGCAGTAATGGGTTCTATTCAATTGCCTCAGTATTCCTTTCTATGTGGTGACAAATGTTAAATAAGTGCACCAGTATCTAAATTAGATATGTAGAATCAAATTTAGATAATTGTTTTGGTTTTGAAAATTTGATATTTTCATCGGACTATGCAGCTTTAATTACAGATATATAAGTCGATGACCCAAACAGGCACAGGGGTCGCCTGGAATGAGCTATAAGCAAATATGACAACATTCTGCATTCATAACACAGCCACACGCCTGTCTTCAGTTATCCCTGAAACCCCTGCTGTGTGCGAACAATTTTCTATAAATTACATATACACATACACATACCTGTATTGACTTCTAATGTATTTGAATACTTCGCTTTATTTGAAAAGACCATACACTCATATACACACAGTTTGCGTTGATTTGCTAGTAAGCCACGCCCATGTAGGCTTCTATTGCTGTTATGTAGGTTAATTGAATTATTGATTGCAGGGCCATTCCCGGAACACCTAGGCATTAAGGCAATCTGACGGCTACCGCTGGTGTAGAGAACGAGCATGGTATAAAATACCTAATCATTCGTCTCTGAGCGTGTGTACATACAGTAAAACCTCCCTAACCGACCACCTCCAGAGATTGACCACTCAGCTGTATCGATCGCTTTATTTGGGTCCAAACTATCCCCCATACAATACCATTGTACCGCTATTCTAACTCTAAACCCACCACCTCTCCAAATCGACCACTTAAAGTCGGTCCCATGGTCAGTCGATTTAGAGGTTTTACTGTAACCACATGTGTGCATATATCTATACAAATTTACACACAGAGATAGAGAGAGAGAGACAGAGAGAGAGGGTGAGAGAGAGAGAGCGGTAGAGAGAGTGGGAGTAAGATGTTTCTAGTTTTGTTTTTTTGTCCTGCAAAAGAGAAATAGTTTAAATAATAACTGAACAGAAATACAACAGTAGACCTACGCATCTTCAAATGGCGACTCTACGTTCATACTAATGCTGTTCTGAAATAGTAGATGTTCTGCCATCGGAGCGACAATCAAATTAGAGAAAAGCATTCAATAATTATATACACAGCCATATGGGGCCGAGTATCAAAGGTGCGACTGTTTATCCTGATTTCCCAAAGAGCCATTAAAATGTGAATTGCAGTCTGCTGCTTCTTGTCTAGAAACATAATATCAACTGATTATTCTCAGAGCATTTGAGGCAATTCTATAACTGAATCTTCTATATGAAAATCAATGATACAGGACATAACTCGGTGAGTAGTATCTAGTTTCTAAATTTAATGGTTAGTCTATTTACTTATCTTATGGCTACCTATTGGGTGATTGTTTAAAGTGGCATGGTCCGATGAAACATATTTTTTCCAAAACCAAACCAATTATTTATATTTGATTGTATATATCCAACTTAGGTACTGGTGCATTAACTAATGCTTTGGTACAGCATATACAGAATAATCAGTGCATTTATTACTCCATCCCTTTGGACACCTACTTTGAGGCAGCCATTAGTTAGAGAGGCCACTGACCAATTAGGTCAATCTCGTGACCTCATTAGTCTACCCCTCATTCCAGTACCATATATGGCTTTAGTCAGGTTCCAGGACATAAGGTAATCACGCAATGTGAATCTGGACCACAACAACTGGACTTTCGGCAAGCTTGTCAACATTATTTCAGGTTCTTTCAGCTCAAATTGCTCCAAAATTTGGCGTTATTTAATCAAAGTGACTCCAGAATAATGAATATTAGGTTATAGTGGTCAACCTGATACATTTATCTCCAAAATGAGGGAAAAATTCGAAAGCCATCGGACTATGCAACTTTAACCTAACATTACAGAATAGGAGTTTACTTATCTTTCTCTGACGTACTCATCTAAATTAACTTAGACGTAAATGCATTTCTTGTTCACTGCGATTGCTTATCGTGTTGTGAGTTATGTATATCTGAACATATATATTTATATAGGACTGGATTTACCTGGTTGAGTAAGAAATCAATTAACAACATTTACTCTAATCTACTATAGTCATATATATAGTGAAGTAAATTTTCATTTGAGAGGACATCAGCATGGCATTATTTAGATAGTAGTTAAAAAGAATATATTACAATGCCATTCAAGAAGGGCACAGAGTTACATGAGAAGATACACACACTCTGTATTGATGAAAGTGTTGGACCAGCCAATAGAAATTAGTTCAGTATTCAGTTCACGCGATCATAGCATATTGACTGACATTGTAAGATGGATTAAAATTAATCTCAAAGCTTCATTACAATATCAACTACAATCAAACAAGCTGGAGGTACCACGATGTTGCTACCACATTTTATTCCTTTGGAGACATGCATGAAACACATCATGTTATTTTCTTTTGCAATATCCAATACCCACCCACCCATTCATCATGTTTATAATATCCTAGTACAGTACAACCCCGTTAAACCAAGCTCGGTTAAACCAAACGATCGGGTAATCCTTCTTTTTTTTTCGGCGGCCCGGCAAAATACTACCATTTATCATATCAAAAAGTTGATTAAACCAAAGTCGGTTAATCCAAAGTATCGGTTAATCCAAACAAAATTGTCGGCCCCAGGCCACTTCCGGTACAGTTAAACCAAACTTTCATGTGGTTTTAAGGTCATCTGAGACTATTTTATATGATAAATGGTAGTATTTTGCCAGGTCGCTGAAAAAAGTTTGGATTAACCGATTGTTTGATTTAACCAAGGTTGGTTTAATGGGGTTAAACTGTATATACAAAAAAAAACAATAATCATAGTGCCCACATACATTGTACATTCATAATGCACCCCCGTTTTTGCCAAAGCCAAGTCAAAGTCAAAGCTTGGTTAAACCAATGATCGGTTAATCCAAACAAATTTCTAGGGTCCCCTCAAGTTTGGTTTAACGAGGTTATACTGTAGTTAGTCATTAGCCTAACTACCACATGGTGACAGTATCGACTACGCTGACCCCTGTCATTAAAAGGTAACAACAGGTGGCGGCACCGATCAGCCATGGAATATACTCTTAGGGCGTAATTGATTAATCGACTCTGGTCACCCGAGCCACTTTTTGGCACATGCGCACATCCTGCAGACTCGGGTCGAATAATCGAATACATTTCTCCACGCTCGGGTGACAAAAATGGTGGCCCTTTTATTTGTTTTTTAATAGCCGATATAATTACAGCAAAATACGATTTAAATATTTTTATGATAGCATAGTTTAGTGATATTTCCATTTCATTAATCTATGTTATTACCCAAAAAAAATATGTATGACTGGTACCGGTGGCTGTTATCCTGCAGGATGGTACCAGTGCAAATTGCAAACCCCAGCCAAGAGGTGGGTTACTGGGGTCAGGTTGTTTTGCACACGGCACGTGTATTTGTCGACTCCACTTGCGGTGTTCTATTTGAAATTCTGACGACTCAGGTGACCCGAGTCGCCCGGGTGGTGTTAATCGATTACGGCCCTAGAAACATATCAATAAAAGCAAATAAAAGAACTCCACAAAATAATCTGCTGCGAGGGTATGGATCTGTTTGACTGTTTCTGATGAACTCCCGTCAATGTAAGTTTAAAAGGGGGGAGAAACAAGAGAAAGAAAAACCACCACATACCGGGATCCCCGTGCGCGGGTTTTGCCAGAGGGTAGAATGGGTTAATAAGAAAATATATTTATATGAAATGTCCATTTAATATCTCTGTATTCCAGTTCACTTTTGAACTTTGCCAGCTGGTAGCATACCGCTGATGACTCAACATTGCTTTCGCTGGTAAAATATAGGGTTGCCGACAGTCACCACCACCCTATTGATTGGGGGGGGGGGGGGACCCAACCAGATCGAACTATAAGGGTGCTATTTGGCAACATCTATTTGGCAATAGGTCACTCATTTAGTATGTAAATTATATATTGTGATGAGTGCAGGTACCGAATGTCTCAGATTAAAGACCATCTGACACTCGGTGATATTTCGACTTGAACGCCATTCCATTGGTTATTTCGAAAATACTAACTATGGTGAATATCACTCTGGAATATCCGACAGCTGACTATAACCATCCAATCTGGAGCCTTGACTATTGGTTGGGACAAAGTTGCACTCTCGAAACATGAGATCTATAACCCATCAGCTGTGTGAATGCAATTTCACCGTATCACATTATTGCATGCGCGTTACTTTGATACTCAAGAGCTTCCTGGTCGGCCCAATGGCGTAAGCACTTTATGTAGTCCCCAGAATATAGTTCCGCAGCCAGTAGCAAATTAATTACGCATATATGTGGAATAAAAACACCTAATGGCAGCAAATAGCAAAATAATTATGCACATGTGGAATAAAAACGACACTGGCACAAGCATCATATGTAGTCCCCGGAAAATAGGTCCATAGCAAATAGCAAATTAATTACGCACATATGGAATAAAAACGCCCAATGGCACAAGCACAATATATAGTTCCCAGAATATATCTCCACAGGAAATAGCAAAATAAGTATGCGAACGTGGAATAAAAACAACAAAAAGACATAATTATACATAGGCATACTCGTAAGCATCACAATGGCCCTCATGGGTGAGCGGACAGACTTCAAACAGGCTCTATTTGAAGTCACTCCCCCAACCATTAACCAGCAAGTAACAAGACGCGCTCGACACGGGCGTAACCACATCCGGTACGTCTCTAAGGCCGTATTCGATTATGACGGTCCGAGCGACTCGGGTCACCCGAGTTGCTAGGATTTCAAATAGAACACCGCGAGTGGAGTCTAAAAATACACGTGCCGTCTGCAAAACGACCCGACCCCAGTAACCCACGTCTTGGCTGGGGGTGCTAGGAGCGATGACGTCACATTTGTGCTAGTATCTGTAGGATAACAGCTACCAGTGCAAGTCCTACGTGTATTTTTAATGCTTTCTTTGTTGTTGTAATAATGAAATGGAAATATAACTAAACTATGCAATCATAAAATACTTTAAATCCCATTTTGCTGTAGCTATATCGGTTATTCCAACAACAACAAAAAGAATTTTGGATTAACTCAATAACTCTGCATGCGTCGAAAAGTGACTCAGGTGACCCGAGTTGTTTAATTAAATAGGGCCTAGTGCCCCCAGCTCTGCCAATTTGGATTTCCACCGCTGTGTATAACTTACAGCATCATCAAAGGCCGGTTGCTCTCGTACCATGTCTATGTGGTGTGGGAGGTTAAAAATCCCTTGGGTCGGTAAAAGTGTAGGCTCGGGCTTTCTATCGACCAGCAGTGGAGTGGGGAAGACCAGTCGTCTGACACTGGGATTTCCCCTGCTTGGCAAAACTAATGTACCCAAAAAAATAAGAAAAAGAGAGACAAATAAGTGTTCACACTTCCTGTCTACCATTCTCTATATATCGCTATAAAAGAACACAGCTCGGGTAAACAAGTACTAGACAAAGAAGGCGAATGCGCATGCTCACAGACGGGAAGCGGAAGTAGCCCATATAGACGCGTCGGTTGCTGTTTTCCCGGCACGTCTAGGGGTCTCTGGGGAAGGCTGTTTGCACGAACGAGCCCATTGGGGCTCACTATAGCGGCTGGCACCTCTCTGGTAGGGACGGACTGGTTCAGAACGAGTCTGCCTTCGTGAATTCACCACAGATCAAACGCGCAAATCCTAGAGGGTCGGGGCTGAAATCCTAGAGGGTCGGGACTGCATAGGCAGGCAGACAGGTAGACAATGCTGTCCTTGCCCTGTCCTACTAATGCCGAGCACCATGCAAGGTATTTTTAAGTCATTGCTTTGACTAGGGTTCGAACCTGTGGATTCGAATCCCACAACCTACCAAATTGGGAGGCGAATGCTCAATTCATTCAGCCATCCCATCTGACGATCAATGGACAATGCTAGGGAATCAAGCTATCTACATGAGTAAGTCAGTACATATCTCGTGGTCATCGCGAGATGGCAAACTGGGTCATAGCTACAAGAATTCTGGTAAGCTTGCCGACATTATTTTGTGTTCTGTTCAAATTGATCCAAAGTTATCAGGCTATCTGTTGCTATCTCTTTAAAGAGTATGTGTAGGATATATGTTGCTATCTGACTCTTTAAAGAGTGCAGGCTATCTGTTGCTATGTGACTCTTTAAAGACCATGTGTAGGTTATCTGACTCTTTAAAGACTGTGTGTAGGTTATCTGACTCTCTAAAGAGAATGTGTAGGCTATCTGACTCTTTAAAGACCGTGTGTAGGCTATATGTTACTATCTGACTCTTTAAAGACAATGTGTAGGCTATATGTTGTTATCTGACACTATAAAGATCATGTGTAGGCTATCTGTTGCTATCTAACTCCTTAAAGAGAATGTGTAGGCTATATGTTGCTATCTGACTATAATGGCCATGTGTAGGCTTTCTGTTGCTATCTGACTCTTTAAAGACCATGTGTAAACTATCTGTTGCTATCTGACTCTTTAAAGACCATGTGTAAACTATCTGTTGCTATCTGACTCTTTAAGGACCGTGTGTAGACTATCTGTTGCTATCCGACCCGCAGGTCAAGCGTAACCAAACTCCATTAACAATAACACGGAACACTATAAAACCTGGCCACCCTATACCAATACACCACCCCGAACGGCTTCTCACTGATACAACTTGTGTATGTGCGCTCAACTCAATCAACAGGGTGACAAAAACACGTTCAGGTTGCCTCTTAGGCAATAACGCCAGTGGTTTAAAAAATATATATATTGGGGGCTAGTTTCATCAATGTTTTTTATGGTAGGATTATGGGAGGGAGAGGTGTAGGGAGGGGGGGGGGGTCAAGCTTAACCCTAAAATTGCCTGTGAAAAACATAACATTTAATCATGTTCATAGCTAATAATATTATATCACAATGGAAGTGCAATTAATCAATTACGGTCTCAATGCCCCCTAATAAAGTCATGTATAGCACCAGTAACATGCAATATCTCTATTTATACAATATTTCACCAAATGAATAATATATTCTATAGTTGGAAATCCTAGTATTCTTCAGAAGTCCATATTATGGGGCTGTCACATTATGACGCTTCTCTCCAACGCGCGTCGACGTGTGTCACATTTTGGCGAATCGTCGGGAGACGTCTGGAAGCATTACGCGTGCGTTAGGCGCGCATCGGTACACGTTGATGGAAGGTGACGGTCGGCGAGGAACACCGGCGCGCATCGTGGCGCGTCAAAAGTTTTGCGCTTGCACAAAACTTTTGACGCGCGACAACGCGCAGGTGCGAACATTATGGCGACATCAGAAGCACATCACCATCGCGCTTGAGGCTCGTTCCCACAAGTTGCGCCAAACTTGTTTTGTTGTTTTACGTCCTAGCTACATCTAAGGTCATATCAGGACGCCGCGCCACCCTTTTTTAGTTTTTTTCGCCACGCGTCGATACACATTGGCCGCACGCTACCAACACGTTGCGCTGCCGCCGAAAAGTCTGACATGTCTCAACGCGTACAACTTATTTTGCGCGTTGGCGGCGGGCCGGCAAGAAGCGTCGTAATGTGACAGCACCATAACCTTTCAAACAACCTACAAAACACCCATGGAACACTGCAATGTAAATCCACATGTTTGTCCGGCACTGTTAAAGCTGCATAGTCCGATGAAGTATCAAATTGTCAAAACCAAACCAATTATCCAGAATTGATTCTACATATCTAACTTAGATACTCAGGCACTTATTAAACATTTGTTGCCATATAGAAGGTAATACTGAGTCAATTTAATAGAAGCTGTTACTGCTGAAACCTATGGTGTCAGAGTTTTGGCATGCTTGCAAAAACTAATTTTACATTCTTGTGCTTCAAATATCTAAAAGGTTTACTATCTAAAATAAAAGTTAGTTCAGACTAAAGTAAGGTAGATTATTACAATCAATTTAGCGTATTTATCTCAGAAAAATGACAGCATTTCTTTACCACTCAGAGGTCACTCTCTCTCTCTCTCTCTCTCTCTCTCTCTCTCTCTCTCTCTCTCTCTCTCTCTCTCTCTCTCTCTCTCTCTCTCTCTCTCTCTCTCTCTCCCTCTCCCTCTCCCTCGACCTCGACCTCGACCTCGCTTTGAGACCAGGGCCGTGTTCAGGCTCCGTCTCGGAGGTGCCTCGGAGATGGCCATGACGTCACGCTGGTCTGAACGGCAAAAGCAGTTTGTTGTCTCGAAAATGGCCGCCCCCATAGGCGGCGGCCATTTGCAATGGTTAAGCTGCGCTGCCATTGGCTGAAACTACTGAATGCGGTGGCCATTTTCGAGGTGCCTTTCAGCTCCAGGATGAAAAGGGAGGCGTCTCCGAGACGTCGCCGAGACACACCCTGAACGGAAATAGGCCAAAAAGCATCGCCGAGGCGCCTCCGAGACGGACCCTGAATGCGGGCGGCCCTGCTTTGAGACCAACTTGCAATACACAGATATTATCATTACCGTTATCATTGTTATGAGTATGTTGTAAGTACATACTGCTTACTGAAATACCAGAACATGGCAAAGGGTACAGTAGACGCCACCAGTCACACGTGACCTGTGACGTCATGGAATTATACCAGGTTTCATTAGTAAAACGATTAATGGATGCGGTTTGCATTGTACAATATATTGGTGCAAGCCCATAGACCTATTTCATATGACGTCAGCATAGGTATTTAGGTCAGTGCGCACGCTGCTTGGCTGCAGGACGACACACTTAGGGCTTGGTAGCCCGCTACCTAGACCAAGTTAGACACACTGTCACACTGCAAATGCACTGGTTATGACTATGAGCAATCTTCATACAGAAATGGTGAAATGTCTCTAAAACCACACCACCTAGAAACAAACCGCTTGGAACACATATAGAAAACATATTCAACAAACAGATTATATTACATTTATATGGTTAGGGTTCTCTATTTCTATTAATTTTGAATAAAATAGACGTTTTGCATTGCGCGTACAGGCAAACTCAATGCATTGTCAATGGCCGTGAGCAATCTTCATACAGAAAAAGTGGAATATTTCTAAAACCACACCACCTAGAAACAAACCGCTTGGAACACATATAGAAAACATATTCAAAGAACAGATTATATATATATATATATATATATATATATATATATATATATATATATATATGTAAATATATATATGTAAGTATATATATATGTATATATATATATATACTTTTCCAAGCGAGTGAATCAGCCACAGTTGGCGCATAAGTACCTGGATTTGGCGGTGGCGGCGCCACCGTCGCCAGCAGGCTCGAGCAAAAGCATAGACGATATCGCATTGGTACATAATGAAATAAATGCGTATAATACATAATAATAAACAAATATCTCCAGCCAAAGATTTATACACGTATATGCATATCATCATCATCATCATCATGCTGTCGGTCGCGATGCGACAAAGACTGCTTTCATTACTTGACTGCCGCTCTCCATTTAGCTCTCTGCTGTGAGAGTTGCGTCCATGAGTACTGACTATATATATATATACATATATGTGTGTGTATGTATTAGTAAATTCACTCGGAGATGCGGAACGATAATATTCTGTTAGAAACCAAATACTTTCCTCTTTTTTTTAATCTGAAAGATTTGTCCAGTTGTAATTCGTTTACAATTAACCTACCTGTAATTGACGGTCGGATTATACAAGCCTGACCTGTTAGTGTGTCGTTTACATGGGGTTAAAATTAACCTTTTATGGGTAAAAATTGATATACTTGTCTAGGCAGCCAAATTGGCTGTGTCAAACGATTTACACTTACAAGATAAGAGAGTTCTCACAGACAAATACTCACATTTATTTGAGTAAATCATCATATCTCTATTTAAAGACACATTAAAATAAATCAAATACAACAGAGGTGTCCTTTCTAGTTAACTACAAGTTACAATATAGTCGTCTCAGTAGTATTTAGGAAAAGGGTTGGTGAGAATTGGTAAACGTGATGATAGGAATCAGGGCCCATATGTATGAGCTCGGGTTAGCGGTCGTAACCCTGGGTCATGCGGATTTCCCGGGTTAGCGGCCAAAAGTGTGTATGTATGTGTCGGGGTTAAACTAACTCGGGAAGTTTAAAGTCGCCTGCACTAACCCCATGCGAAAGGAGGGTTAAAGGTGGGGTTAGGCACCAACTTGGCCCAAATCTATTCAATGCGATCATATTTAACAGAATTAGATATGCAATAAGTGAAATTTGATCAATTTAACCCTAAATTCGAACCCTCATTAAGGCTACCGCCGCATTGGCGGCGATATTAATAGTTATATTTTCTAATCGACGAACGTACAGTCAACAAAACGCGATGCGGCGGTAGCGGCGATTTGGTTACTTTACGTTCGTCGATTCGAAAATATAACTATTAATATCGCCGTCAATGCGGCGGTAGCCTTAAGGAGGGTTCGAATTTAGGGTTAAATTGATAAAAGTTCACTTATTCCGTATGTAATTCTGTTAAATATGATAGCATTTAATATATTTGAGCCTAATATATGGCTACAAACGCAGAGGGATTTCCCAAATCTATAAATAAATGAAACGTTAGCTAACTCGGGCGCGTTTTGGTCACATACATCCCCCGTGACACATTTGGAACTCTGCGGTTAGCTAACCCGGCACCCTCCTTTAACCCTGGTCCGGTTAAAAATTGGCTCATACATATGGGCCCAGTACAGGTGGTTCCACTAATAGGCAGTATTTGTATGTTGTGCAAGTTATGCTGCCAACACCGGTGTTGCGGTTTCCGCGGCACACCATTGTCAATGGCTGTGACCAAATCTTCATACAGAAAAAGTCAAATATCTCTCAAATTACACCACCCAGAAACAAATCGCTTGACACACATATAAAAAACATGTTTACCAAAAAAACTATATTAAATTGATACGGTTGGGGTTCTGGATTTCTATTAGTTTTGAATAAAACTAACGTTTTGCACTGCACGTACCGTCAAACTCAAGGCATTGTCAATGGTCGTGAGCAATGTTCATACAGAAAATACAGAAAAAGTGAAATATCTCTAAAACCACACCACCGAGAAACAAATCGTTTGGTACACATTTAGAAAACATCTTTACCAAAAACATTGTATTAAATTTATAAGGTTACTGATGATTCTGTTCGATTTTGACGCATGCCCAGAAGCGATGTGTCCTTCGCAAACTGATGTGCCTCGGAAACCGCAACACCGGGCTTGCTGAATAAGTCAAATTACGCTGCAATAGATGGCGGGCCCGCCATCCCTTATGCTATTTAGCAAGACCCCTGTAATATTGGACTGTCGGGAAATGGGATATCAGCCTATAGAAAGTGCTTTCTGGTAGAAGTAAATTGGGGTATTATATTCTAGCTAACTTTTAACAAATATTTTAAGAAGTTATTTATTTATTATAATTTCAGCGGCACCCGAACAAGTCCGATCCATTTGGCAAAAAAACACGTCGCTACAGAGCGCCTTCCGTTATACTTAAATTGCATTAGACCTATATTCTAAGTAATAAGTAGCTAACTTTTACCAAATCTTTGTAAACTGTTATTTATTTATTGTCATTTCAGTGGCAACCCGGATAAGTGCGATCTCCTTGGCAACACGTCGCTGCACTGTGCCGCGGCGAACGGCCACATGCACGTCGCCAGTTTCCTGGTGTCCTTCGGCACCAACATGTGGGCCCTTGACAACGACCTGCACACGCCACTGGACGTGGCCGTGCTCAACAACCACACCGACATAGTTCGCTTCCTTGACGAGATGGCCGCCCAGCAGGCCGGGCTCAACCGGAAGGTGGTGCGCAAAATGAAGGAGAAGGCCGTGGTGGATGCGCACAAGCGGATAAAAAAGTACGAGAAACTCCAGCTGAAGGCGCAGAAGAAAGCTGAGAAGGACGAGAAGATGATGGAGAAGGAATGGCAGAGAATGCAAGCGGGGAGGTTTGGGGAAGACAGTGCTGGTAATGGTCGCACAGTTGTGAATGGCGGAGATGGAGGCGAGTTGAA
The DNA here is from genome assembly GCA_030323885.1 of Branchipolynoe longqiensis. NCBI lineage: Eukaryota > Metazoa > Annelida > Polychaeta > Phyllodocida > Polynoidae > Branchipolynoe > Branchipolynoe longqiensis. Next base: position 97,951,820 of record CM059192.1, read on the forward strand.
TGGAGTTGGTGGTACGCTAACTAGAAATGGCGGTAGCGGGACTCTGTTGAGGAAGGAGAAATCGGGGCGGCCAGTTTCGAGAAGTGCAAGCATGCTCAGGGCGAATGGATCTGTCGAACCAAAGCCATTCTCGGCTTATGTAAATAATAATCACTCAAAAAAGCCCGGTGTGCTCACGGGTGTCGCCAAGCGAATAAAGCAGCAGAAGAAACAGCACAGCGATTTGAGTTCGGGAGATTTCAAAGTGGGCGAGGTTGAGATGGATGGGAAGCGGACGATCCGCTCGTTGTCGGGGTTCCAGCGCGATCACCACATCATGTACGTCAGGAATAACAGCCACAATGAAACAAAGCAACAAAATGGGGTGGGCTCTGACACCATCTCCAGATCGGTCAGTGAACCCGATTTTAACTACAGCAATGGTTCCAGTGTGGAGAGCACCTCGACACCACCAACGTCAGTTGGGCCGACTGAGGCGGTCAGCATGTTTGAGCGTCCTGGATTTGGCAATGTTGCTTTCATCAACCGCAAATCGAGGTCGGGCGCGTTGATGTCACTGCCATCAGCGAGCACTGACATTGACAGTGTCAGTGTTGTTACGAACGGCATCGCTTGTGACACTGAGTCATGTGTCGCTGTCACTTCGCGCTCACGCCGTAGAGGCAGTCTGACTGACAGCATTGGCACCGTTGGCAGCCTTGCCGCCCGTGTCAGACGTCTTCCTTGGATGGAAGATGAAGTCGACGACCATGACACTGAGTCGACACTGCTCGAACTCTTTCTCTCCGCACATCGATTGACAGACTACCTCCCGGTGTTGACACAAGAGCAGATTGATCTGTCAGCGCTGATGCTCGTCTCTGACTCGGACCTGAAGGAAATTGGGGTGCCCATGGGTCCCCGGCGCAAACTACTCGACGCCATTGCTCGACGGAAGCAAGCCCTTAGTAACCCTGGCGTTGTCATGGACACTTTATTATGATGTAGTGCAGGCATGAGGAGCATTAATTCTGCTATCGACACTGAACAATGAAGTGATACAACCAAAGATACTATTACATTTAGTGTACTAGTATTTTTTTATACAACCACAAGTGAAAAATTAGTCTCATTGCTATATATATATATATATATATATATATATATAATGTATATGTATGCATATATAAAGCACAGATATACATATATATTTGTATATGTATATATGTGCTATATATTTGATTTATGTCTATATATTTATATATATATATGTATATATATATATATATATATATATATATATATATATATATATATATATATATATGTGTGTGGGTCACTCTCCTGAAAACTGGTCAGCATAGGATTGGATTTTAAAACATCAGTAAAAAAACTTCCTACTTATTTTTTTCCTTATATTTTTCATATTCATTTTCAGATTTGATGTAAGAAATAAGGGAAATAAAATAAACTGTGTGCAACTTTGGTGCTTTTAGTTATGAAGTGATTTTGTACACACAAAAAAAAACATTTTACAGTCAGCCATTTGTAACATGACATATTGGGCATGGTTGAATCCTTACTAACATCTTGTATTTCATTGATATATTAAAAAAAACATTTCCCAAATCAAAAAGGAAGTATTTATTAACATGTATGCATGCTTAAATTTAAAAAAGAATTATTTGATGTCTTCAGAAATAACATTACAAATTTCCGCCACAGATGTAACCAGGGGTGTATGGATGCCACACAAATATTATACACTAATTATTCAGTGAATAAAGAAAGCATGGCTGGGAATTACTTTTTAAAAAAAATCTAAATAAGCACTACATATTTCTGTATAGTATGCCATGATTAATATGCTTCTAAGTATGAAATTATTTAATTCTGCTTAGATTTGTATTAAGCAGCCTGTGTGGTGTCTTAAACGTGTTACATCTGAGCAACACATGTTATACTGCCATAAGATATAGCTTAATCATGGACTACACCTTTATTTATTATCTCATCAATTTATATTTTACATAGATGTAAAGGGCAGATTTCCAGCTTTCATTTGCAACCAAAAAATGTTTAAAATTCAAATATTAGATTTTAACTCTCCATGTGACACTTCTGGCCAGTTTTCAGGAGAGACCCATTATATATATATATACTCAAATATATAAAGGAGAGCCCAGGTGCATAGTAACAATGTTAGATGTGGGGCGGTCACACTGTTAAAAGTGGGGCAGCCATTGGTCAAAAGCCAGTGATGTGATGCTTTTGCTTCTTATATTTTAATGTGAAAAGTGAGGTTTTCATCTGGAGCTGTCCATAATTGAGGTTTTGTTTGGAATCATGAGGTAAAGGTGTGTCGTAAGGAAAGCAGGGCTCAGAACTGTTCTCAGACAAATGTTCACCAACATGGTCTTTCATGGCTTCTGTCTGTGTCATCACATATATTGCCTGGAGAGTGACATGTAGTTTTGCTTCACAATGGTATTATTTCACAACATAGTGCCCTGCAAGAAGTTCCAAACTTATTTGACCCTATTATAAAAAGAGAATTTCTGAATATATTTTATGTGCGGACTTGAATATGTTCCTTTTATATCGTCGGCAATTTAGTATCCTTAAATAGCGATACAAAGTATTTCATGGATATCTGACAGTTCTCAAAACATATTCACAAACCTACTGCAGAATAATATCAGGCTCTTGGTACTGGGTCGTTCTCAGAAACTGTGTTCCACTTGAGGTAGTCTACTTGAAAGGCATATTTTAAAGAAACCCATTATTGGAGTGTCAATATTTAGATTTTATCATTTAGCCCAATAATGTGGGAGATATTTTAGACCAAAAGTAAATGTTAATATTGTGTATTATGTATCTTATTGGGATGGATAGAGCTAAATAAATAGAAAATTACATCACTAATTTGTGACATGGTCAACAGCATTGAAAATAAAGTGTCACAAACTTAATGAAAACCTCTGAACAACAGCACATTTCACTTCAAAGGGTCATATACAATGTCTTCATTAAATTGAAGACATTTATTTCTAAAAAGAATTGTAAAGATTATGAAATAGTTAACCTTTTCTGGAGTCATTAACATCGTAACATTTCGTTTCCACTTACAAGTACTATGAAACTCTGTATCAAACACTGAGTACAGATACAGTACAGGAACTATTTTCACCATTTGACACTCTCTGCATGGACCCAGTTATGGTATAGTAAAAGATCAATCCTGAAATTGCCCCTAAACATTGAAATTTGAGTCGAACATTTGTGTAAAATTGTTGATTCCACTTGGACTGTTACATTGTTAATATTGTTCTGCTTTTCTCTTTAATCATCACAAATAACACAAAACCATAGCAATGAGGTTTCAAATTATTATTAGGACTGTTTATGAAGAAAGTGCCATGTGAAATGTCCTAAAATGTCAAGCTTTGTGTGGGAAATATTTGATTTTGGAGTCAGATTGGTTTCTATGCTATACTGCTATTTATCGGGTGTGAGAATCATTTGACCTACTTAAAAAGATCAGAATATGTTTATTTTCAATTATTCAGATGCAAAAGGACATACACATATTGAGGAAGCTTGTATATATAGGACTTTGCCAGCATTTTGATTTTGTGGTACTAATGTCACAGTATTGGTACACAACCTCTGAGAACGACCCTACTAGTACTATGTCACTCTCCATGCATATATTTGGTGGCACAGATAGAGGCCATAGAAAGCTGTGCTTGAGAATATTTGTTGCAGAATTGTTTTGGGCGTTCCAGTCTGTACTATGTACCTTTAAATATTGTTAAATTTGCATACCTCTGTTGATAGATCGCTATTAAATCTACTAATAGTACACATGTATTTAGATATGTGAAGTTATTTTGTGTATTTGCCTGGAAGATATATGTATATAGGCCTATATATACATAGAATATCTGCAGTAATCATGATGTTGCAGTAATCATGATGTTGCTAAACCATGTTATAAGTATATAACACCCCAAAAGGAATGCTGTCCTCCATACGAGCAGTTATTATATATCACAGAAAGAAGCCTATAAATACTTTATACGCAGAATATAATATCATTTTATAACGGATATCAAGTGTATGTCTAGACCAAAGGTATATTCTATATATGGTTAATGTATTTTATTGTATATTTGCAATGAATGCCTAAATTAGTAAATGTACAACCGACTTTGACATTGGATAGAACCCGATTCATATTCATTGCCAGATATGAATATATATAATAAAAGAAAGTTTAATTTGATATTTTGCTTCTCGTATTTTTGGGGTAATTCCAGAGAATGTATGCATATATATGTGATATTTATAGACTACTTAGATATATGTATATATATTACCTCGGTACTACCCTCTGGCTACTCGTAGTCCAGGGAGAAGGAAGCACATCCGGGTCCAGCAATTAGCATAATCAACTCACAACGAGAGGATGTTCATTGAGTAGCTCCGGCAGTTTTTCTACATTAACTACAAAACCAAGCAGGTTAGTGTCATTTTAACTGGATACGTTGGTTTAATTCATGTTAGTATTCACAAACAAAAGGTTTTGGAACTTTTCATTAATATATTACTGTTTTACAGCTTAATTACGATTGCTTATGTAACATCATTAGAACAATGCAGCCATTGTTTGTTTTGATAATGCTGCCCATTGCCGAATGGAGAGATGTTTGGAAAGAGCCATTTATATCGATAGGATTTATTCCTGGGTTTCTTTTAGATTCCCCAAAGTTTTGAGGCGTACCTCCGAGTCCTATAGTATTTTCTTCAACTTGTTGGCCAAGAAAACCACAGGTGGGTGAAGTTCATAGACCTATTTCAATGTTTGTAAACATTGTGTATGCGCGCGCAGCTCGACTACAGAACGAATGCACACTGCCACTGAGTTTGCCAGTACGTGCAGTGCAAAACATGTATTTTATTAAAAATTAATAGAAATGCACAACCCTAACCGTATAAATTTAATATAATCTATTCGTTGAATATGTTTTCTATATATGTACCAATCAGTTTGTTTCTAAGTGGTGTAGTTTTAGAGATATTTCACTTTTTCTGTATGAAGATTGCTCACGGCCATTGACAATGCACTGGCACTGACTCTCAGAATATCCCAACTTTCACTATTATCTCTGTCTTTAATACTTTCAGCATAAATTGCGATTTCTGTGAATCGATTTATTTTGCCCGTGTGAACGCACTGAGGCGGATTAAGCACCTCACACGCATGCGCAGTCGACACCTTAGTTTGTTGACTTTCCGGTCGATCAAAAGCGCATATTATATAATTTGGTCTATGAACCTGCTAGAGGTGCACAGATATTTTTTTCATCATTTATTTTTAGGGTTTCACTGCCCAGCAGAAGTTTTGACCGTTCCAAACCAATACGATTCAGTACATACATATCTAGGTCGAACCCACTGGCGCTGGTCAGACTGGACTTGCTCATGCGCAGATATCGACTTCCGGCCCAAGTAGTGCCCGTGTGAATGGGCGCCTAATTTGACTCCTTTAGTTCGCCTTGTCTAATTCGCTTTACATTTTGCCCGTGTGAACACGGCTATAGCATTGCCGTATTTTACCCTTCGTGGGCAGTTTGCCGGTACGCGCAGTGCAAAACGTCGATTTTATTCAAAATTTATAAAAATCCAGAACCCTAACCGTATCAATTTAATATAATCTTTTTGGTAAAGATGTTTTCTATCTGTATTCCAATCAGTTTGTTTCTAGGTGTTGTGGTTTTAGAGATATTTAACTTTTTCTGTATGAAGATTGCTCACTGCCATTGACAATGCATTGAGTTTGCTGGTACGTGTAGTGCAAAACGTCGATTTTATTCAAGATTTATAGAAATCCAGAACCCTAACCATATCAATTTAATATAATCTTTTTGGTAAACATGTTTTCTATCTGTATTCCACTCAGTTTGTTTCTAGGTGTTGTGGTTTTAAAGATATTTAACTTTTTTTGTATGAAGATTTCCCATAGCCATTGAATTTGCAGTGTGACCGGATGTTGTCCTGCAGCCAAACAGCGCGCGCACTGACCTAAATAGCCATGCTGACGTCATATGAAATTGGTCAATAGGACAGAGTGTGGGAGGGACCGCTACACTGGTCCCTACCCCTCGTTTGGTTTCGGTTGGTTGTCCATACCGTTTACCTATGACTGTCTATTAACCAGATGCATGTGTTCAAAATGGTTTAAATACGGATTTAACACTATGATACACACTTGGGTTAATTTTGTGTTAATTACCCATGTGAAATTCAGCCGAATTATGCCTAATATTTGGGTTTTTGGTGTTTTACAGACTCCGAGCCATGGCTACGAAGCAGAGTAAGGTTGAGACACCTCAAGTGCTGAATGAAGACGAAGACCCTTCATCGCCGGTTTGGGTGCAGAGGTCGCCAGAACAAAGAGATTATGACGAGGCGGGGGGCTCCGAACCTGACCCAGCTGACCTGGATGAACGAGTTGCGCGCTTAGTTCAACAGAAAATGGAGGAGATGCTTCCCTCCAAAGTGCCGGCTAGGAAAAGCAAGAAGCCAGTCCTAGACTCGGACGATGAGTCGGAGGAGGAGGTCGTTGTGGTTGCACGCAAACCCAGACACAAAAAGAGGGCACAATCGTCAGATGGAGATGAGTTCACCAGGGCAGGTAAGAAGAAGCCGCCGGTAAAGAAGAGTAAGAAGAAATCCAAGAAGAGGAAGAAGAACAAATCCTCTTCTTCTGACTCTTCATCGGATTCGTCTTCAACGAGCTCCGACTCGGACACTAAATGCGCGGGTAAAGTTGAGTGGTAAGGTTATGAAGAAGTGCAAGGTTCTTCAAAGGAAAAAGATCCATACCACACGATGATGAGGAAGACCATCCAGGGGCACTTTAACACCTTCAAGCCAGCTGAAGTGATTATGGAGCTGGCTGAGAAGTTCATGGGGATCAAAGGGATCCCAGAATCTGCCATCAAGGAGATGGATTCCGATGTGAAGCTGAGTGAGGACCATAAGTTCGAAACGGTTCTTCACACGGCACACAAAGGTGTACTCTCAGCTCTCTCAGCTATAACACCGATAGCTAACAGGATGATGGCGGAGAACAAGTTCTCTTCGCTCTGCAGAGAGATGGATGGCTGACAGCAACCAGCAACTTCCTTTCTAACAGACGCTTCGACGGGAAGGAATACACATTATTCCTTGCCCCCAAGCCCATTAAGAGAAGCCACTGGACAATACCAAGATTTTTGGTGGTCAACTCCAGCACTTGTTTAAACAAGTGGAGACCGGATCCAAGTGTGCGAAACACATGGAAGCAGACAAGAAGAAGTCCACAGACAAATTCTACCCGCTTTAAAAAGACTAGGCAGGATTTTCAAAGCCGTCGACCCGAACAACGAGGAGGCCGGTTCGGAACGAACTACAGCTACCAGGCCAGGGGAAGGGCCAAAGGCAGACCTTTGGCTGGAACAAAGGGAACATACCCTTCAAGAGGGACTTCAATGCCCAGAAGCCGTTCCCCCACTCAGGGAACAAATAGAAGTGGCAACGCAAACACCAGTAAGCATTTCCAAAGCTGGAAACCTCAATAATTGTCTACAAGAATGGAATAACATTACTGAAAATTTAACTATACTTAGTTTAGCGGAAGGAGTAAGAATACCACTGATTGAGGAACCCATTCAACATAGTATACCTTTTCCTCACCGATTTGATGATTCAGAAGGCGAGGCGTTAGACAACAGGTCCTTAAATTTTGTGAAAGAGGGATTATAGAACCAGCACTTCATGTGGCTGGTGAATTTATTTCTAATATTTTCACGAGACCCAAACCAAATGGTGATGTAAGACTAATTTTAGATCTAACGTCGTTTAACAAATTAGTAGAATACAAACATTTCAAAATGTTTTCATTAGACACAGCTAGAGACTTAGTAACGCAAGACTCCCAGCTAGTCAGTGTGGATCTCAGAGATGCATACTATACAGTACCAATCTATAAACCTGATCGTAAATTTCTCAGGTTTGTTGGAATGACGAGCTGTATGAGTTCATGTGTATGCCTAATGGACTAGCTTGCGCTCCACCCCATTTTCACAAGGTTACTTAAACCTATATTTTCCAAGATGGCTAGGGAAGGACATGTTATGTTTCCTTATATTGATGACTCATTTATTGTTGCACAAACCCAACAACATTGTCAAACAGCAGTAGACAAACTATGTGAGACATTTAAAAAATTTGGATTCTACATATATGAAACTAAGTCCGAATTTACACCAACAAAGAAGTTTCTGGGATTTTTTATTCACACCACGGAAATGACCATTTCATTAAAGTATAAACTACAAAACAAACAACAAGAACAAACACTCACTACAGAACTTACTCAAAGGAAGAGGATTACAGCAAAAAATTAGTGAACTAACCAGACTTGGAGAAAACAGCTCAATAATAGACCTAATCATAACAAACTCAAATCATGCACACACCTCAGGAACTAGGAACTGGGGCATTAGTGACCATGAATTGATATATATTACTAGAAAGAAAATAAAAACCAAAAACAAAACTACTCTCCGTATGGGTAGATCATACAAAAATTACACGAAGGAAGCACTAGCAGCGCACCTAGAAAAAAATTTGAAATTACCAATAACACCTGACACAGATGTAAATGACCAATGGAACACTATCATTGGGGAAGTGAGAAGTCACCTTTACACTACCTGTCCAATAAAAAAACTTAAAATTAAAAAATACCAGGACCCATGGGTAACCCCAGAATTAATCAACGCAATTATGGACAAGTATAAGGCAGGTAAAGTGGCTAAAGCAAGCGGGAGACTTCATCACATAGAAGAGTACCATAAAGCAAGAAATCGAAGCCATAAATCAGTGAGGAAGGCCAAAAGGAAATTTATTATCACTCAAGACCAAAAATGGGGTAAAAACTCGCATAAATTCTGGAACAACGTAAAAATCCTGATTCCAAACAACAAAAATAAAAATACAATTACCTTATACAACAATCAGGGAATTGAAATCAGCAACAAGGATACAGCAAACATAATGAACAAACACTTTTCTACCATAGGAAATAAACTATCCAGAAAATTTAACTCTAACTGGGCCACAAGAGCACCACAACTAAACGTAGTGATAGGGGATTGCGTAACCACAAAAAAAGAAAAAAGTGATCTCATAAAAACAGTTGATTGCAATAAGCCGTCAGGCATTGAATATACCTCGAGTATAGTACTGAAGGATGCATTCGGATGCATCCCAGAGGCCTTATGTAGCCTATTCAACACATCTTTCAGAGAAGGTACCTATGTAGACTGCTGGAAGCTAGCCAAAGTAACCCCACTCCACAAAGGGGGGGGGCCAACAAGACCTGGGCAACTATAGACCTATCTCAATACTCCCACTGCCTGGGAAGTTAATGGAGAAAATAATGCATAGGCACATTATGGATCACCTGATCGAACACAAAATACTAAACAGTAAACAAGGCGGATTCAGAAAATACCACTCGACAATTAAAACAATTGCTAACTTAGTAAGCGATATCTCAAATAATATCAATAAAAAGAACCTAGTGGGTGCAGCGTTCATAAGCCGTGTTTACACGGGGAATTGTGAAACGATCTAGACAAAGCGATTTATATGAGGCGTTTTTGAGGTGCGTTTACACGGACAGAGTTTAAAGAGTGTTTTGGTGCCGGGAACCAGCAGCCTGTGGTGCGCCTGTAGCCGGCGACCACCTAATCGGGCCCTAACACTGCCGGCAACCAGCTGAATCGCTTCAAATAAACCACCTCCCGAGGTGGTATAGATGAAGCGTTTCATATGAATCGATTCAGCCCTAAAACGCCACAGAGGTGCGTCTACACGGCAAATGTGAGTCGATCTAGGCAAGTGGGTTCATATGAAACGTTTTAAATCGCCCGTGTAAACGGGGCTATAGACTTCAGCAAAGCCTTTGACATGGTGGACCACACTATCCTAATCAGCAAACTATCCCAAATTGGAATAACGGGAGTAACGGCAAAATGGGTAACAAGCTACCTAAAAAACCGAAAACAATGCACAGCAATAAATGGAACCATATCAAGTGAGGAAAAAATAAGCTGTGGCGTACCACAAGGGTCAGTCCTGGGACCACTCCTCTTCCTCATATATATAAATGATCTAAACAACTGGCTAGACACTGAAAACATCCAACTATATGCAGATGATACTGTGGTATATACTGCAGGCAAAACATCTGAAGAGATCGAAACAAAACTAAATCAAACACTAATGAAACTAACTGAATGGTGCCATCTAAATAAGATAACTATAAATAGCAATAAATCGAAGACAGTGCTATTCGGTACCAGACTAACCGGTAACAACAAAATAAAAATGTCTCCTGGGAAACAACGAGTTAGAACAGGTAGACAACTACCGATATCTGGGAGTGGACCTGGACAGGCACTTAAACTATGACCTTTGCATAACAAACACTATCAAAAAAGCAAACCATAAAATATGGCTACTGGCAAGACTAAGGTACTACATGACTGAAAGCATGGCAATCAAAATATATAAAGGAATGATCCTTCCCTACTTCGACTACGGTGATGTAGTATACATGGGGGAAGTACCAAACTACTCAACAAACTACAAGTGATGCAAAATAAAGCCCTTAAAATATGCCTCCAAGTACACAAAAGACATCCCACGATAGAACTACACAAAAAATGCAAAGCAACACTATTAACAAGCAGAAGAGAAACACACCTGAAAATACTAGCACACCACTACACCACGAAACCGGATTACACAGTAGCCCCCCCCCGCAGGGACACTAGACACATGGCGGCCCCAATACTCCTAACGGAAAGAAGCAACATGAAAATACATGAGAGAAGTGTACTAACCATGGCAGCACATGCCTGGAATAAAGAAAATGTAAAATTACGGGCAATCCGTAACCCTGACCACTACAAAAAAATCTTAAAGAAATCAATTACTTACTGACACAACAAAACCGCACCTGCCCCTGAGCGCCGTCAATGCTTGCTGTGTACTGGCACAGAAAGCAAAAGACAGGCCAGGAAAAGTGGTAGGCACTAAACAGGAAAAAATAGGAAAATTAGCCCTCCTAAGTATTAAGGAAATCAGGAAAGCTATCACCACATGTCGCAGTCCACCTGGGTATGTGTAATGGCACAAACCAACACAGAAGTGGACAGGCCACGGTCATGCAACTGATCCACCTTGAAATATAAAATGGCTAGGCAAACAACACAGCCATCCCACCTGGCCACAGTCCTAAAGGGTCCGAGTATGTTCTAGCACACGAGTGCACTATCTAAGGACAGGGTTCTGGTGAAAGGATGCTGTAACAATTTTTTTTTTTAAATCTGAATGGAACGGGATCCTCTCCCGCAAGCCTGCATGTCACCCAAGTAGATGTACATAGTAGGCTAAGGTATCATTACTCAGACTAGACAAAAAAAACTGGAAAATTACAAAAAAACTAACATAGGCTATTACTAACAACCAAAATTGCAGAAGGCTGACCCGAGCAGACACAGGTAAACACTCCTGGGCAAAGGAACAGATCAAGACAGCGCCACAGCTGTCCAGCATTGAAAACAAGCACACTGACAGGAGCTTATACGTTATGGGCAGAGTAAATACCTCGTCAATAAAAAAATTTAAAGTTGCATAGTCCGATGAAATATCATTTTGTCAAAATTAAAACAACTACTTACATTTGATCCTATATATCCAACTTAGATACTGGTGTATTAGCTAATGATTTGGGACAGCATATACAGAATAACCAGTGAGTTTATAACCTCACCCCTTTGAACACTCAGTTTGAAACACCCATTATGCAGGAAGGCCATTAATCAATTAGGCCAATCTCGTGACATCATTAGCCTCCCCCCAACCAAGTAGGCCTACTGTGCAGGGCCATAGAGGGGAAGGGGATATGAGGTGGATGTGTGTTTATGTGTCTGTGTGTTTCCTGACCTGACTTTACAGAGACACAGACATACACACAGACATACACACACAGACAGACACACACACATACATACACACACAGACATACATACACAGACATACACACACAGACAGACACCCATAGATAGGCACACACAGACAGACATGCACAGACAGCACACACATACACAGAAACACACAGACATACACACACCCGACATACACAGACACACATACACCCAACCTGACTTTGCAGAGAGAGAGCCACACACACACACACACACCCAGACAGACACACACAGACAGACACGCAGAGACATACACACACAGACATACACACATAGATATACACACAGACATACACACATACACACACATGCATACACACATACATACACACATACATACACACACAGACATTACCACACATACATATACAAACACACAGACATGCACACACCCGACATACAGACACACATACACCCGACCTGACTTTGCAGAGAGAGAGAGACACACACACATACAGAGACACATAGACAGCCACACACAGACAGAGGCAGACACACACATACATGCACACACATACATACACACAGACACACACACATACAGACATACACAGACAGACACACCCATACACACACAGACACACACATACACACACAGACATACACACACCCGACCTGACTTTGCAGAGAGAGACACACACACAGACAGAGGCAGCCACACACATACATACACACAGATATACACACAGACACATACACACACAGACATTACCACACATACATATACACACATACACACACATAGATAGACACACACAGACAGACATGCATAGACAGCACACACAGACACAGAAACACGACATGCACACACCCGACATACACAGACACACATACACCTGACCTGACTTTGCAGAGAGAGACATACACAGACAGAGACACATAGACAGACACACATAGATAGAGGCAGACACACACACATACATACACACATACCCACATACATACACACACACCCACATACATACACACACATACACACACATACATACCCACACATACAGAGAAACACACAGATAGACACACACAGACATACAGACAGACACACACACAGATACATACAGACATACATAGACAGACACAAGCAGACAACAGACACACATTATATTTTGTTAAAAACCCTAGTGCCATGGGCCTATGACACTACTCTATTCCCAGAATGTTCCCCACCCAACCACGAATACCTACCTACAGTCCTGTAAGGTTCCAGGTCATCTCACATCACGTGGTCACCGCGAGATGACCATCTGGGTCATAGTCACAGGACTTTTGGCAAGCTTGTCAAAATTATTTTTGGTTCTTTCAGCTCATATTACTTCAAAACTAATCATCTTTAATCAAAATCATTCCGGACTAGTGATTAGTAGCTTGTAACGATCAATTTGATATATTTATCTAAAAAATAAGACAAAAATTCAAATGCCATCGGACCATGCAACTTTAACGAAACAAAAAGTTGATAAGTTTACAACAACCGCAAACCAATTATTACAATTGAACAAACCAAAGATAAGACAAGTCGCAATATTGATAGGAATTATGATAGCATATGCACCGGCTATTCTATATGGCAAGGCCCATATTAAATCGCTAGAAATAGATAAGAACTTAGCGTTGGTTCACACTAAAGGAAAGTTTGAATGGCCCATGACGATTTCGCCAGATGGCCAAAAAGATATTATGTGGTGACTATCACACATTAATAATTCGCCCAGTTACAACAGACGCTTCACTAGAAGGTTGGGGGGCTCACAGAGACCAACAGGCAACAGGTGGTCAGTGGATGGATGATGAAATCTCCGATCACAATGTACTAGAGCTTAGAGCTATTTATCTAGGATTACGTAGCTTAGTTCACCTACCTAAAAATCATGTAAGCGTTTTGACAGATGTAACATAGTGAATATATGGAGACTGTTTCCTAACAGGTAGTTTGCCTTTTATAGTGGTTACAGCACATGTTTGGACCGTCCTACTCGTTCCATCTCTTCATTAGGACTGGCCTACCCAGTAACTATATAAGGAGCGTAGTCACACACTCTCGGCACTCTACTCCCAGACATCGAGGCGTCAACATCTCCAAGTCAGTTAGGCCTGAAACCTGATCTGGCTAGTTACAGCTTATGGGATGGATTCAACTTGCTGAGCTTCTACAATATGGACCAATGGACGTGAGGAGGATTGGTGACTGTGGTGTCTGCCTTTTCCCACATTACTGCTGCTTAGGCTGACATGTACATCCATCATCAACTGAGACTCTATACCTGTATGGTTGGTGATGGCTCACAGACAATGGATCATCTATGTCTATCAACTCCTCAAGGCAACTGAGACATAGAATAAGCACCAAGAGGACTGAGTGTATATATCATCCATATGGACTACACAGACAGTTGTGAGTGTAATATTATACCATTGAGAATTTATATGTAACTGTACACTTTGTAATTGAGAATATATGTTATAAGTACATATATGTGTATCGTTATTTGTCTTCTTTACTAAGAATAGAAGACAACTACTGATCAGCTTTATTAAACCACATAAAGCTATCTCTAGAGACACACTCACCAGATGGACCATCAAGGTGCTTAAACAGGGAGGCGTCAATACAGGACGCTACACATCTCACTCAACGCATGGAGCCATGGTGTCCAAGGCAAGACAGTTAGGAATCTCAGTTAAGAGAATACTTGCACATGCGGGGTGGAAGACAGCTAGATCATTTGCAAAACATTACAACAAACGACTAGAGAAGCCAAGCGGCCTGGCAACTTGCCTACTCACCAATAAAAGGATAACAAATTAGATTACATAAAATTCTCCCTGGACTACGAGTAGCCAGAGGGTAGTACCAAGGTAAAATAGTATAATTATATGAGTCTTACCTTGGTGCAGATGATGGATAACTGGTGTTTTCCCGAGGTACTAGCCTCGGATAATTGTGGGTCAGGGCCAGCCTACCCTACCCTACCACGACAATCACGTTTCGCCTGTGCCAAACGAAAACACTAAAGTATCCATATAATACTGAGATAATTTTTTATCCTATAAAGTATGTAAAAGATTGCTGGACCCGGATGTGCTTCTTTCTTCCTGACCCACTATTATCCGAGTCTAGTACCTCAGGAAAACACCAGTTATCCATCATCTGTACCCAGGTAAAACTCGTATAGCTATACTATATACATATATATAGGATATATTCTTACCTAATATATATAGGATATATTCCTAGCTGATAAATATATATTTATGTATGTATATATATAGAGAGAGACAGAGACAGAGCGAGAGATAACATTATACACCAACTGTGTCAGTTACCAGTGGCACATATCATTGTACATGGCAACCGAACCCGCAGTGTCACCGCTTACTACGTAACATGACAAATGAACATAATCAACACTCGGAACGCAGCTGGGGTAACTTTAATTTCAGTATATCAGACATACTACCTATCACAAATGAAGTAAATAGACAGCTAAAATTATATGGATTGTAGGCAAATTGAGATAGTCTTTAAAGAACATTGTGCAGATTTCCAGTCTGATAAAACACCAGATTTCCAGTCTGATAAAACAAGTACGTTCAATAAACTAGAAGCTGTTTAATTCTACATTTATTGTCGTAGATATGAAGGATGATTTGCCCTTCGCATGTCAAGACTTTTTTTAGCATTGACGTCTGCCACTAATTGTCTGCCATTACTGAGATGGCAGTAGCATATTATATGGGCCATTAGAATGACTATTGTATGAATACCTGTGGTGCGTGGTGGTTTTCATTGAGACATTGTCCAATCTTTAGTGAGCTCATAAAGCGTACGTGTGTATGTGTGCATGTATACATATTATCCAAAATTAATTATTAATAATTCGGTGTTTCTAACCAATGAACATAATATGAGGTTGGTGTAACAAATAATTAACATAAGCTTTCTCTTACCTATCGTGGGATAAAATATTCCGATATTCAGCACAGGGGGAATGCAGATGTTCTATTACTGATTGGTGTATGTGACCAGGTGCATGTATGTATGTATGTATGTATATGTATATATATATATATATATATATACATACATATATATATATGTATATGTATGGGTTTGTGGTGCCTGAGTGGGATGTAAATAGACATAGTGGTTCTGGCAGGTCTGGGTGTGAGTGCACTCAGGGCCTACCCGGTCTGCTGGGATCACCACACCCAAAGGTCAAGGTTGGTGGTGGCCATGGGGCTATACAGCTTGTGGTGGTGGGCAGACCACTGGTATCCATGGGGACCAGGAATGCTGGATCCCTGTTGGTAGGGCCAAGAATGCTTGTTTCCCATTGGGGGAAAGGGGTGGGGTGATACTCTACAATGAACCCATGTAACCATATGAATAATAAACCAGAGGGCTGGACTCTCTCTTCTTTATACTCTTCCTTTCTCTTTGTCTGTATTGATTTCACCATAGCCTGCCAACACAGCCACAGATTCAAGCATTGGACTTTACAAAACTGGTGACCGCAACGAGTGGAGTAGTGGATTAGATTACAAAACTGGTGACCACGACGGTTATTGCCACGATGGTTAGTTACCACGTTGGTTATTGACACGACGGGTAGTGACCATGACGGTTATTGTCACACGGTGTTGATTTAAGCGGATAGAAACTTGCTGGCCAATGCTTGTTTGGTGTGTTGTGTAGGTAGTGTTTTTTCTGCTATTTTTTTTACTCTTTTGGGGGTTTGACATTTTTCGGAATTTGGTTTGTCGACTTTTATTTCTGACAACGCTACTAGTTTAGAAGGTCCGCTAGACTTTATTGATGGTATGTCTGTAACGTGCCATCATTGAAGCCTTGCGTCGCGCCTACAAATTATTTTTTTACAGGACTACGTTCAGCTTTTCTTTAATCTTGAATCTTTTCTTAAATCTTTTCTACCACCGCATATAGCAGCAGCTGGAAGATGCCGCTCACACGCAAAAAGGAGGAACTGTTGCATGATGAGTTTCAACATTGGTTTCAAGGTCAGTGTACACTGGCAAATTATTCTGCTGAAACGCGAGCATTAGAAGCATGGTCTAAATTGATGGCGCTTAGGCTAGACATTCTTAAAGAGGAAAATGAGGACCATTTGTCTGATCTTAGGGACAGGACAGAATTACGGGAGGATAGAGAAGAACGTAGAGAGGCATGTGAACTATTACAGATTGAGCATAGACAGAGAGAGGTACGAAATAGATCATTAAAAGGGTACGGCAAGTCTGTTCCCCTACTAGATGGGTCAAACAGAGGGGCGTTAGGTAATTGGATTGATTTGATCGAACCTATCGGGATGCAGATGCTTCAGACCTAGACATTATTCGCTTCGCTTTGACAAATGCAACAGTAACGCTGCATGACGTTCTTTTGCACTGCTTTTCAGCATGAAAATGCTAGGTCCTGGAAAGAAATTAAGGAAGTGATAGCATCTACTCTTTTGACAGCAGATGAAAGTAGTCATTTAAAGGGGGTAGTGATGGCTCTGAAGCACGAAGAAGGGAAAACAGTAGCTGCTAAAGGTTGGGATCTTCCAACTGCAGTTTTTGGCACTGATACCTTTGATATACTCCTTTCGAGATTTCTTGACTCCTTACTTGATGATAATATCATGTGGTATGTAGATACGAACCGACCAAAAACTCTTGG
The DNA here is from genome assembly GCA_030323885.1 of Branchipolynoe longqiensis. Taxonomy (NCBI): domain Eukaryota; kingdom Metazoa; phylum Annelida; class Polychaeta; order Phyllodocida; family Polynoidae; genus Branchipolynoe; species Branchipolynoe longqiensis. The sequence continues at coordinate 97,969,589 of CM059192.1, forward strand.
AAGAAGCCTTTGAAATGTCTATTCTCAATGATAGGTCTGTTATTAGGCAGCAGAAACGTGCTAAATCACGTCTTGGTAATTTAGCTATTTGTGAGCAAATAGAAAGTCTAAATGGTATTTCTTTGGATTTTTCCAAGTCTTTCTCTTCTCATAGAGGTTCTAAATCCTCTGATTCAGATAGTCAGGTCCTGAAGACTATTCAAGGTGAGATTAAGTCTCTTAGGAAGTGCACAGGTAACTTGTTGTTAGGCAGTGGTGTTTCTGAGCATTCAGCGATTCACGCTGTGAACGCTGCGACACCTTCTAGTGTCAGTTCTTACAACCAAAGCGTATGTGGTGGATTGCCGCACGTAAACCTAGGGCAGTCGGTCAGGGTAGGCACACTCGAGTCGCACAGCACACGGCGGGGCATGCGCTGTCAACGCAACAGCAGGGGAGTAATGGCAATTTTCCACCCATTGCGCAGACGCAGACATCACCGGCAGGAAGGTCTCATGCGTATCCGGAGTCACAGAAAAAAACGATGCCTTTAGGCAAAGAAGGCATAGTACAGCGCCAAAGCGTATAATATCTTGTGACTTATGTAATGAAGCACACATGATGTGCGATTGTCCATATAAAATCAAATTACTTTCGGGTAATGTTAACATGAGCGGTACTACACCGCCGGGAAACTAGAAAGCGCACTTGATGTACATCCTTCGATTAATATTGAATTTGACGGATTTACTTGATCTGGTCTTGTAGACTCAGGTGCGGCTAAGAGTTTGATACATTTGTCTGTTTTTCAATCTTTAATTGACATCGGTGTATCCGATGGGCAATTGTATCCGGGTAGTAGATTGAGATCTCTGTCAGGACATCTAAGTAGGTATAGCGTATATTTCTTTTTACGATACGTCATGACCTTTCTTTGAGAGTAGATCACTGAGCTTTGATATGCTCATAGGTACAGATGTAATGGAAATTTGTACAGCTAAAATTAGTTATAGAGATAAATTTGTTTCCTTGTGTGATATTCTACATCCATGGATGGGTTTAGAAACTATAAATAGAGGAATTGCAGGGATAGTTCTAGAATTAGACTATTGGAAGATACAATTTACTTCTTTATTTCCTGAATCTGATGTTAAATTCAGAGCTAGTAAGGTTGTAGAAATGCATATCGATACGGGTAGTGCATATCCTGTTAATCAGAGACCTTATTTCAATTTAAACGCATGCAATTTGGATTAACTAATGAACCAGCTGTTTTCTCAGAGTTTTTGGGAAAATGGTGTTTGATTTATTTAAATGATGTTGTGGTATCAAGTGGTACACAGTTTCTGAGAACGACCCACTTACATTTCAGGATGGAAGATTTGTATAAAATGGAGAAATGGTATAAACATGGACGAAGTTGTACAGACATTGTCATGTACATCCATGTACCAAATAAATCTTGTTATTCTATAATCACATAGATGGGAAAACATACACCAAGGGTGAGCGTGATGTCACACGAACAATTAACAGATGAATTCTTTTCCCATTGACTTTCAATTTATCTAGGTTAATTGTTTGTAGCTAGGTTTAGTGCAGGTGTGCACTTGGCGTATTACGTAATGTGGCAGACACGATGGTGTGGTCAGCTGATTGAGCTGAAACTTGTTTATCTCCTGGAAATCCTCTGAACTGTCACAGTAATGACGGAAATGCTCTGGGTTCATAAAAACTGTACACCATGTAGCTCTGTTACCCAGATAGCACACAGCCGTCGGCCCGACGACGGCCGCTCCGTCGGGCCAACGGAGGAAACTGCCGTCGGGCCGACATTGTTTTGTCCAACCTCCCCACCGTCGACTCAACGGCGGTACCCGCCATCGGCCCGACGGCGGCTGCCGCCATAGGCCTGACAGCGGCTGCCACCGTAGGCCCAACAGCGGCAGCCGCCGTCGAGCCGACGGTCGGAGGTTGGACAAAACAACATCGGCGGCTGTGTGCTATCTGGGTAGGGGATCTGGATTCATTTTCGGTGTAGATTAAGCAGGTGGAGAAATGAAACTCTAGATACGGAGACGAATTCAAGAAATCAAAGATGTTGCATGCTAGTGCTTGAGAGAGCATTGAGTATGTATTAACTTTTCTAGTTTCAAAAGTCTTACTCGGCAGATGCGTGAAGGACCAAGACCGCATGACACAGCACCTTGATACATGCATTACCGTAATAATCATAGTAATTTCTCAATCCTGAAAATGTATTCCAGACTACTAATCTATGTACTCTTTTCATACTCATTGCACTCACTTGGGGAAAAGTGAATGCGAATAGCAGATACAGTTCTTCTATTCAGGAAGGGGTAACATTTACACGAATATACGGTATTCGTTTATAAATACTCAGACGCTCGTCGCGGGAGTCTATTCTAATCAGGTATCGACGGCCACGTGCGTGAAGGGACTACCGTTTTTCATTGAGCTTGACTGAAGCTGCATTTACAGTTAATTCGCCGGCGGTTGAAGCAAAATTAGACAAAACATGATATACATGAGAGTTTTGTCACGCATAAGATTCTTTTTGTTGTGGATGACAAAAGATCGTCGTGGGCATGACATCATCAGTCGGAACTATGATAGAGTTCCATACATGTTTATATTGTTTAAATGCATGACTAAATACCTACAACACTTAGAAACATGAAATAAAATAACTACGATATCTAGAGAATCTATTCTATATTACTATATGTATTACAAAAAATAACAACAAATATAAATATGAAATATAATACTAATTAAGTTAACTTTCTTAAATCACTTTCCATTTCTATCACAAAATTATTCTACATATTGATATTACTTAATAAATATAATAATAATAATATAATATATATTGAAATTGTTTTTAAACAAAAATAAATATGAAAATCATAATAAATAATATATATTTTAGATTTTTTTTGTTACAGGTTTAGCACAGGCAGAGAGTAGATACGATATAGATCATTAAAAGCGAAAGTCTGTTTCCCTATGGTCCAGGCCAGACACTGGAGCGTTACGTAATTGCATTGAATTGATCTAACATATAGGTACTCTTGTCGACGTCCAGACCTGGACAGAATTGTTTTCAAAAATGCACTTCTCTCTTTTTGCAAGGTGATGGCAATAGATAATGCCTGGGGAGGCATAGGTAATGCCTAGGGCATGAAGAAGTCTTAATCATTTTTCAAAAGCGAGTGTCTGTTGGGAGCTCAGCTCAAATGATTACAAAGATTCTTCCATTTTCTTTCTCTATTGTTCGCTAGGCGATTGCATGAGGTTCTTTCCACTGCTTTTTGGCAGAGATAATGCCTGGGTAGGCATAGGTAATGCCTAGGGCCATAACCTGCCTACACAGCCACAGATTCGAGCATTGGACTAGACTTGCCTCGCTTGATACAGCCTCGTCTAATTTTGGGTCGATAGGTCCTCTAACCCTAACATTGGAAATACATTACTTTTATGTATGTTTGTGTGTGTGTGTGTGTGTGTGTGTGTGTTTGTATACATATATATATACATTACAAGTGTTGCATAATAAGGTACCACGAGCGACTGCTCTCACCTTCCGAAATAAATCTTATCGCTCTTTCAGCTCGTCGAGGCATAGCAATATAGCACCATACTTGATAAGTGCAGTATTCGAATAACTTCAACCAAAGACCCTATAATACTAAGATGGCTCACTCCCTATCTCTCCCATGGTAATGTAAATTTTGTGGTGCCACCTTGTGGTGGGTTTGATCAGCCCGGCTGCAGGTTGGTGTTTTACATGTAAACACATACAATTATATTATACCTGAGATAGGTAAGTATGAATACACATCAATATGAACAAATAACCATCATCATCAGCATCATCATCAGCATTGCCATCATCACACATCTTTCACATTCATAGATACATTTATACATATAATATAGCACCTGTTTAACCAAGAGAACAGCCAGCGCACCAAGTGGTGGGTTTGATCATTTTGATTACACAGTACAGGCTGAGTGAGCCGTCTTAGTATGATAGGGTCTTTGTTTCAACCGACAACGCAGACTGATAGGTAGAACCGGTGTAGTAAGTTCAAAACACTACCCCGCAAAAACACTACGGTAGTGCTTTCAACCTAGGTTCAAAATAATACAGTAGTGTTTTCAACCTAGTTGAAGGGAGGTTCAAAACACTACTGTGGTCAAGCTCAAAACACTATCCTTAAGTTCAAAACACTACCTTTAAGTTCAAACACTTCTCTCATTTAAAAAATTTTAATTGCTGCATAGTTATTTTTATTTGTAGTAGGCTGAGCAAGTATGCAGTAGGGTGGGGCAGTATGCAGTAAGGTGGGGCAGTATGCAGTGTATACTACTATATATGTGCTACAGTCGCCGCAGTACCATCAGCGTATACTAATACATCGTGCAGACGCCACAACACTATCAGCGTATACTACTATAGTATGTGTGTCCTGATATGACCTTAGACGTTGCCAGGACGTAAAACTCCCAACAACCAAACCACCTAGTATGTGCTTCAAACGACACACCATGATCAACATATACCAATACATGTACGAGTAGGTTCAATTTTGCGGCATTACACAACCCCCACTGCCGTGTTATGATAGTGTTTTGAACTTGGGTAGTGTTTTGGACGTATGTAAGGGTAGTGTTTTGAACTTAACAGTAGTGTTTTGAACTTAGGTTGAAAACACTACCGTAGTGTTTTCAACCGATGTGGCGGTTTCAGCCTGTTCCCGTGCTCAGCCGTGTCCCGTTGCTTCTGCGCATGTGTGGATTTTGCATCAACTCGGGTCACCCGAGCCACTTATTGGCGCATGCGCACATCCTACAAACTCGGGTTGAATAATCGAATACGCTTCTCCGCGCTCGGGTGGACAATTTTTTTTTTTTTTTAAATAACCGATAAAACTACAGCAAAATAGGATTTAAAGTATTTTATGATGGCCTAGTTTAGCTATAGTTCCATTTCATTAATCTAAGTTATTCTTTTTTTGCACACGGCACGTGTATTTGTCGACTCCACTCGCCGTGTTCTATTTGAAATTCTGACGCCTCGGATGACCCGAGTCGCCCGGGTAGTGTTAATCGATTACGGCCATGCTTATTAGATTCTGACGCATGCGCAGAAGCGAGGTACACGTCTGAGCACGGGAACAGGCTGAAACCGCCACACCGGGTAGTGTTTCGAACGTCCTACACCGGTGTCGCAGTTTCAGCGCCCGGTCAGTTTCCACCGTCCGTATAGACTCAAACACAAGGCATTGTCAATGGTCTTGAGCAATCTTCATACAGAAAATACAGCAAAAGTGAAATATCTCTAAAACTACACCACCTATTAACAAATCGTTTGGTACACATATAGAAAACATATTTACCAAAAAGACTGTATTAAATTTATACGGTTAGGACTTAGGGTTCTTGATTTGTATTAATTTTGAATAAAACTAAGGTTTTGCACTACGCGTACAGTCAAACTCAAGGCATTGTCAATGGTCGCTATCAATCTTCATACAGAAAATACAGGAAAAGTGATATATCTCTAAAACCACACCACCTAAAAACAAATCGCTTTGTACACATGTAGAAAACATCTTTACCAAAAACATTATATTAAATTTATAAGGTTAGTGACGATGATGTTAGATTTTTACGCATACGCATGAAACTGACCGGGCGCTGAAACTGACCGGGCGCTGAAACTGCGACACCAGGGCCCCGTTCAGGGTACGTCTCGGCGACGTCGCGGTGATGCTTTTTGCTCTATTTGCGTTCAGGGTGCGTCTCGGCGACGTCTCGGCGACGCCTCCCTTTTCAATCAGGAGACAAAAAGCGCCTCGAAAATGGCCGCCGTTTCCATTGGTTTCAGCCAATTACAGCGCAGCTTATCCATTGTAAATGGCCGCCGCCTATGGGGGCGGCCATTTTCGAGACAATAAACTGCCTTTGCCGTTCAGACTAGCGTGACGTCAGGCCCGTCGCCGAGGCACCTCCGAGACGGAGCCTGAACGCGGCCCTGGTTTAGTTTCCGGAGCTAAGTAAATGTCACCTTTAACACCAGGTGGCGGCACCACATATAACGCTACTGTCTCATTACGTCACTTCCGAGATACGGAGCATGCTCTTATGCTGCGTTCATCGCGTCCTCTGAAAAATGTATGAAGCAGGGTTAGCGCAAACCAATAATCAAACCGATATTAAGGCCACCGCCACCACCAGATCGGCGGCGATATTGTGAAATAGCGGTGCTCGCCAGCAACAGGCTCAGCAATAAGGAGGCTCACTGGTGCCCGGCAAGGTTAGGGACCGATTAGGCCCAAATCTATTCAATGCGATCATATAAATTTAACAGAATTACATACACAATAAGTGAAATTTCATCAAATTAACCCTAAAATCAAAGCGATATTAATGCCGCCGCAGAATTTTGGTCAAATTAAACCAATAATCGAATCGATATTAACGCCACCACTACCGCCAGATCTGCGGCGATATTGTGAAATAGCGGTGCTCGCCGGCAACAGGCTCAGCAATAACGAGGCTCGCTGGTGCCTGGCAGTGTTAGGGACCGATCAGGCCCAAATCTATTCAATGCGATCATATTTAACAGAATTACATACTCAAATCGTGAAATTTAATTAAATTAACACTAAAATTGAACCGATATTAATGCCGCCGCCACCCCCACCGCCGCCGCATCAGCGGCGATATTGTCAAATAGCGGTGCTCGGCGGCAACAGGCTCAGAGGGATTTCCCAAATCTATAAATAATGCATCGGTTAGCTACCTCCGCCGCGCTTTGGACACATACATTTCCCATGACACATATTCCAACACCGAAGTTAGCTAACCCGCCGGCCGCCCTTAACACCAGAGCCAATAAAAAGTTGTTTATACATTTGGCCACTGGTGAATATGGTGAACTTCCCACTTACTGCCGGCAGAGAGCTTGTATATCTATATACACGCTCTCTGCTGCCGGTGAACACGACCATTTAAACTGAGAGCGTCCATTTGACAATTTGTGGTAAACAATGACAATATGGACTCCAGAAGGCTTTTAGCTTTTTTACTATGGTGTAACTGTCATGGGGGTGATGAAAATGAGAAATACTGCGCCTAGAGCGGGACTCGAACCCACATCTCTTTGCATTCCGGGCCAGTGTGCTAACCATTACACCACCTAGGCTCCCTGATATCAATACACTCCCCACGCCTACCTGTCTATGTGGTTACTTGCCTGAGAGGTCAGTGCAGACCACTACACTCGTCCCCCTGGAATTGTAAGTCTTGTAATGCTTACAATTACATACATACAGGCAATGCACCAACACATACATACACAGGGTAGGTTCAACAACCATACAGCGCAAAGCTTGTACAGGATCCTGATCACGGCAACCAGTGTCATGGGGGTGATGAAAATGGGAAATACTGTGCCTAGAGCGGGACTCGAACCCGCATCTCTTTGCATTCCGGGCCAGTGTGCTAACCATTACACCACCTAGGCTCCCTGATATCAATACACTCCCCACGCCTACCTGTCTATGTGGTTACTTGCCTGAGAGGTCAGTGCAGACCACTACACTCGTCCCCCTGGAATTGTAAGTCTTGTAATGCTTACAATTACATACAAACAGGCAATGCACTAACACATACATACACAGGGTAGGTTCAACAACCATACAGCACAAAGCTTGTACAGGATCCTGATCACGGCAACCAGTGTTGTGGGGGTGATGAAAATGGGAAATACTGCGCCTAGAGCGGGACTCGAACCCACATCTCTTTGCATTCCGGGCCAGTGTGCTAACCATTACACCACCTAGGCTCCCTGATATCAATACACTCCCCACGCCTACCTGTCTATGTGGTTACTTGCCTGAGAGGTCAGTGCAGACCACTACATAACCATTATATTAACACAGAATCTAAGTTTAGATACATAGATTTAATCAAATATGATTGAAATAATTACTCTTGAGCAAGTTTTTGCAGTCTATGATTTTTTTAAATTGAATGTTTCAGGCTGGGCGATAATAGAGGCAAACTACAATACATGCATAAATAACATGTAAACTGCACGTTTTTGGTATATAGCATCCGCTACCAGATAATACACCATGTATGATTTGTTTTAAGACCACACATCATGGACAATGGTTTTATTACAAACATATTTTTGTCAATTTATTATGGAACCTTACAAGTTACCATGCAACTTTTCTCCATTCGCTGCCCTTTTTTTCACAAATGGTGCTTTTACATTATATGTAAAGGCGATGGTTGAATAAAAACAAACAATTCTCGCCGTGAATATGGCCTATGCTGCCGACACGGCGTAAAGAAACCACCAATCAATCAATCAATTCACAAATGGTGAATAACGAGCCGCTTAAAAAATCTCCAGTTCACAGGTGGCGTTCACCAGTTGTGAAGTCAATTGAACACAATTCACCAGTTGTGAAGTGGGAAACACCATATTCACCAGTTCATATGAACGCAGCATAATTCGTCAAGACTAGGTGGGTCTGAAAAATACTAAAAGTTGGCAACACCTTTTCGGCATACAAACATGCCAGAGCATAGCTGCAGACCACAGTCAAAGACCGGTGCACACCTCTACCATGCAATGGCGTGTACATTTGAGCAATTTACATGGCACTAATATTAATAATAGTTGGGGTAGGTTTATCGAATATTATCTGCAACCAGATATGGGAAGGCAGAATGAGTTAGAGTCTGTCTCCTGCGAACCCTGGTCGAGTCAAACCAATGACTTAAAAATTTATACTTGGCGCTTCCTAACCAGGTGCTCGGCATTTTTAGGATAGGACAAGGACTGGTTGGCTCAGTGTCAGGATAATGTGACTGAATGGGATATCAGGTCATGGCGGCCTGGTATCCCAGTGGGACAGCACTATAAAGTCACCATGAGTGCGCACTATCACAAGTCGGTACCCGTCTTGATATGAACTTAGATGTTGCTAGGATGTAAACAACAAACAAACAAACATCTAATATTATCAAAGGTAAACCAGCTACATTTCTGTACCTGGGCAGAGCTGTTTGAAGCCATTTTGGCTCATTTTCCTCCTGAAAACACAATAGCTTTATTATTACTGTAGAATTTAAGCTTTAGGTGAATGTATGTGGTGATGTAGTGATAAAAAAGAAAGTGAGTGAACACAGATTTGGATTTATTTGAAACAGTGAAGGAACGCCGCCCCCCTTCTCAAACAAAGTAAAGGAACGCCGTTCCCACTGAATGTATGATATGTATATAAGAATATACTACATCACGGTTCCGACTGCGCATGCACTGAAAAGGGCGTTGGGAGCAAAGCAGATGCGTACGGCCATTGAGTTTGCCAATACGCGCAGTGAAAAACATCAGTTTTATTCAAAGTTAATAGAAATCCAAAACCCTAACCTTATTAATTTAATATAATCTTTCTGTTAAACATGTTTTCTATATGTGTTCCAAGCGGTTTGTCTCTAGGTGGTGCGGTTTTATCAATATTTTACTTTTTCTGTATGGAGATTGCTCACTGCCATTGAGAATGCATTGAGTACTCTGGCTATGGCTCTAACACTAGTCTGAGTGCCTAGATCTTTCTAAATTTAAATGTACATGGCATAAGATGTGCTGATTATATTGATGTAAATGCAATGCTGGATAAAAGATTAATATCTTAATTTATTATATATATTTTTTTAGTTGGTATTCTATGTTTCAAACAAGAGCTGAGATGAGCTGAAACTAGCATATTTCATAGCTGCACCCAGTGTATTAGCATGTGCCATGTGCTTCTGGGGGGGTTGTTTTGCGCTGATGCATCCCACAATGAACCGCGCCACTGGAACCGCGATGTAGTCTATAGATTACATCATGGTTCCGACTGCGCATGCGCTGAAAACGGCCTTGGGAGCAAAGCAAAGGTGTACGGCCATTGAGTTTGCCTATACGCGCATTGAAAAACGTCAGTTTTATTCCAAATTAATAGAAATCCAAAACCCTAACCGTATCTATTTAATAAAATCTTTTTGTTAAACCTGTTTTCTATATGTGTTCCAGGCGGTTTGTGCCTAGGTGGTGTGGTTTTATCAATATTTTACTTTTTCTGTATGGAGATTACTCACTGCCATTGACAATGCATTGAGTACTCAGGCTGTGGCTCTAACACTAGTCTGAGTGCCTAGATCTTTCTAAATCTAAATGCACATGGCATAAGATGTGCTGATTATATTGATGTAAATGCAATGCTGGATAAAAGATTAATATCTTAATTTATTATAAATATATTTTTAGTTAGTATTCTATGTTTCAAACAAGAGCTGAGATGAGCTGAAACTAGCACATTTCATAGCTGCACCCAGTGTATTAGCATGTGCCATGTGCTTTTGGGGGGGGGGGGGGGGTTTGCTCTGACCCATCCCACAATGCACCGCGCCGCTGGAACCGTGATGTAGTCTATTGCAAGAGTAGTTAAATAGGTAATGGTTAGTGAGAGTGTCATAATTAATAGTCCATTTAGTTATTACCACAATACTTGATGATAGCAATCCAAAACTACCGTACAACTTCAAACTTGTACTGCTGCCACAGGACAGTGCCAGCCAGGTGTAGTCTAACCCATCCCGAAGATGGTTATTTTTGTACATTTGTTTTCTTTAGTTATGCTAACATAGGTAATTTGCTAATGAGGCAACTGATCTCGCGAGATTTCCTACGCTCTCGTACTACACGTGCTGGTCACTTCTCACCCGACGGCAGCAGCAGCAGGTTCGCACTTCAAAGTACACATGGCCAGACGCACGCTACCCTTCACTACTAGCAACATGCAGCCAGCAAAGAAGAGACACAGCCGCCCACCTCTCATCTACAACGCCGAGAAGGCAGCCTAAAAGGAAAGTGCGTTCCACCTGCAGGCAGCAACCACCGTCAGAAGACGACTCGGACCATGAACAAGAGGTACTACAGCCGGTTCCAGTGACTCCAGGGACTCCTGCTGTGCGCGAACTAGCACAGCAACAAGGAACTATCATGAAGTTGAGGCAAGATAACAGGAAGATCTCCACCGTGCTCTCCAGGCTGAACGCTCTGGAGAAGATAGCACTACCAGGTGCACCTATGCCGCGGCTTCCTCCCTCCCCGCTGCCTGCTGAACACCTGCAACCAGTCTTCGCTTCACCTCACCCGACACCCAGATACCAGCTGCTTCAACCACAACCACCAGTAACAACAGACTTTCTTCTGGAATCAACACAGGCGCTACAGAAACCGAAAGGTATGACATTGTTCCCGCATACATTTATAACACGTGGAGATGCCTGTAGGAAGATTGCCTTAGGGGAAGCATCTTGGGCAGAGTATTTCTTTGCGCTTAGGTTATTGGCTGCTCATCCCACTTTCCCTAAGGTGTGGTTCCCGGCCTTCCTACAGCACGAGGAGGACTTAGCCCTGATGGCTGTGACGTGGGGTTGGCCCACTTGCAGACACTGGTCTGAGAAAGTTTTCCAAATGGTTGCAGACGGGTGCCTAAGGAAGGGCTGGAGGAACCTGACAGCATCCAGAGAGATGTCTGCGCTGAAGCTGTGCGAGCGCTTCAGGCATGTGCCGCCTCTCACCACGTGGTCCACCGCGCAAAGGCAGCAGTACCTGTGAAAGTACGACGTCTGAACACTTTGACTTCTGGATACTGAATGGTTTATTCACGGCCTAGGGCTCGCTTGACCCGCCGGCTAAAGTTTCCATGACGTCATCTCATTAGCATATTCCTTTGTCTCAAACTCTGCATCTCGTTAACATATATTAGCCACACCACTATACGTCTATTACGCTTAAATCACATCCCCCCCTCAAAGTATTCACAGTCAAACAAATACACAACATCATATATGCATACTTAACTGAAACACAAGTCCTTGCAAATGTCCGAGCGCCCTATGGCACTGAAGTCCTTCAAATGTCTGGCCGTAACACCTCACGTCATAAACTGTCCATTACATATATCAACTAACAATGACACAGCTGAAAATACAACTTAATCCTACATGCACATGTTATACGTGTACACACCCAATCCACACTGAACTACTACAGGTCTAACCTGCTCGCCGGCCTAATCAGCCGACCTGACCTACTTAGATTAACTGCACTGTTTACATTCGGCAATGACGCTGACCTAGTTTGCGTCTGCCCGACCAGTTCGGGCCGCCCCCCCACAGGCGCCCTGATAATCTGCACCCGGTTCCGATACAACATATTACCTGACTCGTTCAAAATTTGATATTCTCTCCCAGAAACACCAGTCCGCCCCAAAATAACCCCTTTTTTCCATTCCCCAGCATGATTCTTGTACTTTATTTAACTCCGACTTTCATAGGTTTGTGCGGCTTACCACACTTCCGGTCATGAAACGCTTTCTGATTCTGCTGTCGTTTTGCCGTCTGGACTTTCTTGGGATTTTGCGCTTCGGGCACCAAAATTTCCTCCGCCATTGGCAACCTGCCCCTCAACCTTCTGCTCATGAGCAGCTGAGCCGGAGATGCATTTAAGACGGGCAATGGAGTGTTACGATAGTTCAGCAAAGCTAACTGGAAATCTGAACCAGTCTTCTCGCACTTCTTTAACATGTCCTTTACCGTTTGCACAAACCGTTCTACCTGACCATTACTGCGAGGATATTGTGGACTGGAATATAGGGCCTTAAACCCATAGTGCTGTGCAAACTCCCTATACTCATGGCTCTTAAACTGCGGACCATTGTCTGATATAACCTGACTAGGAATACCATGCCTCGCAAAATTATCCTTCAACGCCTCAATGACTGTGACAGATGACGTATCGCCCAACAGCGTCACCTCTGGATATTTTGTATATTAATCTACAGTTATCAGGTAACTTTTATGGTTTAACTCAAACAAGTCTGCACCTACTTTTTCATACGGGTGACCGGCTATCGGGTGATTTATCAACGGCTCATTATGCAAATGTTTCCGGTTGTTTTGGCAAGTGTCACACCGACTGACCTTATCCTCAATCTGTTTGTTCATATTAGGCCAAAACATACAGTCCCGCTCCAGCTGCTTGGACTTTGTCATGCCCAAATGTGTTTCGTGTAACGCCTCAATCATTTCACCGCGGAGAGGCGGGGGAACCACCACCCGATTGCCTTTCATGACCAAATTGTTGTCTACCGTTAACGCATCTTTGTGTGGGATATACTGTCTCAAACACGGCGGTGTCTGTATGCATGTGGTGTCCCACCCATCTTCAATGTGCGAGATCAACATGGACATGGACACATCCTTTTCATACTCTCGGACAATCTTACTCAACAAACTTGACGATTGAATGTCCACTGCGGCAATGCAGAACGTGTCATCGAACAGGTTACCATGACCTACTTTGGCACTATGTGCCCTAGACAACGTGTCTGCAAAAAACATCAAAGAACCCTTCACATGACATAGTTGAATATCGTAATTTTGCAAACGCATTCACATTCTCTGCATTTTGGCCGAAAGTTTTTATGAATTGGCTTCTGCATTATCACCACTAATGGCTTGTGGTCTGTTTGAATTTGAACTTCTTTGCCAAAGATATAGTCATGAAACCTCTGGGATCCGAACCATATGGCGAGCATTTCTTTCTCAATAGTGGCATAGCCACACTGCGCTGAGTTAAGCGCACGAGATGCGAGTGCGATTGGTTTGTCATCCTGCATTAATACGGCACCCAAACCTGACTGACAAGCATCGACTTGAATAACAATGGGTTTCTTGACATTGTAATACGACAACACAGGAGCAGTTCATAACTTTTCTTTCAATTTATCAAACGCGCCCTGCTGTTCGACTTGCCAGTGCCACGCGACATCCTTAGCGCGGAGCATGCGTAGTGGTTTGGCAATCTCGGACATGTTGGGTATGAACTTGTGCACATATCTAACCATGCCTAGGAACTTTTGGACACCCTGTTTCTCACGCGGCTCTGGCATGTCAACTATTGCTTGTATTCTGTCTGGATCAGGCTTCACACCCTGCTGGGTAAGTTGATGACCTACATACTTTACTGTAGTCTTACATAGCAAAGATTTTGTTTCGTCCAATTTAAGATTAACCGACCTAGCTCGGTCCAACACGGCTCTGAGCCGCTCGTTGTGTTCCTCAACCGTTGACCCATATACCAAAATGTCGTCCATGACTATCCCGATACCGGGTATATCGCCCATGACACAGTGTTTTTCCTGAATAAAAATGTCACCAGCTGTTTTGATGCCAAAAGGCAGGCGGGTGTACCTGTACCGGCCCCACAGAGTATTAAATGTGCACAGACGCGAACTTTCTTCATCTAATTCTATTTGCCAATACCCTGTCATTGCATCCAACACTGAGAAATATTTCGCATCTGCCGTTTTGGCAATAATTTCGTCAATTGTTTTGGTAGGGAAAGGCCCTCTCTTTATCGCTTTGTTCAACTTAGTCGGATCCAGACAAATCCTTATCTTATTTGGTTTTTTGACGATAGTTATGGAATTAACCCACTCGGTAGGTTCATCCTGCTCAACTATTACACCTAACTCCACCATGCAATCAAGCTCACTACGTACTTTACTCTGAATAGCAAATGGGATCCGTCTAGGTGGATCGATAACAGGTTGTACAGATTTATCAACATGAATGACAGCATTGCCTTGATCAAACCCAAACCCTGAAACACATCTTTGTATTCGCTTACCAGCTGCTCCGCCCGGGCGCTGGGACTGTTCGTCGGCTTGGAAATGTTTGTCGGCACAGCACAGTGCACCTCATCCACCCGCGCCATCAGGTTCAATGTCACACAAGCCTGCTTGCACAAAATAGGCTGACAGTTCCGCACCACTTGGAACTTGAAGCCTCTGCCGTTCACGTCAAGGAACGCCTCACTGTCGGGAGTGATCCGATGACCCGAGAACGTCACCAACGAACCCCTGGTGTTCGTCAGCCGCCCCGGAGCCACTCTGTCGAAGACGTACCTCGGCAGCGCGTTCGCCTCCGACCCGGTGTCGAGCTTGAACTTGACAGGGCAACCGTTCACCCGGACGATCGCGTACCACAGCTTGGCATCTCACGCGGCACCGCAGTCAATGGCATGATGAACAGATCCGTTGTCAGCACATTGACCTGCGCCAGATCCGGGTGTCGCTCAGAATTGTGAGGGTCGGGCTCTTCAACGGTAACCTCGTTGACTCTGCCAAGTCTGCTCCTGCAGACCTTACCGAAGTGCCCGATCTTCTTGCAGGCTATGCAAGCTTTGCCTTTCGCTGGGCAGACTCCCCGGCGGTGTTCGTATCCACAATTCTGACAGTGGATCTTGAAATCTCCTGCACCGGCACCGCCGGCATTCCAAGATGGCGATTTCCAAGATGGCATCACCGATGACTGAACCCCTGGTGCACCGGTACGCGCAGTAGCATAGTTTCTAAGAAAATCCATTTCCTTACTCTCAACATCTGATTTGGTGTCCTCCAACAGATCCGAACTGAACTCACTCATTTCACACATACTCACACACTTTTCCAAAGTTAACTCAGTAGTTTGCAGCAGTTTGTTACGCAAATTCACGTTCCTTACACCAGCCACTAACCGATCGCTCAACAGTGACTCCTTCACCGTACCATATTCGCAATCCTTCACCCTGTCTCGTAATGCTGTGATGTACGTAGCCATATTTTCTGTAGCTTGATTATGCGTATTAAACTTGTATCTTGTTATAATCAGACTGCACTTGCCTACACAATATGTTCGAAATGCCTCCGTAAGTGGCCCAATCTTGTCTTGATCTCCGAGAGCGAAATCCATATTGGCGAAAACCTTCTGCGCTTCCTCGCCAGCGACATGAAGAAAGATGCATTGCACTCATTCTGTCTTCATAACGACACCTGCAGCAGTAGCGTATATGTTGCATGCTCTGATCCATGTTTTCCAGTTCGATCTTGCGTTGTTGCTGAGGACAAGCTGACCAGGCGGCCGCAAACCCGGCCGTGTATTAGCGGGCGGCATTCTTCCTCATCTGACACCATGTGAAAGTACAACGTCTGAACACTTTGACTTCTGGATACTGAATTCACGCCCCAGGGCTCCCCGAAACCCGCCGGCTAAACTTTCCATGACGTCATCTCATTTACATAATCCTTTGTCCAAACCTTTGCATCTCATTATCATACATTAGCCACAAGCCTATACGTCTATTACGCATATATCACAGATTCTATTCTATTCGAAGCTGAGGCCCTTTGGTCAAAATGTGACTTCTAAGGTCATGCGGCTATAATAACCCTTCATATGGAATAGGGGCATATGGGATGAATGCCAAATAGGGTGACATTTATCAAGGGATATTTACACCATTTATTAGGCTTTCTCTATTAAACATATTTAGGCCTACGGGTCATTCATAATAATACATAACCTCCCTAACCGACCACCTCCACAGATCGACCAGTCCCCTATATCGATCGCTTTATTTGGGTCCCAACAATACTATTGTAACCAAAATTCTAACTCCCTAAACCGACCACCTCGGTCGATTTAGAGAGGTTTTACTGTACCTGTATTCCAAATATCCCTCCCATATTTATTTTTAGATCAGTTAAAAGTGCTAGTGGTGTTTAGAATATGCATATTTTAAACAGATAGATGAATGTTCATTAAGAAAAGCACGCTAGATTTAGATGACCCGCCCTTTAACCTATGGTAGGCATACAATAGCTTATTGTGGTGTTTATCTGTTATTGCCTATCCTGAATTAGGAGAAAGGTGAGGCAAGAACAATATCTCTTTATCTGGAGCAACCTGCATCTTCGTATGTGCATGTTCAGGTTGTTATGATCTACGTGTCAAGCAAACCTTGGAATCTCCCATGATTACATTGTGATGAAGACTATCGATCGATGTTAGATTACCTTAATTGTTTAAGCCCCAGTCACACATACCCAGATCAGGGGCCGGGCGAGCCCCGGACCGCCATCCGGGGTGGTCCGGGGCGATCCGTGGCTCGTCCGTGGGTCATCCATGGCGACCCCCCCTGATCCGTGGCTCGTCCGGCACTGTCCGGGCTCAGCCCCGGATGTTTTAAAATGTTTAAAACATCCGGGGCTGTCTGGGGGATTTTGCGATCCAGCTCAATCCTGCATGATCCGGGGGTGATCGGGGGGTGGTCCGGGTACTTCGGGGGTGGTCTGGGGTCATTTTGAGCCACGGTTTGACCCGGACCATCCCCGGACTATCCAGGACTACCCGAGGCCTAGCCACGGACCACTCCCGGACTGTCCGGGGGTGATCCGGGATAGTCCGGGGGTGGTCCGGGGCAGTCTGGGGGGTGGTCCGGCCTCGTCCGGGTTAGTCAGGGGCCGGTCCGGCCCAGTCCGGGCTCATCCAGGGCCGTTCTGGGGGCGGTCCGGCCTTTGGTCCGGGGCTCGTCCGGGAAGGTGTGACTGCGAGGCAAAAATCGACGAAAACAGGGATTTTATCCATGGCAGTCCAGGACAGTCCGGGCCGTTGGTCCATGGGTGGTCCGGCTCAAAATCCGGGGCTCGTTGGCTATGTGTGACTGGGGCTTTAGCCGCACTCCCCCCAAATAACAGTCATTTGCTTATAGCATTAGAGGCATATGGCGGACAGCGCAGAATCTGTCTCTTCCATGGAGATCGCAAAGCAATGGCACGAGCTGCAAGGAATGTACAGATATGAGGATATGTGGCTTTCGTGTGAGATCAATCAAACATTGTTGGCAAGGATCAAGGCTTTTCAATTTGATGAACGTGATATCCTCATCTCGACTTATCCACGTTCAGGTAGGTACAAATTAGAAGAGTAGGCCTACTAGTATTTTTGTAATACGGAAAAATGCAGTGGGATGTTGCATTTATTGTATAATTCTTCCCCTACTTACCGTCATGAGTATTTTAATGAAGAAATAACAAGCAATGTAATTGGTTATAAGTTGTTAATCAAATGTGATGTACAACCAGAGGGCATAAAGTCGACGAGTTGTGTGACGCCGTTTTCAATTCCCAACAGTCATACTTCTTATATAAAAATTACAATTCAATTTTTAGTTGCATAATTCGATGGTTTTGAGTTTCTGCCTTTTTTTCCTAGAAGAATATATTATGTTGATCATTGTAATCTATTTAACTTTACCTAAAAAAAGATATTTTAAATGGGGTAACTTTGGAGATGTCTGAAGTGAAGACATGCCAAATGAATGTTGGCATACATGTAAAGATTGTGACACTAGACTTCAGCAGTAACAGGTTCAATTAAATTGGTTTAATATTCCCTTGTATGCAGCAACAAGTTGGATACCTGTGCCAGTATCTTATGCCAAGTAGGCCTACACACCTACCGTATACGATTCGTGCACTAAAACTCGCGACCCGACCCGCTTAAAACTGAAAACGGGCCGATTCATTTTTCGAATCACAATCGTAATCGGCCCGTTTTAGCCCTAAAACAGAGTTTTTAGTCACGAATCGCAATGGCTAGGTGTGCGCGGGTAGCGCACACCTAGCGATTTTTGTGCACGAAACGGGCAGTTTTAGATCGTATACGGTAGGTGGGTGCGGATAAACGGTAGGTGTGTACCTGGCATAAGTTAGATATGTAGCATCAAATCTAGATGAGTGTTTGATGCTTTCATCACACAGTGCAGCTTTAATTACCTGTTGAGTACCTTAATTATATACTGATTCATTTGCAGGTACCACCTGGTCTCAAGAAATTACATGGCTCATATGCAACAATGCAGATGTTGACACTGCAAGGCAAGTGGATCTAGAAGTTCGGTCTCGCTTCATTGACTACAGCTTCAAACGTATTGGGACACCAAATATTGACTTCCTAGAAAAGACCCCTGCACCAAGAGTAATCAAGACACATTTCCCACCTCAGTTCTTTGAAACGCAGCGACGGCAGGTTCAATTCAAAACCATCGTTGTGATGAGGAACCTGAAAGATGTCCTGGTTTCAAGTTTCCACTTCTACAAAGATCTCATGTACTTCAAAGGAACTTGGGATGATTTCTTTGAGCTCTTCAAGAACGACATGATGCTGTATGGAAGTTGGGCCAAGCATTGTCTGAAATGCTGGGAGTTACGCGATGATCCAAATGTCCTCTTTCTAAAGTTTGAAGATCTTAAGGCTAATCCCACAAAGTCCATCAAAAAGATGGCTAATTTCTGTGGCAAGTCTCTGAGTGAAGAAGAGGAAAAGGCAATCGTTGGATTCACATCCATAGACAACATGAGGGATCTGAACATTAATTCCGCTAGGGTTGCCAAGACTCCGAATGAGAAGAATTTGATCAGAAAGGGTGTTGTTGGGAATTGGAAGCAATTGTTCAATGATGAGCAGTTGAAGTATGTTTCTGAACTCACGAGAGCCACAACTGAGAAGGAAGGTCTTGTTTTTACAGACCTCCTTGGTTAATATATGAAGTTGATAATGAGAAAATACTGCAAATGTTTTCAGACATTTTTGTTTTGATGCATTTTACAAGTATTAAACCACAGCAATGAAATTATGGTTCACTTAAATAATATTAATTACTTCTGTCTGATGGGTATCACTGGGATAATTAACTGGTTGATTTTGAGTTATCCGAAGAGATTGCATAAAGTAGGATTCATTAGTTGGCACATGTTAAACAAAAAATATGAAAGATCTCTTGTAAACATAGTTACACTGGACACTTAACAGGTTAAACCGTGTCTAAATGTCCATCCGCTTGACATAATGATGCTACAATGAGTCATGTAAGTGAATGGCTCACGCTCGACCCATCACATTTGCCATTAATATAACTGAAGATTTTTTTTTGTGATGGGTGTATTTATGCTGCCCATAACGGTTAAGTTTAATGGCTTATTTTCGCCACTAGGCAGTAATAAGCTGTGTTTACACGGGCGAGTGTAAAACGATTTAAGACAAATCGATTTACATGAATCGTTGTAGTGGCGCATTTACACGGAACGAGTTTGAAGGCGGAAATCGATATCTGCGCATGAGCAAGTCCATACTAACCAGCGCCAGTTTGGGTTCGTCGACGTCACCACGAGAGAGTGTGGGTTCGACCTAGATCTGTATGGACTGAATCGTATTGGTTTGGAACGGTCAAAACTTCTGCTGGGCAGTGAAACCCTAAAAATAAATGATGAAAAAAATATCTGTGCACAGCTAGCGGTTTCAGACTAAATTCTATAATATGCGCTTTTGATCGACCGGAAAGTCAACAAACTAAGGCGTCGACTGCGCATCCGTGTGACGCGCTTAAGCTAGATCGCTTCATCTATGCTACCTCGCAAGGTGGTTTACATATACCGATTTATATAAATCGATTCAGCCCTAAAACGCCTCAGCTTCGCGTTTACACGGCAAATGTAAATCGATCTAGACAAGTAGTTTTATATGCAACTTTTAACTCGCCCGTGTAAACACGGCTATAGTCTTGTGACTTCCCTTCCTTTTATCACTTTCAGTTGCTGTGTAGCTAACTACTGCATGCATTCTTTCTGTTTGTAATCACTCCCACATGGAAGATGATAATGATAATGAATAATGATAGGCGCTATAAATATGAATAACATAGAATTAATTACACTACTGCTACTACTAAAAAATAATGTAGATTTACTAGATCACCTTTACTTTGCCTGTTGTACGCCCTAGCAACATTTAAGGTCCTATCAGGACGGTCACCTTTAATAACAGGTGTCACTCATTGTAAGGCGATGTATGGTGGAAACCAGTGTTACACAGATAAAATAACTCAATAATATAACTATGAAGATACATGTTCGTGCTATGTGGAAAATAAAACATATCCAACAAACTTCAGCTGTGTATGTATGAGGACGTTTTATTCTCAATTAGTGCAGCCATGTTTGATCCTGCACATAGGACTCCTTAGTAGATGGCTGTTACTGTTTGATCAACATTGATACAATAGAATAGGTATTTACAGAATAGGTGGCCATCACTGCTTAATGTCAAACAAAAACAATCCATGAGGCAGTTTATATTGTAATTAATTTGTCACCGTCAGAATGTATTAACATCAATTCAGTGCATGAAGTGAGGGGCTTGGGAGTGGTGGTTGATGAATAGCAACTTTATGAATAACAAGATTTCCTCAATCCATTGTTTGTTTGTTGTTGTTTTACGTCCTAGCAACATCTAAGGTCATATCAGGACGGACAATTTATTGTACTCTGCCTTATGCACATAAAAACAGATAGGGTCTTTGCACAATACATAGCAGCTTTTGTTAAACATTTAGTGAGCCCACATTGAAATCAATAAGGATCGATTAGATTGACACACGTTGATGTGATGGAGGGCTTTGACTACCAAGATAAGCCTTGTTGCTCTAATCAATATTCCGAAGTCAATCGAAGCACGAAAATATTGAAAAACACTACTGTATTTCCTCTTTTTGTTCTTTTCTCAAAATAATTCTTTTAAAGAGTTCAAAGATATTGATGGCCACGGTAGTGTAATCATATACCAACCTCTTTTTTACATCTGAATATTATTTATAAATACAGAAGTAGTTTCGCTGATCCTGGCATCTGCTTTGTCACATGGTGGTCAGTAATTTTGCAGTTACTAGAGGATATAATCTACATGGGGGCAAAACCTCTTTTTTGAGGTGGGGGGGGGGGGGGGGGGGGAGGAGAGGGAGGACATCTCTTATATTAATACTACCATCTGATAACCATGAATATAACTGCAACTAGCAGAGCAAATTATTTATTACCAGAAGGAGAATCCGAAGGTAGCCAGAGAAAGTGGTTCTTTTTACCCTTTTTTATAACCTTTTGACCAGCATTCATCAATAGTATATGACTGTTTTGCGAAGAGTGTTTGTTTGTAACCTATTGTGGCCATTTGACAGAACAGACCATGTGAGCCTGTGTGCAAAATACCAACTACAGAGGGACAGCTTACATCGAATTTAGGACTTGCCTACAATGCATTCAACTGGCCACAGAACCTTAGACCTGACACAGCCTAAAACTAAACTTAAAGTCAGTCTAAAGCTAAAATTTCATTAATGCCTATAATTATGCGGTGTGATACATGCATAATGCCCAGAAAGATACATTGAAACAATTTGGTCAGAACAAAACTTCGCAATGACCACAGTGAGTTAATGAATGAATTTGACATCTTTACCAACGTGAGGTCATATCAGGATGGTTACGGACTTGTAAGTCATTTCAGCATTTTACCGCATTCGAAAAAAACATGAATATGACCATTGCTGCCGACACAGCTGAAAACAACGCACTACTAAGAACATATGGAATCTTACAAAAATGTTGCTTACTCATTACAAATGTTAATTATACATGATGCACTTTGCATGTCACACTACACATTAATGGCACCTTAGGTTAAGCCCTGCCTGTAACCGACGAGTCAAAATCAAAGTATAACAATCTGTACCATGTGTATACTCCTGATTACCAACAGTCTGCATCAAAAGCTGTGATCTGTACCTTGCGTAGCACCTTCGAGGCAGCTCAACTGGAAACTCATTAATTCAGTTTCGCGAAACCAATTACCAGGTAGACTGGAGTTTGTTTGTTTGATGTTGTTTTACGTCCTAGCAACATCTAAGGTCAAATCAGAACGGGTACAGACTTCTGACAGTGCACACTCATGGCGACTTTATAGTGCTGCCCCACTGGGAGACCAGGACACCAGTACCATGACCTGATATCCCACTCAGTCACATTACACTGGACAGGCTATAGAGTAGAGTAGACTATGTTTGTCGAAATAGATGCCATATTGCATCTGCAACCAGGAAATTTGGTAACGGTTTCTGATATTTGGCTAGGAAGCAAATACATTATTAAAAGAACCAGGTTCCAAAACAGCGAGTAGAAACGGAGTGAGTGAGTTATAACAACAACAAAAAATTGTTAAAACCATTTGCAAATTCCTAGACTTAACCTATCTGCCCCCCTCCCCTCCCCCAGGTTCCCCATAGGTGGGCAATTATAACACAGTATGGGGTGGGGTGGGGTGCAATGTACAGATACAGGGTGTAGGTGATTTGGGGATGGAATTGAGAGTGAGTCATCTGGAGGAGTGGCAAAAGATCCCTCATCCATGTCATGGTGCACACAAAACAGGTACAAAAACAACAGGACTCGTGGGTAATTCAACGCTGTTGACAAATCAACCCTAGCGAATCACAGGTACACTTGGAGCCCAAGAACACCCCTGCAAGATTTCTTTTTTCAGCGAGACACAAAATATAAAATAGCACGTGTCAGCTTCTCACGTGGTGGGACTACAGCACTTATTTCACGTAAGGTAACAGGGAATTGGCGAGTGAGTCATGAGATTATTCGATTTTTGATACACCAAGCATAGATACACATACCGTATACGTAACCGGCTTTTTCTGCCGATGTAATCTCGAGTAGCACTAAAGAGGTAACGGTAAACTGTAACGATCAAATTTAAAAGGCTATGAGTTACTTCATTAGTTTCATTTAATGCTCAGTCACTTTTTTTTTGTATGGGTGGCTAATTCCTGTCGAAAATACATGTTCCCCTTTTTTTTATAAAAGATGTTTAACAAAGCACACAAACAATTATTGATATCCAAGACTTGGTGGAATTGGTATGAAACAAACAAAAGCCACAATAAACACTCGCCACGCGCACATCGGACACACACACACAACACTTAAAACATACAATTTAATGTGAGGTCCAAGTTCCTCTTGAAATCGTTATATAAATAAGGAATCAAAATTCAAACATATCTTGAGTTTGGATATTTACTCCGATTAAACTTTAATATTTCCTTCGAATAACTCATCCTTGTAAACCTAGTCTCTCAGATGTTCTCCCTCATTCGTTGCATATAATTATCAAATTAGCATGGGGAGGAAATGTTTATAGACAACAAAGATTGATAGTGAAGTTATTTAAAGCGGCATAGTCCAATGAAAATGTATTAAACTCAAACTTATCTAGATTCGATTATACGTATCCAACTTAGATACCGGTGGTATTTAGATAGTTACATATGTTGTTTTTTGTTGTTGTATAGAATTATATACTAAATCAATTTACTAGAACCTGTTACTACTGAAGCATATGGTGTCAGAATTTTGACATACATGCCAAAATTCATCTTATATATTTTCACTTCAAATATCAACATGGTTAGCCATTTTAATCAGTTATTTCAAACTAAAACAAAGTAGATTATAATGATTAACCTAATATATATTTTAATTTTTTTTTTTAAGAATTAAAAAGTGGAAAGAAACTAAACCATCGGGACTATGCAACTTTAAGTAAAACTGAACATTTCTGGAAATATTGGCTCAGTTGTTCTTTTGACGACTGTTCCACTGGTTGTGGAATTAAGTCAAGTAGGCAGGTAGTTACACTGACCACATTATAAGTCAACCCGTATGCTAGAATTCCACAGCCATGGAAATGGCAGTGACATGCATAACACAATGTGTATGTCGGGGGTAGGGCAGGAAATGGCTATAGACACACGAGCATGATTCCATGTCAAAAACGAAGTGCGTTTTGTGCATGCAGAGAATTACATCGCTGCATGTAAGAATTGACACGGCATATGTATATATCGGATCTTATAAAACACATGCCGCAGTGCCATCAACATTCCACATACATATCTATGGAACTCAACTGTCAAATACCGACGGTTTAGGGACGTACTCATCACAGACCCCCAAAAGCTTCAAACATGTCCAGTCAGATAAGGCGCTCATTTTAACATTTTAAATCTTCAATAATTTTGATTCATAGCAACAAATAATGGGATCTTACTTATACTTTTACATATTAGTGATCATAGCAAAACAGTGTCATATTTTAATGAGGTTGCTTCAATATTAAAATAGCCTGAGTGGGATGTGTAATGGACATCATATAAAATGTGACAATAATTCTATTTAGGCTTGTAATAATTCCCCATAAGATAAACTTGTAATGTTTAGCTGATTCTACATCTCCCACATCACCACAGTAATAGTGTATTGGGTGGTAGCAACAGTACCCCGTTGTAGGGCGCGTTCCCTAAAGGCCCAGTCACACGAGGCCTGCATTCGCTTACTATCGATCCACGAGGATTTTGCAATTAAATTACGACCATCTTACGACCACCTTACGACTAATCACCGAATCCTCTGCGAGCGATCGCTGACTGATCGCCTACCATTTTGTCTTTTTTGGTCGCAAGGAGATTGTCGCTGCAGCACCAACATTCTCCTTACGACCTCTGGTGTCTCCACCGATCGCCGACCGGTCGCCGACTGATCTGCGACCATAGTAGCAGTACTCCCGCATCACACGAGGCATTTTGCAGTTAAATTACGACCACCTTACGATAACCTTACGACTACTCACCGATCGATTGCCGACTGACGCGATGTGGCGCGTGTAAGATAGTTTGTAACAAGTTGTTTCAATTTAGTCGCAAGGAACTCGCAAGCTTTTGGTCAGCAAGTGATCGCAAGAAAACGCAGCCCGTCGTGTGACTGGGGCATTACTTTGTTAGGAAGGGGGAACGGCGTTCCTCATTTAAAATAAATTCAATGCTGCATTCCCTTACTTCTCTATTAGTACTACTCTATATATAGGTACACAGTGGTGTAGTACTGTGGGAACAGCATTCCCTTACTTTCGGAGGGGAACGACATTCCTATTTCAAATAAATCCAAGCCTGCGTTCCCTTCCCTTTTCTTCTTTTTTGTTTTAACGCTACACCACTGCAGCACCCCTCACTCAGCTTCATGGCACTAAAAAAAAAGATTTTAATTAATAAATTCCTGCACTCATTACCAGACGTACATACTATGTACTCGACAACATTAATCTTGAATCAGGTAGTCTCTTACAATTAAATGACAACTTTGTGATAGTGCCATTCGGAGATCCCAATTCTACATGTGCTAGGATGCCATCTACACCAACCAAATTTACCCCCCCCCCCCTGACAAATATGATCAATCGACGAGGGAGAATCAATGGATAAACTGAAATGACCCGCTGAGTAACGCGTTGTCGCACATTCTAATTATGTATCCATACTATGTACAATAGCGATGCAGTCACTGTACATAAATATATATGTGTGTGTATATGTGTGTATGTGTGTATGTATGTATGTATGTATGTATGTATGTATGTATGTATGTATGTATGTATGTATGTATATATGTATGTATATAAATATCGGAAATCATTAAATAACCGCCTAATAATTAAACTAATCCTCATAATTTTGTTTAAAGCTAACCGGTTTACTGTAATTTACCCCAATATCAAAACTGATCTAGTAAAAATCAGGATTTAAAACAAAAATCTATAATTGTTTGGGGTGATGTGGTGGATATACCGCTCTATAGCTTAGAATTTTGATGTTTTCAAATCGGGGAATTCTATAATTAACAACAGCCTTTAATAACTAAAAGCAACAGCCACCCACCCTACACCTCCCTTCCTGATTATAAGTCAGCACTCAAATAAAAGGTTAAAGAACCTTTTTATGGGGGGGCGGAGGCGGAGAGGAATAACCTCGCAGCGTCTACGAGGTTCTACCGGAGGTGATAGGACTTCCAGCCATCAATGAAAATGTATTGACAATAATCGTAATTCTGTCCTTAATAAAGAGACGTATGTACAACTGTCAGTGTCACTGATATTTGTGAAACATTACCCTCTTTTATTAACAGGTATAAAATGTCTCCTAATTGACTAGTCCTTGGTTAGTTAAGCAAAGAAAGTATGCACTGCCAGATTATCCCCTTAAGCTCTCTCTCTATATATACATGCATGTACATATATATATACATATATATATATATATATATAGAGTATAGTTACACTAATCTTACCTGGGTACAGATGATGGATACAGATTGTTTCACCGAGGTACAAGCCTCGGATAGTCGTGGGCTAGGGAGAAGGAAGCAACATCCGGGTCCAGCAATTTTCACCTAATTATTCAGGATAAAAATGAGCTTAATGATGGAACTCATAATGTTTTCATTTTGGCACAAGCAAACATAATAGTCGTGGCAGGGTGTGGTGGGCGGGCCCTAGCCCACGACTATCCGAGGCTTGTACCTCGGGAAAACAAGAGTTATCCATCATCTGTATCCAGGTAAGATTCGTATAACTATACTATTTTACCTCGGTACTAAGCCTCTGGCTACTCATGGTCGAGGGAGACCTTTACGTAGCCTCATTTTTATCCTCAATTATCTGATGAACATAGTAATGTATCAGTTGAAATATTAAAAATTTTGTACATCTCACCCGATCTTCTTAATTGGTGAGTAGGCGGGTTGCAACCCCGCTTGTCTTTTCTAGTCGTTTGTTGTAATGTTTTGCAAACGACCTTGCCGTCTTCCAGCCGGCATGTGAGATGATTCTCTTAACTGAGATCCCCAAGTGTCTCGCCTTCGAGACCATAGCCCCTCGTGTAGAGTGCGAAGCATAGCGTTGTGTATTGACGCCAGCTGATTTGAGCAGATTAATCGTCCATCTGGCGAGCGTGTCTCTGGAGATAGCCTTATGTGGCTTGATGAAGCTTACCAAAAGCTGTCTGGAATTCCGTATTCCTTCTGTCTTGGATATATAAGCCCTAATTGCTGACACTAGACATAGTTTCCTATCATGTGGGAAACTCTTCAAATGAATGGAGGAGAGTGGATCTCCTGTACAGTTTGATTTTAATAGCTTGTCCAAATCAAACGTGGCTTCTTTATCATCAATATCCAGGCCCTGAAGTGAAAGGGCAACAATCGGTTGGCCCCTATGACTGGTCACTAAAAGTAACAGTACTGCTAATTTGTAGACTAGCCATTTGATCGATAGATGTCTATTACTAGGCCATTGTTGAAATAACTTAAATACTACTGAGACATCCCAAAACCGATTATATTTTGGCTTTGGAGGGTTTCTTTCATATACAGATCTCATGAACCAATGGAGAACCTCGTGTTTACCGACTGTTTCTCCATTAATCCTTGATAGAATAACTGATAGTGCACATCGAGCTGCATTGATGGCACCATAACCTAGTCCGTCATCTTCCATCATTCGTAAGAACCGGTCTACTTGGACGATGGATGGTTCCATTGGTTTAACTTTGTGTATTAAACAATAAATGCCCCATTTCTTTAAGTAACTGGAATATAATTTGACTGTTCCTGGTCTCCATGCATGGGAAATTAACCTGTTCTGGGTGATTCAATTTAGTCCAAATTTTTGTAAATATTTATTCAGAAAAGGAATGCCAATAGGGGTGTCATGGATACGTCCCCCAGGTTTGTTACTTGTCCTTGGTGTTGTAGGTTTAGTGGCCCTCTGAGGAATTTTAAAGAGTCTTTCGCTCCCCATTCTACTGCTGCTCGCCAGGGTTGGGTGTTCCACTCTGGCACTGCATGTGCTTTGTCCAGCCTGATCTTCCTGGCTACTCTGCTGATTAGGCTGAATGGGGGGGGGGGGGGAAGATATAATAAAAATTATCATTCCAGATCATAGAGAAAGCATCAACTTGCCAGGCGTCTGGCTCTGGATGCCAAGATACATATTTATTAATTTTCTTGTTTCTACGTGAGGCAAACAGATCTACTTCTGGGGTTCCCCACTTTTGGCAAATTGTGTCAAAAAGGTTATCATTCAATGACCATTCTAAATGATCATGGAAATGGCGGCTCTTAGTGTCAGCTAATGTATTCTGGCTACCTGGAATATGTGCTACTGTAAGCCAAACTTGTTGTGTTTGAGCCCAATTCCAAATTTGTTTCGCTAGTTTATTGCATGGCTTGGACTTTCTGCCTCCCATGTTTCGAATATATGCCATAGCGGTAGTATTATCAGTTAAGACTTGTACATTGAAATTAGGCACTCGGACTAAACTCCTTAAACCTAAATAAATGGGCCCACAATTCTAGGACATTTATGTGATCGTCTAATTCGTCATCTAGCCAACAGCCCCCTGTAGCAAGATCATCCCGATGAGTGCCCCAACCTTCTAGAGAGGCATCGGTTGTGACTACGGTGTTAGGCTCACCCATCCTAATTGGATTGTGTGAATGATGAATGTGATCTAGCCACCATTGAATATCATCTTGCCCGTCCTTAGAGATGGTCATAAGACCCTCAGACTACTACGCCACAAGTTGAAGAAAATGCTATGAAACTCGGAGGTACGCCGTAACCATGGGAAATCTATTAATATTCCCGAATCTATCTAAATGATGATTTGACTCCAGCCAAACATCTCTCCGTTCGGCAACGGGTGGCAAAAACAAAATGGAGGTGCCTCCAAAAATCTACGGCACCGGATAAAAGCACAAATTCATGAATAACTAAGTTAACATGAGAAATAACAACTGTAAAAGTTGGCATGTGTGTGCTATATGTATTCGTAATCCTCCGTGTAAGTTCTTGATCATGTACTTACTCTAAATATCTGGTATTTGTTGGTAAAAACTGCTGAGCTGCTCGTAACGTCGTCCAGTTATGAGCGGAATATGCTAATTGCTGTACCCGGATGTTGCTTCCTTCTCCCTCGACCACGAGTAGCCAGAGGCTTAGTACCGAGGTAAAATGTATATATATATGTACATCCATGTATGTATATATATATATATGTTATTCAACTACACTGCAGGAATTGACTTATCTATAAGTAATTCCTTATACAGCATTCACTTACAGGTCCACACCATATTTATATTGGCTAGTGAGGTCACAGCAATGACCCCCAACTGGTTGTTTACAAAATGGGATTCTACATACAGTCGATATTTTCGTCAAATTGTTTTCTTACCGTCATTAAATCATGAATGGCTAATTACATAAGCCACCTTAACACTGCACCCACCGCAACCCCACGTGACCTACTTATAGGTGGCTTCAGCGGTTCCCCCGGGGAATCCCAAGCAGATAGATCTGGGTCACAAACGTGACCTAATTTCCACACATCTACAATGAGGTCACGTGGGGTTTTGTCGTGTTAAGATGCCTCGTGTTTCTACCTCGCAGATTGATTGTCTTTATTTAATCCCCACACACAAGACAAGTCAGCGGTAGATACTGGTAGTATCATGTGTGAATCATTATGAAATAAACTAAACTGTTTGTCAACTGTTCCTCTTCAATGGTTAAAAACCTGGTCACTCACATTGGAGCCTCAATGTCTTCCTATGAACCTCATTATACATCTTTAAATACTGCATATACATGTAGTTCCAAGCAAGGACCAGACGTTCGTATAATGACGTCACATCAACTGAATCAGCTTAAATTACAAGGGAAATAATTTACAGGGATCAAACGAAACAAACTCCACCGGGCGCTGTCCTAAAGAGCATGGTAAGCGCACCGTGCAATGTACTAAACATTGCATCTTGCATGGTAGACACAAATTTCAAAGTGCAGTGCATTTGTCTTATACTGACCGTGCTATATGCATAAATAACGAACGTGAGGGCTTTCCTTTGTTGCTACTGTGTTATACTAGAGGGTGTTGTAATTTTGGATAAACCTGCATAGTTGGATGAAAACATCAAATTTTCTAAATCAAAACACTTAGCTAAATTTAATCCTGCATATCGAACTTAGGTACTTGTCAACTTAATTTTTTTTTGTTATGCTAGAAAATGGGTGTCCAGCATTTCGGTATGCACGCCAAAATTAATTTGGCAGGTTTTCGTTTAAAATATCCCAAAAGATAATCATTAAAATAAAAACTACTTCAAACTGAAATAATATAGATTGTAATGATCAATCTAATATATATTTATCTATGAATTAAGATGCCAGAAACTGAAAACCATTGTATTATGCAACTTTAACCATATAGCTAAACACATTAGATATGACACATTACATATGAAGGATTGTAATTTACACAAAAAGGCTCGTCCTGTCGTCCATGATTCTTAAACATCACAATCCAGATGATGAATTTGGGGTTTATCTCCCTAAAAACTAAAGACCGAGTCTGGTGCGGGTTTTATTTCTACAGCTGTGATTAACTTACGACCGCATCTTCCGACAGATTCATACAATTACAGTGAATGATCAGATGACACATGTATGTCAGAACGCCAGCATGCGTTTCAAAAACAAAGAATCCCAGCCTGTCGCCCTCTGGCCACAAACACTGTACACCAGCATCATACAACCACATAGTGGCTTCTCCAACCACAGACGAGCCCACGCCTTCACCTTAGTGAGAGCAATTTGATCATTGTTTGAACAGGAGCAGGAGGGAGGGGACCAAAACGTCAAGGGAAATATACACTGGATCTCCTCTCGTGATGATGATGATGATAATAGTATTAGTAATAAAAAGCTTGCGCTTATTTTCAATATTGTAACAACATTAATGGTATTTGCTATGCCCGCCCCCGTCCCTTTAATTAGATACCAACAACTTTGGCATTGTTTATGTGTATATATAAAAGGACAACCATGCCAAACACAATACGCCACAGGAAGAGAAAAGATTAGACAGACAGGCTCTGTGGGCCCAGCTTACAAAAGAACACTTTGCCAACATCATTCTGTAAAGCGGGTCCGGTAGGCCAAACAATTGGGGCTAACACAAATCAAGAGTAAATGCTTTGTAACACTTCACACGAAGGCGTCTTCAACTTTTGGGCTTTTTCATGTAATTTCACGTCGTTAAAGTTGCGGGCCCGCCATAACATATTCTCTTCTGCAAGAACAAAAAGAGGAGGGGGGGGGGATCATTTTAAGTCAGCATACAATTTATTGTCAGAAACGATTTCTTGTCAGAAAACAATTTTTTGTCAGAAAACGATTTTTTGCTATGAGTGGTTTGGCTGGAGCTGGATTTCGAACCCACATTTCTGCCATTCCGGGGCCAGCATTTTAACCATTAGTCTATCTGCACTTTCAGCTGGGGATGTGAGTGCCTCTCACCACGGCTGCGAACACTACTATATTATATTCCATTTGCTGTAAGTGCAATCACACCCACCCGCTCCCACGTCTTCCTACCGACTTAGGATGATTCATGATTATGATTGAATGTGATTTTACACCATGTTGGCAGCAAAAAACATATTTATGGTAAAAAGTGAGTCAATTATATTTTTCTAGAAGCTAACATGTGTCAAAAGACGGTAATGTTTATGTCAAAAGACATAGCTAACAACCAGTACAAGAAGTGATACAGTCCAGCTGTTCTCAAATCGATTTAGGCTTAACATTTGTAAAGAGGTCTCATGTGCTATTTACTTTTAAAGAAACTTAGGGGAGTTGAAGGGGGTGGAGGGGAGGGGACGGGAGGGGAGGGGAGGGGAGGGGACGGGAGGGGAAGAGGAAGGGAATGAAGAGGAGATGGGGCGGGGAAATGGGGAGAGGAAGGATGAGATGGGGAGATGAGGGGAGAATGAGGAGGGGAGAATGAGGGGGGGGGGGAGAATGAGGAAGATAGGGAGGGGCGGGGGGAGGGGGGTGGAGGGGAGGGGAGGGGAAGGGGAAGGGGAAGGGAAAGGGAAAGGGGAAGGGGAAAGGGGAAGGGAAAGGGGAAGGGGAAGGGGAAGGGGAAGGGGAAGGGGAAAGGATAAGTAGGTTTGTTCAATGTTGCTTATTCAACCAGACAGATTTGAGATGGTAGTTTTACTTACTGTAACTTCTTTCTCTAAAGCAATTGCTCCTTAGATTGGATATATACTCGTCTTCGATCTGCTGTTCCAGGCGCCTCATGCTGCCTCGGTAGTCTACACTGAAGTCTGGCTTCACATAATAGGGCACGTTCAGGCTCGACGTTTTCCGCATGATGTGGTAGCGTCTGCAAAAGAGCGGTCCGCTATAGATGTGAAACTAAGTGGCAGCATCGAATGTAATCACGGTAAGCAGGCCGTCCATTACGACGGGACTATACGTTATTACACCACTGACACCAAACAGGGCAGTTGGCGGTGGAGTACAATGGCACTATTCCCCTTTGGCGGATACTACTTTCAATTTCGGCAAGTTTTAGCCAAACTAGACTGGTGCTGCACAATCTCTGGTATAGAGTTGGGACAAGAAATAATAAATAATGCTTGGTTTCCACTTTGCATTCTACATGCAAATAAGGACTACAGAACAGACAAAATAAAGAGTTACCATATGCATCAAAATAAATGTTATTTATCAAATTAATTTCATTGATATTTCCTTAGTAATACTAATAGCTGCTTCAACGGTGACTTTTTTTGTTCGTTCATTTTTTTTTTTTTTTTTTTTGTGACAAGTTTTTTATTCTGTCCATAACGTGTAAGCTCCCGGGAGGGTGCTTGTTTTCAATGCTGGACAGCTGTGATACTGGATTGGTCTGGTCCCGCACTCAGGAGTGTTTACCTGATCTTTCCCGGGCCAACCTTTTGCGGTTTTGGGTGTTAGTAGTTTCTATATTAGTTTTTTTTTAATTTCCAAAGTTTTTTCCTAACTTGTATATGATAACTTAGCCTACTATGTACATCTACGCAGATGACATACGCTATATCAATCTATACATAAAACAATACATATACAGTAAAATCGACCACATCCAAAGATCGACCACTCCCATATACCGATCGCTTTATTTGAGTCCCAACAATACCACTGCAGCCATATTCTAACTCCCTAAACCGACCACTTAAAGTTATATCTAGTTCAATTTATAGTTAAAAGGTGAATTATGTTTAAGACTATGCCCATCGTAGCAGGCCAAGGAAATATTCTGAGTATTACAATCAAATGACCTAATTGTTAGATACGTATAATAATATTACTGGGTGAATGGAATGACTTCAAATGGGTGGCCAGAAGCCCAGAGTGTAAAATTGCAGCTTAAGCACGCATCTCTGAGATGACAGGCGGTGTACTTACTCTGTCTTTGTGAGGCTGTACGGCGGATCGTTGACAAGAAAGGAGCTAAGAAGAGAGAGCAGGACAAGAAAGAGGATGGGTGCAAGCTGGAGGAGGAGCGTGTAGGCAGGCTCGTTCTGTGCCTCGCCGCCCGTCCGGTGCTGTGTGTAAGTCCGGTGCATGTGTTGACGCCGAGTGTAGACATTCCCTGAAACACCAACACCGCGCATTGTTTTGCTTGTTTGTTTGGGGTTTTATATCCTGGCAACATTTACGGTCATATCAAGACAGGTATCGACTTGTGACAGTGCGCAGTCATGGCAACTTCATAATGCCACTGGCACCATGACCTGATATCCCACTCAGTCATATTATTGTAATACTGGGCAAACCAGTCCTTTGCCCTATCCTATTAATGTCAAGTGCCAGGCTAGGTAGTGACAGGTATCAATTTTGTACATCATTGGTTTGACTCGGTCGGGGTGTAAACCCAATGACCTTCAATATGGGAAGCCAGCGAACACTCTTACCGATTCAGCCATCCTGCTCGGCCAGTGTAATGGAATGAGAGCTAAATATAGGCATATACTATTCACACAAATAAAAAGAGAAGATATATGCAGTGATAACGGCCATCTCTGACTAAAAGAGGGAGGAGGGGAATAAGTTGATATCTATCTGACTTGTGATAACTTTTCTGACATTCTCTGGAAGCACTAAACCTATGACAACTAAGTCAGATCTATTGAAGTCAGGTATACTAAAGTCACACTGTAGATATAATTAGGTTAGATGGCAAATAATACTAAAAGCAGATTGCAAATTAACATGGGCTAGTGGCAAGCAACAAATAAGGACCATATTGGTCGTAATGCGAAGCATTGCGCTTGATGTGTGGAGAGGAAGAGACCCTCCCCCCGCCTCCCCGGTCGTCGCGCAGCATTCTCACCTCGCGCGACGCCCGCCTCTCAGCTTTCTTCCTCCCCCTCCCCCCGCCTTGCTTTCGCACCTCACCTGTCACCGCCCTCCTGCCCTCCCTTATAAGGCCGCCCGCCGGCCTCTCTCAGTCACTCGCCTTCCAGCCCTCCTCCACGCTGCCCTTTTTCCTCCACCCACCCACCCATCTTTCTCTTCCTTTTTTCTCTTCCCTTTCAGCTGGTGGAGGGCTCCTCGGCGCCCCCTCCCCTCACATGAACTTTTACCTCTGCTCCGTATGAGCCCCTGTTATAGACTCTCTTGTTCGTTTCTGCTCCTCATGAGCCTTACCTTCCATGTACCTTCTACCTGCTCCTCCTGAGCCTCTACTGTGCCCTGTTTACCCCTCTGTTGCCAGAGGCGCCTCAATAAACGCCTCTGTTTTTTCCCACCCCCGCCTTGCCTTCTTCCTTTTTGCACATTAAAAGGGTACATTTATAATTCCAGACAAAGCAAATAAAAGTGGACCATACTAAGCTTACACCACCAACGACATTGCAAAGTGTTCATATACTTAGCTTACAGTGCGAATGGGTCAGAATGTCAAACCAATATTTAGTTACAATTATCGTTATGAAAAAGGAATTGGGTGATGGACAAAAAGTTGAAAACTATATCATGGTCTTGTGGTGGATATAGATATACTTCAAATTAATTGCTTTTTGTAGAAAGGTATGCCCAGATGAATTGCCTTTTGTACAGATGAACACCCCTCAAATTATTTGTCTTTTGTAGAGATAGACATAACATAAATTAAATGTCTTTTGTAGAGACAAACATAACCCAAATTAATTGCCATTTGAAGAGATAAAGACCCCCACCCCCAATTAATTGCCATTTGTAGAGATGGACATGCCCCAAATCAAGTGCCTTTTGAAGCGATTAATATACTCAAAGATATTCTCTTTTGTACATAATCCACCAGTCACCAGAAATTGGCAGGATGTTAAAGGGGTGAGCTCTAGTACTGAATGGACAGGGAAGAGGAAGGAAGGGCAGAAGGGACAAATAATTAGAGGAGGAAAGGGAAGGGGAAAGAAGGGACCGACTGTGTTTGCATACATTGCTGATCCACTTGTGCTTAAAAAATATATGAGTCAGTCTCATGAAAATGGGCCAATCGGTGGTCAATTGAAGATGTCGGCGTCGCAATTCTTAAAAGGGTAGTGCATTTCTTTGTTTCATATTAAATTATCCTAGAAACAAATAAGGTTGTTGTATTTTCTCGACCTTTACATTCAGGATAAATTTAAGGACTTTCCAACACCTCTGTCAATGATAAACTATAATTATACAGATCTACGCCGACATCCAATGATCGACGCCGACAACTTTACCAGATGTCGGCATCGCAATTCTTAAAGTGTTGTGCATTTCTTTGTTTTATATTAAATTATCCTAGAAACAAATGAGGTTGAATTTTCTCGACCTTTACATTCAGGATAAATTTAAGGACTTTCCAACACCTCTGTCAATGCTAAACTATAATAATTATACCGATTGACGCCGAGATCCAATGATCGACGCCGACAACTTCCTCCAATTGGCCCATTTTCGTGAGGCTGACCCATATATATATATATCAATTGTTCATCACAACAACCGCTAAATGTTTCCCCAATGCTGCTTAGCACTTCTTTGTATGATAATAGTTGGTTCCAAATATATTTCTCTTTAACAATCACCCACCCTAAGCACACATTCCTATTTGTAGTTGGAACAAATTAGGATTTTGTTCTCATCTAAATAAATCAATGTTGAAGGTCCGATTTCAACCTCTTTTATTTGGCGCATGACTTTCTGTTTTTCTTGCTGTAAAATAAATTGGCACAAAAAGGCCCCCTCACAACGTGGCGTAATTTATACACATCCCCTTCCTGGTGACTGATGGTGGTTTAACACCTACTCTGCAACAGAGGTCATGTCCATGCCGACAAATATCATAATCATACAAGCATGATTTAATTTATTAGTTTCGAGTTCACTTAGCCAGATGTAGATTGACTTCAATTTCAACGAAATACAACACACTCTTCACTTTATTTCACTAACTATCAAATTCTGCAGTTTTAAGACATGAAGCCAGTCTTCTACCAAAAGAGACGAGCTTCAAACTGTAGCGAGTTTCAATTTTGAAACACAGTGGCCCAGATGCATTTGTAAATTCTCACTATAACATTTTTGTGCAACGTCAAGAAAAGAAAAGGAAAGGTCCCACAATGAACACGTTAACACATGCTGCATTCAGGAGAATTCTGTGTTCAAACTACACACGGTAAGAAATTATGGCGAAATTATTATCTCAATTTGGCATTAAGTAAAAATCAAATTAGTAGAACCAAGGATGGTAGTGGTTTATCAATAGGATTACAAATTATTTTTTTATACAAACTGTCTTTTAGGATAATTTCTGGGCTTCCTCATTGGGTATTTCTGTTGTTTTAGATTATTTTGTTTCATTTTCTGTTATGGGTGTGCAGGGGGTGCTGTTAGTTCAATCAACAGGGAATTATGAAGCAGCTGGGTTAACGCCTGGGAAACATCGCATTTGTGTATTTAAACAAACACAGAACCTATAGGCAGCCAGCGATGCACTTAAGGACACTGTTCGTTAACCTAAACAATTCAGGATTTCGATTTCACCAGACTGTTCAGCTTCATTACCAGATGTAATCAACACCTACAAATACAGATATCACGTACAAGTTGTCACTGAGGGTTAACCACGTTGGTTGCGTGAGTCCCCCCCCCCCCACCCCCATTTCTTTGTTTAAAATCTCTACAATTCTATGTCTGTATATGCATTTCTTTGGGTTCTATTAAAATGTTACAATTCTGTGTCTGTATATGAATTTTCTTGGGTTTCTATTAATATGTTATTTTAACAGGCACATGCCCACCAATATTTGCTTTTTAATTATTTGATTTGTTACTGGGTTCAACACTCATTGGTTCATACATGATATAATAATAATAATAATAATAATAATAATAATAATAATAATAATAATAATAATAATAATAGGGTACACAAGCTAAGAGACATTTAAATATCAGGATAAAAAGCACATTGCGTGATGGTAAGTTTTGCCTATCCTGTAGACACCATAGTTATGTAAGTTCCCCATCCCACCTCCACCCCAATTATATTTTGCTTACCCTTTAAAAGATCACACATATATGCCCCTTTCTCAATATTTGACCTTATTTATGAACTGAAGGTCCTGAATTATAGACATCCTGATCGATTTAAAAGAGGACTATGAGGTTGGAAATCTCCGAGTGGTTTCTTAAGTCTACCGCTGTAGGCGCTGTGCAAAAACATGCTTCAAGTACGAAGGAACTATGGCAGGTGTCTACGGAATGGCAACCATACCCGTGTCCTCCTCCGATTTTTTGGTTCTCTGTGCTTTCTTGGGGCCTCGCTGCTTTTTCTTGACCAGTAGTTTGCCATTAACTACATATATCTCGGAATCTGCAGGCATAGCGACACGCATAAACACGCCAGTAACTAAGTGAGAAGGGAGTGCAGAGGTTCACCTCCGGGTTGATGTGAGATGCACCCAAAGGTCATCGCAGGTCACCAAACATTGCCTGGCGACAAGTGACAGATAAAGGCTGCTCTTTCTACTTACAAGTTACTGCTTACAAGTACTGCTTGAGTAGTATTTATGTATTCTATAACGGCATATTAACTTGAATGTTATTATGGGATGTTAGTAATAATAGGATGCTATTCCTTATATTAATATATTAATTCGCATAACTTACCTAACTCAGCTTTGAATCATGTGTCCTATTTTTATGAGGGAGCCCCATGGTCAATAATTTGTATTTACTTATTTATTATCATAGATCTACAGAAACCTCTGAGGCTAGAAAGTCAACAAAACATTTCTCGCCAGTAGTAGATATGAAAACAATCGAACGCGTTACACCGTACAGCCGGCATGCCGACCAAACGGACGTGGAGAAGCGAAAGTGAAGGTTAACACTCGAGGCGCCAGAGCAACGCTTCATCAGACGGAATTTCAGTAAAAAAAACGGCCAAATACAGTCAAATAATTAATATGTATCAGAATAGGCATCAGGCTGATCCTGACCCATTATTTGACAACATTTTATGCTTTTTAGACCCCAAAACTGGTTTGGGTCCTCAGTCAGGGATGAAAATGGTTTCCAGCAAAAAAAGCAGAAATTCTCCCATAGGCTTAGCATTGTGAGGGAATCATGGAAAATTCCCGGAAGTCAGGTCTTATACATATCGGTATACGCTGACCATGCGGCATATGAAGTACGTAATAATATACGCTGACAGTGCTGTGGCGTATGAAGCCCGTATTAATAGTAATAGTATATGCTGGCATCTGCACCACATATTAGTATACGCAGATAGTGCTGCGGCATTGCAGTAGAGGCCTACAGGAAAAATCCGCGAAATCACACAGATCTGCTTAGTATAGGCAAAAACTTAGCTCAAATCAACTTAGTGTCTGGTCCTGAGTTGTGGATCTTGCTAATTAAATCGGAACTAGAACTGCTTCATATTCCTGGGCTGAGACTAGCCTGGTGGCTATAGCCCGAGGTAAAATGTACATTTGTTCGAGGTAAAAGCTACATTTGTACATTATCTAAAAGTAATTGTTTTTCCCTCATTCCACTATTCCTTACGCCGTTCTAAAAATACACAGGTCAGGCAAGGTCACCACAAGTATTTAATTTAATAAGTCCTTTGACTCAGGCCAGTGATCAAGCCAATGAACGCTTGGCCAGCCCATCCGGTCATAAAATAACATACTGGTAATTTAGCGAATGAAATTATCTGTGACAGACTGCTAACATCGATCTTTAAAACAACGGACATCCTGCATGCAAGACATGACTTGGGACAGAATCAATAAGCAGGGGTTGGACTGAAGAGACTGGAGGCACTGAGCCCCATCATTTCAGACTGATGTATGATGTAGACAGGAAGGAGCCAAGCAGGTTTTTATCACCA
Organism: Branchipolynoe longqiensis; assembly: GCA_030323885.1. Classification (NCBI taxonomy): domain Eukaryota; kingdom Metazoa; phylum Annelida; class Polychaeta; order Phyllodocida; family Polynoidae; genus Branchipolynoe; species Branchipolynoe longqiensis. The sequence goes on from CM059192.1 coordinate 98,009,535, forward strand.
TATATTGATGATGTCCTGACCACAGGGACATAGTGAGCCACACATGAAAGGGGAGTGTGAGGCGGGATGGGGTACGGTGGTGAAAAAAAGATGAGAAGATTATCAGGCTTGGTTCTCTAGCTTTGTTCAAGTCAAATATATACCTCCCCGAATTTAAAAAGAAATATTTGTAATCTTCAATGTCAATTGCAATGTTGTCTTTTTAACTGCTACACAAATGCACTTAGATCAACAATCAAATAAGTGATTCAAGATGTGGAGTGCAACATTAATGATTAATTCGGATTTCTATTTCGCAAAAACAAACCTTTTTTAACAAATCTATTGACTAGTCTGTAATCCATGCTTTTGTCATTTTTGTTGGTGTTTTTTCTTTAAATATTAAAATGTTATTTATTATCACATGATGTAGTCTCAGGCAACTAACTATTATCTGATGAAAGCACATGCAGAATTCATGAGTAACTACAAACAAATATTTTTTGATAATCAAGTCTCTAATTGGGAAGGCCCAGTGCAACCTAAACTTTTTCAAACTCCCCCCTCCCATCACTAATCATTCTTTTCCATGCAACTCCGAGTGCAGCATTATATCTAAACCGTCGTTCGTAGGAGAGAAGCGAAAGGGGGTCGGGCGGGTACACCAAACCGGAGGTGGTTATAATCTACTGAGTCTACATACCAGATGGGAACGCTCCGCCGAAGAACATGTTGAAAAGTTCTTCTGCCGAAATATCTCCTGCAATAAAACAAAGACCTGTAATACTGAGATACCCAACTCACGCATTAATACTGCTTGCAATGGACATGCCGCAATACAATTGATGTTCTCATCATTTGGATGATGATGATGACGAAGATGACGATGATGATGATGATGATGATGATGATGATATTTTTCTGAGGCGAAAGGTTCACAGATCCGGGACTAGTGGTGCATGATGGGGTAAATGATGCAGTATCATGGGGTAAATGGTGTTCATAATTTCCAAGTTGCGATATATGCCATAATGTCTGATACATATAAATATTACCCAATTAGATAAATGTATTGTGGTGAGCTATTTTACCTTAGTTAGAAGTAACTTTTACTTTATTTGGCTAACTTTGGAGATATTTAAAGTTTAAACATGCCAAATTGATTTTCGCATGCACATCAAAATTCTGAGACCAAAAGCCTCAACGGTAACAGATTATATCAAATTGACCTGGTTCTATGCAGCAACACATCTTTAACAGCTACACCAGTATCTAAGTTAGATATGTAGAATCAAATATAAATATGTGTTTTGGTTTCAAATTGCATGCTTTCAACGGACTATGCAGCTTTAATGCAGCCTTTCTCAGCACAGGGCTGGTAAATTTAGACCATTCATCAGGGGTGGACAAAACCACCTTACAAGGCACAGTGAAAGGGGGAAGAAAACAAGAGAGGAGAAGACAACAGCAGAGAATGGAAACGCCTGGAATTTGGCTAGTCCCAGAGGGCAGAGGATAGAGGGGAGAAAACTGGTTGCAAAGTCATCTGTGGTGCTCCAACGGCCCTCACTGTTATGGGATTGATGGTGATGATGATGATGATGATGATGATGATGATGATGATGATAGTATTTAACATATATAGATATTAAAAAGCGGGACCTACCCTCAAACCCACGCGTGTAGTCGTGGTGTTCGCCATGTGAGTGTCGTGTGCGTGAGACGGTGTCTTCAGCCCCATACTGGTCGTACCGCTGCCGCTTATTGGGGTCTGTTAGTACACTGAACGCGTTGCTGATAGCTGCAAGAGTGTTTTATTACACCTGTAAATTATTTTACTCAGAACAGGGACGTGGTTGAATGCCTAAAATATTCCTACCATTGTGTGGCATTTCGTTAATAGCTGGAGAAAATACATAAAATATTTTAGAATACTGTATGTCCCAATAGCAGCACGCTACCCAATAGAAGCACACCCCCCATTTCAAGATTGAAAGCACACACAAATTTATGATCATATTCAGACTGAATGCACATACAATAAGACAATCCCACTTTATTTCAGAGGCCCGACAAAAACAAATAAAATTCACCATCATATTCAGACTGAATGCACATAAAATAAGACAATCCCACTTTATTTCAGAGGCATGACAAAAAACAAATCCATGAAATTATTTAACTTTGAATAGACTCGCATCCATGTGTCTGCACTCGCGCAGTGCGCGTCTATTGAGACATATAAGGTATGCACTTTTTGTGTGTGTGTAAATAACAGAAATAGGAAATTACAACAACAAAAATGTGAAATCTGAGAAACCGCGATCTTTCTTCCTTGCTAAATTGGGTGAATAACATATGCGGTAAGGTGAAATCCATTGTAATGCCCCATGACCTGCTCAGTCTGAACTCGCTGATCCACCATCTCTTTCATTTCTGATGCAGTTGTGAAGGCTTCTGGTCTGACAGCGAAATCTAACTCACAAAAAAATTGCCAAAAGTATAGGAGGCGATATAACCCAGTTGTTTTTTAACGAAAGCTTTCCTTGTGCTTTACATTGGCAAATAGGTCAGGCATGCTATTTACATTCAAACAGTGCTCACGAAAGCCATGAATCTATATTTTCAAGCAGAATAGGAGTTGAATACATAAGTGATGGTTTCTAACTGGCACCCACAGATGATAGTGGTTTCAGGCGGAAAAAAAGCGGAAATCAAGCCGAGATTGTTATCATGACGGAAAATTTCCGTTTACACCTATATCAAAAATGCCTCCAGGCTGTGAAAAGAAAACCGGAAATCCGCTTAAAAACGGAGAAACATCATCCCTGGCACCTACCTTTAAATGCCTCAGTGGCTCCTGGGGCTTGGTTCTTGTCAGGATGAAGCTTCATTGCAAGTTTACGATACGCTTTCTTCAAATCTTCTTCTGTGCATTCTTTTGTTACTCCAAGGATCTCATAATAATCTTTACATTTACGCACTCTGAAAAATTATTTATTTAGTTAAAATATCAATTATTCAATCATTGTGTGCAGAATTATAAAAAGTAAAAATCCATATACCAATAATTGGGTCTTATATTCTCTACTAATATCCTCCTAAATAGGGATCACCCTTTTTATTGCAGCACTGACACCGAATGGCGCCGTTTCTTATACGAGATGAGGTAGTCCCAGTTCTTAGCTAACACCACTAGTACTGTCTGACTAGAACTACTTCATATTTGGATGAGTTTCAACCATACAAATCTAATAATGCACATTATTAGTCAGCAACTAAACAAGATGTTAGCCACCAGCACTGCAACTTGGTCCGATTCAGTTGCAAAAATCTAGTAGGCATGCATGAATGAATTAGTTGGTGTCTAGTTGGCGAAGCATTTTTTTTAAATTTTGTAAATGCTTTGGTGGTTCACTTGAAGTCGCACACTCCGATAGTTTTGAGTTTCTGCCATATTTTGAAATAGATATATTAGGTTGATTGTTATTATCTGTTACATTAATTGCACTTATTTCTTCAGCAATAACAGGTTCTATTAAATCGCCTAAGCATTCCATTGTAAGTTCTATGAACAAATGCTTAATAAATGAATCAAAATTTAAGTTGAGTACCTAGGATCATATTTTGGTAGGTGATTTGCTTTCGAAAATCTGATGCGGTCATCCGACTATGCAGCTTTAACATTTAATGAGATATCTCAACCGTTCATTTGACAGAATTAATATGTGTAAACTAGCTTTAGATGCACCATGCAACCTGAACGATAGAAAACCGTTAAGAGCTGTATTATCATTGTCATTATATTTTATTATTATTATTATCTAGTGACAAAAAGCCAGGGATTGAAAGTTGCGTCTCACAACAAAAGTCCAATGAAATCTTAGAGGATGGTTGCTTTGTAGTTTAGTTTTACTTTTTTTTTAAACGGGAATAAGTGAACCCGCGGGAGGTCTTTTAACCCTGTATAGCTGCATAATAAACAAATTTAAATGTAAGAAAGAATTGAAAACTACTCTCACTTGTTTACTGCTACCATTTGTTCTTGTGAAAACGTGGGCTCCTTGGGCTCAGCCTTCTTTTCCCGGCTACCAGACCCCCAGCGATGTCGCACACGGGGCTCTTCGTTGTCTGTGGATCCGGAGGCTCCGGCCGGGCTGCCATTTTGTGCAGCACCTGATGCGCCCGACCGGTCATCTTCACCCGATGCTGCACTACCATTGGCCGTCTGCAGCTGTGATAACAGGGCTGCAAAGTTGGAAGCAAACTTAATTATCCGTTTATTGATATTTAGCTATTGTACACTTCAGCTATATATTTAATACATTGCTCGAGTATAAATCATGTTGAAGGCTCTTGATAACTTGGGAGCTCAGGTCATATATGTGTGAAACCACGTTTTTGACGCATGTCGAACAATGAGCAGAGCCAAAGAGTACATAATGTTTGGGGGTATGACATTATAATGTACATTACAGACTAGAAAACAAATAGAAATAAACCTGAAAAAAACCCACATCTCTTTTTACTTTCTACAGGTGACTCCCCAAAAAACAGTCAATAAGTTATGACCTACTACTATGTACCGACAGCGCTCTGTAAATGTCCAGGAATGGTGCTTTTTTCATCAATATTCACATGCTTGTAACTATTTCTGTATGTATATGATTTTGATGAAATTGCAAAACCTAGAACATCAACACATATTCTATCTGATGTTGTTGGATTGAATATATAGTAAATTTGTATTTAAGTAAACTACATTTGTATGATGAGTGTATTTAGTGAATATTCCTTCATTACTGAAAACAGCCAGATAACATAAAATCCAAACATAAACCAACTACCTATTACGTACAAGCCTATAATATGTAAATAGAGTAGGCTAGTCTAGAATTAAGTGTAGGAGAAAATAAAAAGAGGAAGACTCTTACCAAGAAAAATTAAAAAAATGAACATAGATCACTAACCACAAACCATAATCTTAAGAAACACAGACCGATAACTGCCCAGCATTGAAAACAAGCTCAATCATCTGAGCTTATATGCTATGGACAGCATAAACATCCCATCAACAACAACAACAACAAAATGATGTAAATGAAAACGACTGTGAAAACAGGCTATCTTTAATTGGCTCGCGCTTCCTTACACATCGTAGAAAGTCATGGATGGTACCAGAAGAAGCATAATGACCTCAGCTTTCTAACCATAATAATCCAATCAGCTACCAAAGCAGCAAAAGCACTAGCTGGTGACAAATTAGTGTCACTATTAAATACTACATTCATTGGTAAGTCCCTATGCAAATAATGATATAGATCACTGTGAGTGATTTGCTATGAAACTCCCTTCACATATGATATCAGCAGCATATGATTGTTCTTAGCATCGGCATCCACCATCGATTCTCACAATTTGTGACAATGTCACCCATTTTCATAATGCTATCCCATGTCACAAAATATTGTTCTGGAGCAATAAATATGATCCCATGATATTTGTTTTAATGATCACCTGTTATCACATATTCATTTCAACAAATGATCCTATTTTGTATTAACTTTGTACTCAAGAGTCAAGGTTCAATCTACTAGTTAGATAAGTATCACATTATCAAGTAATTCTTTCCAACATCCTAACAATTAAGCAATGTACCATCAAGCATGAACACCTCGTATACTCGTATGATTCAAATCTGGGTAGACATGCATATAGATGTACCGCATTATGTGTAGCAATAGACAGTAATATGGTATACCACTGATAGAGACTTGCAAATCCGTGTGGAACGTCCTCATGCATCGTCCCATAGGAAAGACTTGACCGAGCAGGGCGTTTAATCACCAATGCTATGTCTATGACTATGGGACTAACATTTCAGTGCTCATCCCTGATAAATAGCAAATGGCCCCCATATAAGATTAGCACCATCAGATTGGTGAACATGCTGTCTCTTTTTGTGCCAAGCGATTTTGATTGTATCTGGTGCGATTTTCGAGATATTTTAATTTTTCTGAGGTGTAAAGTGATCTATTTCATTTGGCAGCTGGGTCACCTGACCAAAATGCAGCATTCTGATTGGTTTGTCATGTGCTGTTGTTTACATTTACATGATGCAGGGCATGTGCTTTTGTGTATTTATAACTAATAATTGTCAGTTATTTATCAAAGATAGTGCACATACATCTAAAAGATAGTTTTTCTATATGACTTTGGAACTTTTCATTAATAATTTGTGTTGTTTATTTACTATTTTACTCAGGTCAAAAATCTGCAACTGAAAACCAATAGAGTAACTGTGAGAAAATTAGCCTGTATTTCTGATACATAAACTCTAATAACTTTGCTTCTGCTAGGACTATAAAGTCCATCTATATATAAAATTAAAGGGTTTGATATATTTTAACAGAATACATTTGTTTTGTAGAGGTACCTGCTATTTGAATTTTGTCTGCAAGTCTCTAACACTGTCACTTAATCACTTTTGTTAAATATGGATAGACGCTGCATTGTAGAAGCTAGTTCTAGTTATTTGATCTAACTTTATTTGTTTTAATAACGATCGGCTTGCACTAATGGGGGGGGGGGGGCATTGACATTAGACTTAGTTTAGATCTTGCGTACTCATATAATATATTTACTGTAGTATTTGCTACCTTTTATTTCGTTTTGCGCACTCACTGAGTCACTCGACGCAGAAGTTCATGTACCACAGTCACAGGAAATTCATGCATTTTTAAGGAAGGGAACTTTTTCTTTTTACTCTCGTCACTATTCAAATATGACAACTTTTATTTCCCAATAAAATTACTAAGACAAGCCAAATAAGATCAGACTAGTTAAAAGCCACGTCGCCTAAAAAAGAAGCCTGCAAAGCGTATTCGACTTGTAAACTAGGACTATTAAATAGCTAGACGAGTCGCTGGAAAAGACCTCAATTTGCACAATTGTATACCTGACTAGTTCTTACCTTGTGCCTTCTTTGAGGGAAATAGTTTATCTGCTTTTAACACAAATTTGATTGCTTTTTCCTTATCACCAGCCAACGCTAAGTTTCGAGCAATCGTTAAGCATTTTTCGCTTTCATCCTTGTTGCCCTCCATCTTGAATCGGGATTGGATTGCTGAAGCGCAGCAACCAATCTTGGAAGCTCCTGATTGGTTTAAATCTGTATCATGATGCGTAGTGTTTGAATTGGTGCATAGCATGATGTATAGTGGGTATCTTTTCAATATATTATATCTTCTTTTAGCAAAATATAAACTACAAGTACAACACAATATCATGGTTGAATTAGTCTATGTATTGTTAATTTACAATTTTAAGGAAGTAACCTGAAAACAAATACACTATCAAATACAGAGCCAGCACTCAGCTAATAGTCTAATTGCTTATTGTAGGCTATATGAGTCTGCCGTCCCCTCCCCACCCTTAAAAAGAAAACTAGACAAAAAATACAACTGAATGAATGATGTTGATAATGTGATGACCGTCATGTGATAGTAAACGTTGACAAGTAGGCATAAGCATAATAAAAGATGTGATTTAGTGACTGGTGGTGACAGTGATGAGTGATGCTGATAGTGAATTGTAGTCTGTCATCGTATCGTAGAAAAGTCATATGAATTCATTCAAATAAATTCCCATGATATTATTTATATTGAATGAGAAACCGAGTTTTGACAGAGTTATACAAGGGAGGGCCTACAGTAAGTTAAGCCCTGTTCACACGGGGCAGTTAATTCGAATCATAAAAATCGACTTGTATAGTTTGGGTCACATTTCGTGTGTGAACGCGAGGCTAAGTCGGATTAGGGCTGATTCGATTCATATTATTCGGATTTTATAAACCACTTGTGTAGGTGGTTAATATGAACCGAATTTTATGATTCGACTTATATCGCCCGTGTGAACGCAACCGACTTACTTGAGGCGGATTAAGGACATCACACGCATGCGCAGTCGAGACCTTAGTTTGTTGACTTTCCGGTCGATCAAAAGCGCATATTATATAATTTGGTCTATGAACCGGATAGAGGTGCACAGATGTTCTTTTCATCATTTATTTATAGGTTTTCACTGCCCAGCAGAAGTTTTTACGGTTCCAAAACAATATGATTCAGTCTATACATATCTAGGTCGAACCCACACTCTCTCGTGCCGACGTCAACTAACCGAAACTGGCGCTGGTTAGTATGGACTTGCTCATGCGCTGATATCGATTTCCGGCCCAAGTACTGCCCGTGTGGACGCGACACTAGTTCGGTTCATATTATCCGCCTTAATTGTATAAAACGGCGTAAACTTTTCCCGTGTGAACACGGCTATAGATGTAGCTAGGTTTTCTATGATAATCTCAACATGAGAGTGGTAGTACATAAACGAATAGTCTAGGGATATCAGCTGTATAGGGTATACCTACAATTAGAGGAAAGATTCACCCCATACTGTCAGTAGCCTGCATAACAGGGTCAGAGGTGAATCTTTTATCTACTAATACTATGCAATAGGATGATACACAGGCCCCTAATTGTCAAGCAGGTTAGACATGGTAAAGATGGCAGTAGCGGGTTTAGTACATAAATGAACAAATTGGTTCCATAGTAGCAAGTATAGGAATTGTGTATTCAACAGTTATTGTATATACCTTTTGTGTAAATAACCCTGAATTGAAAAATGGCTGGCAGACCAGTGCTTCAGCATTGACAAAAGACTTATTCAGCAGAATAAACATATTTACCACACACAAAAAGGCCCTATAACTACTAATTAGACCCGAGCAAAGCATTTGATACTGTAGACCATGACATATCTTACTCTCGAAGCTCAGGCACAACAGAATTCGAGCATTAGAAAGCAATTTACATTAGAAAGCAATTTACAATAGAAAGTAATTTACATACAAAAACGGTAAACGATCCAAGCTAAACTCAGTCAGCCATGGCGTTCCCCAAGGTTCTGTCCTGGGAACTCTTCTATTTTTGATCTACACAAATGATATAGTCAACTGTACAAAACAAGATGTCAATACAAGGTAATTATTTGTAGATGATACCAATGGCTTCATAACCTCAAATTCACCCAAACAACTAAAACATTCAATTAAACCATTCCTTTCAGATATATTTACATGGTGCAATGATAACACATTAACAGTAAACCTGAACAAAACATGCTCCACAATATTTTAAAGCAGAAGTACAACCATTCCTGATTACCTAAGCAACATAAAGATAAACAATAACACAATAAAAAAAGTCCCATCTGTAAAATACCTAGGTATAATTCTAGATGAAAACCTCAACTGGGATGAACATATTGATAACATAAATAATTCACAAATTAAAACAGCTAACTCCTTTAAAATAAAACAGATGACTGGTACATGAGGAAAATAAAAAATTACTATACTATGCATATGTTTACTCTAAAATTCAATATGGTATAGAGGTCCCAGATAGCGCAGAGCAGTCGGGCCGACTTTGGCTATTGGCCGCACGGTCACCACATATTTGCCATGGTCGGGTCGATGGTGATGTTCCGCCGCTCTTTGCCTTCTTTTTCCACATATTTGCCACCGCCGGGCCACCGTCGGGCCACCGTTGGGCCACCGTCGGGCCACCGTCAGGCCGTCAGTGGTGGCCCACCACTATATAGCGGCCAAAAATCACATATGTCGGCGTACATTTGAGCGATGCGTCGTAATGTGACAGCACCATTAACCAAAAGGCTTTTGCAATTAAAATGGTGTTTAATGAGCAGTTGGGCCAATCATGGATCAGTGGAAAAATACTGTTGGCCCAACAGCATTTTCTGCCGTTGGTCCAATGGGGTTTGCCACCGTTGGATCAATGGTGGCAAGCCATGTTATGACATGCCAATAGACAGGCAACTACAGATCTCAAGCCTCCCCCATCCATCAAGTGGTAAACACATATGGTTGAGAAGGATGTTAAAATGTGCCTAACTAACAACCATATAGGTGAGGTGTAATATGGTTGCTTTCGGAACAGGTCAGTAGAGACAAAGTCCATATAATACTAAGACGGCTCACTCAGCCTGTATTGTGTAATCAAATTGATCAAACCCACCACTTGGTGTGCTGGCTGCCCAGCCAACATGCCCTAGTGGGCCCTACATGGGTTGTCAATGGGCGAGCTGGGCCCCTCATGGGCTAGATTCCCAGCTTTAAAAAAACAAAATCATATTTTGTCTAAGATATAGTGAACATATTCAATAACTGAGATAGGCCCACCTGGGCTAGCCCAGGTGGGGGCCCACTTGGAGCCTGTGGCCAAATTTGCTGCTATGGGTGGTTTGCCACCGTTGGGCCAACGGTGGGTCAGTGGACAAAACAATGTTGGCACGACGGTTCTGTGCTATCTGGGGTGTATGGGAGAGTCAAGTTATCAACCCTAAAAAAGGTAGAGACACAACAAACCAGAGCCTTGAAAATACTGTATAGCAAAGACTATCTCACCCCAACTAAATCACTTCCTAAAGACCTGTACTTACTTATGGTAACTGACATTTATCAAATATACATTGAAAAATTTGTTTACAAGCAAAAGAAGGGCCTCCTCCCTGAAATATTTGATAATCTCTTCAAAGAAAGCAATCAGGTCTATTCCCATAACACACGGCAGATAAATAACATACATCACAAACACAGCAGAAACAAATATGACAAAATAACAACTGAAAACCAAGGAACCAATATCTGGAACTCAATACCAGTAGAAATTAGAAACCTTAAAACTATGAAAAATTCTGTAAAAAAACTAAAGATAAGCTATCTCAATGCATACTAAATCAATTACCAGTAAAGAATATATATAATAGGACATATAGTTGTAATTAACTAGTCACATAATTTAAAATAGCAAGTGGCTACGGCAAAGAACATAAAACTTACTGCTATTAACATATATGCAAAATAACTACCTATACTGCATATAGGTACATGAATCCATGACATGATATACATATAATATTACTATCATTACTTAGTTTTTTACTACCTGTGAAGAGACGCTTCAGTATCTCATCATAATTATTAGTTAAAAATGTAGCTTAAGTTTAATCATCTGTTATTGTCATCACTTGTTCATCCACATCATAGAGACCAGCTAGATAAGCATCACTTTTCTGGGATCCTTTCTGTTTGTAAGGAATTTGTTTGCATTTATTGCATCACCTCAGATTATTGGATTTAGGATATTAGGTTAAAATAAAAGAATTGAATTGAATTGATAACCGGCATGCAAATTTAGGCTCCGTTCTAAATAATATTCGCATAACGAGTTATACATCCCAAAACATGATTCAGTGATTGTGTTTGTGAATCAAATGCAGTAGTTACTCCCGCAGCACTGTACGTCTCTGTAACTGTGGGTAGGGGGTGAATATTTGATCTACTAATGCAGGTGTGTGTAAGTGTGTATACATGTGTGTGTTGAGAGGGCCACGTCACAAGTATGTGGAGCATGATATGTGTGGTAAGACTTGTGTGTGCGTGTACAGTTATGTATTTGTGTATGCATATGTGTATTTGTGCATAGTTAATATATTATATATACAGTAAAACCTCCCTAACTGACCTCCTCCACAGATCGACCACTCTCCTATATCGATCGCCTTATTTGGGTCCCAACAATACCATTGTACCCATATTCTAACTTCCTAAACCGACCACCTCCCTAAATCGACCACTTAAGGTCGGTCCCAAGGTCGGTCGATTTAGAGACGTTTTAGTGTATACGATTATATACACAGTAAAACGTTTCTAAATTGACCGACCTTGAGACCATCCATTTAGGGAGTTGGTCGGTTTAGGGAGTTAGAATATGGTTACAATGCTAGGCTATTGTTGGGACCCAAATAAAGGGATCGATATAGGGGAGTGGTCGATCTGTGGAGGCGGTCGGTTAGAGAGGTTTTACTGTAGTCTAAAAATAGACATATAAAAGTTATCTATGCCTATTTATAAAACGTGTACACATTTGTTATATTCTATATTCTATATATGTATATACAACAACACTTCTCGAATTAACCGACCACCTCCATAGATCGATCATTCCCTTATATCGATCGCTTTATTTGGGTCCCAAACGATACCATTGTAAGAAAATGAAAAACTCACTAAACCGACCACCTCCTTAAATGTACCATTTGAAGTCGGTCCCATAGTCGGTCGATTTAGAGAGGTTTTACTGTATGTATATATGTATATCGAAATCGACCCCCCACCCCATTCACATTAGAGTATGCATATATGTACTGGGCCTATATATCGATTGTTTTCATGTATTCACACTATATTAGAGAAGGTTAGGCATATATAAGCCCTATTCTTATGCTTACTCGAGTGTAACGTGAATATAAAAACACCCCGTTTCGATCTAACCATTATAAATTGCGCCACATATTCACCTAGTGATTGATTTCCTCATTAACCTAGAATGTCGTTCATTACCTGTCCGAAAGGCGGCGCGACTGTTGCGTTAGCATGGGAGCATCAGTAGGTTATTCCCTACCTAATGTACATTGTAACTAAGCTTACTGATTTCATCATGCTGCGGTAAACGTTTAATGAAAATTATTAAAAGTGTGGACCTTTAAAGAGTCGCAGTATCTGATTTCTCTCTGTTCAACCGATGTAGCAATGACAAACCACGCATGCTCCCTGTCGCCATATTGGAACTAATCTAGGGCAGGTACATTCGCACAGGTGTGTGTACAACAAACCAGTGACCCAGAAACGGGGGAATTTCACATGTAACTTTTCACTTAAAAATTACTGAAAAGGACACCATGCAATACTGGGTATCTGTAGGAGTAATACTATTGATTACATGTGTACACGAAGGTGAGATGATGTATTTCTTTCAATACAATCGTGATTGACCTATTATGAGAGTTTGGAACTTTGTAAGTAATCACATAAATCAAGATGTAGCTAAGCTTGGACAGTCTTTGAGTCTATAACTCTATTCGATCATTCAGTAGACCTAATATAATACCAATAGATCTACAAACCTGTCTACCATTATTATGCATTAACGTTATTCCGAGTAGTAGTAGTCAAATTACTGATTAGTTATCTGTTATATAGGTATACATGTCTATCGTAACCTCTGATTGCCATAGTAGTCGTGGAAGTAGTGGGCCTACGCGTGATTATATTACTAGTAAAGTTAATAGTTATTTGATGAGATTCGGTTTAGGCATCTCACTGTCAAACTCAAAGTGTTGAAAGTCACTGAAACTGAAATTGTGTGTGGGCTATGTAATATATTTTTGAGTAGACCCATCTGCCATTGTTCAGCTGTACAATTAGGTGCATTTCGATATAATATATTATATTGATAATTTTACATGTAATTGAGAGTACTATCCATCAGGTCACAGATGATAAACCATTATATGTCTAGAAACAAAAACGGACCTATAATGGCTAGTATATACAACAAACTTGTCAACATACTTACATAGGTAACCTGTGTTCGTCAGCCTCTGATTATCGAGATGGTGAGTTGAAACAACACAGGTCTATCTTTACCATAACCATTTATGAGCATATCATAATATATAATTAGATCAAAGATCACCCCTACTGCAAGTACAGGGTGAATCTTTTATCTAATATATAATATGCACTTATTGAATTATTCCAGACCTGTGCTCCTTGATTCTGTCAAAATTTGGGAAGAGGATAAAGTAATGGGAAACATTGTGAACTAGCCCCCCCCCCCCCCTCCCCCATGTTGTTTTAAACAGCCCTGTCACATTACGGCGTATGGCGAGAGCGTGTTGAAAACCTACGTAAGTCCTGCGAATGCCGGCCTATGATGACCTTTGGTGACCTATCGGGTGTTTTTGAGCGTATGTATAACCTATGAGGAGCGTACGAGGAGCGTATGAGAGCGTACTGTGACATTCTTTGACAGTTTTGATTGGCATATGGAACCTATGCGTAGCATATGCGATGCGATGCGTAGCATAGCATATGCGATGCGTAGCGTATGAGTAGCGTATGAGTCAAGATCGATGTCGAGACCTATGGCATAGGCTTAGAATACGCTGTGCATACGCTAGGAGTACGCTCCCATACGTAACTCGTAGGTTATGCGTATGCTACATACGCTAGAGATACGCCGGTGACGCAAGTTGAGCGTATGCGTAACCTACGCCGGCGCACCCCTAGCGTACGAGGAGCATACACCGGCGTACGAGGAGAATACATCGGCGTATGAGTAGCGTATGAACCATATGCTCCCATAGGTCGAGATTTTTTTACCATGCACAACAAAATTTGGACGGACGGACGGGAGAAAGCGTATGGCGGCATACAACGGCATACGCCGGCACATGACGGCCTATGCGTAGTGTATGCGTAGTGTATGTGTAGCGTATGCGTAGCATATGCATAGCATATGCATAGCATATGCATAGCATATGGCGGCGTATGCCGATGTATATGACGTAATGCGCCTACGCCGCCGTACGCTCCCGCAAAAAACCCTAATGTGACAGCCCCTTTAGTTTAATGATTATACATTTATCGGGCGCGGTGGCCTAATCTGTAGAGCGCGGGCCTCGCGTGCGGAAGGTCGGGAGTTCGGTCCCCGGTCAAGTAAACCAATGACTTTAAAATTGAGACTTGTCACTTCCTAGCCTAGCACTGGGCATTAATAGGATCATAGGGTAGGGTGTTTGACAAGCAAATAGATGTGTTTGGTATGGTCACTCCCAAATAGCCCATTCTGATAAGAATTTTTCTGACAAATTCAATGGTCCGCAAACCTCACCTTTCTATCTCTATTCATTCAAAAGTTATAGACCAAATTGGTACCTAAGATTAATCATTTTCATGAAAATTGATAACATGGAAACTCACTGATACTCGGTGATAAAAAGTGGTCAAATGGGTTATTTTTATATCAAAATCTGGTAATAAATACTTTATAGCTCTTCAAATACCAAAGTTAGTTACAACAAAGTATATATTTTCAGAATCATTGTCAACTTTGCCTTTGAATGGAATCATATAATTCCAAGATGGTGGGCATAAATCCAAGATGGCTGCCAAAAAGTCACCGGAGATTAGCTAAATTTCCAATATAAAGAATTATACTTTTTATATAGTCATATTAAATAGGTGCTACAAACCATTGATAATGTGAATCCTTCACACTATGATTAATTAGGGGCTCTCATTTATTAATACAAATCCAATATGGCTTCCACAGATTAAAATATAATCAGACAAATTGATGTCCCAGACCTCACTTTGCAACACATGAAATCTGGTAATAAATGCTTTATAGCTCTTAAAATACCAAAGTTATCCAGCTAGAAGGGCTGGAGGCTTCCAATTATTGGGTAGGGATTACTACTACTGGCGTGATTTTGACCAGACAAAAAATCAAACTGTCAAAATTAGTGCGCTTCAAAATGGTATCATTCACACCCCATTTTGAGCAGAGCTAATATCCTAAATCCAATTTCGCAAATGACAAAAAACAAAGAACTGAAAAGCGATGATGACATCACAGCGTGACTTTTAACACATAAGCTAATATTCCATATACGCAACGCGGTATGTGAATGCGGCAAAAAAATCAAACAGCATGTAAAGGCATAGTAGTGCTTCCATAAGTCTGAATGCAAATGCGGCAAATGGATCGACCCATGGACCGATCGGTGTGAATGCTGCAGCGTTTGCCATAGAAAACATTACCTTTGACTTTCCTTCCCAAATTTGCAGCAAAAAACCCCCAAATGGCATGGGTGTCTTTTTCTTTGTTTTTGTTTGTCTAAGGACCCCCAGCACAAAATGTAGACATCGTCTATTTGGGGTCGGCATAGATCTATACTGCATTTGCAATCTTAGCTTTAGCGAGATTGGCAAGCGCGGCGGATTTCCACCGAGGCAGTGTTTGTAAGCGCAAAACACTGCTCAGCTAAAATCAAATCTGGGTGCTAATATGCAACATTTTCTAATCAAATAAAAACCAAAGTTGCTTTAATAGGATCATCTACCCGCTAAGGTGTATAAATCTATTGTCATGCTTTAAAATAGAGTTTATTTAGTGTTTTTCACATAACTTTTTAACCAGTAACCCTATTTGAAAGTGGGAAGCTACCCCTATGATGTCAATGGGGGCATTCGACTGGGCCCTTTCTATCAGCAAGATTTACGGATGGAACGGATGGAGCCACATACACACATCCGAATCATCAGTATATGAACCCACTTCCGGTCCCAGTCGAATAGGAATTTGTTCGGAAATATTTTAATATTCGGATAGAGGCCCAGTCAAATCCCCCATAGTCTTTGCTAACAGCAGCAATCTGATTGGTCAATAGTCCAGGAATAACAAAACACTCTGACCTAAATCAGAGAGCGTGCATATAAACAGCTCTCTGCCTAAATTTAGCATGGTGAGCTTGTGATTCCCAAAATGACTGGAACTAGCACTAACACAGGCCAATGAAATGAACCAACGTTTTGAGCTTGTACTAGTGGTATTTTGAAAGTCACCTATAGCTTTTGGAACATGGGGAATTTGAAGACACATTATTTATCTTCATCTTAAGACATGTTTGAAGGAAATCCAATGGGCGGGAGCTAAGTAATGAAGATATAACTAACAGAGAGTGCAGAATTTTCCTTCGGCGCGCCGTTTTCCCGGCCCGCGCGAGGAGCGGTAAACACCCTACATAGGGCAAGGACTGGTTAGCTCAGTGTCAAGATAATGTGACTGAGAGTCTGAGTGGGATATCAGACCGGGGTCATGCCTCATGTTGTCGGCAGCCTGATTCCTCAGTGGGGCAGCACTATATATAAAGTTGCCATGAGTGCGCACTGTCACAAGTCGATTCCCCTTCCTGATATGACCTTAGATGTTGCTCGGATGTAAAACAACAACAAACAAAGTCTAATGATTATGATTGGACTGATTAGTCCATGATATTTCTATTGGGTTGGGAGAAGCCGAGTACTCTGGAAAAGTTATTTATATAATATATTCAATATACAGATGAACCTCGATCCAACGGACACCGATGCAACGGATTCCAGATCCAACGGACACGATCCGCTAGAGTGAATATCTGAACATTTGCACACTTTAAGAGAACTAGTTATTTTCTGAACCCCAGCCTTCCACCAGCAATACTTCAGTAGCCACCACCAGTGCTTCAGATTTCCTTTGCTTTGAGTCTGAAGACTCTGACTCAGAGTACTAATAGCTACTCTGAGTCCCACTATACGATCACGGCAAAAGAAACTCATCTCTCCACCATGGTTTCGTCCCCCCCGGAAAATGTTGTCGTTGCAACGGACAAACAGCTTTTACGGACAACTGCTCCCCCCTATTAGTCCGTTGGATCGAGGTTCATCTGTATATATATATAATATATATATTCGAATCGGTTCTGCCTGGGATGACTGGGCGAGTATTGTCAAAGTGTGCTCAGCTTCAGACGGGAATCGAAGCCACACCCTTTACCAATGGAAACTCGGTGTCCTATACTTACTTTGCCGCCCCATCAGGTCCTTGCATAAAGTGTCTGAACACTAATAACGGAGATTATCGTTATTTGCCTCTTCCCGCCTATCACTCTGCATCCACATTGATGCTGATAACTTCATACCTTCAACAGTGATACTTACTCTAACTTTTAAATTTGATATAATATTCTCTATTTGCAGGCAACAGTTTGAGCTGTTATGGTTGCGACTCCAAAAATGATCCGGATTGTAAAGAAAATTTCGATCATACAAATATCGACTCGCTGACGGTCAAATCAATGGAATGCAAAGTAGACGCGGCGAAATATTGCATCAAGACGACTGGAGTGTGGGGAGGTAAGTCTGATTCGGACAGAGGAAGCCTGAGACTGGAGTGGGACTCTGGGAGAAAGGGGCTTTATTAGGGAGGTAAATGAGGTTACACAATGTTATGAGGGGTAAAATGTTTTGTAGGTAGAGTTCAGTCCATCTGATCAATGTCCGCTGATGGGGAGAGGGAGAACCTGGGAGCCCTAGGAGGGAGGCTCGGGAGCCGACCCCTACGAAGTGAAGTGGAGTTAAAAAAGAGGGTGGGGGGGGGGGGGGCGTGGTAAAGAATAGGCTTTGAAATCGGACCCCGAATGCAGGTCAGGAGGGTAGGGGAGGAGGTCGGGGAGCGCGCATGCGCCGCTTGGTGATGTGAGCGTCTCAGGCTCCGCCGGTGTGGTGGTTTCAGCGTGTTCCCGTGCTCAGACGTGTCCCTCGCTTCTGCGCATGCGTCAGAATCTAGTAAACATGGCCGTAATCGATTAACACGAACCGGGCGACTCGGGTCATCCGAATTTCAAATAGAACACGCGAGTGGAGTCGACAAATACACGTCCCGTGTGCAAAAAAAGAATAAATTAGATTAATGAAATGGAAATATAGGTAAACTGGGCCATGATACAATACTTTAAATCCTATTTTGCTGTACTTTTATCGGTTATTAAAAAAAAAAGAACAAACTGTCCACCCGAGCGTATTCGATTATTCAACCCGAGTTTGTAGGATGTGCGCATGCGCCAATAAGTGGCTGGGGTGACCCGAGTTGATGCGAAATCCGCGCATGCGCAGAAGCAACGGGACACGTCTGAGCACGGGAACACGCTGAAACCACCACACGCCGGATCAACCACAATTCGGAACTATGGGCCAATGCAAGCATCAAATCTTCTAAACCAATGCACTTATCAATTCAATTCAATTCTTTATTTCAGACTCAGGATTATGTTACTTTCATAATTTGAGCCAAAATAGATATATATATATAAATTAATGTGATTAGGATATATAAGTAATAGTATGAATACTACCATACTAACCAATATCAAAATGTTGGTCTACATACAGTAGTTTGTACTAATGCCTCCATATGGCAGACGTGAATCTGAGATCACTCGCTTCTATTTTCACAAGTCCCTGTATCATAAAATTTTCTGACTTGTCAAGTCTAGTGATAAATTTGAATATCCTAATAACAGCCTGGAAGGCTGGCACATCAATATTGGCAAACAGCTGACTAGCATTGTGATACCTAGGTAGACGGAGTAAAAGTTCTAAATAAATTTTCATTGACATCAGTTGTACACATATGAAATTCCCTGATGAGCATATTTCCCTGGGTATATAACTTGCGACACTGTCTATTAATATCCCTGTCATCTCTGAAGTCATCAGTCATAAAGTGTCCTAAGTACTTGACTTCAGTACAGATTGACAGGGGAGCACCAGTTAAAATAAAATCAGGAAATACAGTATCCTTGTCATATTTTGATTGAATGATCATTACGATACTTTTAATAACATTGTATTTGATATCAGCTCCTATGGCTATGCCATATTCAGAGCATATATTAAGTAGCATTTGCAGTCCACTACTATATGGTGAGAATATTACCAAGTCATCGGCATACATAAGATGATTTAGAAGTAATAATCCCTTAATACATCCAGTTTTACACTGATTTCACCTTTTCGACAAGTCATCCATATAAACATTAAATAAATAGGGGGATAATATCCCTCCTTGACATACACTATTACTGAGTTGGAAGGGTTCTGACATGGCATCACCCCACCTGACTACCATTGATTGGTGCGAATACCAAAATATTAATATCGTGATTAGATAGCCTGGAGTACCACTCTGCACTAGTTTTTCAAACAGTTTTGCATGATTCACTCTATCAGATGCCTTAGAGGCGTCAAGAAAACACAAAAACATAGTAGAATTTAAACTATGATACTTCTGTATAATCTCCTTAAGAGCATAAATGCACATATCTGTCCCATACTTTCGCTTGAAGCCATATTGATTATCATTTGTTTTTAAATACAACTCCAGTCTATTTAGCAGTACACTTTCAAATATTTTTGACATAATACTAGCAAGTGCTATAGGTCTATAGTTATCCTTACTATTAATCCTTCCAATTTCGTCCTTAATTACTGGTACAAGAATAACAGAGATCAGGCAGAGTTCCATGTATGAGAAAGCATGTGAGGCATATAGATAACATGGAAAAAAAGTCTTGAGCTGGCATATTTGAGATGCTCTGTATAAATATTGTGAGCACCACAAGGCTTGTTACTATCAAGTTTTAATATCCTGAGTCTGAAATCAAGAATTGAATTGAATTAGATTATCTACATCCAACTTATATACTGGTGCACTTACTATACGAAGTAACCAGACGGGATGGCTGAATGAGTTAGAGCGTCCGTCTCCCGTGCTGGTGGATCGTGGGTTCGAACCCCGGTAGAGTCAAACCAATGACTTAAACATTGATACTTGTTGCTTCCTAGCAAGGCGCTCGGCATTATTAAGACAGGGCAAGGACTGGTGTGCTCAGTGTCAGGATAATGTGACTGAGTGCGATACCAGGTCATGGTGCTGGCGGCCTGGTTTCCCAGTGGGACAGCACTATAATGTCGCCATGACTGCGCACTGTCACAAGTCGGTACCCGTCCTGATATGACCTTAGATGTTGTTAGGACGTAAAACAACAACAAATAAACTATACGAAGTAAATTGAATAGAATCTCTTTCAGCATAGGCCATATTCACGGCGATATAGGCCTCTATAAGTAAGCCTATAATGCTTGGTTTAGGGGTCCTACGGGTGCACTCGCAGGTGTTGTGTTCTATTATTCACTATATACACACTCTACGCGGTCGCCGATTCGATAAGAGGATGCCACCATGAGTGTGCACTGTCACAACTCGGTACCAATAATATATTACCTTAGAGTTAGATGTTGCAGGGACGTAAAATCTCAACAAGCAAAGAAGCCTTCGTCTTCTGTTGGTTTGTTGTGGGCTTTGAGTCGCGAGGCACTGACTGAGTGAGTGACATTAGATGATCGGTCTATGTATAGCCATGTGCATAAAGTGGCCTAGCTGGGGATTTTCAGGTGGTACACAAATGGAATAAACCTCGATGAAATAAAACGCTATAAAACATCATATATTTTGAATAACAACAAATATTTGTAATATCAGTTGGTACGCATCTGCGTACCTGTGTGTATAACAGTATAAGCTAGACACCTGTTAGATAAAAGAGCCTCCTTGTCCAGAGCAGGGGTGAATTAAAACTATGGATAAATCTGAGCAAAACCTGCTTCAAATAGGAAATATACATACATACATACATACGTACGTACATACATACATACATACGTACGTACATACATACATACATACATACATACATACATACATACATACATACATACATACATACATACATACATACATACATACATACATACATACATACATACATACATACATACATACATACATACATACACAAACACACCTTGTATATGTGACGTCCTATACACAAATAGCCTCAACTGAAACTAGTAATGATGTGTGGTCTCTGTGGCCTAGTGGTTAGAGTGTTGAACTTGTAATCTGAAGTTGTTTGGTGGTGTGGGTTCAAACCCCATACAGTCTAAAACCTTTTTACATTCAACAAGAAAACATTTTTTTCATCTATATGTGTTTCTTATTGAATTATGCAATGTAATGTACTAATATATATTTTACATTATGCAAATAACTTTTTTCCTGATTGAACTACTCTAAAGAAAATTGAAAATACCCCAGTTTTACTCTCCCTTCTCTCACTCACCCAGCCATTTTTAAAACAACAGCTGCCAGTTAGTCCCAGCCTCAGAACCCCCACCCCCACCCCCCACCCTCACCTCAGCACTGACCCAACCCACTTCTGGTGGTGAAGTAGGACCCACTTCTGGTGGTGAAGTGGGTCCACTACTCTTCCCACACATTTGGTTTTATAAACATAAAAACTAAACGAGGTTGTGCTTGGAGAGCATTTGTCGGAGTATGGTTCCTGTTGCCACAAGGTATAACTGGAGACTTTAAACTACATGCGTTATTATATTTTTCAACTGAAAAGTAGCAGGTAAATGTGTAGATAAAAGATTCACCCTGTACTTGTAGGCGGGTGAACGACAACGTAGTGTAAATACGGGCAAAAATAGCTTTAGTATGGAACAGGAAGTAGAATGCCTGTCTCCAGTATCAAATGGGTACTTATATTGGCCCAGAGTTGGTGAAATGGGAGAGAATGCAAAAAGACAAGATGTCGGCCATAGAACGCCGTCGATTTCACTTTTAATGTCTATTAAACTGCATGTTTTATTACATTTTTCAACTCAAAGGTAGAGGGAAATATGAAAACATATATAAAGAATAAATGTTGCTTCTTAGATTGTGAATTTAGGCTCTCATTGCATTTCCCCGCTTTTTCGACAACTTTTATATAGCATTGGCATTCACCCGTGTACTGCGAGTACAGGGTGAATCCTTTATCTAGTAAATGTGAAGATGTATAGGAAGAATTTATCTGCTGATTTTATTTACCCAGGCTATTTCACCACCTTTTCGAAAGGATTGTTTTTCATCCCTACTCTGCATAGGCGTGAATTTAGTGGAGGTGCGGCCATTGTGGCGATATCAACGAGTAAACAACCTGACAATGCATTGAGTTTGTCAATACACGCAGTGCAAAACGTCTATTTTATTCAAAATTAATAGAAATGCAGAACCTTATAAATTTAATATAATCTGTTCGTTGAATGTGTTTTCTATATGTATTCCAATCAGTATGTTTCTATGTGGTGTGGTTTTTTAGAGATATTTCACTTTTTCTGTATGAAGATTGCTCACTGCCATTGACAATGCATTGAGTTAGTTGGGCTTGTTATTGGGTTGTATCACCACAATGGCCGCACTTCTGTTTAGCGTGACGTCAGTGCATACCCTCTATAACGCTCGGTGCTTGTGCACTCGCAGGTGTGGTGGGCACGACGCGCTTCTGCAGCTCACGGGACATGGGCAACCAGTGCCAGTTCATCCGGTACCCGGACCACGATCGCGTGTACCGGGCGTGCATCTACACGTGCGGCCAGAATCACTGCAACGCCGGCCCCCCGACGAGACGCCCTGTCCCACTGCTCGTCACCGCCATGGCGCTCATCACAGTCTGCGCACTGTGGCGGACATAAGACTCCTCACCACGGGGTCTAGTTTTGTTTTATCTCCTTCACATGGATGCTACCGATTTTAGCTTAAATCTTCTCTTATTAAAAAAAAAAAAAGTTGGTTTGCAACATGGCCATTGATTGTATAAGGATTGATATCGGTATTTTCCTCTTTTCTCATCTTTCAAATGGTTGAGACAGATTTTGTAATCGGGTGATTTAGGGATTTTTTTGGGTACAAAATGGTCAATGGTTGAGAAGAGACTGTTAGACTTCATGTATATATGGTTATAGCCGTGTACGTTCAGAAGAGTCGAATTATAATACTGGGAAAGGATTGGTGGTGGAGGGGGGGGGGGGGGGTACACTTGAAGTGGGGGTTATAGAGGTAAACTAAGATTTAAGTACAGGTTATATGTACCCTGACAGATTACCCAGTTGTTAGTTTGGTGAACATTTGACGATTTGTTATTTTGAATCGTGACAATATTCAGTCACCCGAATGCAATCAGTTATGCAAATGATCGTCTGCCTGTCCAAAAAGAATAAGATTTAACAATTGTATGGTTGTAACACCGGCGAACATTTATAATTTTCACCAACATAGAGTTATAAATAGGCCTAAGCATTCATTTTCTATGAGTAGGAGTAACTTCTTTCTCTTCACAACTGACGATTGTTTCTACAATAACCACAGAAGCGGTATCTGGAATTCTATGCACGTTATCAAACAGATGTATACATGGTCTCACCTGAAACGTCCACATATTGGCTCATCGTGAGCACATTCCTGGTTTTAAGTTCACCCTTCCTCAGCAAGGCCATATGTAGGAGGTAGAAGGACAATTAATGATCATAAATCATCTCATCTGGTCTTTGTAGATAGGAGAATCCCCCTGGCTGATTAGGATAGACTGGGCAGGCCATTATATATATGTGTCATGGGGGTGATGAAAATGGGAAATACTGTGCCTAGAGCGGGACTCGAACCCGCATCTCTTTGCATTCCGGGCCAGTGTGCTAACCATTACACCACCTAGGCTCCCTGATATCAATACACTCCCCACGCCTACCTGTCTATGTGGATACTTGCCTGAGAGGTCAGTGCAGACCACTACACTCGTCCCCCTGGAATTGTAAGTCTTGTAATGCTTACAATTACATACATACAGGCAATGCACTAACACATACATACACAGGGTAGGTTCAACAACCATACAGCGCAAAGCTTGTACAGGATCCTGATCACGGCAACCAGTGTCATGGGGGTGATGAAAATGGGAAATACTGTGCCTAGAGCGGGGACTCGAACCCACATCTCTTTGCATTCCGGGCCAGTGTGCTAACCATTACACCACCTAGGCTCCCTGATATCAACACACTCCCCACGCCTACCTGTCTATGTGCTTACTTGCCTGAGAGGTCAGTGCAGACCACTACATATGTATATAAATACATTATGTATATGTATACATATATATATATGGTGGAATGGATGACATTTTGAGTGAATGTGATGTCTGGAATCTTTTAATTAAAACGACTATTTACGATGTATCACCAATTATTACTTTTAATACTGACAATAGTTTGATGATTACCATTGTTGCAAATAACCGTTTGATGAAAAATGTGTTAAGCAATGTATTTAGATGTGTTACAGTGCCTGTGTATAATGGATTGATCAAAATGGGAGGTATTGACATGGAGGTGTCGTTTTACATCTATTTTATTCAGCAACCTCAACACAGAAGTGTATGTAACTATTGCAGATATGGGAACAATAACTAGGTGAATGATCGTTTCAGAAATTGGGGGGGGGGGGGGGTCCCACAATAAAACCCCACACATGTGTCCAGTACGAGCCCTGGCTATTATATTAGGCACAGCAGAAGGACGACTAGTCCATCGGGGTTACCATGGCAACCGTAGTGGATTGATACATCACTCCCGAGTTGCTCCTGATGCTATTCCAATCCCCCACAAGTGGAAGGATAGGGATTGTTTCCTTATATAGTTCTTATGTAATTGCTCTGTCACATAACGACGAATCGCGCTGTCACATTATGGCGCATCGCGCAAGGCCAACAGCTAACATCACTTTCTTACATCGAGATGCGTTGACATTATCGGCATGGGGGGACAAGTTGGACGTCAGCGCAACGTACTGAACGTACACAGAAAGTATGTGCGACGTATATCTAACATATATGAGAGCGTATTATAGAACGTATGGTCAAACCTATGACTAACATGCCTCCAGGGGCCGTATGCACGAATCGGGGTTAGGGCCGTAACCGCGGCTAGGCTAGCTCCACACGGCTAAATGTGTGTAATTGCATACGGATTTAGCCGTGGGAGCTAGCCTAGCCGCGGTTACGGCCCTAACCCCGATTCGTGCATACGGCCCCTGGACTGTATGTTTCCGCCGGCTTGACTTATGACGGACGTAGTTCAACGTTTGTATAACATACCTGTAACGAACGTCTAACGTACATCGACGTATGTCTAACTTATGCAAAATGTAGGCCTGACATAACAGCCACACGTTGTCGCACGTCGAAAGTTTTGTGCATACACAGAACTTTCGCGACCCCTTGATGAGCGACCCGGTATGACGACTAACATCAACGCATACCAACGTACGCATAACAGAGCGTAACATCAGAGGAACGCATATCGACGTAGAGACCCAAAATCACCTACGTTGGCGTACGTTTGCGCGATGCATTGTAGTGTGAAAGGGCTATAAAGGTCCATCGTGGTGTTGTGTATTTATCATTACTCCTACCAGTCTGTGACACTGGTAAGGTATTGTGTATTTATTACTACCCCAACCGGCCTGTCACTAGACACCAGTGGTTGTGATGATCAAGGAACCAGCATTGAACTGAGCAATGCAGAGGTGAATAATTATCAGCTCCTGATTGGCCCACATGGCCAACAGTGCTCTATCTGTGAGCTAAGGTTCTTAAATTTAAGATCAACCCTACCTTTATCGCCAAGCCATAGTATGTACAGGTTTGGTGCTTTGCACTCTAGTGGATTCCATGTTCATGCCACTGCAGATTTATTAGTAATGAGAAAAGCATAACCATTCGTACCTGGCCTACGTCATTCAAGGGGCATCTTTCATGGCCAAATAGTTCTGCTGAACTGTCATTTTGTTAATACTATTCGCTGGCTTGAGATAAATAAAGGCATAATTTCAATTTGATTAATTCTTTCATCTATTTTATTTAATTATATGATTTAGCTTTTAAAAATTCATAAGTGTCTATTGACACATAACTGATTGCATGCTTTTACATTATATGTAAAGGCGATGAACAAACAATTCTCACCGTGAATATGGCCTATGCTGCCGACACGGCGTAAAGAAATCACTAATCAATCTTTGTAAAAAAAGAAAGAATATTTCATGATTGCAAGAAAATATGCCATGTACATATTGATTTTCTGTCCATTCCAAGTGTTCATTCAGGTTCCATTTATATATTACCGGAAGTACCACTAGGATAATATATGAGATACATTTTGTATAACATGACATTGATCATATTTTATAATAAAACTAATAATAATTATATGATTGTGTACTGTTATCCATCATATTAATATGGAAAACAATTAAAGGAGGATGGACAAAAACATTGCTTTGTCAATTATTGGGGTTTTCATATCCTAGGTTATACCAGGACAGGTGATGGGTGACGGCTGCTAAACAACCCTATAGAAAAAGTGTTGGAAATAACCACACGACTTTACAATAAGCACAGATTAAAGCTGCATAATCCGATGGAAGTATCAAATTTTGAAAACCAAAAGAATACATGCATAACTTAGATACTGGTCCACTTAGTAACCATTTGTTGCCACATAGAAGGACATACTAACTCAATTTAATAGAACCTGTTACTGCTGAAGCCTCTGATGTAAGAGTTTTGACATTCTTTCCTAAACTAATTTGATATGGTTGCACTTCAGATATCTTAAAAGTTAGCCATTTAAAATAAAAGTTACTTCAAACTAAACTAACGTAGATTACAACAACCAATCTAATGTATTTATCTCAGAAAATGGCAGAACCTCGAAACC
This sequence comes from Branchipolynoe longqiensis, assembly GCA_030323885.1. Lineage (NCBI taxonomy): Eukaryota > Metazoa > Annelida > Polychaeta > Phyllodocida > Polynoidae > Branchipolynoe > Branchipolynoe longqiensis. Next base: position 98,036,695 of record CM059192.1, read on the forward strand.
ATCGGACTATGCAACTTTAATATACTTTAAAAGTTTAAACGAGAACTTTCCCAGATAGCACACAGCCGTTGGGCCAATGGTCGAAAAATTACGTTGGGCCAACGTTTTGTCCACTGACCCACCATTGGCCCAATGGTGGCAAGCCACCCATAGCAGCATATGCCACTGTTGGGCCAACGGTGGAAAGCTACCCAACCAGCCATAAAAGAATATAGGACCCACATGGGTTACATTGTGGGCCCCATATGGTTTTTCCAAACAAGAATCTCTGGATACCAAATGGAGAAGATATATGTTTCCTGTGTCACAAAGCAGTTACCACAGATGACACTGGAGTAGTAAACCCCAATTTTTTTAAAGACTCAGTTTAATATCATGGAGGTGCATGAACCTCATATTAGATATTAAGATGATAAGACACTAATCTTGGTTAAAAAGCTAAGCTAAGAAGTGATGCCTGCTAAACAAAACCCAGCACTCCTCACTAAAACACTTTTGCAATGAAAATGGTGTTTCATGAGCACTGGTGGGCATTTGTAACTTCTGATTCTCTACTGACCTGTCCTGAAAGCAACCGTATTACACCTCACCTATGGTTGTTAGTTAGGCACATTTTAACATCCTTCTCAACCATATGTTTTTACCCCTTGATGGATGGGGGGAGGCTCTCTAGTTACCTGTCTGTTGGCATGTCATAACGCCGGTGGGCCAACGGTGGCAAACACTGGTGTGCCAACGATGACAAACACCGGTGGGCCAACAGTGGCAAATGCCAGTGGGCCAATGGTGGCAACTGCCAGTGGGCCAATGGTGGCAAATGCTGTTGGGCCAACAGTGGCAAACGCCATTGGTCCAACAGTGTTTGTCCACTGATCCACCAATAAATAATTTACAAAAGAAGATTATATTTTACACCATCAGGCCCGACTTTGAGCCAATGTCGGGCCATGGGTGGTGGCCCGACGCGGGGCTGGTTGGGCCCCGATGGTGGCAAATATGTGGAAAATGCACGGCAATCAGCGGTGGGCCACGGTGGCCCGACGGTGGAAAATGTGTGGCGACCAATAGCCACCGTCGGCCCGACGGCTTTGCGCTATCTGGGCACCACCTTGAGTGTTGTTTTTTTTCATTCTCTACCCATTCCTCAATTCCATACCAATTAAATGGAACCAGTGACTCCATAAACTGTTTATAGTCGCATTTGCTCGGATTTAAACTGGATTGTCATTCACCCCACCCCTACTCTCGATAGGGTGAATCTTTTATCTATGGAATGTCCTGCTGCCAGCACCATGACATGACATTCCATTCAGTCATATTTTGCTTATGCTAAGCAAACCCCGTCCGAGTAATGCCAAGCAACAGGCAATGTATTGACAACTACCAATTTGCCAAGGGTTTGGCTTAATGCAGTCTGATATTGAACCGCCAACCTATGCTTGGCTATCACGTCAGATGCGCAGTCTCCAGATTTGGCGGGAGATCGCCCTAAAATAACCCCAATCTCTTGATTTCCCACTTTTAATTTGTAATCTTTAAAAAAAAATAATTTCACGCACATCTTTCATCAAAATGTACTAGAACGCACTATTTTGTATCAATTTCTTGTTCTTAAAAAATTCAGGAGGCCCATCCCAGATACCCCATGTGGGAGGGGCCAACACCCCCTCCCCGTACTCTCTCTCTGTCTCTTTCCAATGGCAGGTCCAACTCTTCACCCCCTCCCTGTCTCTCCCTCTCTCTCTTTTTCGGACATGCTATTTCTCCTTATTTACAATTTGTGTATTAGGGAGATCTTCCTATAAGAGTCAGGTACCTCTGTACCGTCCAGTTGAAAACCTGGAGTGGAGTGGTGCCACGAGAGCCTCACCAGTTACTCAATGTCGGGAGAACCAGCGCTGACTGTAAAGCCATTGTTGTTGGCTGTTGCAGTGGTCACCCCCCTCCCCAACACCTCGGTGAAATACTAAAAGTAAGAATTTATTATAGAAATATTCTTAGGTCCCCTCCCCAGGATACATATATACCACTTAAGTTAAAAATGATTAATCGTCTCCCAAGAAATCCACAAACTACGGAACAATACAAGTGCATTTCAAGGTAGATATATACCATTAACTTCTCATAGCTGTCCCATGCTTAATTAGTCAAACTTAAGCTGCCATATTTTTCAAATTTATTCAATCTATTTTCTTTAGTTGGTGAACAAATAATTGAATATTCATTTTTAGTCCACTAAACCTTATTTGAGTTTGGTGAGAAATTACCATATACATAAAATCTCTCTAAATCGACCGACCTTGGGACCGACTTTAAAGTTGCATAGTCCGATGGTTTTAAGTTTCTGTCATTTTCTGAGATAAAGATATGAGGTTCATCGTTATAATCTACCATACTTTAGTTTGAGGTAACTTTTATTTTAATTGGCAAACTTTTGGAGATATTTGAAGTACGACCATACACAATTAATTTCGGCAAGCATGCCTAAACTCCATAGGCTTCTACTTTAACATGTTCTATCCAATTGCCTCAGCATTCCCTTCTGTGTGGCAATAAATGTTGAATAAGTGCATCAGTACATGAGTTGGATATGTAGAATCAAATCGAGATAATTGTTTTGGTTTTGAAAATTTGATATTTTCATCGGACCATGCAACTTTAAGTGGGCCATTTAGGGAGGTGGTCGGTTTAGGGAATTAGAATATGGTTATAATGGTAATGTTGGGATCGATATAGGGGAGTGGTCGATCTGTGGAGGTGGTCGGTTAGGGAGGTTTTACTGTATATGTATTATTATTCCTTTTTTTAAATATATAAACGCACAAGAGTACATGTACCAAGAAAGCTTTCACTGCAGAGTACAGGACTCGCATTTATTGATATTTGTCAGACGTTTACATGTTCGCCTCAAGGAGCCTGCTACACGAGTAACATATGTTGCTCCTTGACTTAATAACGGTTGTGTGTTCGTGAAAACGCAGGCAAGGCCGGTCTACTGCCTGAACAGTAGTGCTAGATTCTGTAAAGCGCTAACATACCGATAACCAAAGAAAGATCATTTCACCACCGCTATACAAACCTTCTCGGGACATTATGCAAGTGTTATTAGTAATAACATAATGACGTTTTTCTTTACATAAATGATTCCCCCACCCTGCTTTCTATACGTGATGTGAACAATTATGCATGACTAGAAGAACTGTATTAGTGATAATTGTATATATATGTAATTAAAAACGAAACACAAATTGCTTCAACCTTGCCAGCTGAAGCTCTATCTTCATAAAAAGTCTTATTATTAATCAAGACCTATCCCCCACCTAGGAAAAGAAATAAACAATTAAATAACACATACAATCAACCGAATAACCTTGCTTACAATAATCTTATGAAAAATCAATCTCAAATTGAATGATAGTACATGATACAAAAGACACACAAAATATATATATTTATATATATGCGTTTTTACATTCACACAAATTGTCTCTTCTTTTTTTTTAAAAAGGGGGACACGATGCGATAATATTGTAAAGCAGTAATTGGTTGAACTATCATAGTTTGGTACATTATATCTGTTTGGTCTAATTCAGACATTTGGCCTGTATTTACAGTTAGCTATATAATGATGTGCAGGCCTAGAGTTCTGCTCTTGCTATCCACTACTCAGAGCCGTCACACACAAAACACCCCCTTGTAAACCAATAAAGTTGGCTTCTTTTTCTTGGTTCTGAAGATCCCCAGAAAACAACCACCCCCACATATTCCCCTTCAATAGCACGAGCAAGCCATTGTAGCCGAAATCAATGCATTCTGTGGCATTCTGCGCATGACAAGCAGGTATGCATGTGAGTATGCATGTGAGTATGTATGTGAGTAATGCACCACGATATTTGACCAAAGGAAATGAAGGTATGTAGAAAAATGTGTCCCACGACAGCCAATAAACAATCACGACGCAGGCTTACTCTAAATCCCATTTTCACACACGCGCACACCCACCCACAGAACGTTACTGTATAGAACTTGTCACAGCAAAGAGAGACAAAGAGTACAGACATCACCTTATTATTATTATTATTATTATTAATAGAGCTATCGGAAGTTTTATGGTGATCCAGCCGCACATTGCAAATGGGTCATAACATACATACAGCACATCGTACAACAGTGATTTGTCGGGGTGATACGGCTAACCGTGATTTGCCGTAGGAGGAATATGTTGAGTGCGTACTGCTTACTACACGACCACGACACGGTAACGGGTACAGCAGACGCCAAGAGTCCCACGTGACTTGTGACGTCATGGAATTATACCAGGTTAAAATATTTCATTGTTATTGTTATTATTATTATTATATCATCATCAGCAATGCTGGCGCTCTTATCAGCATCAGCGCCACCACCATGGTCTTTGCTCAATAGCACGCCAGAGGCTGGGAGCGGGTTGTTGCTTCACGGTACAGAATGGGGTTGACGGATCACGTGACAACCTTGGCACTTCTCAAGGCGCAGCTCAGTCTCAACAGTTCAGTGTGGTGCTAGCCAACCACCCAGCCAACATTGTACGCAATGAGCCATACCCAGACTCAGTCGTTAATGCAATATAGATCACCCGACTCTTAATATCAAACCATCCCTGGAATTTAAATTTAGAAGCTTTTGTGAAATGAGTATTGTGAAATCTTTTAACATAAAACATTGAGAGTATTTCGTGACCAATATTAAATAAGAAGAATGATGCTTTACTCCTGAATATAACCAGTGCATAGAAACAATGTAGTTATTGTCAAGTTTATTATTAAATGTGATTGTGTCACTGCTTGTTATTATTACTATTAGCAGCAGTAGTAAATTAGATTGTGTCATTGTCTCAATATTATTATCATTATTATTATGTGCTGTAATTATGGTCATAACCTGTACTCTGTAAGCTGCCTTTCACCAGGTCATAGCTAGTGTCCCTTATGGCTTTTCTCAATATAGACCCAGCCGCACATTCATGACATATATAAAACACTACAATTGTGGTGTGTAGTGAATTCAAACTGACCAGTGTCAAAGATCGAGTTAAACTATGAAATCAATGCACGTCAACTTTAAACACTATCTCATGTAGATATTTATGAACAGTCTGTCAAATCACAATAAAAATACCTATTTGAATACTTCACCATTTTGACAGTACACTTTGGTAGAAACTAACACAGAACGATGAACCCAGATAAACGGGATCATACCAGACAGCGTAGCAAAGAGTACTCTACTGAAACACCTCTTTGAGGTTGGCAAACGCCATTCTTGTATAGTTACAATGCGCATCAACTTATATGATAAATCTAATGATATATATAAATAGACATTACAGCTGACGGTTCACGGTGAAAGAGGGCGGTGTTTGATATTAATGTAATTGTGAAACTCACTGAGAAGAACCGCTATAATTTGACCAGATCACCACATCCTGGCTTCCATCCACAAATCACTACTCATCTATATTTTACACAAAAAAAAGCTTTGTTTAATCATTCATGATTTTCGATGGGATAAAAAGGCCAACTATATTTTGTTCATATTAATGGCACAGTTAAGAAACAAAAGTCCAGTAGATAGGCCACCTTCGATATGTAGCTTAAGATTGAGCGTAATTATGTAATAAGCGAGTTCAGCATCTCGGGCGCGCGGTGGTTGATGGGAAGTCATCGGGATAAACAAACCCACGTGCATCATTATTGTATGACTACGCGCAGTGCAAAACGGGTTTCATTCAAAATTAATAAAAATCCAGAACCCTAACCTTATCAATTTAATATAATCTTGTTGGTAAACATGTTTTCTATATGTGTACCAAGCGATGTATTTCTAGGTGGTGTGGTTTTAGAGATATTTCACTTTTTCTGTAAGAAGATTGCTCACGGCCATTGAGTTTGCCGGTACGTGCAGTACAAAACGTTTATTTTATTCAAAATTAATAGAAATCCAGAACCCTAACCATATAAACTTGATATAATCTAGTCATGGAATATGTTTTCTATATTTATTCCAAGCGGTTTGTTTCTAGGTGGTGTGGTTTTAGAGATATTTCACTTTTTCTGTAAGAAGATTGCTCACGGCCATACGTGCAGTGCAAAACGTGGCTTTGTTTATACCTACAGCGCCGACCGGAAGTCTGACCCGCACATGCGTACGGACAATGCTGAACTCGCTTATTCACTCTATTCAAGCGTGACCTACTTAAGCATCAGAACGAGGCTGAGTACGGGTCGGGCCCTGTGAAAATCGCCGCAAGACACTATTGTGTGCCGATGTGTACGAATAACGACAGAAGTAAAGGAGTAAACTTTGAGGATATTAATTTTTTAAACTACCATATTCATTTTCACATACCTGTTTTCTATCTATTGGCCAATATTCATGAAGGGTGATGATCAAATGCATTTTGAGGATGAACAGTAGTCGATGTCAACAAAGTCGCTCACCCTGGTCGCCAATCTTTTCTTAAATTCAAAATTGCATAACTTTCTTAATATATATATATTTTTTTAATACATATAACCCTTTTAAAACTTTTATTAATTTGTAATTACTAAGACTAGTTGTTTAACGGTGTTACACAGATAACACAAATGCAGAGCGACGCCTCGCAGATGCACCTGGCCTCGGTCTGGTTTCAACATGGCCACGGCGTGAATAGTGTTAATTGGGAACTTTGGCAAATGATTCTGCTTAGGGCACATTAAGAATAAACGGAACATTTGCAGAATAGTCTCCAAAGGTGTTTGCTGACATAACAATTAAACAACAATTAACGAGCATAACATTTTGATTCAATTGTGATTTCCAAATGTTAAAAGTGTAAAGCATTAAAAAGAATCGTTTTCCGGGTGTACGTGGCTCACTTGACGTCGCTCAATGCAGACAAACTTTTTGTGAACTCTCACCAGTCAGCCCAGAAACCACCAGTGTGGCTAGCACCCGCGTTCCTGGCCAAACCATGTGGTACCAGCGAATAGGCACTAGAGGGATTGTCATGTGAAGCGAGGTACCGTGATCATCACAGAAGGCCATACAGGCGACGTGCATTACACTAATAGCAGGGCCGCGTTCAGAGTCCATCTCAGAGGCGCCTCGGTGACGTCTCGGCGATGCTTTTTAGCCTATTTGCATTCAGGGTGCGTCTCGGCGACGTCTCGGCGATGCCTCCCATTTCAGATAGGAGACAAAAAGCGCCTCGAAAATGGCTGCCGTGTCCAGTGGTTTCAGCCAATCACAGCGCAGCTTTTCCATTGCAAATGGCCACCGCCTATGGGGGCGGCCATTTTCGAGACCACAAACTGCCTTTGCCGTTCAGACTAGCGTGACGTCAGGCCCGTCGCCGAGGCGCCTCCGAGACGGAGCCTGAACGCCGCCCTGGTCGGAGCTACACACCAACTGACTCGTCACCCACTCACACAAGCACGCCAAAGGAACAGCTTTACCACCCGGCATGCACCACGGGCACCACCAACATGACTGAGCAAACATGGGAACACTGTTCCAGCAACAGGGAGAGACACCTGCACTAATACGGGCATACGGCACCACCAGCAGGGACATACGGCCACACCAACAGGGAGATTCAACTGCACTAACAAGGGACAAACTCCCAACTGGGGTACACATCTCGCAGCTCCATCAACAGGACAACGCTCTACCAACGGGGATACATCTCCACCGATGGGGACCAATCTCCACCGACGGGGACACATCTCCACCGACGGGGACACATCTCCACCGACGGGGACACATCTCCACCGACGGGGACACATCTCCACCGATGGGGACACATCTCCACCGACGGGGACACATCTCCACCGACGGGGACACATCTCCACCGACGGGGACACATCTCCACCGACGGGGACACATCTCCACCGACGGGGACACATCTCCACCGACGGGGACACATCTCCACCGACGGGGACAAATCTCCACCAACGGGGACACATCTCCATCGACGGGGACACATCTCCACCGACGGGGACACATCTCCACCGACGGGGACAAATCTCCACCAACAGGGACAAATCTCCGTCAAAAGGGTACAAATCTCCACAAATGGGGACACATCTCCACCAGCGGAAACAAATCTCCACCAACGGAGACAAATCTCCACAAATAGGGGGGCAAATCTCCACCAACGGTCACAAATCTCCACAAAAAGGGGGACAAATCTCCCCAAAGAGTGGAATAAACTCCACTTAGAAGAAGTAAGGATCACCAATATCGGGGTAGAGGGGGCTGGCAAAGCTTCACCAACAGGAAGATGAATAACACGACGAAAAGCAGGGAGATACAGCGCCAACAGGGGAGATAAATAACCACCAACAGCGCCAACAATTCACCAACAGGGGCACAGAACTCCGCCAACAGGGAACAGTTCACCAACGGGCTGTGCGGGAAGGGGGTGGGTGTTTACACAAGCATATCAGTTGTAAACCTCAATACCCTTTGCGATGTTTTCAGTGAATATGAAGAGGAGCATCATTCTTGTGACATTTATATCATGATAATTTCAGTGATGAGTCACACAGCATCATGCGCATGCGTGGTTTGTACAGCCACACTTTCACAGTGACAAGCTCAATGGCGGAGGCTGTGGTGACAGTCAGTTCGATATGTGTACGAATTTAGGAAGTGAACAAAAATGGGGTTATGTAGGTGGTTAACCAAGCAGACAGCAGCTGACTGATTCGACTAGTCTGTGAAGTCGTAGACATCTTATCGAACTTTGCCGGCTGGAGGACTCACTCTTGATTACAATGCCCCAGTGTAGCTTTCTAATTGCTGACAGGTGGTATGCGTCACAAAACACTCGGCAGCAGTCCTAATTGGTCAGCCCCAGCTGTCAGTCAGCGTCTAGTCGATCAGTGAACTTGGTTAAGGCAAGGAATCTAGTCGAAGTGATTGCTACACCCAAAAAGTTATTTAATCAAATAAACGTACATATAATTGTCGGTGTGGACATGTGCAAAGATTCCTATAATGGCATCTTAAATTCATTTCTGTGATGCTTTTTAAAAAAAGAAGAAAAGGTACAAAGGACGGCTGGATTAGCGCGTGTGATTGTTGCGGCAGGATGGGTGAATAACATCAATCTAAAATGGGGGGAAAAAAGCAACAAAAAAAAGCGTAGATGCCATGGAAGAAGGAACGAAAGAAAATAAAAGAAATAAAATGAAGGAAGGAAGGAAGGAAGAATTTTAAAAAGGAAGGATGAAAATGAAAGAGAAAAAGGAATGAATGAAGAGAGGAAGGAAGGAAGGAAGGAAGGAAGGAAGGAAGGAAGGAAGGAAGGAAGGAGCGAAGGAGCGAACGAACGAACGAAGAAAGGAACAGTAGATGCCAGTAAAAAAAAAAAAAGCTAAAAAGGAAAACTTCATTCAATTCCAAACAGCACGTCAAATAAATCGACTGGGGATTTACCAGTTCCGTTACCAGGACAACTGGACACAGTTCAGCCACACGAGGATCACCGCAGGCCCTGAACACAAGGGGGCGTTGGCAGTAAGTAATGTCTCCTTTTGTTTAAATAAGGCGAATTTGATTCTACACACTAGTGAGCGTTTCTGTACACCTTCATTAGAGACTAAATAGTATAAATGTGTGAGCAAATGACAACAGAGTCATGTAATGGCTGGTATATATAACCTTTGCCCTTCGTATCCAGGGTGTGAATTAATTACTCCTGGTGCTACACACTAACGACAAATGCAACGCAGGGGTATTACTATCAACTGAAGCACAGCTTGAGATTAGCTTTGCATACGAATTGTTATGTATAAAAATATACTCTGGGCTTAATAAGTTAATATTTACGCAAAGCTGCACACTCCACCATACTCAGAATAACACTCAAATTGCAGGCCTCACTTTGTATTAATTAATTAAGTTTGCGAGACACAACCCACGACTTAAACACTGGAGGACTGTCTTATTCCTCTCTTAATACAGTTATTTCCATCAAATTCACTAGCAATTACCCCGCAATTAGGGGGTGGTTGTGCTAATAACATATATACAGGTTTGTACATAGGTGTCATTTTGCTTCACCGCTTGATGCAGACACTTACATTGCATGTGGTCCGTGTTTCGCGAACAAATCCACAACCATCTTCGCAATTATATTTCTTATAATGGTATTAACATTTTTTTCTTCACAAATGATGCTCCACATCTTTGAATTAATATTCCATGCACAATGGTGGTGGCTTTGGAATACCCTCCGCAGCGCCATTACAATAGCATTTAATAATTTACCTCTCCTGGTTGCGAAGATGGTTAGTGAATGCTTAGAGGAACTGGGTGTGGTATGGCAAGATGTAATAATCTATATTTGCCGCTTCCCACAAATATAGCACAGTGTTTACAATGGTTGTTTACCCCCCCCCCCCCCCCGCCTTTTTCTTCTTGTCTAATTGACTATTAATAATTTGCCTATATATACGTCCAGTCATATAAAATATAACTCTAGTAGTGTCACTTTGAATCCGCCTCAGCCCCGCCTCAGCCTGCGTGTCATACAGCAGTCTGAATACACACCGACAACAATCGCCATGATGAGCAAACATACTGCAAAACCCAACATTTTCGCGAGATTTCCCTTTTCCCCCTAAGAATTTTCGAATATTTAATTTTGAAGCACTAATTAATACCAATTTTGTGCAGTAATTTTACCTGATTAGTAAATCATGACTATATAAATACACCGTTCGAAAAAAGAGTTTGCTTGTCCCAGCCAATTGACAGTAGGCATGGCCAAGCAGAATATGGCTTGAGCTTTTCCATTGGACAAGTGAATAGTTACAATATTTATGACATTTGTTCTGTTGCTTTGATTTATTTGTGTAGTTTTATTACCATAGCCACGGAGGTTAACTGAGATAATGAAGCAAAGTACTGTGCCCAAGTGAAAATTCAGACAGACAAGTGAAAATCACACCAGACTTGTCTTATCGACAAGTGAAACCCTTTGTTTATTTCTATCACCTACTCGCTTATTTATACGTACTAATTTTTATTGGTGTAACAGGACTGTTTCCAAATTTAAAAAGAGAAAAAAAGGAAGTTCGCGAAAATGCCATATTCCACAGGAAATTGGTATGGATTAATTAATTGACTGATGCGATCTGTGTTCATTCTGGTCATTCAGACTCCGGAGTTCAATTGGACATTGCAAGTAGGAACGAGCTTTCTGGAACAGACACTAAATATAGCATTGAACATCTGCGATGATAGCGCGGTGCATTTCTACCTAATATCACAAACACGTTACCGTACAGAAAGCCACTGGGGCACGAGACTTGGGGATCCGCATGGTGCCACGGGAAGGGAGGTGTGCATGCATGTGTGTGTGTACACATAATATACAGTGATAATCTATATATAAATATATTATATAGATATGATAGTATATATAATATAACATATTATATATAAGACATTTTCATATGGCGATTTCAATATCTAGGCGTATTATATATACATACACATGCCTTCAAATATCATATATCTATAAACACATGTGTATGCATACACATATACATATACGTGTGTATGCGATGTATAACGTATTATGCGAGTATAAAGATTCGCAAGGTAATATTACCTATTATTCTTATTATTGTTATCCTCCGTAAGATACAACACTCTACCGGTGGTGCCATCTCGCCCACCTCGACTCCCCCGGATGTTGACCAGTGTCAGTCGCACCGGAGGATGTGCTTTCAATATATATATTATCATAGTATCATACATATTATCATATACATATTGTAATATATTTATATATAGTATATTACATGATGTACATGGGTAATATGTAATGTGAATTCTATACACATATATATATTAAAACATAACTATTTTTCACGACTACAAATCCATGCGTATCTCAGCTGATATTTGCAGAAATTATCATGAATAAATCACGTTATTCAACCATACTACAAATGCTTGTGTCTAGACATGTAATCAAAAGTCACGGCTCGATACAGACAGTGTTATACCAATAGGTATAGACACAGCTATTAACATGGTTGAATAACGCATCAACCGTATATACTATATTATGTGTACACACACATACCGTCATTATATGATATGGGCTCACTCGACATCAATAGGTGTAGCGGTAATAGGTGCACAAAGGTGCATTATAGACAAAACAGGGGATCCGTTTCACTGCACTCGGACGAGAAAATGCAAAACAAAATTCCCTCTCTGTTTTATGATAAATAACATGTAAAACACGACACTCTCAGTCCATGTTTCTTCTCAACGGGAACTAGCCACTAGCCACTAGCCACTAGGTGGCATGAAAGCAGCGACATTCCTCGATATCCACCTCTCACCAGTCAATCACAACCAGCTGAATGGTACAAAAAAAGCTGGCATCAAACATCGATTGAAAAACCTCTTCCCCTTTTCCTCCTTTTTGTTTCCTCTCAGGAATAAACGGTTATCTCTAATATAGATATATTCATTGATTATCGAAACTCTTCAATGTGTTAATGAAACGGATCCCTCCGTGCTGTTCTAAAATATAGCCATTTCTAGGTTTAGATTAGGTGGGTAACAACGATTTGCATGTAGCAGCAGTGAACTGGGGTTTAACTCTTTGGTTATAACATAATGGTGACACGTACATGAGTGAAGTACCCACTCTCCAAAATCCACTGTTGCAATTTCAGTCTTAACAATCTAACCAACCAGATAACACTTACTGCATCTCAGCAACATCTTATTTTCCTTTCACTTGCGGCAACAATAACAAATCACAACAACGCGCAGCGACAAATCGGCACCCTGTTAGTGCAACAAACCCCCGACAGGCGGTCTCCAAGGTTACAGACCGTGATATGCTCAATCATCACCATCATCATCATCATCGCTTCAGTGAGGAATATCTCTTAAGTAGTAGGCTGATTAGTAATTAGCGATTCAAAAAGGTTAGTAATTATTGCACTGAGAGATGCAATTAGTAAATACCAGTGCAATTAGTAAATACCAGTGCAATTAGTAAATACCAGTGCAATTAGTAAATACCAGTGCAATTACTAGTCAGCGTTTTACCTCGAGCATAACCATCTGGGAAGTTAATATAATAGGACCGTGTTTGTACGTAGCACACATCACCATGGTCAGTTCCCAAGTGCGTATTTATCATTAGCATACTGGTACTCGCTTGTATTTTGGTGTGGCAATTATTTTCATAGCAAGAATATGTTAGTGTCGATCAATATTTTCTATATGATATATATAACTTGGTAATTTCAAGAGTGACTATTGCAATGTATTAGCAGACTGGCTAATCTTTCTCCAATAGTTTTCTTTCAACAATATACTCGGTTCTTTGGAAATACGGGCTTGAATATAAAATCCATGTACAGATATATGTATATAAATGCATATATTCATATATACATATATACACACGTCAGATTATCTTGGGTACCAAGCGTAATGTAAGCAATGTAGAGATGACAATCTTCATACACAGACTAAGAGTGAAAATCGTCATTCAAATAAAATAAAATAATTATGCTATATACCTATATATACATACAGTTCTATAATTCTAAGTGTATATTTCAATTGGCAACCTCTATTAGCAGTCGATATATTGCTATTCCTTTATATATATAAAACAGAAGTGTTCCAGTGTATTACATGCTCTCTATCCATATTGATTCCACAATTGGCTGCATACCCTATTGTCACCCCTTGTCTTAAACGGGAGCTTCCACTACGTCACAGATAGCCTGATACCCTTTATTATCCATATTGTTGAGTAGACCTACACACTGCAGATTAACAGGTGAGAAGCCTCAGGCTAAGATTCCATATATGCGCATGCATCACCGTAAGCCTGTGTACACGATGGTGCTGCGACTAAGGTGTGTGTTTTGCATGACTTCATATATATACTTACGCATTACTCCACATATCGCTCAGTACATGGAGCAATTCAATTTGATGCGTTCCGCACAATGCTTGTAGACATATGGAATCACGCCCATTCATATACTCATTCCGCCTTTTAACTACATGATGCACCACGTCAACCAATATGCATATATGGCATCCTAACTTCATGCTGAACTGTGATGATTGTCCTCCCAATATATATATACCGTATATGTCTCAATAGACGTGCACTGCGCAAGTGCAGACACATTAAAGAATTTAATGAAGAAGTTAAAAAATTTCATGGATTTGTTTTTGTCATGCCTCTGAAATAAAGTGGGATTGCCTTATTTTTTGTGCATTCAGTCTGAATATGATCATAAATTTGTCCGTGCTTTCAATGTAGAAATGGGGGGGGGGGAGCTTCTATTGGGTAGCGTGCTTCTATTGGGACATATATGTTATATATATATGCATGTGTGTGACGCATGCATTATACAAGAATAAATTGTAGGGGAACAACGTGTTATTATTATTCCTCCTTACACGCTTTGGTGGAGTGCTTCCCCCAACCCACCCACCTCTGGTGGGGTTGAATGTATTTGGGTGGCCCCCTTGCGCCTCACACACAGGCTATATACTGCACTCTTGACTCCATCTGTCTCTCTATATATATGGAGAGAGAGAGAGTCAAAAGCGCAGTGGTGCCATGACAGCCAAAGAGCGAAACTCACTTCAGAAGAGATTCACTGAGAGACTACTCGTCGCTATGCAAACAGGTTGCAGCAGGTGAACATTGCCACCGCAAGCTGTAAGTATCAACTAGGAGATGTCCGGCATTGTGAGTGGTGCCGAGGGTGCTTTGTTCAGTTGTGAGACACTGACACACACACACACACACAAGCCTCACTGACGGTCTTCAAATTCAACACAGGTCTGCAATCACAATCCAGACATGGTCAACTGTTCGGGGAAACCTGTGGCATTCACACACTAAGTGGTGGGTGTGGACGAGCCACTGTGGTAATTAATCATAAGTTGACCCATCAGCTGTGTAGTGTCCTATAGCAACATCACATGGTAGTAGTCATGGTTACAAGCCACTCACTCCCATCGTCACACTTGTATATTACTACACTGAGTATTAGCGCAAAATGGAACACAATATCCTTCCGCTTGTACTACAGGGACATTGTTCCGTCACCCACTCTGAAACTTTACAGTGCTTTTGGCCTGGGTGACGGTGTCACAGTGCCACCGGCGATACCGGCTCTCACTAAGATATCTTCGCTATGGCAAAGAAACAACCTTTTCAAACCAATCAGAAACCAAATCGCCTCTCTTCCATACTATGCTGACAAATAATACATGTTTTTAAAAGAAAGAAAAAAGAATCAACCAAGAGACAGAAAGCACACACACACACAAAATAAACAATAACTAGTTGTACACCTCCCCCCACCCACCACAACAAACAACCAATGAGATTACTGATAAGCATTCAGAGATTATCGCTAGTTAGCACCTGCCTGGGAGTGAGGGTGTCATCACGTCGATAAATGCACTTGGCAATACAATAAATACTTCAAGGATACATGTATAAATGATATATAATAACAGTATCACGCAATAGTACGTGCATCTATACAGATGTGGTACGATATCACTGTGGTGTGTGTAGTTGCAGTGGTTAGTGGTTAGCAGTTATATTACAGATATATTTACAGTTGTATTACAGTTGTAACGAAGCACCAAGCGTGAACGATCTCCAAATATTCCTCCATGCCCCTCCCCTTTTTTCCCCCCCGTCTCCCTTTTCCATCACAAAACTTCAAACAGCAATCAGAGAAACACTAGATAGCCGCTCACCACAACGGAGTTACTGAACCAATCAGGAAACGAAGATTAAATGTGCCAACCTGGAAAAATGGGCATCTAGTCAAACCAACATTCAGAAAATAAAGATAATCATTTAAAAACACACACACACAATATAAAGGAACAGAACATTACGCGTATCTCTAATAGTAAATAAGGTCATATGAAAATAGTGGGAGACTTTGCTTTGATAATGGTTTAACAAGGTGCATCTGACAATACAAATTTTTGGAAGCATACATCGCGATGCTGAAAAAACCCAGGTTTGACAAAACGAATAGAAAATGCAAAACAATGCATTCAAATAATATATATATATAGTATACAGATATAGCACATATATAGTTAGGACCTTAGGAAAACACCTGTTATCCATCATCTGTACCCAGGTAAGATTTGTATAACTATACTATTTTACCTCGGTACTACGACTCTGGCTACTCATAGCCCAGGGAGAATTTTACGTAATCTCCCTTTTTTTTTTTATCCTTTTATACTTTAATATTGTAACCATACTATGTTGTTAGTGCAAAATTTTAATTTTGTTTCTCACCTGTCTTTAGTTGGTGAGTAGACGAGTCGCCAGGCTGCTTGGTTTTTCTAGTCGTTTGTTGTAATGTTTTGCAAATGATCTAGCCGTCTTCCACCCAGCGTGTGCAAGGATTCTCTTGACCGAGATTCCTAATTGTCTTGGCTTGGAAACCATAGCTCCACTCGTTGAGTGGGACGTGTAGCGTCCAGTATTGACGCCTGCCTGTTTAAGCACCTTGATGGTCCATCTTGCGAGTGTGTCTCTCGAGATAGCTTTATGTGGATTAATAAAGCTGATTAGTAGCTGTCTGGAATTCCTAATTCCGTGTTACTTGGATATATACGCCATAATGGCTGAAAGTACACATATCCGTTTATCTTCCGGAAAACTATTTACATGAACTGTGGACAGTGGGTCCCCTGTGCGATTCGACTTTAGTAATGTCTCTAAATCGAATGTTGCCTCATCCTTATCTATTTCTAGTCCATCCACTGAGAGTGTCCCTTCACTAGCAGTAACAGCACTGCTAACTTAAATCCTAGTTCCTTCATTGATAGATGTCTATTGCTAGGCTATGACTTGAATAACTTAAATACTATCGACACATCACAAAACCTATTATATTTGGGTTTGTGTTGGTTTCTTTCATACACCGATCTAATGAACCAGTGTACCAACTGATGTTTTCCAATTGTTTGTCCTTCTATTCTTGGTAGAATAATTGAGAGCGCACATCTTGCTGCATTAATTGCACCAAATCCTCTCTATGAGCCCCCCAGCCTTCTAATGAAGCGTCTGTTGTAACTGTAGTGTTGGGCTCTCCCATTCTAATGGGGTTGGGTGATTTGTTAATGTGTAAAAGCAACCAAATTATATCATCTCTGCCTTCTGGCGAAACTGTCATGGGCCACTCAAAGTTTCCTTTTGTGCGTGCCAATGCCAAGTTCTTATCTATCTCTAGAGATTAAATATGAGCTTTGCCATAGAGAATGGCTGGCATTCATGCTATCATAATTCCTATCAATACTGCGACTTGTCGTATCTTTGGTTTGTTCAAATTTAATAAATGATTTGCTGTTGTAAATTTATCAACTTTTTGTTCTGTTAATGAAATGGTCATTTCTGTAGTGTCAATAAAGAATCCCAGAAACTTCAACTTGTTTGTTGGTGTTAGTACTGATTTAGTTTCATGTATATAGAAACCTAATTTTGTAAATGTTTCACATAATTTGTCTACTGCTGTCTGGTATTGTTGTTGTGTTTGTGCAACAATAAATGAATCATCAATATATGGAAACATAATATGTCCTTCCCTAGCCATCTGGTGAAAAATTGGTTTATGTAACCTTGTGAACATGCGTGGACAGCAAGCTAGTCCATTTGGCATACACGTGAACTCACATAGTTCGCTGTTCCAACTAAATCTGAGATATTTCCAATCAAGTTTATAGATAGGTACTGTGTAGTATACATCTTTAAGATCCACCCTGGCTAGTCAGGAGCCTTGCGTTACTAAATCTCTTGCTGTGTCTAAGGAAAACATTTTTAAATGTTTATATTCTACAAATTTGTTAAATAATGTTAAATCTAAAATTAGTCTTACATCTCCATTTGGTTTGGGTCGCAAGAAAATATTAGAGATGAATTCCCCAGTTCTATAATGCCCTTTTCACAAAATTTAATGACTTGATTGTCTAATGCTTCGCGTTCTGAACCGTGAAATCGGTAAGGGAAAGATATACTATTTTGAATAGGTTCTCCTGTCAAGGGGATTCTTGAATAGGTTCTCTTGTCAAGGGCCTCCTCGTTGGCCAGTTCTTCAGCTTCGAAAATCCTGTCTCATCTTCTTGAAGCTAACCAGTCCTTGTCCTATCCTAATAATGCCAAGCGTGAGGCTAGGAAGCGACAAGTATCAATTTTTAAGTCATTGGTTTGACTCGACCAGGGTTCGAACCCACTTCTGATGAGGGCTCTTTCTGTTTGTGTTTGTGCGCAGACACTACTACTTCCTCCTCTGACTCGTCGTCAGACAAGGCCTGATCCTCTGAGATGTCCTCCCACTCAGATTCTTCAGAATCCAGTGCAACGTTCACTCTCTTTTTCTTTGTGGCCGCCACTCTGGAAGGAAGCATCTCCTCCATCTTTTGTTGAACAAGTCTCGCGACTTACTCATCCAGGTCAGCTGGGCCGGGGCCGGTATCATACCCCCCCCCCCACCTTGTCCGAATCTCTTTGTTCTGGCGAGGGCGACCTTTGTATCTGTGCCGGCGGTGCGCAGTCTTCATCTTCACTGAGCGCATGAGATGCCTCTGCCTTACTCCGCTTTGTAGCCATGGCTCGGAGACTGAGTAAAAACAAAAACCAATAGTTAGGCATTGTTAAGGGCTGAATATCACACTGATAATTAGAGTATAATTATACTAGGTGTGTATTATGGCGTTATAACAGTTTTTAATGCAGGCGTATGGCTAATAGACAGTCGCAGGATGATGGTATGGGAAACCAACCGATCCAAACGAGGGATAGGGAGGGACCAGTGTAGCGGTACCCTCCAACACTCTAAGTACATATAAACTTGTCTCACCTGTGGCTTTCTTCGCCAACAAGTTCAAGAAAATACTATAGGACTCAGAGGTGCGCCTTAACGAGAATAACAATTGGGGAATCTTAACGAAACCCAGGAATAAATCCTAGCTATGTAAGTGGCTCCTGCCACACATCTCACCGTTCGGCAAGGGGCGGCTTCATTAATAACCGAATAATGGATGCATTGTTCTAACGATCATTAGTAATACGATCGAAACTAAGCTGTAAAACAGTGATAACCTATCGAAAAGTTTAAAAAAACTTTGTATGTGAATGCTAACATGAACTGAACCAACGTATTGATTTTGAAAGATACTAACCTGGTTGGTTTTCTAGTTAATGTAGAAAAACTTCCGGAGCTGCTCACACACGTCCTCCTGCTGTGAGCTGATTATGCTAATTCCTGGACCAGGATGTGCTTCCTTCTCCCTGGGCTACGAGTAGCCAGAGGCGTAGTACCGATGTAAAATATATATATATACATACACACACCTTTGTGATTACATTCTGTTCCATCTCTCTGTTTTGTAATATATGACAGGTAAAACACTGCGTTCTCGGTGTTTCCCTCCAGACTTCTCTTCGGGAGTTTACGCTAGCACTACCCTGGCCACTAACTGGCAGTGCCATCAATAGTCCATGGGTTCACCACTAGGGGAACCCACCATGCCTCAATGCTAGAGGGAGCCACCAATGCT
The DNA here is from genome assembly GCA_030323885.1 of Branchipolynoe longqiensis. Lineage (NCBI taxonomy): Eukaryota > Metazoa > Annelida > Polychaeta > Phyllodocida > Polynoidae > Branchipolynoe > Branchipolynoe longqiensis. The sequence goes on from CM059192.1 coordinate 98,056,336, forward strand.
TGCATATTAACCAAAAGCAGCATTGCTGCATTAAGAAAGCGCCAACTTATAATATACTGCTGGTATTTTGCTAGGTTGAGAATTTCTCTATTTTGATTGGTCATCGATAGCGCGATCATTTGAAAATTCACAACCCCGGTTCATGCGTAGGTGCGGTACAGCAATACATTGAAAGCCAGTGCTGCTTTAAGGGGGGGGGGGGGGGGGGTGGGGGGGGGGGAAAGAAGTTTTCTTTGGTTTAAAGTAAAGTTTTCAAAGCATCTGACAATCTACTTACAATTAATCATGAACTGCTTCGGTACTAGGTAACCACTAGAAGCAAAAGGAGACAAATCTCTTTACGACAACGGTGCTGCCGTCGCTAACAACACTTTACTGTTGTTAATAAAATATATATATATATAGCATATGTATATTAAAAAAAATAAAAAAGGGGACAAAACAAAGACAGCTAAGCTGCGATGACTTGTGCGGTTGTTGTGTGGTTACATGGTTGTACGGGTATAGGTGTGGGTGTGGGTGTGGGTGTGGGTTAGGAGAGGAGCAGGAGGTGTGGAGGAGCGAGAGGAGGACGAAGAGGAAGGGGGAGGGGGGAGGAAAGGGGGAACAGGAGGAGAGGAGGGAGAGAAAGAGAATCGAATGAGATAAGAAGATGGGAGGAGGAAGGGGAGGAGGAAGAAGAGGGGACGGGGGGGGTAGAGGAGTGGAGGAGGGAGGAGGAACGAGCTGAGCACGTAGAGGAGGGGAGGGAGGAGGGGGAGGAGGGGAGGGGGAGGGGAGGAGGACGAGAAGTAGGAGGAGGGGGGATGGGATGAGGAGGAGGAGAGGAGGAGGCGATATGTGCGACCGGGAGGTGGAAGCAGGCGGCGGTGAGTGCAGTGTGAGTGCGATGTGAGTGCGGTGTGAGTGCGATGTGAGTGCGGTGGGTGCGCTGTGACCAGTGCAGTGGTGGCGTCAGGCCCCGCTGTCGACCCTTACTGCTGCACACGTGAACACGCTCACGGTGCAGACCCCATGTATCATTGCAGCGTGTTGGCCATGTTCGGGTAGCACTCATTGAACGACTCCTCGTCCTCCTCGTCGCCCGGCGTCTCGCTGCCGTCGTCGCGCCGGTTCCGGTTCAACCCGGCGTCCCCCTCGCCCCCGTCCCCACCGCCCCCGCTGCTCTCGCTGTAGGAGTCGTCATGGCGGCGCCCGGGCCCCACGTTCACCACGCACGAGTTGTCGGCGGCCGACTCTTGGTACACGACCGCCTCCCGCAGGCTGTACTCGCCGTCCTCGCTGTGCAGGTCGATTGAGATGGCCGCCACTGGCGCCACCAGGCGGCCGTCGCGCGAAGCGCCCGCCTGGTCGCGGTCGTTGACGTTGTCCTCCGAGAAGGCGCGCTCCTGCTCGGCGAGGTGTGACAGCAGCACGTCGGGCTCCGAGGCCGTCATGTGGTCGGGTGTGCTGAGGTCGGCGTCGTACAGGTCCGTCATGGTCGTGTCGCGCAGCTCCAGGTAAGGCACGCCCTCAGCCGCTCGCAGGGCTCTCTGCACCCACTGGTCGTCCAGGTCGAGCGAGTCCAGGTCCTCCTCCCTGAACACGATAAGCGAGGCGTGAGGTAGGCAGCAACTGTGTGTATGTGTGAATGTGTGCGTCGGTGTGTGAGTGCAATTGATTGTGTGTGTGTTTGTGTAAGTGTTTGTATCTGTATGTTTTTGTGTGTGTGTGTGTGTGTGTGTACATGTGCGCATGTCTGCATGTGGATTGGTGCGTGGTACTCTACTCACCTGTTGTAGATAAGTAGGGATATCAAGGCAGGATGTGGGATGTGAAGGGGTATCTCCAGCTTGGCAATGTCCGAGAAGAGCATGATCGGCTTCTTCCAGAGCTTCGGCCAGCGGGCGGGTCTCCTGTGGGCAGAGTTTAGCAGTCGTTGGCACATTTTTCATTTCTATCGTTGTCATTTCAGTTAACGGGGTCATCCAAAGTTTTCAGCATTGTCACAGTTGTAAAAACAGTTACTCACACTCAGTCACATTCATACACCCACTTAGACACACTCACTCACACTCATTCACTCACTCACACATACTAACTTACACACACATTCACATACATTCTCACTCATACCCTCATTCACACACCCTCTCACATATCCTCAATCAATGCCATTCCCTCCAACATAGTCATACACACATCCCATGCACCCCCAACGCATAACCTCCCCCCCCCCCCCCACACACACACGAAGAGTAGGTGAGAAAAGCTCACCTTGGTGCATAGTAGTCTGCATATTTCATGTTCTGTTTGAAAGGGTTGAAAACGTTGATATCCATAAACGGTGCATCCACGTCAATGTCACCTGTCACAGAGAAACAACGGGTCAAGTCACTTCTTAGACTCAGTGCACTTCTGACTGTCTGATCTGACATGTCACCTGTCACAGAGAAACAACGGTTCAAGTCACTTCTTACAGTTAGTGTACTTCTGACTGTCTGATCTGACATGCCACCTATCAGAAGGAAACAACAGGTCAAGTCACTTATTACACTCAGTGTACTTCTGACTGTCTGATCTGACATGTTACAGAGAAACAATGGGTCAAGTCACTTCTTAGACTCAGTGCACTTCTGGCTGTCTGATCTGACATGTCACCTGTCACAGAGAAGCAACGGGTCAATTCACTTCTTAGACTCAGTGAACTTCTGACTGTCTGATCTGACATGTCACCTGTCACAGAGAAACAACGGGTCAAGTCACTTATTACACTCAGTGCACTTCTGACTGTCTGATCTGACATGTCACCTTTCACAGACAAACAACGGGTCAAGTCACTTATTACCCTCAGTGTACTTCTCACGTACCTCTTAAATATTATTTCACGTACGATTTAAAAAAACTACATAATTCCATACACAACAAACAGAATTGGTACTTACGACAAAATCTTTTAAAATATATAATTTAGTTAGATTCGTTGATTAAGCAATGGGAAATTAAATTATGTACAGACAATTGGTTTGCCTCACTGAACTGCTTCTTGCCCTATTCTAGTAATGTCATAGCATACCACTAACCACGGAATACCTGCATTAGATATGACTGAGTGCCGCCTACCTTTGGGGGTGTGCACAGCACTGACCACATCAAGGTCATCACGGAACTCAGCAGACTTGAGCATTTCAAGGTAACGGGTCATGTTTAGGTGCTTCACCTGAGGTCAAGGTCACACAGCAAGGTTAGCATTAAAATTGGTCAAGGTTAAACAGCAAGTTGAATAATGAAGATTAGCACCTAAACAAACTGGTCATGGTCAGACAGCAAGTTGAATAACGAAGACTAATGTAAAAAAAACTAGCGGCAAGTTGATTTAATAAAGGTCAGCATCAAAACTGGTCATGGTCAGTTAGGAAGTTGAATAATGAAGAACAGTGAAAGCTAGTCACGGTCAAACGGCAAGTTGGATAATGAAGGTCATGGTTAAACCGCAGATTTTCCCATAACTTTCAAGCTGTGTTGTAATAACTTTCGTTTAGTAGAAAAGGTTTGGAAGTCCAGTTCCTTGGCTCACGTGTTATTCAGAGTAATGAGATTACTTTGGGGGGAAAGGTTGAATGAAGATCAACATTAAACCCACGGTCACCGACACTTTTGTTTAAAGTAAATTAGCTTATAACGATCAACCTAACAGATTTAATTAGCTTATAACAATCAACCTAACAGATTTAATTAGCTTATAACGATCAACCTAACAGATTTAATTAGCTTATAACGATCAACCTAACAGATTTAATTAACTTATAACGATCAACCTAACAGATTTATCTCAAAATATGGCAGAAACTCAAAACCATCTGACTATGCAACTTTACGTGACCCCTCATCATCCCCCCCCCCCCACATTAAACGCCCAAAGAGAAAACCACATAAGTAATTTGTTTTCTTTTTCGTTGTTGTTAGAGATAATCACCACACACCCTCTCCACCTCCCCCCCCCACCCCTCATCGTCCCCCCATTCCATCAAGCATGGCACACTCCGCTTCCCGCCCCACCCCCACATTAACCCCCACCCCTACTGAGACTCACCTCCAGCTTGAAGCAGGTGTCTGCCTCCTCGAGGGGCGAGAGGAAGGAGGCTGAGAAGATCTCACAGAGGATCTGCGTGGCGAGCCCCTGCCAGTCGTTAATGTCGAGGTGGCGGGTCTCCCAGAAGTCCGCCTCCGCCACGTTCAACCGCCGGATCACGTGGTCAGGATAGAAGCTCTCCAGCATCTTGGCGGTTTGCGTCACCGTCACCTGCACACCAATGTCCATCATCAGTTCCACATCTTTAGCAATTTCATATCTATAGCAATTCTAATTCCTTAGCAATTCTAATTCCTTATTCTAATTCCTTATCAATGATCAAAAAGAATCTCCGGTGGACTGGACACCTCATGAGGATGTCATCAGACAGGCTACCAAAGCAGATCCTCTATTCTCAACTGTCTTCTGGCTACAGAAAGAGAGGGCGCCCCTGTCTCCAGTTCAAAGATACCATCAAGAGAAACCTGAAGCTGAAAGACATTAAGACCGACTCATGGACGCAACTCTCACAGCAGAGAGCGGCAGTCAAGTAATGAAAGCAGTCTTTGTCGCATCGCGACCGACAGCATGATGATGATGATCAATTCCATATCCATATCAATTGCCCATCTATATAAATTCCAATTCTATATAAATTTCACCCCCATGTCAATTTCACATCCATATCAATTCCAATTCTATATCAATTTCATATTCATATAAATTCCATGTCAATTTCATATCCATGTCAATTCCAATTCTATATCAATTTCATGTCAATTTCATATTCATATAAATTCCATGTCAATTTCACATCCATATCAATTCCAATTCTATATCAATTTCATGTCAATTTCATATCCATGTCAATTACACATCCATACCAATTATTTATTTTTTGCTTAGAATCGCACCAATGCCGAATTTCACTTTCTAGATTAAACTTCTGAAGACATGTATGATATATGAAACACGTGACACACCTTTAATTCCCGGCTTGTTAACTTGATCTTGTCTTTTAGGCTAGAAGTGAGCCCCGTTCCCAACGACTTCCTCCTCCTGCAGAGCAGATGTAAATATTAGGATTGTGTTGAGCCTGTTACTTTAACACATTTCACCACAGCGCCACACACACACAAAACAACTAATAATTCTTTTTTTTAAACCAGACACATTAGAGACGGGCACATTCAATAAAATTGTTGGGGAGCTGGGGGGGGGGGGGTACATTAGTCGATGGAGCAAGGGAAATTTCAATCATGGAAAATTGGTCTTCCTCAATCCACTGCTCCTTGCCCTATCCTAGTAATGCCGAGCGCCAGGCTAGGTAGTGACACGTATCAATTTTTAAATCATTGGTTTGACTCAGGCAGGGTTCGAACCTCCATCCCACGAGATACCATAACGGGAGACGGACGCTCAACTCATTCGTCTGGTCTCATTGGAGACCCATTTATTAGAGTCTCCATTTCGAGACCTATAGCTTAGATATTTAGATGGGCTACTACCCAATGCCCCAATGTTTATTTGTAAAATGAAATTAAATGTACATACAGAGGTTAATTTATATACAGAGGTGTGACACCCTTAAAAGATTAGTTCACAGACAGGCTTGGTACATGCTGGGACGCTCCCCTATTATTAGAGTGTTAATTTGTTACATTACCACCATCCAGATAAACTCTTCTTTATTGTGTAATGAATACTCGCTCAAATATGTGTTGATAAAAAATTATGCCAATATCGAATAAACGAGCTCCAGATTTAATTACTTAATAACGTGTATGTCGGTCTGCCTGCCTGCCTGTCTGTCTGTATGTCTGTCTGCCTGTCGGTCTGCCTGTCTGTCTGTCTGACTGTCTCTCTATATTGGTTTACCCTCTGAACGTGACAGCTCGATCTAAAGGTTAACCTACTGGTTGACTGCAACCTCCAGTTTCTTGTGTAGGACCTCTGTCTCTTGTGACAGTTGCTCAAATGGTCCGGTTGACTGAATTCCCGCAGAGAAGGGGCGGAACACTCTCTTGATGAAGGCGCTGGAACACACAAAGTAGCTTATTACAGTGAAGGCAATATCATGATTAACAAAGTGTTTATTGGGATTGATCAAACATTTTCAACGGTAATATTGCAATGCTCGGCGGCTTATTTGGTAGGATATAATTGGAATTGATGCTGCATTACATTATGGCCAGTTAGATGCAGAAATATTTAGAAAGTTTGATTATTTCCATCACCCACCCACTCACTGATGTCAATGGATGTTGTGGGTGACAGGTCATTGTGCTGCATGCTATTTGGAAGATGTTCTCTAGAGGATTTCCACCACTAAGCTGCCCTCTGATGGCAATGGTAAGAACTAATGTTGTGGGTAGCAGCTCATTGTGCATTAGTATCAAACAATCAATGTGGCAGTCTTATCATGACAAGGTATCAATCAATGGGTGTGCTTTGTTTGTGGCAACATTATCATGATGAGGTATCAATGAACCTGAGTGTGTGCCTTGCTTGTGGTAAGAGTTATCATGATGAGGTATCAATGAATATGAATATGGGTGTGCCTTATTTGTGGCAGTGTTATCATGATGACGTATGAATGAATCAATGGGCATGCTTTCCTTATGGCAGCGTTATCATGATGAGGTATCAATGAACCAACATGCTTTGCGTGTGGCAGCCTTGTCATGATGAGGTATCAATTAACCAATGGGCATGCTTTGCTTGTTGCAGCGTTATGATGATGAGGTATCAATGAACCAATGGGCTTGGTGGCAGCATTATTATGATGAGATATCAATCAACAGCTGTGCTTACCCAAAGTGCTTGATGGGTTGGTTGATGACGGTGCGAACGTTGTCCTGCCATGCACTCAACTCGTGCAGCTCCATTTGTGCCTCCACAGCCGCCAGCGCCTGCTCCGGGTGGATCTACACAGAGGACAACTTGGTCAGCAAGTGTGTGTCTAAGTTGCTAATTCAGCATTAAACAGTGGAAGAAGTTGTAAGTTATGTGACTTCTGAACACCAAACAAGAAATCCACACTCCTGGCAGCTGCATAATTCTGCCTGATTGAGATATCAAGCCACTATGAAACGTTATCCCACTCAGTTACATTATTTGACACTGAACTGACCAGTCCTTGCCCAATCGCTAATGTTAAACGCTAAGCAAGGTCATGGAGATAAGCTTTCACTGCCATTCAGTTTGCTATTAGACATGAAGTGGGCGAGCTTGCACACGAGTGTGGTCCCTGGCGGGAAGGGACACAAGTTCTAGATTCCGAGCCGCCACCTAAATAGGTCGCAGGGAGCCATATGTGGGAGGGAGAGGCCTCTGTTGACTCCCATTACTACGAGATGCACCATGGCGACAGCAGCGGCGTTTTTGGCGACGGGAAGAGGTTCAAGCTCAGGGCTCGGACTCGGCGGATGTGTCGTTACTCGCTCCGACATATTTCATATTTATTCATGTAGTTGATGGGTGAAAGTGCTAATGTACCTTGATTATATTGGAGAGATAAAGTCTTGTACTTGATATGGAGAAATGGCGTTTAATGACGATGCCTTACATGTGATGTCTGGCTGATAATAAACCCGATTGTTCACTAATGAATGTGAATTGGAGTTCAGTGTTGTTCCTTACTATTACGAATCATTCCTCTTATTAATTTAACCGAAACAAAGTCAACGTCTCTAAGAATTTGGTGGACTAACAATAATATCCAGACTCCTGTACCGGAATAAGGTTAATGCAACTCAGGGATGGATATCGATCTAGGGCTCTCTCGGGGATAACTTTAGGATAACATGGGGCGGAATTATGCCAGAATGCCAGTTCCAGGGTTAGGCAGGTCTCCTGCGTGGAGACAGGCGCAGCCAGAACTGGGACCAGAGAAGATTAATCAAAACGAGAGATAGAGAGAGCCGCTTAATAATACTTGAACTGGAAGTTAACTGCAGTTAAGACGAGAAGACGGCGGGCGCCTCGCCAGCATGGGCCGACAGTGCGGGCGGTGGCTGACACCGGAGGAGCCGCGCAGCCGCCTTCAGGAATTTTAAGTCATTGGTTTGACTCGACCAGGGTTCGAACATGTGGGTTCGAATCCCACAATCTACCAAAACGGGAGGTGGATGTTCAACTCATTCAGCCATCCCATGTGGTCTCAGCAAGTATTATGAATGGGTTAATACTACCTGGTAAAAGTAGTTTGAGGCAAGACCGGGCCCAGCGATGCGCCGAGCGACGAAGCCATCTCGTGCCGGGACACGGCCACGCTTCTTTATAATGGCATGGAACATGAAGGCGTCCCACACAGCCCGGCAGCCCCGCTTAATGATGCCCACTGAAAGCAGCACTTGAGTCAACACCCACTCAGAACAGCAAAAGATGATACTTGAGGCAATGCAAACTCCTCAGAACAGCTATTCTGTTCTAGACATTATACACGCATTCACTCTTTCTTTATCTAATTTATTTTAAAATTATTATTATTATTATTATTAAAACACCATTCTTGTGCACTTGTATAAGGAAATATTATATAGTGCTTGAAAAGTATGAATATATAGTCATATAATTATCATTGGTTAAATTAAGAATTCAATGTCTCTATTTATTTATCAGATTACTCTCCATCTGCTCATTTTACCGTCCATTCGCTCATAATACCACCCAAAAAGGGAAATTTGTTTTATTTAATGACACCTTTAAAGCACATTCATTTTTATCAGTGGCTATTGGACGTCAAACATATGATCATTCTGACATATTTCTTTGGAGGAAACTCGCTGCCGCTACATAGGCAGTTTCCGATAAGCAGCAAAGGGTCTGTTATATGCACAGACAGGACAACCCATACTGCAGCCTTTAATGAACCAGTTGTGGTACCAATGGTTGGAATGGGAAATAGCCCAAACTGCAAATGGGCCCAGTGAGCAGGATCGATCGGATAACCCACACCCTCACAGGTGGATACTCCACCTACCTGAACTACGTCCCGCTCTCCTAGTAGTACCACCCCTCCATCTGCTCATATAAACCTCGAGCTGCTCATAATACAATCGAGCTTGGGTTATTATTCTCCGTCTTCGTCTCCTACTACTTCTCATTATAAAACTCCATCTGCTCATATTACCTTCCAGCTGCTTAGAATAGCCCACCCCCTCCCCTCCATCTGCACATAGAAACCTCCAACTTTTCATTATTACCCTCCATCTGCTCATCCTATTTTCTATGTGTTTACATCACCTACCATCAATGAAGCTACTTGTGGATAGTCACTGGCCTACTGTGCTTCCACTTGTCACATGTACCTACCTAGTTGTATGACGAGGGCGGCGAAAGGACACAGGATGGTGCCCGTGAGGAAAGCCCCGATCGGCTGTAGGCAACCCTGGATGAGGAACTGCCACACGAGCACGTCGAACAGGTACAGGATCCGGTTACTGCCATCTGGTGGGAAAACACCGGATAACATTAGTGACACAGCTCATGGCCTCCCTGCCAGGCTCCCGACACTGATGACGGATGCACATGGTTCAAAGTCTTAATAAGTAGCCAGGTCGGCAGCACCATGATCTGATATCACACTCAGTCCCATTATCCTGCCAAGCTAAGAAGCAACAACTTTGTAAGTCATTGATTTGACTCGACCGGTAATCGAACTCTCGACCTTCCACACAGGAGGCCTGCGTTCTACCGATTCGGCCACCGCGCCCGGTATAACCGGAAAGTAAGATCGGTAGTAGTCTGAAAATGATTTGGCTTAGATTTTAAAATATTAACTGTAAAGACTGATTGATGACTAGTTTTACCTCCTAGCAACATCTCAAGTAATATGATGGGTACTGATTTGTGGCAATTCATTCGTGTTGGCTATATAGTGCTCCCCAATTGGCTATGTGGTGCTGTCCTACTGGAATAACAAGCCACTGGGACAATGAGGAGCTTTCGTTGCAATACCAGTTTGCATGACTCTGTCGTCAGATGGCACACCATGCCGGTCCCGTGTAATGCTGCATGTCGCATGTTTCGCCATTTTCTAAGATGTCACCGCTGCCGACCAAGTGTCACTACTACGATCTAATTCTGTTATTTAGAACCATGAATATTCACTGGGAGGTTCAAATAATGTTATTTAGAAGCATAACTTCCTCAATAAGTGCAATTCTGGTCAAATTAAACACCAATTCTGAGTGAAAGTACAGCGACAATGGCAATAACCCAGCCGATGCGGCCACGCCCTAAGTTAATAATAATATTGCTTGGATTTCGTGTTTAATTTGACTGAATTTCACTTATTGAGTAAGTTAAGCTTCTAAATAACATTATTACAATCCCCGAGTGAATATTCATGGTTCTAAATAACAGAATTAGATCATAGCAGTGAATAGATTTGACATTGTGCTTTTTGTTTTATTTACATTCGCAATAATGGCGCCGATGCAGCGGTGGCCTTAATATCGCTCGGATTTTGGGTTTAATTTGAACCGAATTTCATTTCTTGAGTAAGTTATGCTCTTAAATAACATTATTTCAACTCCCGAGTGAATATTCATGGTTCTAAATAACAGAATTAGATCGTAGCAATGAATAGATTTGCGCGTTTTGTTTTATTTACACACACTTGATAGTACAGGAACTGCTTCTATCCAACCATTGGACCTGGAATGGGTGCTGCCACCAAGCATATAGCGAGAGAAATGGCTCATGAAAGCTTCCCATTGGAATACTATGCCACTGGCACAATATCAGACTCAATTATCCTGAGTTACTCAGTAATTGCCCTATTCTAGTAATATCAAGCACCATCCAAAGTAGCAAAAAGTATCAATTTTGTAAACATTTGGCTTCACTCATGTTTTGGTGATGGGGGTTGGGGTGAGGGTGGGGAGGGGGAGGGGCTTCCACCCACGATCCCATGAGTGACCAAACACTCAGTGATCCCATCTGCTGAGCTTATTCGACAATGCGCAATGACCTTGCTTACCCTGGTGGTCAAAGTCGTAGATAATGAACTCGAAGACGTGGACGCACAGTGTGGCGAGGGGCATCCAGAGCGGGGCGGTGACGGCAGCAGCGACGGCCAGGCAGGAGGCGAGCAGGCAGACGAGCGGGAAGACGAGCACGAGCAGCGTGCTACCCAGCCCGCCCATCACGCCATAGTGCCAGAACCGGTTCACATGACGCGTGAACGCCTTGCCCAGGAAGCCTGCGGCAGGCAACCAACGGCCGGATCAGGGAGAGAGGCAGTCAGTCAATGGGTCATATTGACATCGTTGAAAGAAGTGGGTGTATGTAATGTATAAATGACATGTGGTTTTTACATACGCATAAGCATACGTAATATCCAGAGGTGGACAGAATGATTTCAAATGGGCGGAATTCAAAGAGAGTAAGGCCCATTTAAAAAATCACCCCACCCACCCACTCCATCTACTCATATTACCCTGCATCTGTTCAGATTAAGCTCTAGATGTTCATATTACACCGCATCTGTTCAGATTACCCTGCACATGCTCAGATTAAGCTCCATATGTTCATATTACCCTGCTTCTGCTCATATTACTGTGCTTCTGCTCAGACTACCCTGCCGCTGAATGGATGAAACAAGTTCAACCAAGTTGCACTAATGAGTTTACTTTTTAACCTGTTCTTTCAGTTTCTTATCATAAGCGAGAAATTATAATTCAATGTGGTGTTCTCTGTGGCGGAGTGGTTAGAGTGTCTGACTTTTTCTAGGTCAGACTCCTAATCTGAGGGTCGGCGGTTCGATTCCCCGTGCCCCCAGCTCTGCCAATTTGGATTTCCACCGCTGTGTATAACTTACAGCATCATCAAAGGCTGGTTGCTCTCATACCATGTCTATGTGGTGTGGGAGGTTAAAAATCCCTTGGGTCAGTAAAAGTGTAGGCTCGGGCTTTCTATCGACGAGCAGTGGAATGAGGAAGACCAGTCGTCTATGACTGAAATTTCCCCTGCTTAAACAACTAATGGACCAAAAAAAAAAAAAAGAATTAACAAAAAAATATATATGAGTGCCAAACCGGGCATCATGGGTAATATATCATTGGTAACAGACAACTGCATCTTACTAACGAACCAAACAGGAATGGCGAAAGGCCAAAGTGGAACTCACAAATGGGAACGTTGTCAGATGTGAACAGGACAAAAGGCACTAGTTTACTATCGACCTTCTGAAGGCTTGCGAGGAATGCTGCAGGCACAACACAGATCCGTTATTACTGTAGTAGTGTGCACTGACCTCTCAGGCAAGTAACCACATAGACAGGTAGGCGTAGTGATATCAGGGAGCCTATGTGGTGTAATGGTTAGCACACTGGCCCAGAATGCAAAGATATGTGGGTTCGAGTCCCGCTCTAGGCGGAATATTTCCCATTTTCATCTCACCCACGACACTGGTTGCCATGACCATGCTCCTGTACAAGGTATGCGCTGTATGGTTGTTGAACCTACCCTGTGTATGTATGTGTTAGTGCATTGCCTGTATGTATGTAATTGTAAGCATTAAAAGACTTACAATTTCAGGGGGACGAGTGTAGTAGTTTGCACTGACCTCTCAGGCAAGTAACCACAAAGACAGGTAGACGTGGGTAGTGTGGTGATATCAGGGAGCCTAGGTGGTTTAATGGTTATCACACTGGCCCATAATTCAAAGAGATGTGGGTTCGAGTCCCGCTCTAAGTGCAATATTTCCAATTTTCATAACCCCCACGACATTACCAATTAGGAATCTGTCACTTCTACTGCTTCATAACGATGTACTCACACTTGAAATGACTTTGTACCTAAAAAAAACCCACAAAAAATAACAACAAACCAACAACACCAAAGACTTCTATTCCGCTCCCATATCCATGCATCCCATTCATCGCCATTTAGAAATTAACAAAAACACACAAGAATGACAACAATGCACACAAAACAAACAACACACACAAAACGAAGGACACAAAACTCACACAAAACAAAAAGCATAGCAATAAAAACTTAGACAAAAATAAAAACAACACCAAACAAACAAAACCCACGCAAAATAAGCAAACAAAAACCAAACTCATATAAAACCCAACCCAACACACAAAAACCACATCAACTAAACAAAACCTACACCAAACAAACAAAACCTACAAATACACACACAAAAATCACGTAAACATTAAAAACCTTAAATAAAACTTACACAAAATAAACAAAAACCATACATAAAAACAAACAAAAATCCCAATAAAACAAACCAGAAACACACTAAATAAATCCACACAATTCTTTTAAAAACCAACCATACACACACACACACAAAAGACCACACAAAGAAAACCAATATTAACAAAAGAAAGAAAAGGCCCAAAAGAGGGAAACTTGTCGGTTAAAAAAAATAATGAACCAAATTAAATAGCATTCCTCATATATTAGCTGTGCGCTCAGCTTACTTACCGGTGTCCGGTGTGTTTTCGAAGGTGAGTCTTGAGTGTCGCACAAAGCGCCATAATGTGATGAGACGCGAGGTGAGTGTGTGCGTTAACGACCACTTACTGGGGGATATCGTCCCCTGTACAACCGAAGGCACCACGAGGTCAGTACATTCACACAGACATACGGTGACGTGACAGGGGCAAGGCAGGCAGCCAGGGAGGGGCACGCTACACAATGTCAAGGACGCAAGAAGGCTACACTACACGCGTTTAACGTGCCATCATACACGAGGAGACAGGCTAGGGAGGTCAACTCATACTATACCAAGCTATGTTCTTTGGTGTGTCCTGTATCCTATTGGGTGGGAGGGAGGAGGGAGGGAGGGAGGGAGCGAGGGAGTGGAGGGAGGGCGCGGGAGGGAGGGGAGGGCGCGGGAGGGAGGGGAGAGAGAGAGAGAAAGAGAGACAGAGAGAGGAGAGAGAGAGAGAGAGGGGGGGGGGAAGAGAGCGGGAGAGAGAGAGAGGGGGTGGGAGGGATTTGGACCTGCTCTTGGAAATGTTCACAGATCAAATAACCACACATAATTATATATATATATACATTATTTTGTTAAAATAAAAAATTCAATATCAGGCTTGCACTGCCATCTGTGTGCACTTGCCCAATGGAGAATGATTGACTCAGAGGGCTTTTCAGAGCAACCAGTGCTCAACTGTTTGTCATTTACCAATGCTACACAATGTTCTGTTGGTTCTTGAGTTACCCGATTCCCAATGTTGAGGAATTGCATCACAGCACCACCGGTGGGTTTAGTTTTAAAGTTACGCTCATTCACAGGGTTGAAGAAATGTGTCACAGTGCCATCTGTTGGTTTAGTTCTTGAGCTACCCCATTACCAAGTTTGAAGAAATGCATCACAGCGCCATCTGTTGGATTAATTCTTGAGTTACCCCATTCACACGATTGAAGAATTGCATCACAGCGCAATCTACTGGGCTCGTTATTTGCTTCATTCCCAAGGTTTGAAACAGTCCCACCCTAGTTCAGAACAGAGTAAGCTGTACTCACATTGCTTCCTCCATCCAAGACTTGCCGTTATAAATATGAGAATATTAACAATCGGAATTCATATTGCTAACCTACGGAGAGACCATCCTAAGTGAGATATCAACACAGTCGTGAATTGTGTGGTTTCTGTTGTTGATATTTGTGCTTTTTAAATCTAAAGTGATGCAATCCAATATAGATTTATGCTAAAAAGGAAATACCAAAACTTACAGTTGTGCCTTACAATATAAACTGTCACGGTTCTAAAAGCGTTTGCCGTGAATGCCATCGGAGACATTCCAGGGATACAGTAGTAGCCGTCTTCAAAGGACAGCTCTGCATTCATACCAATGCTGTCCTCACATAGCATGTGCCCTGTCATTTGGTATAGACAATGAAATGAAACAAGGACAGCTTGTACACAGAAATATTGATCACCCATGCAGGGTTTGTCGACCACAGGCGGGTGGTGGGGGTGAGGGGTTGTTGAAGAAGTCGTCTTCAGTGACCCCTGTGATCAGCGAACCCCTGCCACGTGTTGACAATATTTCAATTTACAAACCGCTTTTGTTTCATTTGATTGTCCCACGCAATGACAAGACACATGCTATGTGAGGACAACATTGGCCTCGATGCAGAGTTGTCCCTTCAAGTCAGGTACTATTGTACATGCAAACAAGTAAAGAGCTTAAAAGATCATCCACTATCAGTAGGACTGCGATTCACCTTCACCTAGAAGCCATCTATGATTATTTTAAATAATATAAGAACGAATGCCATAATAGCACTACAGGGGCGGACCCAGGCATGTTTGCAGGGGTTCCCTCAAAATCGGTAGATTTAAAAAAAAACGAAAAATCCACGATGGCAAACCAAAAAAAGGGGGATAATATGGCCGAAATACCAGTGCCTCGGCGTGGAAAAAATAATATAAGAACAAATGCCATAATAGCATTACAGGGGCGGACCCAGGCGTGTTTGCAGGGGTTCTCTCAAAATCGGTAATTGAAAAGAAATAAAATCTGATTTAAAAAACCCGAAAAATCCACGATGGTAAACATAGAGCAAACCAAAAAAAGGGGGATAATATGGCCGAAAGACCAGTGCCTCGGCATGGAAAAAATAGCTTTATTCAATGAAAAAAATGATCAGTTACCAAAAAAAAAAAAGGTCAATTCTTCATAACTTATCAACGTGGCCATAGTAGCAGTGGATGGTGATTTAAACTCGTACTCAGTCGATATGAGACCGACCAAGGTTACAACACTGGGTGCACAAGCAAGCCTACGTTCGGGGGAGCAGCCAACACCCCCGTCGTGAATGGACGGGGTGGGGGTGCCGACTGTCGCGCCCTCAGGTGAGGAAACTGAGTACTCACGTTGACCTGGTTTAGTTCATAGTCGGCCATGAAGGGTTGCGGGGAGAAGAGCGCGCGCAGGCTGACCGGGCTGCACCACGGCACCACGATCTGCGCGACGGATGACATCGGTATGCACAGTTAACTTATAGAACTATAAAAATTAGCTGGCGGGAAACCGCATTTGTCATTAAGGCTGGAAGACCAGTTCTTCGGCACTGACATGTTAGTCAGAGGAATAAAATCACTTGAAAACAAAACGGGATTCAATCAGGGATGTGAAGTGGTTTCTGTAAAGAAACACACCTAAAAGTGGTAATCTATAGCGAGGTTATCTGAAAATAATGCTTCTCCAATAATAACAACATTATCCTAGTATTTTATATAATAATAATAATAATTACTAGGATAATGATGCTATATTATTATTATTAAAAGGGAAACTGACATTGAATTTCCGCGAAAACGCGGATCTTCTCCCATAGACTTAGCACTGTCAGGGAATAGTGGAAAATTCCTGGAATTCAGGTTTCATCCACGACATTCCTAACACTATCCTAGCACAATTCCATTGATTTTTCAGTACAGACTATCCTTGGAGAACGTATGATTGTCCTTGTTGTGACTATATTATCACCCATGCCACCAATTCCACTTTTCTTTCTCCGCAATCACTCCTTGCTTTTCTGCTTGTTTGGGTTTTATCTCCTAGCAATATATGAGGACATAAGAAATATGATTCGGGTGGCCAATTGTTGTCATATATATACTTGTCATTTTGTGAAAGTTAATCAGTGAATATTAAAAATCATGCAAATCTGTGAAATTGTGGAGAACTTTCATCCCTGTCCATGAATGTAAAGAAATAACCAAATTTAACCAAAAGACTTTGGCCTTACCCCTAAGAAGAAGATGGAGTTGAGCGTCCAGGAGAAGGTGCGGTGCATGTAGCACACCCAGCGCCAGAACGGATAGCGAGTGCTGGTCTGCCGAATGACGTTCTTCTCCCAGGTGAACGAGGCCTGGGGGCGGGGAGGAACAAGACACTTTTTCTGTAACAGTGCAGTCGCCTGTGTAGCAAAAAACGAGCGGGTGGGAGAGGGTTGGCACAAGCTACAAGTGATTAATGCCGAACTGGCCAATGATGTAAGTTATTGAAAGTTCTGCTGACCGTTCAACAGTGGGCAGTCCGATTTGCCGCTAGTGTCTAACAACTACTATTGATTGTCTGACATTGGAAAGAAATGTACTACCATCCACTGCCTGACACTGAAAAATGGAGTGCTATCAGCTAGTTTTTCTTGAAGATTTATACTGCCTATCATGGATAAGTCTGAATAAACTTGTTTTCACCATTAGACAGTTTGTCGATAGAAAGACCGAGCCTACACCTTTACCGACCCAAGGGATTTTTAACCTCCCACACCACAAAGACATGCTATGAGAGCAACTGGCCTTTGATGACGGTGGAAATCCAAATTGGCAGAGGTGGGGGCATGGGAATAGAACCACCGACCTTCAGATTAGGAGTCAGACCTAGAAAAAAGTAAGACACTCTAACCACTCCGCCACAGAAAACTTGACATAGGGGAAGTGGAGTACTATCACCCACTGTCTGACATGGGAAAGTGCAGTCCTTCGAGCCAGTCTGACATTGGGGTTCTTCCACTCACTGTCTGACATTGGAGAGTGGAGATCTTCCATTCACTGTCTGACATTTGAAAGTGAAATACTAACAACCATTGTTTGACATGGGAAAGTGGAGTACTA
This sequence comes from Branchipolynoe longqiensis, assembly GCA_030323885.1. Classification (NCBI taxonomy): domain Eukaryota; kingdom Metazoa; phylum Annelida; class Polychaeta; order Phyllodocida; family Polynoidae; genus Branchipolynoe; species Branchipolynoe longqiensis. The sequence goes on from CM059192.1 coordinate 98,073,996, forward strand.
CCATCCACTGTCTGACATGGGAAAGTGGAGTCCTTCCAGCCAGTCTAACATTGGGTAGTGGAGGTCTTCACTCACTGTCTGACATTGAGGAGTAGATATCGTCCACTCACAATCAGTGATTGTGGAGGTTTTCCACTCACTGTCTGACATCAGGGAGTAGATATCTTCCACTCACTGTCTGACATTGGGGAGTGGAGTCCTTCCAACCAGTCTAACATTGGGGAGTGGAGGTCTTCCACTCACTGTCTGACATTGGGGAGTGGATATATTCCACTCACTGTCTGACATTAGGGAGTGGATATATTCCACTCACTGTCTATCATTGGTGAGTGGAGGTCTTCCACTCATTGTCTATCATTGGTGAGTGGAGGTCTTCCACTCACTGTCTGACATTGGGGAGTGGATATATTCCACTCACTGTCTGACATTGGGGAGTGGATATATTCCACTCACTGTCTATCATTGGTGAGTGGAGGTCTTCCACTCACTGTCTGACATTGGGGAGTGGATATCTTCCACTCACAGTCTGACATTAGGGAGTGGAGGTCTTCCACTCACAGTATAACATTGGGGAGTGGGAGGTCTTCCACTCATAGTATAACATTGGGGAGTGGGAGGTCTTCCACTAACTGTCTGACATTGGGGAGTGAATATCTTCCATTCTCAGTCTGACATTTGGGAAGGGAGATCTTCCATTCTCTGTGGACAACTACCATCCATTGCATGAGATGCGAAAGGGGACGACCTCCAGCCACTGTCTGACATTGGGAAGTGGAGCGCTATTATACTTTGTCTGACATTGAAAAGTTCAGTACTATCGTCTACCTAAATTAGAAAAGTTGTGCACTTGTGTCCACCGTCTCACAGTTGCGATAAAATAAATTATTCAATCGATTGTCTAACCTGTGGAAAGTGGATTGTTTCCAGCGAATGTAGGATAACAGAATTTCCACTGTTATAAGAGCAGAATCCCCCCCAATGTGTTGCTACCTTGTCGTGGTGGGGAGGCTTGTGTGCCTCTGTGACCATGAGAGCTATACCGGCGGGGGCTAGCCTCCTGGCAGGTTTAACCAAGCTGGGTAGGACTCATGGTAGAGGACAGACTAAGAGCAGCAACTGGTCCTCCAGGTTGGGGGTTGGGCGTGGGGCCAACAACCCCACCCCGGAAAAAAGAACAATGTTACAGAATCACGAACAAGAAACTCAAGGCCCAGTACCGGGAAAACTGGAGAGCCCTTGTTTGTGGCCTATGACCAAAGTTGGGCGGAAGGCGACACGTTCATCTACGACACGGCTGAGGAGGTGTTTGTGTGGGTGGGCGCAGACGCCACAACGGGCGAAGAAGAAGAAGAGCAGAATGTTGGCAGCTTCCACTACTTGTGGGTTACTGCTACTTCTGACATTAAATTCCATGTGTTTCAATGATAATTATTACCAAAAATCCTTATCATTAGACCAAAAGAACCATATTTCATGATTTATTTCATGACTGATGCAGTTAATAGAAGGCAACATCCCACGTGTTTCCTTCAAACTTCATTTAATAGCAATTCTGATTGGATAGTACCAGTACATGCAACTGGACAGTGGTGACTAGAAGCCAAACAGTGCAAATGTGTACGTTGGTAGCAAATATCGGTAGCAGAATTCCCCAAAAGAATCATAGGAGTGAATCGGAGTGAAAACAAGTAAAAGAATTCTACATTTTAATATAGAGAGCTGCAAAATTTCTTATTTCAAAGATATTATCAATAATAGTCCAAATTCCATGAATTTCAATCCAAAAAATAAAGTTGGTTAAAAAAAATGTCCATGGTTTTTGAAGATCTGTGGGAACCCTTTGTTTGACAGTAAACAATGGAGTATATCTTCAGCCATTGTCTGACAGTGAAAGGTGAACAGTTTCCTGGTAATGTGGAAGGTGAAGTAATTACAGCCAGTCTGACAGTAGTGGAGGACTACTGACTGTTGACCAGAGAGAGAATGGACTGCCACAATCACTAATAATTATTACAAGCTAATTAGTATTGCATAAGTAAACTAACAGTTTGAGAGTGGTCGCGGACTACCGACTGTTGACCAGAGAGAGAATGGACTGCCACAATCACTAATAATTATTACAAGCTAATTAGTATTGCATAAGTAAACTAACAGTTTGAGAGTGGCGGCGGACTACCGACTGTTGACCAGAGAGAGAATGGACTGCCACAATCACTAATAATTAATACAACCTAATTAGTATTGCATAAGTAAACTAATAGTTTGACAGTGGCTGCGGACTACTGACTGTTGAACAGAGAATGGACTAGCACAATCAATGATAATTAATACAAACTAATTAGTATTATATAAGCAAACTATAATTAGTAGTCTTACAAACACTACTCTCATACTATTTTAATAGGCTGGTAAGCATATCACTATCAGTTGTGTGGTAATAAAAATACTTGTTTAAAAATGAACTCCAAATATAATCTTGTTACATTTTGTAGCTAATCAGATAACCAGGTATCACACAGTGAACTGGTTTGTTTGTGCAATAAAGCATGCGATTAAGATTTCATTCCTTAAGGCGCTGTCACATTACGGCGTATGGCGGGAGCGTATGGCGGCGTAGCGGCTTACGTCATATACGTCGCCATACGCCGCATACGCTACGCATACGCTACGCATACGCTACGCATACGCTACGCATACGCCGCCAGTGCCGCAACACGCCGGCGTATGTGAAGCCTATGATGCATACGCCGCCATAACGCTTCATAAATCCGTCCGTCCAAATTTTTTTGTGCATGCTCAAAAAAACGCGACCTATGAGGGCGTATGGCCCATACTGTCAAAAAATGTCACAGCACGCTCCCATACGCTCCCATACGCTACACATACGCTACGCATACGCTCTTCATACGCTCCTCATACGCTCAAACACACCCGAAAGTGGCACCCGATGGCGTACGTAGGTTTTCAATACGCTCCCGCCATACGCCGTAATGTGACAGCCCCTTTAGTTTTCAATATCAATGAAAAATCATGCGAATGTAACTCAACATTTTGTTATGGTAATGGTAAATTCCAATAAAGCTTTTGTTTTAATAATTAAAAATAAAAATTTATTTTTGTTACCCGAAAGGTTATGCTAATTTTACTCTATATATTTGTACGGTCATGATGGATCCAAATTAATCATTATTTCAACAATTATATTTTTAACAAATTATTTAACAATTAACTTTTTTATGAACAAATTAACTTTTCACAATTATTTTTTTGTAAACAATTTAATTGTCTTAAACAGTTTAGTTTTTTTACGATTTCAATTTTTAACTTTAAAAAAAACAATTTAATTTTTTTCATAATTTAATTTCTTTTAAACAATAAACTTTTTAAATTTTTTTTTTAAAATTGTTGTTGCTAAACCCCCAGCATAAAGCTCCGATGGCAGCCTGATCCCTACCTCGTCGGGGTCAGTGCCGGCCGGCGGGCGGACGGAGATGGGCGTGTCAACGATGACGGTGGGGATGACCTCCTCCTCGCCGTGTAGGTGGCGCTTCACAACCCAGTGAGACGGGCGCCACACACGGGTCGCCCACTGGAACTGGCGCGTCGGGATGCGCACCTTACTCAGCTCCTTGCTCCAAACAGGCTCCCTCTGGTGGGCGGAAGCGGAAACAGTAAAGTTACATAATCGGAAGAAAACTGAATATTTTCAACATCCAAAACATTTAACCGAGATTTGATCCTGCGCGTCGAACTTTGATACTGGTGCATTCATTAATCTAACCACAACAAATAATTGGGGGTTGGGGTTGACAGAAATTCAAAACATGCAACTTTAATCATTTAGAAAAATTCACTACTTTTCAATTCATGGAGTGCAGACAATGTTAAAAATAGCACATGCTCAAGTGTGAAAATATCTATTTCAGCTTGGCCTTAACAAAAATCCAGAAACTCGTGACAGTTTTTGTTTGTTTTGTGTGGGTTTTTTGGGTTTGTTTTTATTTACCAGTCCAGAATGCATATACTTTATATGGATGCAAATTAAATTTGTTTACAAAACTGCCTTATGATTTAGAGGTCTTCCATTTTTAAGGTTTGGGTTCAAGTGACTTTCATTGAGAACAGAGGGACATTAAGACAGGGCAGACAGCAACATATTGCTGGTAGTGCAAAGGCTAGTTTTATTTCATTTGTTGTGTGAAGGAGTTTTGGGGAGGAGTATGAGTGTGTGTGAGTTTGTGTTTGTTTGTTGTTGTTTTACGTCCTAGTAACATCTAAGGTCATATCAGGACGGATACCGACTTGTGACAGTGCGCACTCATGGCGACTTTATAGTGCTGCCCCACTGGGAGAGCAGGCCGCCAGCACCATGACCTGATATCCCACTCAGTCACATTATCCTGACACTGAGCCAACCAGTCCTTGCCCTATCCTAATAATGCCGAGCGCCTGGCTAGGAAGTGACAAGTATAAATTTTTAAGTCATTGGTTTGACTCGACCAGGGTTCGAACCCATGATCCCATTTTCTACCAACACGGGAGACGGATGCTCTAACTCATTCGGCCATCCAGTCTGAGTTTGTGTGTGTATGTATATGTGTGTATATGTGTGTGAGTGTGTGTATGTGTATGTGTATATGAGCGTATGTTTGTGTATGTGTATATGAGTTTGTGTGTTTCTGTATGTGCATACAGGTGTGTGTATATATGTGTGTGTGTTTGCGTGTGAGTGTTTAAAGACGCTCCCACACTCACGTCTCGCATGAAGGTGAGATCCCGCTGGAGGAAGTAGATGGCATGCTCCAGGGTGTGGTCGCGACAGTCCTGGATCGCCTCCTCGTGGGCACCCCACTGGTTCTGTTCGATGAACTCACGCTGTAAATATAAACAGCAACAATTCTCAAAGTGCTCTCTCCAAGTACAGATTTACTGCGTCAAATTCACACTAAAACCGTCAGGTATTAATCCCAGGTACTTGATATTCTTACTCAACCACTACTGAGTTAGGAGGTTATGAGCCTGTAGCAGGATGTCTGTGGCATCACGTGATCCCATGTGGTCACCCATACAAGTACTGTGCGAGGCTACATGCCGCTTAAATTCAGTGATTGTACAGAGAACCTCTAATAATAAATCCACCAATTAATTAATAATACTAATAATTTCGCAAGCCCGGGAGTAAACATCAACCAAGCCGACGTATATCTCTTTTTTTTAAAGTAACCAGTAGGTTATCTGTGGAGCTCCCTAGTGTAGTGACAGTAGTTTGAATGTTCAATGATATACAAGTACTTGTGAGACATCCTGGTTTAGTGACACCAGTTTGAGTTCCCAATGCTGTGTCCATGTTTGATCAAACATCTATCCATGACAATACCACGATGTCTGTAAATATCCTGGTACAGTGCACCAATTTGAGTTCTCAATTCTGTATCCATTTTTAATCAAGCATGTCCATGACAATACCACAATGTCTGTGAATATCCTGGTAGAGTGCACCAATTTGAGTTCTCAATTCTATATCCATGTTTAATCAAGCATATGTTCATGACAATACCACAATGTCTGTAAATGTCCTTGCATAGTGACACCAATGCCCGATGGCGTACTTATGGTTCGTTAAACACAACTTTCTTTACTGCCTATTAACCCCCACAGATGCACACCCACACCCACACCCACACCCACATACTTGTCTCCACCCCTTTCACAATGTTTATAACAGAACAAACACATCGTATAAAAGATTCTAGATCATTCAATTTACCTCAAAAGCTTGAAGCTTCTCATTCATCCAGGCACGGATTCTCGACCGGACTGGGTATGTACGAACAAGGTGGGTTCGCAGCTGGAAGAAATCACAGCTAAATGTAGCAAATAACAAGGGTTTCACTAACAGTCCACACTTTCAGTAACTAATACACGAATAAATATTTTTAATTCAACGCTATTCAAATCTTGTTCATGGCTATTTGAGAGAGAGAAAAAAGGAGGAAATTTATTCCTTTGTCCTAGGCTAGTGTCAACAGATTGTTAGGTGTGTTGGGGTTTTACGTCCAATGTCATATCAGGACGGATACTGACTTGTGACAGTGCGCATTCGCGGTGACTTTATAGTGTTGCATCATTGGGAGACTGGGCCACCGGCACCATGGCCGGATATTCCTCTCTGTAACATTACCCAAACACTGACTACTTTGAATATGTTTCTATATAACCTGAGACTATCTAAAAGTAAAACATTGGGTACTGCCATTAATAAAAGGATGGGGGAACAAAGATATTGTACTGTTGTGCTGGGGGGAAAAAGGTTTTACAGCGTGATAAAAACAATGAACAAAAAAGAAAAAAGCTTTCTTTAAAAAGAGGCTGATATGCTGTTTAAAGTGTGATTGATTCGGTTAATGTACAGTTAGGGTTGTCTTACCGCCTCCTTATGCTGCTGTAGTTTATTGCGCATGTGTTCGACAGATGCGGTCATGATGAGAACAGACTTGGCCTGCTCCACAAGAATCTCACCTAATAAACAAAACAAGAAACATGAAAAAATATATTAAATGAATATTGTGGACTTTAGGGGCTCATCCACAATTTTAAACATTTTTTACAGTCATACGAAACATACATGGGGGACGGTGAGGGGGTGTTTGTTACCTTTAGGCATGTACGACGTCAATGATTACAAAAATATATATACATAACTTAAATCACTGTAATGTTCTGTGATCAAATGCTGCTGTATAAAAAAAGATGTAGGAGATCTGGGAGGGAGATCTGAAAAAGTAGTACTCTTTGTATGACTGAGGAAATGCTAAAACCTTTGAATGATCCATTTAGTACAACAGCAGCTTTAAATAGGTGAATTTCGGTGTCTGTGCTGTTTGTTTTTATTTTATTTGATAAATGTTGAAATCTGAATTTGAGTAAATAGGCGGCCTTCATCTTCCGCCCCAAAATGAGGGTTGTATCCAGGTAAAAAAAAATAACACCACAATTAACCGATCCCATACTTGTACCATCTTGCTTCGAAAGCGAGGTTAGTTGTACAATTGATCCTAGCAGAGCCTTAGCAATGCCGTGGTTTACTGTTGTGTGCCTGGATCCAAAAGCAGATCAGGTAGTGAAATTGTTATTCCAATAATCTTTCTGCTATTTCCCAGCAGGGGTACAAACACTAACAAGAAAACAGACAAATCATTTTTATCCCACATGAAATGTAGCCATGATTTCTGCACCGAGGGTTTAGTGGGCACTTTGAGCAATCACAGATATCTCAGCACTGTGTAGGGAAAGTTTGCCAGCAATTACAGTTGCGCTGGTGAGTGACAATGCACCTCTAGTGGTTCACTAGGCATTTACTGCAATCACTGATCTTTTAGCATCTCGATTGTAATCAAAACCAAGGCTAGATGCACTCGATGGTAGTGCCTCATTAAGTGTGAGATCGGTCAATATGGTTGACATCTCATCGAAATAATCAATAGAATTAAACCAAGGAAATAATCTAGAGATGATCTAACGAAGTAATCAAGAGAAATAATACTACATGGCCCATCACCACCACAGATGACTAATTTCAGAAGATAATGTTTGGTGTAAAAAAGTGAAAAACAATGTCGCGTGTGGCAATATTCCCACCTCCACCCTCATCACAACCACAGATGACTAATTTCAGAAGACAATGGTTGGTGTAAAAAAAAAGTGAAAAATAATGCCATGTGTGGCAACATTCCCGCCCCTTCCCACCACCACAGCTGATGACTAATTTCAGAAGACAATGCTTGGTGTAAAACAGTGAAAGATAATATCATGTGTGGCAATATTCCCGCCCCTTCCACCACCACAGCTGATGACTAATTTCAAAAGACAATGCTTGGTGTAAAAAAGTGAAAGATAATGTCACGTGTGGCAATATTCCTGTCCCTTCCCACCACCACAGCTGATGACTAATTTCAGAAGACAATGCTTGGTGTAAAAATGTGAAAGATAATGTCACGTGTGGCAATAGTCTCGCCCCCGCCCACCACCACATCCGACTAATTTCAGAAGACAATGTTTGGTGTAAAGAAGTGAAAGAACCAAATGTTCCCCCGTGTGGCCTTACCGATTTCGGGCTGCAGAGCCTCTAGTCCTGCACTGCGCAGTACGGCGTCGTACACGCGCCGGATGTACTCGTTCAGGATGGCCATGTTCACTTTCTGCAAGGTCATGGTCAAGGTCAACAAACGGGCCAAGTCAATACAACATTTCCAACGATATTCTAAGGCCACCGCCAAAAGAAAACCCACAAAGAAACAATCCTAAATATCTTTTAAAGGATAGAAAATGTTTATCCCTGCAACTCCTCCCTCGACTTCCCAAACCTCTGAGGGGCTCTGTGGGAGTAAAGGGGTTGGAGGGAGGAATACCTGTCATTTGAAATTAACATATATATATATATATATATATATATATATATATATATATATATATATATATGTATATATATATATCACCACTAAACTTACGCTCCCCGTTTACTAGTCTACAAGATAAGAACAGGTCTCTTTCCTATCGTAGGTTATATACAACCCTATAAACTAATAATGAAATGGATATTTTACATTAGGTTCTCTGTAGAAATATGACGAAATGGCAGAGAAAGAAATAAAAACAACATACACATACTAAAACCATTCAGAACATGTTCCAATTATCATATTAGAACATGTTCACAACTTTTAGAAAATAACAAGAGCACATTTAATACCCAAAAGGTCATTTATGTTGACAAGCAAATGGATATGTATGTTAACAAGCAAATATTCGCCAATATATCCCAAGATGCTGTTTAATATAAGCCGAAAATAGTACAAAATGAAACGAAGCTAAAGTCAGGGTAAAGAGTCGTCACCAACAAAAGAAAAGGCAGGAATCTGACTTCCGGTAAATGTTTCTAGTGCAAGGCCAATGAGGAGAAATCACCTATATGGGCGAGAAACATATAAAAAATTAAAACGCCCAAAAAAATGGGAAATTTCTCATCATTGGAAAGTACTGGAGAAATGGCGAGGCGGGGGATAACATTCATTGGCAGTAAATCATCGAACTGATCGTGAAGCAAGTGCCCAAAGACGATAGCCAGTGCCGGATTTAGATGAAGAAAGGCGGATTTAGATGAAGAAAGAGCTATGATACAGTGTCAAAAATATAATACACCTTGGACGGAGCCCCCACCACCCGGTAGATTTTGAGGCCCTAGACTTCAGCCGGCCAAGCCTATAGGTAAATCCGGCACTAACGATAGCGTATATAATAAGACCGCACCCTTGCCAGCAAATGCACTTGCGAAATGCAAAGATGGTGCCATCTCCATTCCGCATAACAGTTGACAGCATCACGCGACTTGAAATGGCGCATTCGGCTCTACGTAGACGATGCTTTGTTGGGCTAAGTACCAAGGTGTAGGAATATAATACTAAGGCTTCCGCATTTAGTAATGCTCTTTGAGTAAGAGTTATTGTAATCTATTAAGCTTTTGAGGTTCTTGATTAAGCAGAAGAAATTTCATTCGCAGACAATTGGTCTTCCTTATTTCATTACTCCTTGTATTGTCCTATCCTACTAATGCCGAGCGCCAGGCTAGGTAGCAGCTAGATAAAAGATTCACCAGGTACTTGTAGTACACGGGTGAAGGACAACGTAGTGTAAATACGGGCGGAAATAGGTTTAGTATGGAACATGAAGTAGAAACTGTGGTTCCATGATCAAATGGCTACATATATGGCCACAGATTTGGTGAAATGGGAGAGAATGCAAGAATCCAAGATGGCGGCCATAGAATGCCGTCGATTTCAATTTTAAATCGTATTAAACTAGCTATTTTATTATATTTTTCAACTCAGAGGTAGCGGGTAAATATGAAGACACCTACAAAGAATAAATGTTGCTTCTTAGATTGTGAAATTAGTCTCTCATTTCATTAACCCACTTTTTCGACCGTTTTTATATAAGGCTGGTATTCACTCGTGTACTGCGAGTACCGGGTGAATCCTTTATCTAGGTAGCAGCAAGCATTGATATTCTAGTCATCGGTTTGATTCGACAAAGCTCGAAGCCCATGAACTGCCATATGGGAAGCGAGCCCACCAAACCTTTCTTCTTTTTTTTTTAGAAAAAGAAAAGAAAATGGGGTTGGCGTTTGGAGTTTCTATTTTAATAATATGTCAGCAACAAAAGGAAAAGAAAGGAAACTATAGATTTAATGAATTAGTTCATAATAGTTTGTTAAGAATAGTAAGGCAAAAAAAACCACCAGACACTGCCATTACCAGCTAGAGTGGTAAAGTAGAGGGAATATCCCGACTACGCTGGCAGTCAATCTGAGTGTCAGTTCTTATAAACTGTGGGACAGTCTTGGTTACGATCAATAGCATGTTAGTAGCAACTAAGAAAAACAAACATAACCACCCAGTACGCCGCATTTATAAGAGGACTACTGACCCGTTCAAAGTGGTTCACAGAGGACTGAGTTCTAAAGAAATCCTATCGAGAAATTAATTTATTAATATGTTGTTGACAAAGTAGACACGTGCGCTGATTAGATTGTTGCCTGGCAATTGCCCATTAGATACTAATAATTGTTGGTGTTATCATACTGTTGCTGTTTTTCACTTAAGATATGATAAAGATGTCATTTGAGAACAATTTGATCAGGTGAGACGGGTATAACGCATACCATTTACCAACTTGTCATTAACCATCTGATTTACAAAGGTCTAGTCTAAATCTTTTATACCAATAAAGACTAAAACATTCTATACGATTGCAAGAGATATTGCTTCTATTTAGGAGACAATAATATAGTCATAGGTGCTAACCACCTGATAGCCTTAGGAATACATGAAGGTGTATCAGCGTTCAATCGAGTGTCCACTGATAGTTTCGGTGACGAAGGCGCTGGATTTGAAACTTAAAACTCAAAACAAAAGCCATCTCTGGAAACACCAGTTATCGCTTTATCACCAAATGTACATAATCTTGAGCCTCGACAGTACTTGGACGGGTGACCACCTGGGGATGTGCGGTGGCAGAGACATCCCGATACAGGCTTATAAATGGGGAGCTTTCATGAGACAGTTCTCTCACTTTACACTTGGTGGCAGCACCCGTTCCCGGTCCAAGTCGGCCATCGTGGTTGGATAGAAGGGTGTATGTAGGTGGGTGTGTGTTGTTGGGGGTTTAAGGATGTGGTGGCTGTGAGGTATGTGTGTGGTGGGGCTGTAGGTGTGTTGGGTGTGTGGTGAGGGGTTAGGGGTGTGGTGGGGTGTAGGTGTGTGGTGGGGGTTTATGGATGTGGTGTGTGTGTGTGGTTGGGGTGTAGGTGTGTGGTGTGGTTGTGTGGTGGGGGCGTAGGTGTGTGGTGATGGCTTAGGTGTGTGGTGGGGGTGTATGTGTGTGGTGAGGGTTTAGGGATGTGGTGGAAGTGTAGGTGGGTGGTGTGGGTGTAGGTGTGTGGTGTGGGTGTAGGTGTGCAGTGGGGTATAGGTGTGTGGTGGGGGTGTAGGTGTGTGGTGAGGGTTTAGGTGTGTGGAATGTGTTTTGGTGGTGTAGGTGTGTGGTGGGGGTGTAGGTGTGTGTTGGGTGTGTGGTGAGGGTTTAGGGGTGTGGTGGGGGTGTAGGTGTGTGGTGGTGGGGGTGTAGGTGTGTGGTGGAGGTTTAGGGATGTGGTGTGTGTGTTTGGTTGGGGTGTAGGTGTGTGGTGAGGGGTTAGGTGTGTGATGGGGGTGTAGGTGTGGGTTTAGGGGTGTGGTGGGGGCTTAGGGGTGTGGTGGGGGTGTATGTGTGTGTGTCGTGTAGGTGTGTGGTGGGGGTTTAGGGATGTGGTGGGGGTGTAGGTATGTGTGTGGTTGGGGTGTAGTTGTGTTGGGTGTGGTGAGGGTTTAGGGGTGTGGTGGGGGTGTAGGTGTGTGGTGGGGGTGTAGGAGTGTCGCGTGTGTGGTGGTGTATGTGTGTGGTGGGGTGTAGGTGGGTGGTGTGGGTGTAGGTGTGTGGTGGGGTATAGGTGTGTGGTGGGGGTTTATGAGTGTGGTGAGGGTGTGGTATGTGTTTTGGTGCGGGTGTTTGGTGGGGGTGTAGGTGTGTGGTGGGTGTGTGGTGAGGGTTTAGGGGTGTAGTGGGGGTGTAGTTGTGTGGTGGGGGCGTATGTGTGAGGTGGGGGTTTAGGGGGGTGGTGTGTGTGTTTGGTTGGGGTGTAGGTGTGTGGTGAGGGTTTAGGGGTGTGGTGGGCGTTTAGGGATGTGGTGGGGGTGTATGTGTGTGTGGTGGTGTATGTGTGTGGTGAGGGTGTAGGTATGTGCGTGGTGAGCGTTTAGGGATGTGGTGTGTGTGTCTGTGTGGTTGGGGTGTGTGGTGGGTGTTTTGAGGGTTTAGAGTGTGGTGGGGGGTGTAGGTGTGTGGTGGGGGTGTAGGTGTGTGGTGAGGGTTTAGGGGTGTGGTGGGGATGTAGGTATGTGTGTGTGGAGGGGGTGTAGGTGTGTGGTGACGGCTTAGGGGTGTTGTGGAGGTGTGTGGTGTAGGTGTGTGGTGGAGGTGTAGGTGTGTGGTGAGGGTTTAGGTGTATGGTATGTGTTTTGGTGGTGTAGGTGTGTGGTAGTGGTGTTTTGTGGGGGTGTAGGTGTGTGGTGGGTGTGTGGTGGGTGTGTGGTGAGGGTTTAGGGGTGTGGTGGAGGTGTAGGTGTGTGGTGGGGGGCATAGGTGTGTGGTAGTGGTTTAGGGATGTGGTGTGTGTGGTGAGGGTTTAGGGGTGTGGTGGGGGTGTAGTGTGTGTGTTCGAGATTTAGGGATGTGGTGGGGGTGTGTAGGTGTGTGGTGGGGGTTCAGGGATGTGGTTGGGAAGTGGTTGGGGTGTAGGTGTGTGGTGAGGGTTTAGGGTGTGGTGGGGGTGTAGGTGTGTGGTGGGGGTTCAGGGATGGGGTGGGGGTGTAGGTCTGTGTGTGTGGTGGGTGTAGGCGTGTGGTGGGGGTGTAGGTGTGTGGTGGGGGTGTAGGTGTGTCGTTGGGTATAGGTGTGTGGTGGGGGTGTAGGTGTGTGGTGAGGGTTTAGGTGTGTGGTATGTGTTTTTGGTGGTGTAGGTGTGAGGTGGTGGTGTTTGGTGGGGTGTAGGTGTGTGTGATTGAGGTGTAGGTGTGTGGTGAGGGTGTAGGTGTGTGTGTGGTGGTGTAGGTGTGTGGTGAGGGTGTAAGTGTGTGGTGGGGGTTTAGGTGTGTGGTTGGGGTGTAAGGGGTACCAACCAAAACAGTACAGAGACCGGCATGAGTCGCCATCTGACGAGAGACTCATGCAAACTGAAAGGTCCTCATTAACCCACTAATGCTGGCATTCCATGTTCTACTGGTCCCTCAGGGAGGATTGAAGCTGTGACCCAGCGTGCAACGTCACAGCTACAGATTAAATGGGGGGGGGGGGGGAGGTATCGGAGGTGGTGAATACACATACACCATGATAGAGGAAGTGGTATTTTATCTCGTGCAAAATATTTTCTAGGACAATTTCGCTGCAATCTACATTAGAAACACACGTGTCAATATAGTTCTGCCAAATTTGAATATCAGGAGGCGTTCGATTCTAGGTGCGAAGTGAGTTTAAAGTATAAGATTTGTAATGAAGGATAGGGCTCGAAGGCGTAAAATCCCCACCTTCTGCCATGTAAGCTGTAGCTGGGACCCGGCATTCCGGATCTCAGCTTCAGTCCTTTTTGAGGGGACCAGCGGAACTTGGAAAACGCGTATTACTAATGGATAAGTAAAAGTGTGAGTTACTTTCTTTAACGATGCAACCGTTTACAATAACATTGGTTCCACTGCCAGTAGATTGATGATTGATTGACTCGATGGTGGTTTTACACTGGGTAGACAGCGCAGGGCCATATTCACGGCGAAAAGTGAGTAGAATTTATTGTGTCGCTACTCAGTACTGGCCCCCATCAATGCTAATATAACTAGCACTGATCCTCCTGTCGATATAACTCTAGTATTCCCAAACACTTACTAAAGTGGCTAGATGCTGGCCATACTCCCATCACGCATGGAAGTCATTGGAAAATATATAAATAATTTGAAATTTACCACGTACCAGGGGCTACATAACTGAATATAATTGACATTTAGTTTAAAGAGGGGCTCATAATGGGGTGGGTATGATTATTAGAAATAAATAGTACTAAACATATATACATAAAGTTCATGCCTGTGTTAAGTTTATAATACACAATTAAATCACTCACCTCAACAATCTCTTCGTAAGTGAGGTTTTGATCTGAGAGGGATAAAAAGACGTTATATTCAAAGCTAATTATATGATTCGTGTGTACCAGCAGGGGGTTGTCATAGTATTTATTTTCAATTTCAATTTAACAGAGTCCACAGATGGGCAAAAATAAACAAATGAAAGCAGTTTATAACCTAAACATTTGATGCTACATATTCGATATTTGTGTACTCAGTAGACATTTATTGCTACATGAAAGTAGCGCTAAATCAATTTATTAATATACCGATCAATGCTGAAGCATATGATAGTCAACATTTCAGTATGCACACCAAATTTAAGTTGGCAATTTGTCACCTCAAATATCCCCAAAGTTAACCCTTTAAAATAAGTGAGTCCAAAACTAAAGTAAAGTAGATCACAACGATCAACCTAATATATTTATATTTAAAAAATACAACAGAAATTCAAAACCATCAGATTTTGCTAGATTAATGGATCATCAGTGTTATCAACACAAATGTACAAACCATACCCATTTTCATGTTGCGAACAATAATCAATCAGAAAAAAACCCATCGTGAAATGATAAAGGTTTTTACTGACCTTTAAGATCCGAAAGCATCCTGTCCTTGAACTTGATGTACCAGCCCTTGGACTCCTTTTCTAGGATGCCTTTCAGAACCGACGTACATCTCTGCATCAGGTCTGGAGAGTGGAGGGGGTGGGTATGAAGCATATTTTGTGCAGCAAAGGAAAATATATGTATACTTCACAAAGGGCCTCAAAGGAGTCAAGCTATCAAGGTAAATAATAATTTGTGGTTATTGCTAGAGCGCATAGAAACATTTAAAAGCAATTATTATTATTATTATTATTATTATTATTATTATTATATATTCGTTGATTAATCAGGGACATTTTTAGGGGGGTGGGAGGGGGAGAGATGGAGGAGGGGAAGAGAGAAAGAGGAGAAGGGCGAGGAGGAAGGAGTAGGAGGAGGAGGAAGAGGAATGGGAAGAGGAAGAGGAAGAGAGGAGGAGTAAGAGGAAGAGGAGGAAGAGGAAGAGGAGGAGGAGGAGGGGGGGACGGGGAGGTGCAGAAGGGGAGAGGAGATGGAGGAGGGGAGGAGGGGAGGAGGGAGAGGAGGAGGGGAGGAGGGGAGAGGAGATGGTGGAGGGGAGGTGGAGAAAGGTAGGAGGGGAGGAGGGGAGGAGGGGAGGAGGGGAGGAGGGGAGGAGGGGCGGATAGCAAGAGTGGGGGAGGGGAGTAGGGGAGCAGGGAAAGCTCTTCCCGCCTCCTCCCCGAATCTTTCATGATTCTAGAGTTGTGAATCAAGCTGCGTGATCAGCATTCACCATTGTTGAATAAGCGCAGGTCTATCTCGGTGCCCTTGGGCGTCTGGTACTTGTAGGGCACTGGTGGAGGAGTGAAGTCCGCTGTCTGCAAGTGGAATCATTGTCACATAAATGAGCAATCCCCACGTCATGTTGACTGTTGGTGGCAAAGTGTGCACAGCCGGCAGTCTTTGGGCAACAACACGTGGAACTTTCACCAGCAGATTTTAACTACACATTGAAGGGTAGATAATATATGTGTAATCAAAGGACACGTGATGACCAATGATATATTATTGAACTAAAACATATTGTATCAAATAACACAGCTTACTTTATTGTATTAAATAACACAGCTTACTATATTATATTAAATAACATTTATTTTATTGTATTAAATAACATTTACTTTATTGTATTATAACTAACGTAGCTTATTGTATTAAATAACACAATTTAAACAACTTCCATCAATGATTCTTTGAACTATAGCGTTACCTCACGACGATGGGGAAACAACTATAACAATCAATTATCCTTCATGGTTGTTTTTTTGCCCCTATGCGCAACTTATGACTAAACTTATGATTAAGAAACTACTAAAAGATCACGTGACTAAGAAAAAGAGATGATGTTTAAATATACAAAGTATAGTGGAAGCTGTATTTTGGACTGCTTGCAATCTATAAGCAGTTACAAGCCATAAACAAGCAGCAAGAAAACCTAAATTACTACTAAAACAAAATTCAAAATTGTTATTCAAATTGGACTAGTGCTACCCAGCTGTGAAAACAAGTGTTAACACCCTTATCCGTTATGAACCGGGTAAATAAATTCATCACACACAAAAAATAAAATAATTCATTACTAGTAACCCACAATTAGCTTTGAAAATTTTGCTCGTCTTCTAAGCAGGCAACCAATCAAGCAAAATTGCCTAATCTATTTTTAGTAGGACAGCATAATAACAACAAGCCGAAATGAGCGATTACAGTGATCCATAACTGCCCAACTACCTCTCATTGACATTTCTTTAAATTATAAATCATTAGACAATGCCTGCGATTAGCCTGAACTAAACCAGTTGACATCTGCCTGCACCTATCACACAACTACAGTTCGACTCTGTTACACGTGGCCGCACCGTGCTCTTCTCCAGCTGCAGTTGCTTGCACTTGGTCCTGGTGAATTCGCAGAAGTTGACCCAGTCCTTCTTGGAGGCGGCCCTCACGTTCAGCTCGGCCACCATGAAACGGCCGTGCTCCTCGCCCAGCTTCTGGGCGATGTTACCCGGCGTCGTCGACGGCATCCCGATCAGGATGTCTGCGGCACGAGGACACGTGGCTTTCGTCTATATTATGGCACTCAATGAATCCCCACACCCACCCACTGAACTTTCTCAAGTCGATCATTATAATGTACTTTGCTTTAGGTTGAAGTAACTTTTTATTTTAGTGGGAAGGAGGGGAGGGGAAGGTAGGGGAAGGGAGGGGAGAAAGGAGGGGAGGGGGGAAGAAGAGGGGGGAGGGGAGAGAGGATGGAAGAGAGGAGGGGAGATTTCACTGTCCTTCTTATTATGGTAAGCAAACAACTCCATATACATGAGGCGTGATTTCTTTTTGATCTACCCCTTTTCCCCGACAATTTATTGTACATTTTAACTTTCACTCAGATAAGTAAGGCCCCCCTTTTCTCCCTTACAATTATTTAGCGCCTTAACTTTCACTCACATTTCACAGTGCTTCTTGTTACGGCAAATGAACAGCCTCACATAAATAATGTGTGGTTCGTGTTTGATGCACCCCTTATTTTAAGTTTATTTTGTTGTTGTTTCTTGGTGTCCTACATATACAGGTGAGAATGCCAAAGGCGTGCGGCTTACCCAGCATGTGCCACACAGCGCGGCCCATGGTCTTGACAGACTGCGAGATGCTGAAGAAGTGCGAGTGGAACCGGTTGCGGGCCGTGATGATGATGAGGCGCAGCGCCAGCGACATGTCCTGCAGGTCACAACCACCGGGCAGGGCCCAGCCCAAGGCACAACTCAGTAAGCTTTTGTTTCTTTACTGTGGTTTTACGACCTAGCAACATCTAAAGTCATATCAGGATGAGCCAATTCAAGACTGAGCACAGTATTAAACAGAAGAGGTGTTGCGCGGCGTAAAATTAGCACTTTTAATCAATTTAAAAGTATAAACACATTAAAAGAAAAAAATGTAAACGAAATGATCAGAGTAATAATCTGGGCATGAGTAGTTCTTTGAATTGTGGTGCACCTCGTTAGGGTGCGGCTTCTATTTAATATGCGGCATCTAATGATCTATTCAATGAGGCTTCTCTTCAATATCTGGCTATTTAATATAGGCTATTATGTAATGGGTTACTTTTATTTAATGCGCAACTTCGATTTAATGTGTGGCTTTTATTCAATGAGCGGCTTGTATTAGCACTGTTCCTTGAACATGGTAATTTAGACTTACGTCAAGCAGCGTCTCCTGTGAGCGGTGTAGGCCCTTCTGGAGCAGCAGACTGAGGCGCCATCTATGGGTCTGCCCTGGAAAGTGGTTACTGTCCACCTCAAACTCCCTGCAACACCAAGCGGGTACTTGCTTGTCTAAAGTGGCATACTCCGATGGCTTTGAGTTTCCGCCATACCTTTTATATAAATACATTAGGTTTGATCGTTATAACCAAGCATACATTACTTTGAAGTAACTTTTAGTAAAACTCTGCAAATAGTTGATGTGAAAACAAGCAAAAATTACTTTTGGGTGTGCACATCGATATGCTGTAGGCTTCAGCAGCAACATGTTCTATTGAACTGACTTAGTACTTCATTCTATGCAGCAACAAATAAAGTGTACCAGTATGTAAGTTGGATGTATAGGATCAAATCTAGATAAGTGTTTTCTTTTCGAAAATGGCATGCTTTCATCGGACTCGGCAGTTTTCAAAGCAATAACCCTACTACTGCTCCCACCATCATATGGCCAGGATTAGTAACCAGTGGTGGTGATGCGGGACACCAGCGGTGAACTGGCTCTCCTGAAAGTGATGCGCTGAGAACCAGTGGTGGGTTGCAGGACATCAACAGTGAACTGGCTCTCCAGAAAGTGAGGCACCAGGAACCAGTGGTGGTGACGCATGACAGCAGGAGTGAACTGGCTCTACAGAAAGCAAGGCACCAGGAACCAGTGGTGGGTTGCAGGACATCAGCAGTGAACTGGCTCTCCAGAAAGTGAGGCACCAGGAACCAGTGGTAGTGATGCAAGACATCAGGAGTGAACTGGCTCTCCTGAAAGTGAGGCAACAGGAACCAGTGGTGGTGATGTGGAATACGAGTGCTGAACTGGCTCTCCCGAAAGTGAGGCACCGAGAACCAGTGGTGGTGACATGGGACACTAGCGGTGAACTGGCTCTCCAGAAAGTGAGGCACCAGGAACCAGTGGTGGTGATGCAGGACATCAGCAGTGAACTGGCTCTACAGAAAGTGAGGCACCAGGAACCAGTGGTGGTGATGCAGGACATTAGCACTGAACTGGCTCTCCTGAAAGTGAGGCACTAGGAACCAGTGGTAGTGACGCAAGACATCAACAGTGAACTGGCTCTCCTGAAAGTGAGGCACCAGGAACCAGTGGTGGTGATGCAGGACATCAGCAGTGAACTGGCTCTCCAGAAAGTGAGGCACCAGGAACCAGTGGTAGTGACATAAGACATCAGGAGTGAACTGGCTCTCCTGTAAGTGAGGCGCCAGGAACAAGTGCTGGTGACGCGGGACACCAGTAGTGAACTGGCTCTCCCGAAAGTGAGGCACCAGGAACCAGTTGTGGTGACGTGGGACACCTGTGGTGAACTGAGCAAATGCAAAGTGACGTACCCAAACTGGCGGATGCTCTTCAGCTGCTTCTCGTTGAGCAGCTTCGAGGCGCCGTTAGCGTCCCGGGCCACCTCATCCAGCTCGTCGAATGTGGGCGCCATGAAGAGGTCCTTGAACGAGATTACGCCCTCCTGAGAGCAGAGCAGGAAAGAAAGTTAAACTACTTTCCTGTGATTTCTCACTTCCCCGTTACAAAACGGCCCGCCACCTACTCTTAGGTAAATCCAACCCGGTATCGTGGTATAAAACCCCGGCCCGATCGCAGTTGACAGTTGACTAAGCATTTATTTTTGTAAAATAAATTTTAAAGCTTTCATTGGATCGATTAAAAATATCTTAATGCGCGATTGAAGAGGAAGATCTGACGTATTTAATGTAACCTAAGAGCAATTTATGCTGAAAGTATTAAAAACAGAGATAATAGTGAAAGTTGGGATATTCTGAGTGTCAGTGCAATCTTCATACAGAAAAAGTGAAATATCTCTAAAGCTACACCACTTAGAAACAAGCTGCTTGGTACACATATAGAAAACATATTCGACGGATAGATTATATTAAATTTATACGGTTAGGGTTGTGCATTTCTATTAATCTTTAATAGACACTGGCAGTGTGTATTCGTTCTGCAGCCGAGCTGCACCTGTTTACAAACTCCGCGCATGCGCAGAAGCCACGGCAGGGGCTGCGATCGGGCCGGGGTTTTATACCACGACACCGGCCCCGTCTCCCCAAAGATACCATACAATATATAAGCACTATATCCTAAATTAATTTTAAATTGGACAACTATATATACCATACTGTACATTATGACTATCCATATCTCCTTCACTTATTCTTGTACCATCACTGATATAGGTATCAGGAAATATATTTTGTGTAAATAACTGTAATGTGGCATGGTGACAATGCGGAGATAATAACTTTGTTCAATGAATGAAATTACATTTACCAACAAATATATAAATGGTTTTATCTAATATATATAATGGTCACCTCAAAACCTGGGGGTTGGGGGGGGGGGGGTGTCTTTGGTGGTGGTGGAAGGAAGCTTCCTTCCTAAATGAAAGCTGTTGCTGAGACCCAGAACTTCAAGCCATACACTATGTGTGGCTTATAATTAAAGGGCGGTTTTTAACGATGATGTAACAGTAATTATATAATAGGTTTGATATCGGTTTATACGTGAAGTTACAACTTCCTGAGGAAACTTGACGTAAACTTTCTTATCTTTCAATGCCCAATTATTAGAACTAATATGGAATTCACAGATGAGACATAGACTTCCAAGACATTACACACAGGCAGCGAATGGGAATCCTTATGATGTCATTTGCAATTGTCACCTGCAGGTTCCCAATTTTCTTTAAGTAAAAAAAAGAAGATTTATACATAATTGGATGACACCGTTATTACTATATATTTTAAGGGATGAGTTTGTGACAGGAAGCAGGCTGTACCCTTATGTCGTCGCGACCGGCGTTGTGTTCTGTGATAGATGGTGGAAGCAGCATCGGGAAGAATCTCCAGTGATACAGGATGCTCTCTGCCAACTGGAACAGGAACATGCTGGAAACATTACCAACACACAACACAGGGAAGTGGCTTGAGATGCAAACAGACTTCAGGTGTGCTGCTACATTCACACACACAGCCCAAAAACCAGCCTAACTTGTGTGTATAAATTAGAACTGGTATTTCAAGACCACTGGGCCGGCACTGGCTTCAGGAGCTTAGGATCCTTTAGTGAAAGCTTTAGCGACATCTTGGATCATATCGGATCAGAGGGGAGTGACCAATAGTAGCATATATTGATTGATTCATTAATTATTTTTTTTGTAATGAAACATTAAAAAAAAAACATCATCTTTGTGTGTGTGTGTTAAGTGTAAATAACTATCCCAATAATGTCTCGGTACAAAAAGAAAATTTTCATCAGAGGACAAAATAAATTTACTAAAAAAAACTTGTTACACCGGCATATCAGAGATATACCAACCATAAATTCAAAGGGTTCTAGCCACCCATTACTCCCTTCCAAGACTTTTATTTATTTTCGTTGCCATTTTAGATCCCCTTCCTGCCCTTTGATGAATCCACGATTTAATTGTAAAAGGACCAGGATTTCAGGTAAATGGACCAGTTTCATGTAAACGGACCAGGATTTCAGGTAAATGGTGTGACAACTAAGTTCGCCTACAGCACCGTCAGTATTGTTCTTTACTCAGCCTGCGGCCTCGTGCAGATTCTGAGAACAATGTTTCGTGGGGCTTTCTACCACTTCACCGACACGACATAAGACAAACAAAAAAGCTAAATGCAAAATGAGGTGATGTGTATATATAGTAGTTATCTACATAATGTAAACCGCGGTTCAAAAACTATAAATGGATGATTGATAGTGTTGCTTGCTACGTCCTAGTAACATCTATGGTCATATCCGGACAGGTACTGACTTGTGACAGTGTGCACATATGGCGACTTTAGGGTGCCCTCCCCAATCAGGGATGAAAGTGGTCTCCAACAAAAAATGCGGAAGCCTTGGTACCAATGGCGAATTTCCGCGAAAACGCGGAATTCCCACCATAGGATTAGCATTGTCAGAGGATCGCGGAAAAAATCCGGAAGTCGGGTTTCAACTCTCCTCGTTGTGACTATATTAGTCTAACTCTTTCTTTCTTGGGTTTTATGATCTAGCAACATCTAAGGTTGTATAAGAATGACAATCGGACTGCTGTCATATATAATATATATCTAATATATGGACATTTCCTGAACGTTAATCAGTGAATATCACCAATCGCGGAAATCCGGGAAATCGCGGAAATCTTTCATCCCTGCCCAATGGGAGATCACACCGCCGGCACCAAAACCACTCAGCCATAATACTGAACTAACCAATCCGTGCCATTTCCCAGTAATGCCAAGCACTACGCTAGATAATAACAAGGATCACTTCTGTTAGTCATTGGTTTGATTTGACTGGGATTCGAACTCCCTACCTTCTGCACCTGAAGCCTACACTCTTTACTAATTCAGCCTCCGCGTCCGGTCGCATTATAGGGTAAACATTTGAACCGTTATACCAGTTGTATGAAGTGCGTGGGGGTGGGGTGAAATACAATACACATATAATAAAACACTTCCACTGGCAGAAGGAATTCTAAAGCGTGACATTTACAAACTGGTTTAAAAATTCAAAGTATGCAGAAATTAGATTCACCTCAAAAAGCAATCATAAACAGGCGAGTCTTGAGAACAGATAACAATTTGTCAACAGCTGATGTTTTTCATCTCTAGGTGATCACATAATGCATAGACAACTAAGGGGCCATCCAAAGTTTTCAACATTTTCATGGTTGTCCAAAGCGTTCTATTTTCCAGACCCCACCTGCCCCCAAAGTAGTACACATCAACATTTAAATACAACGTATTAAATACCAACATTTTATTGAATGATAAAGGTCATACTTGACTGACACACACCCTACCTCCCTGCCGTACGCATTGTACGACCGTGAAAATGTTGGACGGCCCCCGTATATAATATAATATCATATAATATATAACCATATTTGTTTATGTTCTCAATCTTAGTTTGAAGACTACAAAAACGGGAGGAATAAATATATATTTATTTAAATCTTGGAACTATGCCCACCTCCTTGATGTTTTCCAACACAGCCATTTCCTCTT
This sequence comes from Branchipolynoe longqiensis, assembly GCA_030323885.1. Lineage (NCBI taxonomy): Eukaryota > Metazoa > Annelida > Polychaeta > Phyllodocida > Polynoidae > Branchipolynoe > Branchipolynoe longqiensis. The sequence goes on from CM059192.1 coordinate 98,097,153, forward strand.
CGCTGACGTCACCCTGGGGGAGACTGAAGCGCAGTGGCTCCCTCTGCCGGCAGAAACAGTAACAACAACATGGAACTGATGAGTCAAATCAGCGGCACATTCTGGGGAACTGGCCAAACCGGCCGTGATCTGGTTTATATTCTAAAGGCCACGGCCGGAGATAAATCGATGCAGCCCTTCGCGGGCAGTGTTTTGGCAGTGTGCCAAATTGGCAGGTCTCACCTCGCCCAAAGTACCTGTGTTTAATGGTAAAACAGACCCATGCCCCGTGAGCCTCAAACAGGCGGTCAAAGCATGGTTTGTTTGTTGTTGTTTTACGTCCTAGCAACAGCTAAGGTCATATCAGGACGATCAAAGCATGGTGATATTTGTAGTGAAAACATTCAAAATGAATTTTGGCATGCACACCGAAATGCTGAACATCACAGGCTTCAGCTATGACAGCGTCCATTAAATTCACTTAGCATTCCCTTCTATGCAGCAGTTCATCTGTAACGAGTGCACCAGTATCTAAGTTGGATATGTAGGATCAAATGTAGGTAAGTGTCTTGGTTTAACAAATGTGATGCTTTCATCGGACTATGCAGCTTTAATCTCCTAGCAACCATCACTAATCAGAGACGGCTGACATTAAAGCCACGTTAATGTCGATGTTGATGTTGTACTGACTCCCATCATATCCATTGGCACGTGCTATGATAACAAGATAAATAAAAGCATAAATAAAGGGGAAGATAGAGAAAAATGATTTAATACTAAACGAAAAGAAAGGGCGGGGGATAAAAACCCGCTCCAACAGCTATTGATTATTCGATGCCATATTGATTGTTGATCCAGAATATTGACCACTTGTCGGGGTGTAGTGAGCCCACTGTATGTATGTAAGTAAGACTAGCTTAGCTGGAAGGAATCACCTTTGGACAGATTGTAGTACAAGGATTTTTCTCCAATACCATATATTGATCCGTGACAAATTCACCATGTTTTTTGTTGTTTTTAAGGGAAAAGAAAATATCTGACTATTTGAAGTACACATCTTACCACTGCTTCATGTTTAATTCTAGTTTATTTATATATTTTCTTTTGTAAAAGAAAAAGCATTACACAATTTATATATATCAGTAATATTTACCAAGTATGATCATGGATGCAATCTAGAGAAACCACAATGCACAACATATAATTATAAAGTCTTAGCAATCTACAAAGCAATTCCCAATTCATTATAAATAACAATAACTTTTTTCTTCTTGGTGACACACGCAGACGTCAAAATACCTTCAGCATATCATTTCATGCACGACCGAATCATAATATTGCTTTTTGACACTTTGCGTAAATCATTACGACTTACACCAAATGAAATTCAATACAATTGAACAGGCTAAACCAGTCAATGGCACTGAAGATGACAACATTCAGGAAGATGAGGAGATATATAAGTGAAAACACAGCACTGCTCCTGTATAAAACAACAATGCTACCCATCATAGACTACAACGATATAATATATGGCCTACTAACACAGTAACAAGAAAGTAAGCTCCAAAGGATACAAAACAGGGCACTTAGAACAGTCTACCAAGGCAAGACTCTCAGTGTTTTAGAAATGCATAGCCAAGCTAGATACACTCTCAAAACGAAGAGCCCTGCACCTAATGACATTGATGCACAAACGGGCAAGAGACAACCTATATCAAAGACCCTATAATACTAAGACTGCTCACTCAGCCTGTATTCTGTAATCAAAATGATCAAACCCACCACTTGGTGCACTGGCTGTTCTCTTGTTTAAACAGGTGCTATATTATATGTATAAATGTAAATATGAATGTGAAAGATGTGTGATGATGGCGATGCTGATGATGATGCTGATATGTATTTGTTCATAGCAATTTCATATTGATGTGTATTCATACTTACCTATCTCATGTATAATATAATTGGATGTGTTTACATGTGAAACCCCAACCATGATTACAATATCAAGTCCATAGTCAAGTAGTCACCTAAGACTGACAAGAATAGTGACTGATGCTGCACATAATGCAGCATGAGTCACGCACAGCCATTGTACAAAGTGTCCTGTGCTGCACAGAAACGGCACAGGATACTCTCCCAAACCATGTGTAAAATTCCAGAGTGCATGTAAAACGGCTAGAAGACCAGTGCTCCGCCACTGATACTATACTTGTTCTGATGAATAAACACTTATGACATTTAAAAAAAAAATTTAAGTGAGTATAGAGACACACCTCTGGGTCGATATCCTGTTCCAGGTAATCCATGGGTCTCTGTGTGAGGGAAGAAGAATGAAAATGTAAGCAAAAAGCAACACTATCTCATCTATCAATGGCACCCAAAGGTACAGAACACACACTTATCGGCTATCAGATCAGCAGTAGTCAAGTAAATATCTTATGTGGGATCACTGTTTATTTAATTAAAGGCGGTGAGTTAGACTGGATTTTAAAAATGTTTGATGAACTTCAGAGGAGTACACGTTAGGAAAATGAGGACTGTACGTAGGACCGGGTTTGGAGGGTGTTCCATTGTGCAGGCCCGGGGTCTGTTAGTATACCCGGCACACGACAATGTGGGGAGGGTCTCCGCAGTATGGCCCCCGGGGTTAAACACTGTGTGTGTGTGTGTGTGTGTGTGTGTGTGTGTGTGTGTGTGTGGTGTGTGTGTGTGGTGTGTGTGTGTGTGTGTGTGTGTGTGTGCTATGGGGAGGGAAGGGAAGGGAAGTAAAGGGGGAGGGGGATAGGAGAAGAGAAGAGGGGGGGGAGGGGAGGGGAGGGGAGGGAGGGGAGGGGAGGGGAGGGGGAGGGAGAGGAGAGGAGCGGAGAGGGGAGGAGAGGAGAGGAGAGGAGAGGGGATGAGAGGAGAGGAGAGGGGAGGAGAGGAGAGGAGAGGAGAGGGGAGGGGAGGGGAGGGGAGGGGAGGGGAGGGGAGGGGAGGGGAGGGGAGGGGAGGGGAGGGGGAGGGGAGGGGAGGGGAGGGGAGGGGAGAGGAGGATGGGATAGGTATGGGGAGGGGATGGGAGAGATATGGGTGAGAGTAGACAAACTATGTATACCGTGTAAGAATAATTAACATCTACACACACGCCCAAGGCAAAGACACTGGTACAAACGGGCATTGTGGCTGGTATCCCTGTTTGACAAAAGAAACAGCTCGAGATTCAAAGGACACACACCAAATATAAGTGTACGGGTAATTTCTTCTGCTGGCCCTATTTTCCTTGTGCATGCCTTATTATTTTAACACATCCTTTTACACAGATTGCATAACGTTATACTCGTTTGTAAGTCACATATAGGTGGGTTAACAGTCCGGTCCTCACTGTCGACCTCGTTTTATCTGCTTGGATCAAAAATGCTGTCCTTGTTGTATGCAGGCAGGTGAGCCATTGAATCATTGGTGGTTTTAAGTCCCAACAACACCCGAGGTCATACGCATGGCGACTTTATAATGCTGCAGGCAACCAGACCATGACATATCCTAGACGTGGAAGCGACCAGCATCAATTTGCGAAGTCTTTGGTTGGACTTGACCGGGGATTGATCCCACAACCTGGCTATGGAAACCTACAGCTTCGAATTAATGCACAAAGGCTGCTTTAACAATCAGAATAGTTCTTCTGTTACGCCTTTAGGAGAACTTAGCAACCCCTAAATCTGTTTACTGGGTCTTTATGTCCTAGCAACATCAGAGTGGGTACGACTTGTGACAGTGCACACTGATGGCAACATAATAGTACTGCCCCACTGGAAAATCAGGCCGCCTGCACCATAACCCGGTTATTCTGAATCTGTGAGTGAACCAATCCTTTTCCTATCCTATTAAAGCTGCATAGTCCGATGAAAACATCAAATTTTCAAAACCAAAAGAATTATCTAGATTTGATTCTACATATCTAACTTAGATAATGGTGTATTTATTAAACAATTGTCGCTACATAGAAGGGAAGATCGAGTCAATTTAACAGAACTTCTTACTGTAGAAGTCTATGGTGTCAGAGTTTTGGTGTGCTTGCCAAAATTAATTTTGCATGCTTACACTTCAAATATCTCAAAAGTTAGCCATTTTAAATAAACGTTACTTCAAATTAAAGAAAGGTAGAGCATAGCGATCAACCTAACATATTTATCTCAGAAAATATCAGAAACTCAAAACCATCGGACTATGCAACTTTAATGTCGAGTGCAAGGCTAGGTAATGATAAGCATCAATTTTGTAAGCCATTGCTTTGACTCAGTCGGGGTTAGAATGCATGACTCTCGCACAGGAAGCCAGTCAGCGATTCAGCCATCCCGCCTGGTACGTCTTAATCACGTGAATATATAAAAGTATTATTTTGGCAAGTAGCCAATTTAGTGTAATCGAATACCAGGCAGTGCTATACTAGCGAGAAAGGTATTACTATTGCATACATTATTGTTTGAATAGTATTTTGGTGTTTTTTTTTGGTCCATTAGTTGTTTAAGCAGGGGAAATTTCAGTCATAGACGACTGGTCTTCCTCATTCCACTGCTGGTCGATAGAAAGCCAGAGCCTACACTTTTACCGACCCAAGGGATTTTTAACCTCTCACACCACATAGACATGGTATGTTCAAATAGTCAAAACCCATGCAAGCGACTCACATGTTTCATTGCAAATTCTCAGAAGTTCTGTCTAAACTAAGTTTTGAGTTATTTACTACCTCTATTTTATTAGGTTAGTTGCACAGCCACATACCATATAATTATACAAGGTTAAATTAGTCAATTAGATCAAAGAATTAATTTGATATATTTTACTTTGGTTTATGTATATAGCAACCAGGTTGATCCCAGTAAAACGTCCATAGCCAAAGATAGTCACACAGTTAAGCACAGCAGCATAGCCTTTCACAGATACTGAGGCAAAAATCAAAATATATGCGTGACATCATTCATATTTATGAAGCCGCACAGTACTAATACATGGAATATGCTGCAAAAGAATTCAAATCACTGAGTTCACTTGTGAATATATTCTAAATCAAACTTCAGTGGTTTGCGTGTGTGTGTTAAAAAAATAGATTCAAACTATTATTCATATATATATCTCTATATATATGATATATATATATATATATATATATATATCTATATATATATATATATATATATATATATATATATATATATATGTGTGTATATATTATTTAGGCTGCAGGGCCTTGACTCCCCACCTGCCACGTGGCGGGTGGGCGCTGTACCGCCTCTGCTCTCCCGGCTAGGCTTGCCAAGCCGCAGGCGATCAGCCAATCATTTTCGATGATTGTGTAGCAGGTTGCTGTAATTGTCTTTATTTGATTGATGGTGCCCGTGCCCAAATAAAACCATGTCATGTTTACGTTGAATGTTTTGTCAGGGGTGATCTAGACCCTGACTGGGAGTATATACTACGTGGGGCATGTTTTGGCTATAGTCATTGATACAGATTGTGATAGCACGGGCGATAGTAGACTGCTCGAGCCCGTCGGGCGACTGTGTCAACGACCACACCCAGGGCTGCCGCCAAAACTTCAGTTATAATTCTGTCGAGTCGGTAACGGATATTCTGCAGGAGGGGGACTTTTGCGCCACAGTTGACATCAGTAATGCGTACCGTGCTATCAATATCCATCCCAATTGCAGAGAGCGCCAAGGTTTAGCCTGGGATTTTGGGGAAGGGACGGTTTTTCTAAGGGATAACCGACTGTGCATGGGTCTAAGTAGTAGCCCCTATGTGTTCTCCAAAATTAGTGACTTTGTTGTCAGATGCATGGTGTGGGAGGGGCATCCAGAATGTATCAACTACCTCGACGACTTTTGCGTAGTGGGACGCACAGAGGAATCGTGCAGGCAGGGGCAGCTGACGCTGGTGGCGATTTTGCGCCGGCTAGGGTTTTACGTAAGCTTCAAAAAGCTGACTTTCCCCCAACAGGTGAAACGGTTTCTCGGGATCGATGTAGATTCAGTAAACATGGAACTAAGACTCCCCCTAGATAAACTAAGCTTAACCTATTTCTGCGCCGTAGAAAAGCCACTAAACGAAAGCTAGAGAGCCTCGCCGGGGTAGTAGCCCACTGTTGCAAGGTCATACACGGGGGGCGCACTTTCTACGACCTAGTTGCGTCGGTTAAAAGCAGGGATCATAAAGTGAGACTAAATGAAGATTTCCGCATGGATCTGAAATGGTGGCTGAAATTTGCGGCAACTTTCAACGGGAAGGCAAAAATCATCCAGTCTAGCCAACCATGCATTTCGGTCTATAGTGACGCCTCCCTGTTCGGTTTTGGGGCTACCCACGATTCGGACTGGCTCGCAGGAGCTTTCAAATTCAGTAACGCAAAACCCTTGGAGACCTGGGTGGGCCATCACTTTGAGGGGGCGCAAAACGCGGGTTGCAAAACTGACAACATGAATGTTCTGGAGCTCTGGCCCATACTAACTGGGGTCCGGCGCTGGGGGCACCTATGGGAGAATAGGACAGTGGTATTCGTCACGGACAACACTCAGGTTAGAGCGGCACTAAATTCGGGTAGAAGCAAAAACAAAACAACAATGGCCTGGTTATGCTTGATTTTCTGGAAATCGATCCAAAGTAACTTTGATATCCAAGCGGCTTACATCAGCACAAAGGTCAATGTGGTTTGCGATAGCCTAAGTCGGCTAGACGAATTCAAAAGTATTGCACGAGTACGAGACGCGGATGTGTCAATGGCCATGTGCTGTCACGATCTATTCCATTGCTAATTCAGACTGGTCGAGGCTGCGGGAGGAATGTGGCGCGTTCGAGGACGTGCATTACGCGGACGCCACTAAGCAAACCCGCTCTGTCCAGATAAAAGCATACTTGGAGCTTTGCAATGTGTTCGCAGATACGGTGTCACCTTATCCTTGCAAACCGGACCAGGTGTGTATGTACATGTCATACTTAGCAAGACGTATGTGCTATAGCTCAATAAGGCAGTACCTGAGTGCATTGAACAACCACCTAAAAGATCTTGGTTTTCCCCCGTTAAACTACAAAAATCACCGGGTGCGGAAATGCATGTCGGGTATCAGAAGATCCTTGGGGGATGCGCCGAAGCAGGCGCCCCCTTTGCTGCCACACCAATTGCTACAACTGTTCAACAGGATGCAGCTGACACCAGGTCACGTCACTTTGCATGCGGCCATTCTGCTGTCATTTAGGGCGCTCTCAAGGAAGTGCCACGTAACGGACTCGGACTCATCCTTACTCAGGTCGGACTTCACTTTCCATAAGTGGGGGATGATGGTCCGGGTGAGGAAATCTAAGACAATACAATTTCGCGAAAGAACGCATATGATCCCGGTTTCTTGTGTGTTGAACCCTGCCTTGTGTGCCGTATATTGGGTGCGTAGACACTTTGACGATATGCTGGCGCCACCAGAGAGTAAGGCTTTCAGGATCCCATGTGCCGCCGGCTCGGTTGCCCTGCCCTATGGTTTCTACTTGGCATCGCTAAAACTGCTTTGCGGCCAGGCGGGTCTCCAGCCCGGGAATTTTACAACGCACAGCCTGCGCAGAGGTGGGGCCACCTTTCTTAGACAATGTGGGGCGTCAATTCTAGAGATAAAGGAGAGGGGGGATTGGAAATCAGACGCTGCCTTCGACTACTTGCGCGCCCCCATCGAGCAGAGGCTCGCATCAGACATGAGGGTAGCAGCCATGCTGTTGGCCGGGTGAGGAAAATCCTTTTGGGTGTGTTTGGGCCTTTCGGGGTTACCAGCCAGAGAAGTTTCTCATCCAACTATATTCACTGTTCGTTGTTTTTGTCCGGAAGATAAAATAATGTATTGTATAACTTGTTATGCTCATATTATTTAGGCTGCAGGGCCTTGCCTCCCCACCTGCCGCGTGGCGGGTGGGCGCTGCACCCCCTCTGCTCCCCCGGCTAGGCTTGCCGAGCCGCAGGCGATTAGCCAATCAGAGAGATTTGCGCCCCGAGGGAGGCGACTTCGGGCGGTTCAGCCGATATATGGCCTCCAGTCGATCGGAAATTTGACTTTACTGTACTTGACTATTCTAACTGACTTATTACTCTATTGCTATTAAACGGAGGGGCCTTTCGGGGTTACCAGCCAGAGAAGTTTCTCATCTAACTATATTCACTGTTCGTTGTTTTTGTCCGGAAGATAAAATAATACATGGAATATGCTGCAAAAGAATTCAAATCACTGAGTTCACTTGTGAATATATTCTAAATCAAACTTCAGTGGTTTGCGTGTGTGTGTTAAAAAAATAGTTTCAAACTATTATTCATATATATATATATATATATATATATATATATATATATGTGTATGTATATATATATATATGTATATATGTATATATATATATATATACATATAAATATATATATATAATATATATATACATATATAGCTTTTTCATTTGTTTATTCTTAACTTGTATTTACAATACCAGCATAAAAGCCACACACGCTCATGCAGTCTTTGATGCGCGTAATTCAAGCACAAGCAGTGTGTGCCCCAGAAAAAAAGAAAACTCTTTCCTGGAGCATGAGGCACTGGGGCGGTTAGATATGCTTGGAGAGTGAAAGAGATAGAGCGAGACAGCTACAGAGCGAGACAGCTACAGGTCTGATTGGAGAGTAAGCAATGCGAAGCCTCCAATGAGGTGCATGCTGCTTACAGCGACAGTCGTGGAACCGGAAGTGAGCTGTAAGTTATGCTAATGAGATTAACACACCTCCATCACCGAGTCGAGTCCACTATTGACCGTACTGGACTCCTCCATCTGACTCAGCTGGGAGTTTACAAAACGATACAGGCAATGTCATGTCTCCTTATCTTATTGCGTCAGGCAAAATCTATCAGGGAAGGCGTTATTATTTTTTTAATTAAAATTTGTCCAAAATTGTGTCCTTATGTATAATAATTGGGAGCACACTCTGGATGATAGGAATGAACATATATTTTTTAGTATGGACATACTTATTTTAAAATGTATTAACATAGTTTACGGTTAGTATTATTTAGAATTAGCTTCATACACTTCAGTGCCAGAGTTATCACATTTAAACTATACACTTTTAATCATCACCATACGCGAGTTTTAACAGTTTTATATCCTTTCATAGGTCAAGCTATTTGATACTGTCATTTCCGTAATCAAAACACTAAGAGTATAGCGTAAATCATTAGGCCACGATGTGTAATTATATAAGGGGAAAAAACCACCATTAGTAAGGTTATAGCCCATATTATATATTTATATACATATATTTACATTAAAAAAAAGCTTTGGAGCGAGTGGCGTGTCCCGTCCCGCGCAGGAGGGGGGAGGGGGGGGAGGGGGCGAGGTGCATGCTGGTCCCCGCCTCCCACCCAGCCCAGCCGGGGGAGGAGGGAAAGAACCACTACAAAGATTATTACACGCGATAAAGGGTTTATCACTATCCATAGATATAACTCATAAAAGTTATATACCATATAACTGTATATATATGGATAGTGAAAAACTCTTTATTGTGTGTAATAAGCTATGTAGTGGTCCATCCCCCATCCCCCCCACTCTGACTGGGGTGGGGCTGGTACCAGCATGCACTTCGCCCGCCCCCTTGCGTGGTGCGGGACAAAGCACTCGCTCGGAAGCTTTATTAAAACCAAGTGTTTTTTTTACATATATATAAAAATATGTTCATACATATATATGTGCATATATATATTCATACATGTACATGTGTATATACCCTTTGTAGCAAAAGGAATATATATATATATATATACATACATACATACATACATACATACATACATACATACATACATATATATATATATATATATATATATATATATATATATATATATATATATATATAGTATAGTTAGACGAATCTTACCTTGGTACAGATGATGGATAACTCTTGTTTTCCCGAGGTACAAGCCTCGGATAGTCGTGGACTAGGGAGAAGGTAGCAGGTAGCAACATCCGGTACAGCAATCTTCACCTAATTATTCAGGATAAAAATGAGCTTAATGATTGGAACTCCTCATGTTTTCTTTTTGGCACAAGCAAACGTAATAGTCGTGGCAGGGTGTGGTGGGCGGGCCCTAGTCCATGACTATCCGAGGCTTGTACCTCGGGAAAACAAGAGTTATCCATCATCTGTACCAAGGTAAGATTCGTCTAACTATACTATTTTACCTCGGTACAACGCCTCGGCTACTCGAGGCCGAGGGAGACTTTACGTAGCCTCATTTTTATCCTCTATTATCTGATAAACATAGTAATTTTTCAGTTGTAAATTCCAATTTTGTAAATTCTCACACATCTTCTTAGTTGGTGAGTAGGCGGGTTACAACCCCGCCTGTCTTTTCTAGTCGTTTGTTGCCCTATTTAGCCAACGACCTTGCCGTCTTGCAGCCGGCATATGCTAGGATTCTCTTCACTGAGATTCCCAATTGTCTCGTCTTCGAGACTATAGCACCTCTTGTAAAGTGCGAAGCATAGCGTCCTATGTCAAAGCCTGCTGACTTGAGCACGTGAATCGTCCAACTGGCGATCGTATCTCTGGCTAAAGCCTTATGTGGCTTTATGAAGCTTACCAAAAGATGTCTGGCATTATGTATTCCTTTTATCTTGGATATATAAGCCCTAATGGCTGACACTACACACAGTTTCCTGTCATGTGGGAACCCATTAAAAAGAATCAAGGAGAGGGGATCTCCTGTACTGTTTGATTTTAAAATTTTCCAAATCAAACATGGCCTCCTTGTCATCAATGTCTAGGCCAGTAAATAAAAAGGTCAACAATTACTTGGGCCCTATGACTGGTTACCCAAAGTAACAATACAGCTAATTTATAGCCTAGCTGTTTATCTATAGATGTCCCTAACTAGACCATTTTCAAGAAAACTTAAATACCCCTTAGACATCCCAAAACCTATTATACTATGGTTTAGGAGGGTTTCTTTCATATAATGACCTCCCGAAACACTGAAGGGCTTCGTGTTTCCCAATTAATTCTCTGTCAATCCTTGGTAAGATGACCGAAAAAGCTCATTGAGCTGCATTAATGGCTCCATAACCTAATCCATCATCCTGCATCATTCGTAAGAGGCGGACTACCTCGGCAAGGGATGGTTCCATTGGCTTAACTTTCTGTATTTAAACAAACAAACAAAAATGCCCCATTTATTTTGTGGATGGCATAAAAATTATTTATGTAACTTGTTATTCTTTCTTGATTCAAACCAATCAAATTATTGAACCAATATCATTTAATGACCAGTCCAAATAATCATGCCGAGTAACTTTCTCTAAACCAAAGTGTTGTAACTATGTGTTCGAAAGGAATGCCAGAAGGGGTGTTGTTAACACATCCCCACGAATCATTAATGCTTAAAAAATGTTCCCTTACGTGTAGGAAAATTATAAAGTCCTTAGCTCTTAAGGCTAATACTTCCAACCATGGCTGCATGTCCCAAACAGGGACCATCAAAGCCCTCCTTGCTACTCTGCCGATTCGGCTGAATGTTTAGGAAAATGTAATAACATTTATTTTCCCCCCAAATCAAAGGGACAACATCCACTTGCCAAAAATCTTGCTCTGGATGCCATGAACAATTTTATAAAATGTTATTATTTCATGATGCCCAAAATGTTATTATTTCATGTGGCTTCCCCAATTCCAATTTAATTTCGCTCTCTTATATATGAGTTGGACATTGTCCTTCCCATGTTGCGAATGAAAGCCATTACTGTAGTACTATCTGTCACCTGACATAGCATTAGGACATGCCGGCTAAACACCTAAGCCTAAATACACTGCTTCTCAACTCTAGAACATTAATATGATCTAAGTTCTTCATCAAGTCAACGGCCTTCCAAAATCCATTTTAGTTCTGTCATATGCTTTCCAGCAACTCCTAACTTCGTAAATGTGGTACCTAAACCATTTACTGCATTTTGACCAGATGCTTTTGACTGCACAGCAAAACATGAATCATCACTGTCCGGGAACATCCTGTCCTTCACTTTTCATGAGCGAACAAATTAACAATTTGTAAAGAAGAGAAAGCACAAGCTAAACCACTTGGTAAACAAGTAAATTCATATAGTTGTTCATTCGAAATAAACCTTACAAAAGTTTGGTCTGTTTCATAACTTGGTCGGTAACTGCCTGTGAGCAGCTCGACTATGACTGGACCATAATGAATGAATCATCAATTTATGAAAACCTTAACCGTACCATTATTTTTACCTCCTGGAAAAAACCATTTCCATGGCCCTCTGAGTTTGCTTTGCAACCTCTCCTTGTTCTCTTGAGATATTGAGTGAGAGCATTACTCCAGCTTCATGAGCCGATTCTCTAGCCCAGCTGGCCGACATCTGGCCTGCATAGCTCCCCTAAGACAGGTTATACCATGGAGGGCTTCACTTCTCGTTTGGTAACCATTGACATAACCTGATGGGGTCACAACCATCATCGCTCTAGGCAACGGGAGGCATAAACGTAATATGGCTTCAGCCAACATCGCTCTCCGTTCTGGAACGGGCGACACAACGAGATGTGGCTTACAGCCATCATCGCTCACCACTCGGCCACGGGCGGGTAAATATAGATGAGGCTTCCACCAACATGGCTCTCCATTAGCCAACAGCGGCATAACTGTGATGCCATCATCGCTCTCCGTTCGGCCACGGGCGGCAACTACTGGTGTTGGAGAACGTATTTACACCGTTCCAACACAGGCGTGTAAGCTAATGTGTCATGTCGTAGGGTAACGGTATGGAAGCCGAAACCAAACGAGGGGTAGGGACCAGTATATCGGTACCCTCCCACACTCTCTGTTCCGTACACTTCTCCCTCCTGCGGCTACTGCGCCAGCAAGTTGGAGAAAATGCTACGAAACTCGGAGGTACGCTTTAAAAAAATTGGGAATCCACAACAGAAACCCAGGATTAATTTCCAACACGAATCCATAAAAGAAACCGAGGAAAAATCCCAACGAGATGAGGCTCCAGCCAACATCGCTCTCCGTTCGGCAACGGGCGGCTTGTTGAACCAAAAATCTTACCTGTGATGTGGCAACCACCAACATCTACATACACAATTTTAATTATAAAATAATTCCATAAAAATGGAAAAACACCACTAGATGCTCAATGCATTCGATTAATAATAATGTAATAAACATATCTACACAAGAAATACGTATCCTCCTGTATTCTTGGGTTTAAACTCATAAGAATAGCCGCTAACGCAATAGCGACAATCAGGTCGAGCAACCGACCAAAAGTAAACAATCACGGTGAAGTCAATCTACCGTACTGGCTCCCGAATTGGTTTAAAGCCAATAAATTGTTTAATATATCCGCAATATTCTAATATTCGTAGAGAATATTGTTATACATGTTTCCTCCAGTATTCTTGGGTTTAAAGTCATAAAAACGATACGAAACAATAGCGAATATCGAGTCGGAAATCCGACCAGAAATAAACCACACGGCGATGTCAACTCTACCGTACCGGCACCCAAATCGGTTTTTCGCCAATATATTCTTTAATATATTCACCAATATTCTAATATTCATAGAGAATATTGATGTACCCAAGCAATATGTTATTCTTGGGTTTAAAGTCATAAAAACGCTACGAAACAATAGCGAATATCGAGTCGGAAATCCAACCAGAAATAAACCACACGGCGATGTCAACACTACCGTACCGGCACCCGAATCGGTTTTTCGCCAATAACTTCTTTAATATAATCGCCAATATTCTAATATTCGTAGAGAATATTGTTCTACTCTTTATACACAATCGTTGAAAAAATATCCATAAACTAACCCCAAGTTCTGGAGTTATTGTAGAAAAAGACCGCTGTACTTACTCGCAAACGTCCACCGCTCACGAGTGGAATATGCTAATTGCTGTACCGGATGTTGCTACCTTCTCCCTCGGCCTCGAGTAGCCGAGGCGTTGTACCGAGGTAAAATATATATATAGAGACAATTTTACGCGATTTCTAAAAGAGGCAATATATTAATTAGTAGTACTCAGCTGGCTGGTTGAAAATGCAAGACACGTAACAAGTCGCTGTAGGACATATCAGATCTTAAGTACATAACTAGCGCTCTTAACAGCATACGTTAAACAAATCAGTGGCAGCTCTTCAAACAGGCTCTGTTAACACTAGCTATGTCTATATTATCTGCACACTCATCAAGGCACACATCTGAACCACCATGCAATTGTGTTCTATGAATGGAAATTTGGGCGTTCCTTTGCGACATCATGAAATTCAAGTATCCCAGTTCTTTTGACTTTTTAGTATTGCTTACATCACTTTATTTTGTACCGGGTTATGATGTACATTACTGACCAAATTACTTTAATATGAACATAATTCGTTAAGCTGCAAAATCTCAGTGTCTCACTCCCAAAGTTAGCCATACATGACGCGAAAGAGTGGAGGTGATCAGAATTTGGCCCCTGTAATGAACGCCCAAATTACATCTATCGACACAGAATTAGGTTTGCTACGATTATCAATTATATACTTTATGAAGAGAGCATTTAGAATCATCAACATTATCATTATCAACAAGTGTGCAAAAAAGTACTTTTGCATATCCTCCCCCACACAGACAAAAAAGATAGAAAAATGTTGAACTTTTGAAATGAATCATAAGACATAAATCAACATATGTTTGTACTTTATACAGCGGCCATTAACCCTTCCACTCCCGGTGCACAGATTGTATCTTTGTGATAATGTTGACAATTGTGAATGTTCTCTACGCCCCCTTAGAATGAATAGGATTAGTCAATCATATATCACTTGTGTAAGCTTCTATTTATATAGGTGCATCCCCGACAGTGCGACACCCACCTCGGAGTTTATAGGCGACAGATCCGCGCTCATGCCTGCGCCTCCCTTTCACAATAAAAGTGGTTGAGATTAAAAACTGCTGGCGACTCGTCATGAGAGATGCTCAATTACTGCCAGGGATGAGGAATGGACATAACACGAGAGATGTATACTTGAATACTAGTACCTCAAAAGTGAACAATTTAAAGAGTCATGCTGGATAGAGGAACGCTGCCTAGGGAGAAATGCTAATGAGATTTGGAGGAACTTTTGTTTCTATCATTTTAAAATTTCTAACTAACACAGCTATAAGTAGGAAGGAAGTGATTTCATCGATGTTACCTTTATTTCGGTTAACTGTTCATCTAGGCCACCCTTTTCCTGCAATCAGTAATTAAGGAATTAAGCGTCATGTGATATTATGAATACAATGTGATTCAGGTCCAGTGGTTATAGAAGCTGCATTGTTTTGCTGTTCTTTAATGAATAAATAAAGATGAATAGTCCGATGCTTTTGACTTTCTACCATATTATTTCTATGAACACAAGACAAACATCAAATACATTTTGGAGTGGACTATCTCTCTGGCTGGCCCAATGACTGTCCTATTTATTTAAAACAAAATTCCTGTGACCAAGTGCCCTCTGGCACCTATGCCACCAGCTATATACCCCCAAGCTGACAAATGGACCACACAGACTCAGGTGCATTCGAGGCAGCTCCAACAGTACCAACCAACACCTTCTAGAACGTTCCCAGAATAATATTTGCATAAGATACTTTATACCACACATATTTTAGAAAAACGATAATAGGTTAATAAGAATACTCTATTTTAATTTAGTTTGAAGTAAGTTTTATTTTAGAGGGTTACTTGTGGAGACATTTAAATTGAAGAAAGATCTGTTCAGCTGAATAACCATTTTAACCACACACGTACAAAATCACATGCCACTTTCCCGTGCACATCAATAGTCTTCCAACGGTAACAATTAACTTAATATTCCCTTCCACCCGGAAACAAATGTTAAATAAGGGCATCAGTATCTACATTAGATATGTAATTTAATCTTGAAAATGACTTAGATGTTGCTAGGACGTAAAACAACAACCACCAACGAACCTCCCCCAGTCCTCTTAGAGGACCAGGGTTGGGCTCCTACAACAATTGAAAATGCAGATCCTCCATCCCCAACATTCCCAGACCAACTACCTCCCTCCACACCCTCCCACCGACTGCAATTGTCGCGAGCGACATAGAACTGGCGCAACACCCAATCTAATAGACTATCAATAGCCCAATCACCTCATATTCCGACTTAATGTCCGTCTCTGTACCGTCCGTCTTGTCCTGTTGGAACAATAAGAAAACAACAATATAATAATTTATTTATAAACAACTACACAGAAAGGTTGATCCTATTACAACCACACTCAACCATCTGGTGCAAAATCTACAGAAACACGGAACTATTAAGGGAGGAATAGAACAAATATTACCTGGTTTATTAACCCAAATCATAGTTTCATATTTCAAATATATCATTCTCTGATAATTATTTGACAATTTTAATTTAAGAAAAATCAAATTAAGATACTACGATTCCTTCGCCATACTTTTATTTGGGCGAAAGTCAAGGAAATCAGCGAACATTGGAAGGTCTTTTATTTATGAAGCACTCTAACATGATGAGTGTGAACACCCTATTGTCATGGTTAGTTAGCTTTGGATCACACTAGGATCACACTAGGTGATGAGCCTAATGTGGGCTCTAATTACAACACATACTAGATACTATTACTATTAGTAAATAATTAACTGCTCAAACTAGACTAAACAATTCGGGAAAAGGAAGACAGCGAATAATCAAAAGTAGTTTGCAGGGGCAGTAAAACGATCAACTCAACATTATTCATTCATAATTATCATGCTCGGATATGACTATTCATAGTTTGTACATCTTGAAACACCCTTATTCCAAGGGAGTTATTAGGGGTCTAATCAGGCCGCATGGTCAGCGTAGTCGAACTGTGACTACTAGGGTAAGGGTCACCCCTAACGAGCCTCTTACGCTATCAAACTGAGATAGGCAGGTAACACTTACACAACTGGATAGGCTTTCTCTATATCAAAGTAAAACATGCTTAGACTCATAGGTCACTAATTATAGAGGACTATAAAGAAGCAGTTCTATACAATAGACTTCACAATCTGTATCACACATAGAATCAAACAGAGTATCACACAGCCTAATATGACTAATTGTGAGTTTGAAGCCCTTTGGCTCGGCATTATAAGTTATAACCTATGTAATTCCACCCAGCCCTTCCCTAACTGACAAAACACAATGGGTTTTCCAGCTCTAACCAGATAGGCAACAGGGGTGAAAACCAACATATTAGAAAAACGGGCGAATAATTTCGACATGGCGGGGAAATGATTTGAGCTGGTAAATTCTTAATTTAAGAAGCAAAATATATTCTTCACATACATGTTCATATTTACCCGCTACATTTGATTTGAAATATATTAAAAAACATGTAGTTTTAGGAATTTTAAAAATAAAACCGACAGCATTTTATCGCCGCCATCTTGTCCTTTTGCATTCTCTCCCATTTCACCAACTCTCTACCGATATGTGTAGCCATTTGATCCTGGAGCCAGAGTTTCTACTTCCTGTTCCATACTGAAGCCATTTTCGCCCATATTTAGACTACGTTAGGGTTCACCCCTGTACTGGATGTACGGGGGGGTGGGGGGGGGGGGGAACTCTTTATCTAGGTAGGGATGGATGGTTCCTGGATCACTAGATGAAGTACTCATGAGTATTTTTACTAGCACTCAGTGCAATGTAGTTGATGTCTCGAAAATATGAACATATTGTTAAGATACATTTGATTGATTGATTTGATTGATTGGTGGTTGCTTTACGCCGTGTCGGCAGCATAGGCCATATTCACGGCGATACAATGAATATATTCATGTGTGTGAGGTGTACTCACCTCCTCAGCTCAAATGCCACGTCCAAGGTGGCGGTGGGTAGGCATCAGAAAGCCTAGCTAGCCTAATGGTTAGGACACTAGACGCAATGGCAGAAGTGTAGGTTCGAGTCCCGCTTTATGAGTGACGTTTCCCTTTCTTTGCATACCCACCTCCCACGACACTGTTATAACCACAATACCGGCAAGATACACAGTGTATGCTTAAAGTTGCAGAGTCCGATGGTTTAGTTAGAGTTTCTGTCATTTTCTGAGATAAATACATCAGATTGATCACTATAGACTACCTTACTTTAGGAAGTAACTTTTATTTTAGATGGTTAATTTGGAGTTATTTGAAGTACAACCATTCAAAATTAATTTTGGCAAGCATGCCAAAACTCACACCATAGGCATCTGCATGTAAAAATATACGGATTTTCGGTTAAGAGTTATATATTGGCAGAGAGCATTATTAGTCTTGGGCGACGGAGTGGGGACGATGTTATATAAACTAAAAGTAATAATATCCCACTCCCATTATGACATGATATAAGCTGTGTGAAATATATGTTCATATATTATGCCTGAGATTAATGAAGAGATGTTCCTATATAAGAGGCAGTACATGGTTGTTGAAATGTTTCTCTATGCATCCATAAAGAGTGCAATTGGAGAAAAGACCATTTTAACAGAGATCTATTGTAACTGTATAACTACCTGCCCCCCCCTGCCTTGACCACTGGGCCGGTCCACCAGCCTAATTTGCATATACACACAGGGCACCACCTGCAGCTGGGTTGAGTGACAGCTACCCCTACTGGGGGAGGGTGCCACCCACCCTGACTGTGGAGGTGCCTGATTGGCTGGCTGTGGACTGCCCAGTCACCTGCATCCCATTGGCCCTCTGACCACACTAGCCTCAAACCAAGATCTTAATTCTAGACTCTGCTTCAGACCCCCTGGAGAGAGATCACTCTACTCCTGACTCTGGAGTGAGGCACACCTACTCTTGAGCAGGAACCCCAGACACTCTGTCTGATGCTATCAAAATTCATCTATTCTAATTGAGTGTGTACACAGCCATAGGACTCCTGTCCCATGAGCTGTAAGCACTGCTTTCTATACAGGCTAAAGTAGTAATGAGATATTGTGTGGCTAGAAGGCAAGGGGTGTGGATGATAGGTCACTGGTAGGTGGACAGGAGTTGGTGTTAGTAAAGCACAACTTCTCCACTGTTTATCTGTGTCTTGACTTCATTCTTCCTTAGCATTGGTTAATGAGTTGATAGACAAGTGATATGAAGGGGAGAGTTTCTGTAGTATTCTCTGGTGTCCCAAACGTGGCCGGGCATCCAGTAATATTATATGCAGTAACAGGTTCTCTTAAATTGCATCTGTATTCCCTTCAGTGTGATGACAAATGTTTAATAAGTGCAACAGTATCTAAGTTAGATAGGTAGAATCAAATCTAGGTGAGAATTTAGGTTTTAAACATTTTGTTTCATCGGACTATGCAACTTTAATAACCTTGATGTGTGTGTGTAACAGAAGTGCGCTATCAGGATATATAATTGTAAGTATGAGACTTATAAACTCCAGGGGGATGAGTGGTGAGATGCACTCACATCCCCAGGTGAAATGCCACATACAGAGATAGGTGTGGGTAGGATGCTTGCATTAGGAAGTCTAGATAGATAAATGTTTAGGATCCTGGTCGTGGAAAGGCAGATGTGTGGTTTCGAACCCCGCTCCAGACACGAGTTTCGCGTTTGCACACACACAACCGACACATGTAAGGAATACATGTTAAAGCAGGTGGCCCGAGCTATGAGGTTTGTACGGATTCATTGGGATAACATAACCTCCAGTAATTTCCACCTATTATCATCTGATATCCGGGTTTGTTTAATGCGCTTACCTCAGAATCTGGAGTGGTTAGATCCGTCTCGACGGTGAGGGTCACCTCCTGTACCCAACATTACAAACTATTAGGCACATAACACTTATTATAATATACTGAGCAAGGAACAGCAGAATTGTACATGGTTTGTATGCGTCTATCATTAACATCGACTAGTTCTGTCTGACCGGACCAATATTACAAGGTGAATGCTATTCCCATAGCTTTATAACTGAGAATGGATGAGTCAAAAGTAGGCTTTTCAAATTGATGTCTCAGGCAGGGAGTATTAAAAAATATCTAATTTTTATGAAGCACTATTCATCCAACTATAATCACCGGGATGATTTATATTATATTTCAACTGACTTGAGCTAGCTGGTGATGACAATATCAGACTACATATACACAGTTGTAAAATATTCCGATAATAAGCATTGGTGGGGGAATGCAAATGTTCTATTGTGAAACAGGTATACATGAACAGGTGCATAAATGTGTTTATGTAATTGCTGGTGGTGCTTGACTGATAGGTAAATAGACATAGTGGTGCTGGCAGGACTGTGTGTAAGGGGCACTCAGAGCCTTACACACTACCTCCTCCCCCCTCTGCTAGTCAGGATCACCACACTCAGGCTCAAGACAGGTAGGTGGTGGCCAGAGGAGCCACACACCTTGGTGGTGGTGGGCAGATCACTGGTAACCATGGGGACCAGGAATGCTGGATCCCTATTGGTAGAGCTAAGAATGCTTGTTTCTCATTGGGAGCATGGGGTGGGGTGATACTCTACACTGAATCCATATACCATATAGATAATAAAGCAGAGGGCTTGACGCTATCTCTTCTTTCACACTTTATACTCTTCCTTTATCTTTGCCTGTATTGATTTCACTATAGCCTGCCTACACAACCACAGATTCAAGCAGTAGACTTTACACAGTGTTCGAAATAAGAGCTTGTCCACTTGTCCGGGACAAGTGAAAATTCAGATGGACAAGTGAAGATGACACAGGACAAGTGAAAAATTGTGCTTATTTCTATCACTGGGGTCTATATATATATATATATATACATACATATAGTATAGTTATACGAATCTTACCTTGGTTCAGATGATGGATAACTCTTGTTTTCCCGAGGTACAAGCCTCGGATAGTCGTGGGCTAGGGAGAAGGAAGCAACATCCGCGTCCAGAAATCTTCACCTAATTATTCAGGATAAAAATTAGCTTAATTGTATGGATACTCATAATGTTTTCGTTTTGGCACAAGCAAACGTAATAGCTGCATTGATGGCTCCATAACCAAGTCCTTTGTCTTCCATCATTCGTAAGAAATGGACAACCTGAGCAAGAGACGGTTCCATTGGCTTGACTTTCTTGAGTAAACAATATACGCCCCATTTCTTCAAATAGCTTGAATATAATTTTACCGTTCCTTTTCTCCATGCATGTGACATGAGTCTATCTTGTGTAATTTTAACTAAAACAAATTTTTGTAAGTATCTGCTTAGAAAAGGAATGCCAATAGGGGGCATCGTCGACGCGTCTCCTTCCTTTGTCAACCGTCCTTGGTGTTGAAGATTTCCCGGTCCTCTGGGGAATTTTAGTGAGTCTTTTGCTCCCCATGACGCTGCTGTTAGCCAGGGTTGAGTGTTCCATTCTGGCACTACCAGCACCGCATGTGCTTGATCCAGCCTGATCTTCCTGACCACTCTGCTGATAATGCTGAATGGGGGGAATATATAATAAAAATTATCATTCCAGATCAGAGAAAAAGCATCCACCTTCCAGCTGCCTGGTTCAGGATGCCAAGACACATATTTAGAAATCTTTTTGTTGTTTCGTGATGAAAACAAGTCGACTTCTGGGACTCCCCATTTTGGGCAAATAATGACAAAAATGTTATCATTTAGAGACCATTCCAAGTGATCATGGAAATGGCGGCTGTTTGTGTCTGCTAGTGTGTTCTGACTACCTGGTATATGTGCTACTGTCAGCCATATTTGTTGTGTTTGTGCCCAATTCCAAATTTGTTTTGCGAGTTTGTTACATGATTTGGATTTGTCCCTCCCATGTTGCGAATATAGGCCATTGCTGTGGTGTTATCTGTTAACACTCATACGTGAAACTTAGGCACACGCACTAAACTATGCAATCCCAGATAGATAGCACGTAATTCTAATACATTAATGTGGTCGGAAATGTCATCCTGTAACCAGTGACCTGTTGCACGGTCATCTCTGTGTGCACCCCAACCATCTAAAGATGCGTCTGTAGTGACTATTGTATTGGGTTCACCCATCCTTATAGGATTTGGTGCAGAATCAATGTGCGTTAGCCACCAATGAATGTCATCGTAGCCTTCTTGCGAAATTTTCATAAGTCCTTCAAAATTGCCTTTTGTTCTGGCTAGTGCAAAACTTTTTGTCTATTTCCAGGGACTTAATGTGTGTATTACCATATAAAATTGCCGGTGCATACACTATCATAATGCCAATAAGAACCGCTACTTGCCGTATCTTTGGTCTTTTTAACTGTAATAATGCTGTATTCTTAAATTTATCTAGTTTATCAGGTGTCAACGAAATCATCATTTTTATTGTGTCAATAAAGAATCCCAGACATTTTAATATTTTGGTTGGCATAAGCACGGATTTAGTATTATGTATGTAAAATCCTAACTTATGAAATGCTTGGCATAAATTGTCTATAGCATTTTGACAATCGTGTTGTGTTTGAGCAACAATAAACGAATCATCAATGTACAGGAACATAACATGACTTTTCTGTGCCATCTCTGAGAAAATTGGTTTTAACAATCTTGTAAATAGGCGTGGGGCACACGCTAGACCATTTGGAAGACATGTAAACTCATAAAGTTGGTCCTTCCAGATAAATCTTAGGAACTTTCTGTATAGTATGCATCTCGTAAGTCTACGCTTGCCAGCCATGAATTGTGTGTAACTAAATCCATGGCTGTTTCTAAAGAAAACATTTTAAAATGTTTGTACTGGACTATCTTGTTAAGTGTTGTTAAGTCCAAAATCATCCTAATATCGCCATTTCGCTTTGGTCTGGAAATTTTTTTAGAGATAAATTCTCCTTTAACATGTTAGACTGGTTCAATAATCCCTTTATTACTAAATTTTATCACTTCTTTATGTAATGCTTGTTTCTCCAACTCATCAAAACGATATGGGAATGGAGTATGGGTTTGAATAGGCTGTTCTATAAAAGGAATTGTAACTCCTCGTACAATATTAACCACTGTGTGGTTTTTTGTAATTTGTTCCCAATCATCTAAATGGTTAGCAATATTTCCTGCTTGAAATTTGCTTACAGGAGTTTGTGTCGCAACTTCTATTTGTTCCCTGGTCTGGGGAACGGCTTCTGGGGTTTTGATTCCTTCTAGAAGGGGCGGTTGTTGTCGTTCCAGCCGTACTGGTTCCGCTGTCCCCGTCCTCTGGCCTGATAGCCGAAGTTGCTGGTGCCGAACCGGTTTCCTCATTGTCCGGTTCGTCGGGTTCGAAAATCCTGACGGATCTTCTTGAATCGGTTTGTGTTGTCCGATCCCTTCTTAGCATCCAAATATTTGGATGATTTCACTGCAGTTTCGACCTGTTTGAATAGGTACTGCAGCTGTCCCCCGAACATCTTGGTCTTATCCAAGGGCTTGCCCTTGATAGGCTTGGGGGCAAGGAATAAGGTATATTCCTTGCTGTCATCGTCCACGTTTTTCTTAGACTGTGCAACCTCTTTGCCAGCGCCGGTGCATACCGACTTGAAGACATTCTCGAAAAGTCTATACGAGATGAAATTACTCGTCGCTGTGAGGAGAGCTATCCCCGAATCCATGTCAGCGCAAAGAGTGGAGAACTTATTGTCCGTCATCATGCGGTTAGCGATAGGCGTCACCACCGCTAGAGCGGCCGGCACTCCTTTGTGGACCGTATGGAGACAAGTTTCGAACCTCTTTCGTTCGTCACTCATCGTGACATCTGAATCCAACTCTTTGATGGTAGCTTCCGGGATCCCTTTGATCACTGTGAACTGCTCGGCCAACTTGGTGATAATTTCGGCCGGCTTAAAGTTGTGGAAGTGTCCCTTAATAGTCTTCCTCATCAGGGTGCAGGTGTTGATCTTCTTTTTCTGCGTCAAGATTTTCTTGACCACATATCCGCCGATTTTCACATATTTGATAGTCCGTTCCGTATCGGATTCGGAATCTGTGGCGCTCCAGTCGGAAGAAGAGTCCGATGAAGAGGACTTACTCTTCTTTTTCTTCGTCTTGGACTTCTTTTTCGTCTTTTTGATGCCGGTCTTGTTGCGGGCCTTGAAGTACTCATCTCCAGCAGATGAGTCCTTCTTCTTGTGTTTCCTCTTCTGTGAGGCAAACCCAATCTCTGAGTCTGTCGTTTGTTGGGGGTCCGACATGTCCTCCCAGTCCGACTCCTCAGACGTGACATCTTGTTGTTATTGTCTGGTCGCCTTCTCTGGGAGCAGCTGTTGTAGTTGCTCCCTGATGAGCCATACCACCCGGTCATCTAGATTAGACGGCCCCAGTTCAGGCGAGTGGTCACGTGACTGAGCAGACTCGAGCCCAGGGGTCGCGTCCCCCTCACTAAGCGTGTGTGGTACATCGACCTTACTCTGCTTCGCCGCCATCTCGAGTCATCTGAAAACCAACAAAGGTTTATTAAAACGAGCTCAAGGAACAACTGAACACATGGAACAGTGCGGTATCGTGCTTGAGGCACTAAATGGGTATTAAATCAATATTTACACAGGTTTAATCCAGGCGTGATAAGCTAAATGGTATGTTGCAAGTGCAACGGTCCGACAAACCAAGCCGAAACCAATCGAGGGGTAGGGACCAGTGTACTGTAACATACACTTCTCCCTCATGTGGCTACTACACCAACAAGTTGAAGAAAATGCTATGAAACTCGGAGGTACGCCTAAACCCTTGGGAATTCTATTATGCTTCCCTAAGAAGCAATGAATTGGCTCCTGCCAAACATCTCTCCGTTCGGCAACGGGCGACACAAAAAATGGTGGTGCTCCAAAAAAGTTTAACGCACCGGATAATGAATACTTTTACATGAATAACTGTGTTACCATGTTACTAAGTATTGCAAAAAGTATGTCAATCTGTGCTGTATGCATTGTTATCAATCTTTGCAAGTTTTCGTCCAATACTTACTTTGGAATTGTTGGTATTGCTTGGAAAAAAATGATGAAACTGCTCGTAATGTCCTCCCGTTATGAGTGGAATATGCTAATTGCTGGACCCAGATGTTGCTTCCTTCTCCCTCATCCACGAGTAGCCAGAGGCTTAGTACTGAGGTAAAATATATATATATATATATATATATATATATATATATATATATATATATATATATCATATGCATACAAGATAAATACTGTGGACAAGTGATAATTCAGACAGACAAATGAAAATGATATCAGACTTGTCCGTGGACAAGTGAATATGTTTGCTGTAATTGTCAATAACTGTATTGTCACATTGTTAGAAAACCAGTGCCACGGTGCTGATAAAAGACTTTATTTAATGAATAAACTATATTTACGAAAAAGAAAAAAACTACCATTAACATGGCAATCAATTATCACTTTACAAATTTCAATACACCACAATTACCAAAACGAAACCAGATCCATTAAGCCTATTACCCTAATAAGAATCGACAACCACAACTATCCGGACACCTATATACACGACCCATTTGATACATTACATTTTCTTAAGGCGAGTAGTAAACATTGTTAAGAAAATAAAGTCACCTCAGGTTCTACATCATTGATGTCTTCTTTCTCCATCTACAAAAGCAATTAGCATGAATATATTTTAAAACGTGTTTAATTTACAACTTATCGGGTATATAATCAAATCTATCTATATATAGGTATCTATACATAGTCCGAGTAGGAAAGCCACAATGTAATTGATCAAGGAACCATGGGTGTTGTGGCCAGCCCTCCACGCTAGGGAACAGTATTTAATAGCCTGCGATATACATTGTCTTGGGGTTATGACCGGCTCCCAAGCTCTAATCGGAATAAAAGGCTACCGTACCTTAGTTTGAATTCACTTTTAATATAAATGGCTAACTTTGGAGATATTCAACATTAAAACATGCAAAGTTCATACTCCGGTATGAACGTCTAAATTATGACACCATTGGCATAGGCTTCAACAGTAACAGGTTCTATTAAATTGACTTAGTATGCCCTTCTAGAAAGCTATTAATGCTTATTAAATGGATCGGTATTTAGGTTTGAGTTATAATAAAATCTAGATCAGTGTTTATGTTTTGAAACTGCGAGGCTTCGTCAGACCATGTAACTTTAATTTATAGCCATGCAAAGTGGGATCGGGTCACAAGGAATTAAAAGGACGAGCAGTCATTTGTCTTACCTTAACCTTTGTTCAGGCTCTTTCCTGACTACCTAGCTCGATATTGGTGCAGCTCAGCTGGCCCCGCGGCCTTAGCTTTCCGCCGCCGAGGCCTCTTTGCTCGCTCCTACAAATACTAATGTCTGCGTTTATTTACACTACAATGTCAAGAATATTCAATCATCTTGATCACTTAAGGTTTGATGGATATATTCTCTCAACGTCACATGGTTGTGTAGGGAGTGTATCACATTTGTAGCCGTCCTTGCTGCCTTCAGTGCACACTTAAATTGCCGATGGTGAATATGTATTCCTGTGTTTGGCTTGTGCATTACCTGAATAGTGAAAGAAAACAACACATTGAAGATGTGCTTTAATGAGATGCACATTTACTGTTTATAAGCAGAATGACCTTTCTAAAGCAGGCAACAGTCTTTTAATGTCTAAACAAAATCCACTTTGAAAAAGAAAACCAAAAAAGGGAACTGTTCAGGAGTAAACAAAAATTGAAAAACGAACAAGCCTTCAAAAACGTCACACTCAGACCAGACAGGACTGAGAAGGAAATGCTAGAAGAAAAAACGGCACAGCAAATGTACACACTGGCTAGGGGAAAAAACGAAAAAAACACAGCCAGAATGAGAGGGAAAAACTATACAAACCAACGGAATTCGGGAATATAACTGTAGAGGAAATAAGCCCAGAGGCTGCGGCGACAAGAGAGCACAGCTGAGGAATCTCTTTTCAAGGACACAACACTCCCTACAGCAATCTATATAAATGCAAAATACAGGGAAAAGATGGACAAATCTATAACTCGGCAGAACAATACTTCTGCTCGGTTATGGCTAAATACCACAACAAGTTCGACATCATGCGACTCAATAACAGGCGATCGAAAGCCTGGACCACTATAAAAGATTCTTAAAGAAAACAAGGCAGTACCTACTGAAGGAACAATATCTTGCCTGACCGTGGGTGCAGTCACTGCTTGTTGTGTTCTGGCACAAAAAGCAAAAGACAGGCCAGAAAAGATGGTAGATATTACAAATACTGAAACTAGCCCTCCTAAGTACTAAGGAAATCAGAATGACTATCACCATATGGCGCAGTCCATCTGGGTATGTGTACTGGCACAAACAAAAGCAGAACTGGGCAGACCACGGTCATGCATTGGATTCACCCTGAAATACAAAATGGCTATGCATACAACACAACCATCCCACCTAGCCGCAGTCCTGAAGGGTCCGGGTGTGATCTAGCACACTGGTGCGCTATCTAAGGACAGGGCGTGGGTGAAAGGATGCTGTAACAAACCACAAAAGGGACGGGATCCTCTCCTGCAGGCATGTATGTCATCCAGGTAGATGTACATAATAGGCTACGGTATCATACTCAGATTATGAAAAAACTTTGAAAAATACAAAAAAAACTAATATAGAAACTACTAACACCCAAAGCTGCAAACGGTTGGCCCGAGCAAGACCAGGTAAACTCTCCTGAGTGCGGGACCAGACCAAAACAGTATCACAGCTGCCCAGTGTTGAAAACAAACACCCTCACGGGAGCTTATACATTATGGACAGAATAAATAACTTGTCACAAAAAAACCAACAACAAAAACTTTCAATATGCGAGTTTCATAACGATCTGACTATTCACACTGGTGTTTTCAAGTTCCTTAAGCTTGTGTTTCCCTGCGAACTCACCCGTCATTTCTTTGAACCAGTCACACCGTTATAGCTATAACCAAAACTCAAAAGGATAAAATATTGATTTCTAGGAAAGCTAAATCATAGATAACTTTGGAGCAAATGACATTTACACGATTTAAAAAAACCTTTATTCTATTCTGTGTGACTGTGAGCTCTGTCTGTCTACCTATTTTCAGTACTGTGCAACAGTTTTGAAATTTTAGCTGATATATCCACATATGATAGTTAATAAGTGATTCGAGGGTTAATCTTAACCAAGTCCAAGTCAGCAAGGCACATAACCATATACAAATATATTCAACACATAGCTAGGTATGTCAGATACCGATAGGGGCGCGTTGGTCACCCATGTCTATAGTAAAATGTTCCTGCATTTTCACCATTCCAGCCTTGATTAAAGTACTTTCGCATTGGAATATTTTCATAAATTTTATATCACTGGAAAGAACATGACCTAATCTCAACGAAAATATACATTAAAATACCAAAATCAAAATACTTAGACCACAGAAAGCTGTAACAATGTGGCAAAGGTCACAGTTTATTATAATGGTGAATCCAGACTAAATTTAACAATTAAGCCGACATTAGAAATGCCATAACTTTCCACTCTAATAAGATATTTTCATAATTACAACAGATTTGAGTTTGTCTCAGCAAGATTTGTTGAAAGAGCTTAAATTTATACTGTTTGTTGTGTTTTGACAATTTAGCTGATCTACCTAACATAGCCATACTTCCCATGGCATGGGCATAGCTCTAAATAGTAAAATTGCACAAACAAGTACTAAACTAGGTGATCCAAATAGTTTGAGACTTACTATATTCTTTTGAAATGGAAACATATTATCTGTGTTGTTCCTACCTCACATCCATATGGTGTGATAGGCGCACGTTAGCCTTAACTAAATCATAAGCTTAAAATTAAAGCTGACTTCACTTGACACTTGTGACTTCAAACTTGTGAGTTGTGACTTGTGTTGAGTGTTTACGAATTAGAATCTTATTAGACTGTCACTAACACTATGTCTCTCAGTCTCAGAGAATGGCATAACTCAAATATCGACACGCTTCAACTTCCCTTTGAGTAGTCGAAAAAATTAAAAGGTAACATTAGCTACTAATATTTTCAAAAGTATATATTGCCATAAGTCCAAAAGAAGACAGAAGCTGACTGGTCTTGTGAACGAGAAGGCATCAACATTGAACATGATCATCTGATCGATGCGCCTATGCAAAACGCTGTGTTTTCGGCTATACCTTCATTACCTCAGACACACAGAATACAACATACACATTAAGTCCTAGGTTAAAAATTACCCACTTGCAAAATATTTAAAGTCACATTTGAAATGTATGTTTGGATCGAATCAGCCACTTCGTACCTGTAATGCTCCATCCAGAAACCATCACAAAGTCGATCGCTCATCGGCACTCTCGTCTTCTCGCGACGAGATCTCAGTAAAAGCGCGAGACTTCCGGTCTCTTTCTCGTTCTATACCCTGATCACGTAAGTCCTGTTTACTAGGTTCTTTTCTGAAAAATCGTATGTAATCTTCGTAATCGTATTTTCAATGGTTGTGAAATCATTACAAATCAATAGAACATATGTTAAGCCTACTAACCATGCCAAACATATATATATATTTAACAATAATGATCATTGAAAAATAGTTCTAAATCCATACATGTTGTCGACATGCCGGATTGTGGATAGTGACCGTGTGAGTGTCACCTAATATATTTGTATAGACCTACCATCGACACTGGACTGCTTCGTCCGTTAGTAACAACCTGCACAATCACATAATCTGCGATGTGACTTTTCTAATATCATTTAATATGTCTGGCAGCAAATGGCGGACTCAGCACCAGCCGGTGGTAGAGGAGGTTTCCGTGGTGGCTTTGGCGACCGTGGTCGTGGCGGTGACCGTGGACGTGGACGCGGTCGCGGTCGCGGCCGTGGACGTGGTCGCGGCCGTGGGGCCAAGGAAGACAAGGAATGGATGCCAGTCACAAAGCTGGGCCGCCTTGTAAAAGATCTCAAGATCAAGTCTCTCGAGGATATCTATCTGTTCTCTCTCCCAATCAAGGTAAGCAAGATAATGGTCGTGGTTTAGACATTCACCAGACGGGATGGACGAATGAGTTAGAGCGTCCGTCTCCCGTGCTGGTACTGGTAGGTCGTGGGTTCGAATCCTGGTCGAGTCAAACCAATGACTTAAAAGAGCTCACAGATTAGATTAAAGGGTTTTTTAATTCGAGTAAATATGATTAGTCGTTCCAAAGATATCTACGTTTTGTCCTAGGCTATTGGTTATACTTAATAGCTATTAAGTTTTGACCATTTCGGCATTTGTGTTCCAGGATAGGTACATTTCTTTGTAGTTTCTTTATTAATGGTCAGATCCTGATCAAATTTCACACCAAGGTTCTTCGTATGGCAAATCACTCCAGCTTATCAAAACTGATCCCAAACAATAGGGACCACACACGAAAATTTTAAAACAGATCTAGAACACCATAAATAGTACAGAATTGAAGCCCTTCCAATTCTGAGTTGAATACACCTTTTTTTTAGCTCTTTGTTAATAAAATAGTTATGATGATTTTCATTTCACTCTTTTGTCTTAATTCCTGGAAACTTTACTATGTGGGAACTTGGTGAAACCACATGCAAATATAGCCCACACAAAATTTCAGAGTCAACAGATTCCAACATACAATATATCATTGCAAAGGTATTGGAAATACCTTTCTAATGATACCTAAATCAATATCATGTGACAATTATAAAGGAAGTTGTGACACTTTATAAAACGGTGGGAAAATGGCGATCGGCGGTATTACATAGAATTTTGAAAACGTTTTTTACAAATCGACCTGAGGCACCTTAAATCACCAACCCACAACATTCATTCAAACATTGTTTAAAAGAGAACAGGCCATAGAATAGGTGTATACATGTTTAAGTTCGGTTAAACAAGGTATGATATAGATTTAAGGGTAACAAACTTATCTTTCAACTTAAGTTGAAGAAATGCTCAAATATGCTAGTTTTTGGACTCAAACACTTGGGAAGACTCTTCAGATTCATTAGCTTAAGTGAACAGTAACTTGTGTCCTCCCTGAATGCAATGCAAAGCTGTTTACTCAAGCATGTTTTCTGCCAAAAGCACTCTCAAGCTTTCAATGGCCGCTGCGACGTGC
Source organism: Branchipolynoe longqiensis (assembly GCA_030323885.1). Lineage (NCBI taxonomy): Eukaryota > Metazoa > Annelida > Polychaeta > Phyllodocida > Polynoidae > Branchipolynoe > Branchipolynoe longqiensis. The sequence goes on from CM059192.1 coordinate 98,128,274, forward strand.
ACAGAAACCTGCGCAGCGCCGCCATTTGCGGTCGCTACAAACAATTTGAGCAGAGCTAAATCCCCGAATCTGCGTTTTCGTGCACGATGAAAACGTCACAAATTTAGCGCAAGCAGCTACAACCGTGGCCAATGCACACACAAATTTACAGAGGGGTTCTGTCAAATCCTATGCAAATGACTTACCATACAGGATGTCATCAGAATTGACCAATCACTACCTTGTTTACATCTGGGACAGTTTCTAGTGCATATCAGCCAATTGAAAGTTCTTGAATTTATTTTGCAAAAATAGTTTTTGAGGCTGTGATGCGGCACTGACACTCAGAAAATCCCAACTTTCAATATTATCTCTGTTTTTAATCCTTTCAGAGAAAATTGCTCTTAGGTTAAATTAAGTGCTTCATATCTTCCTTTTCAATCATGCATGAAGATATTTTTAATCGACCGAATGAAAGCTTTTTCATTTATTTTGCAAAAATATATACTCCGCATAGACATAGCATTGCTTCAGCACAAATTACTGCGTTGTTTTAACTTTCGCGAGTAGTTTGGCCGGGCTGTGACGTCACGCCAACATAGATTCATGGTCTACCACTGTGTATGTCTCAGGTGCCTCTTAAACTGTTTTACAGTTGACCGCCTCATGTGTGAATTTATTTGATTTTAAAATGTCAGTTGGGCACAATCTGAAGAGCACAGCAATGTGTAGCTATTTGAGCATTTTTTTAGAATGCATTTTATCTCAATGGAAAGCTTGAAGGGACATTAAACATGGTTTCTAATGTAAATATCAAGGAAGGTATATCGATTTGAAATTGAAAAATGTCTGATTATGGGCCCTTTGTTCTATAGTAAACCAACCAAAAGTTGTGACCCAAAATATGCAGGAGATGAGCAATCGATGCCAAGTTGCCCAAGGCAGAGATCGGAACCGTAGCTCATGAATGTCAGCATGGCCGTGTTCAAGGTACGCCTTGGAGAAATTCCTGACATCACGCTAGTCTGAACACCTGAATGGTGGCCTCCATTCTCGATGACGTCACAACCCCGGAAACTTGCCCCCGAAGGGTAAAATACTGCAGTGATGTGCGCTGCTCAATGCTATGTCTATGCAAAGCATTTATTTTTGTAAAAGAAATTTAAAAGCTTTCATTGGATCGATTAAAAATATCTTAATGCGTGATTGAAGAGGAAGATCTGAAGTATTTAATGTAACCTAAGAGCAGTTTACTCTGAAAGTATTTAAAACAGAGATAATAGTGAAAGTTGGGATATTCTGAGTGTCACTGCCAGTGTTAGCCTTACCAGATCATGGCCTCAAAAACTATTTTCGCAAAATAAATTCAAGAACTTCCAATTGGCTGAATGTGAAATTGTAGCGAAAGATCTGAACTATTTAATAGAAACGGGAAATTTGCTTTCAAAGCACCAAAAAGCACAAATTCCTGTGATAGGGTAGTTTTAATGTTGTTTTACCCTTCGCGCGCCGTGAACCCCAAAAGTGCCCGGATGTCCGACATCGAGAATAGGGTCCAGCCATTTGCAATTGAAAAGAATACCTCTGATTGGCTGATTCCAGGAGCTATTTTCGGGACATTTTTTGCCTCCTGTCTGAAAAGGGAGGCTCGGTGGCATATCCTGAACACGCCCCCTTTTTTAATGAGTTTTGTGTCATGGTGGCAATGTTCTAGAGCGTCCAAGTGGATTGATGTGGAGATATCACCAAAATCGTGGAAGATCTTGCATTTTTTTAAAAGAATTAGACCAGGGTAAATGAATTATTCAATGTCTGCTTTCCAATAGTATATTTGGTATCGAAATTGGATCATAAGTATAGAGATTGGATCATGAGACGGTGGGCGAATGAGTTGAGCGTCCGTCTCCTGTTTTGGGGGATCCTAACCATCGTGGGTTCGAACACTTTTCGAGTCAAAACAAGGACTTTAAAATTGATACCTTCCTAGGCTGGAGCTCGGCGTTATTAGGATATGGCAAGGATTGGTTTGCTCAGTGTCAGGATAATGTGACTGAGTGTGATATTAGGTTATGGTGCCGATGGCCTGATTTCCCAGTGGGGCAGCACTATAAAGTCGCTATGAGTGCGCACTGCTACAAGTTAATACCCGTCCTGCCTGATATGACCTTAGATGTTGCTAGGAAGTGAAACAAACAAGCTATATCTCTTCGAAGCATGGGTGCATCGTGGTGTTTACCCGACGTTCGTTCCGGCTGCCTTTGCAAATTGCTCAAATTTGAGGATATTCATTTTTTTTAAATACCGTATTCATTTTGGCCTACCGGGTTTTCTACCTATTGGCCAATTTTCATGAAGATTGGGTAATGCTTTGATGTATTTTGAGAAGGCACAGAATTTGAGGCCAACAAATGCCTATTTGTGTCCAAAATGATATCCTGGAACAGAAAGGTCTAAACTTGATAGCTATAACCAATAGGACAAAATGTTGATTTCTAGGGGGTTTTTTACCACAAAAAAAAACCTGTTGATAACTTTGGAACGAATAATTGTATTTACTTTTTAAAACCATTTTCTTCTATTGTCTATCGATTTGCAGTACTATGTGACAGTTTTGCCATTTTAGTTAATATACCTAAATTTACTCAATGGGGAGCTTTCATGAGCCAGTTCTCTCGCTTTACACCAGGTGGCAGCACCGGTTCCCGGTCCAAGTCGGCGATCATGGTTGGATAGAAGGGTGTAGGTGTGTGTGTGTGTTCGTCGTGTAGGTGTCTGGTGGTGGTGGGGGTGTATGTATGTGTGTGGTGAGGGTTTAGGGGTGTGGTCGGGTGTAGGTGGGGGTGTAGGTGTGTGTGTGGTGGGGGTGTAGGTGTGTGTGTGGTCGGGGTGTAGGTGTGTGGTGAGGGTTTAGGGATGTCGTGTGTGGTCGGGGTGTAGGTGTGTGGTGGGGGTGTAGGTTTGTGGTGAGGGTTTAGGGATGTCGTGTAGGTGTGTGGTGGGGTGTAGTTGTGGTGAGGGTTTGGGGGTGTAGGTGTGTGGTGGGGTGTAGGTGTGTGGTGGGGCTTAGTGATGTGGTGAGGTGTAGGTGTGTGGTATCTGTTTGGTGGGGTGTAGGTGGGTGGTGACAGCTTAGGTGTGTAGGTGGGTAGTATGTGTTTGGTGTGTGGTGTGTCTGTGGGGATTTAGGGGTGTATGATGGGGGCTTAGGGATGTGGTAGGGGTGTAGGTGTGTGTGTGGTGGGGGTTGACGGTTTGTGTGGTGCGGGTGTAGGTGGTTTGTGGTGGAGGTGTAGGGTTGTCTTGCAGAATGGCACCTCACAATCTTTAGCATCCCTAATCCCCCACCACACACCTACACCCCCACCACACACCTACACCCCCACCACACACCTACACCCCACTACACCACCACACACACACCACACACCTACACCACCACCATATCCCTAAACCCTCACCACACACCTACAGCCCCACCACACACCTACACCCCGCCACACACCTGAGCTGTGTGTGTGCTTCTATTGACCCAAAGCATTACAGAGACCGGCATGAGTCGCCACCTGACGAGAGACTCATGCAAACTGAAAGGTCCTCATTGCACCGTGCTTTTCAAAGGCATGGACATAATGTTGGTTCTCATATCCCAAGTCAAGTCTTTCATTACCTTTACAGGAGTTCGAGATCATTGATTTCTTCCTGGGTTCAGCTCTGAAGGATGAGGTCCTCAAGATCATGCCCGTCCAGAAGCAGACCCGTGCTGGACAGCGCACCAGGTTCAAGGTATGTCATGAGAGAATGCCAGCATTTGCTAAATATGTTGTGTGTAACTGAGTGAGTGTTATCTATGCTTTATGAATTTTGCTGTAGATATAGCCATCGTTGCCGAATGTTGTATGATAGGTTTATTCCATTCTTAAGCGCTTGGCATGTTAAGAGGAATAAAACTGCTTAAGCCATCAAAAGAAATGTCAACGAACACATGTGGAAGATTTGAAGCTTATCAAATGTGCCTAGCATCATGCATAGTATTGGAACCATTATGGTTATAGGTACGTGAGCCCACACTTCTGCCATTCTGGTGGTGAGCATTCTAACTACACAATCATCGTTCCCATAGCCTAGCTGTGTATGTGCTATTTCACTTAGGTGAGTGAATAATACTTGGAAGGCAGGTGTCCCTCTGAAATTGTAAGGTTCATACTAACAATTACAAATATCCGGGTAGCGCACTTTCCATTACACACAGCAGTTCTTCAGAACTGTGTTCAGCATATACAGAATCCTGGGACACACGAAGACATTGCGCCTAGAGCTGAACTTGAACCCCATTTCCAATTTGGGACGAAGTACACGTGTACGCTGCCATATCTTTATGCTTCATTCTGTCTCTAGGCGTTCGTTGCCATTGGTGACTTCAACGGCCACATTGGTCTGGGGGTGAAATGCTCTAAGGAAGTAGCAACTGCCATCCGCGGTGCCATCATCCTCGCCAAACTCTCGGTCATCCCCGTCCGACGTGGGTACTGGGGCAACAAGATCGGAAAGCCCCACACAGTGCCTTGTAAGGTGAGTTGGCTGAAGTTTGTGTGTCTGTATCACAGGATCCTAGTTAAGCTGCGATACATGTATTATCGAGGGATTATCACCGTTTGCTTTGTTTTGTGGACATGGTATGCTTTTGCAGGTGGAATAAAGCAGTGCTCGAACCCTGGATTCTGCCACTTAGGGGCTAGTGTCTTAATGATCTATGCTCCCTGAAGTAATCAGCCTACCTGCGCAAGTTTCATTTCACCTGGGAATTTATGTGCACCTCATTCGTGCAATTACAGAGCTGCCAACCGTTGCCATTTCTGCAGAATCATTACTATTTTTCCTGCCCTTCGTTACGCAATTAAGCCAGTGTACTGAAACATTGCGGAAATTTGTCTTTTCCCAATTATATACGTTATTTCAATATATATTTTGTGATGGATTTATTTACCCTGTTCATAACGGATGAGTGTGTTAATACTTGTTTTCACTGCTGGGCAGCACTAGTCCAATTTGATTCAAATCTTTGGAATTTAGTTTGAGTAATAATTTTGGTTTTCTTGTTTATGGCTTGTAACTGTTTGTAGATTGCAAAAATATATATATATATATATACTTGAAAATTTGTTTACTAGCTTTTAAGTATTTAACGGTTTGGGAAAACAATATGTAATTATATCACATTCCTATGATTGAGAATTATTAAACACTAAAAACTATTGAAATATCTATATATTGGCCATAGTCTGCGATTCACGCGAAAATCATTACTTTCCCATTCTCAAATGTTGGCTGCTATGCAATTACATACATCCATTTGGTATATGCCACATCTTGCACAACATCCTGGTCATGGAACCAATGGTGTGGAGATGTTATTTGCATATGACGGGAACATCTTCCCATCAGTGAGACCCACTTCTGCTATACTGTGTTCGCGTGTTTGCAGTTACGCCTACCTGTGGCATTACTTACGCCTTCCGGCGCTTGTGCAGTGGCCAAATCAGTAGAGCACTGGTTTCCCAGTCAAGGTCTAAACCTGGCTGAGTCAAACCAATGACTTGCCAAATGTGTCGCTACCTGGTCTGGTGCTCTGCATTACTGCGATAGGGCAAGTGATTGTTAGCTCATTTTAATGGTGATGGGGAAATTTGTTCATTGTGCCGGTGGCCCTGTTTACCAGTGCGCACTGTGACAAGTCAGTACCCATCATGATATGATCTTGGATGTTTTTGCTATGATGTAAAATTCCAACAAGTAACTTGATTTGCCTACAAGTGATTAACATTTATACAAATGGATCAACCAACTTAATTCCCGTGTTGATATATGTATAATGATGTAGGCTTCGTTTTTCTAACCATGTATGTGCCATTGTGTTTATAGTAAAGGAATTATATTTTAAGGGGTAAAGATGTCGAGTTTGATTTGTTTAAATTTAAGACACGTTTTCCAGTCTTTGTTGGTATACAGTGTGTGTGATCAAAATCATTTGGGTACAACCATCGTTAGCAATATGTTTGCACAGAAAATGGTTGGTCACTGGGTTTTTAATTATTATATAATTTAACTATCTGTGACCAACCAACTTATTTTCCAGTTGATCAGTTAACACTTATATGGTGGTTTTGGGGTGAAGATAGTATTTTGGGTTTGGGTCAGGGCTGAATAACGTGCCTACAAGTGATTAAATAAAATACAAATGGATCAACCAACTTAATTCCCGTGTTGAGACAGGTATAATGATGTAGGTTACAGTATATGTTAGCTTATAATTTTACCAACAAATGATTAATACTAATACAAATGGATCAACCAACTTAATTCCCATGTTGAGACAGGTATAGTGATGTCAGTCACTTTAAACCAACAATATAATGTATAATTTTCATTCTATTCTTTATCGGGGATTGCCTTTTTGTGTTTATTAATGAATACACAACTGTCTTGCCTACAAATGATTAATATTAATACAAATGGATCAACCAACTTAATTCCCGTGTTGAGACAGGTGTAATGATGTAGGTCACTTTATCCTAAATACACCAGACGGGATGGCCGAATGAGTTAGAGCATCCGTCTCCCGTGCTGGTAGGTCGTGGGTTCGAGTCCCGGTCGAGTCAAACCAATGAATTTAAAATTGATACTTGTCGCTTCCTAGCCAGGCGCTCGGCATTATTAGGATATGGCAAGGACTGGTGTGCTCAGTGTCAGGATAATGTGACTGAGTGGGATACCTGGTCATGGTGTCGGCGGCCTGGTTTCCCAGTGGGACAGCACTATAAAGTCGCCATGAGTGCGCACTGTCACAAGTCGGTACCCGTCCTGATATGACCTTAGATGTTGCTAGGACGTAAAACAACTTATCCTAAATATAATGTATGATTTTCCTCTTATTCTTTACCTGCAATTGCCTTTTTTTAAATTTATTAATGAGTACACAACCAGCTTGCCTACAAATGATTAATATTAATACAAATGGATCAACCAACTTAATTTCCGTGTTGATATAATATGCTGATGTAGGTTTTTATTCACACATTAATGGTGGCTGTTGGTCCTAACTAATAAACTACAGTATTTCTCCTACGCTGCCCTAAAATCTGTATCGGTTTGATTAGGGCACCAAATTTGCGTACCTTTTGTCCCAAATATATTAGCAGTGTCATCATTATGGTGTGACACTGTGTGTAAGGAAATGTTGCCAGACCTGATCGTACCACCTTTTTCACGTGGCTGATTTACGGCAATATAGCAAACTAGTTGTCCTCCAGTTCTCTTAAGCAGTTACTGTTAGTGATGTATTAACCATGTTACATCAGACAATGTATAATTTTCCTGACATTCTGTGATTGTCATTTTTTGTTTATTAATGAATGCACAACCTACAAATGATTAATATCAATACAAATGGATCAACCAACTTAATTCCCGTGTTGAGACATGTATAATGATGTAGGTCACTTAACCAAAAATTGTATACCCGAATGAGTTGAGTGTCCGTATTCCGTTTTGGAGAGATCATGAGTTTCGAACCCTGGTGGAATCGAACCAAGTAGAAGTGTCACTTCTTAGCCAGGCACTCTGCATTATTAGAATATGGCAAGGACTGGCTCAGTGTGTGATATCAGATCATGGTGATGGTGGCCTGATCTCCAGTGGGGCAGCACTATAAAGTACCCATGAGTGCGCACTGTCGCTAGTTGGTGCCCGTCCTGATATGACCTTAGATGTTGCCAGGACTTAAAACAAACTCCCAGCCAAATCAGATAGGAGAACGACGCATATTCATGCTAACTGTTGTGCCCCGTCAGGTGACTGGAAAGTGCGGTAGTGTCGTGGTGCGGCTCATCCCGGCACCCCGAGGTACAGGCATTGTCAGCGCGCCGGTCCCAAAGAAGCTGCTCACCATGGCTGGCATTGAAGACTGTTACACCAGCGCGCGTGGTCAGACTGCTACTCTCGGCAACTTCGGTAAGCAGTTAACCCGCCTTTCTGTTTAAAGTCACGTGTTCTGTTGGTTTTGGGGTTCTTGGGTAAATGTATTAAATCTGGGTGTTCTTGAGTTTCGATAATGTGCAGCTTTCATCAGCCTATGCCGCTATGGCCTGGCCTGTGGAATGCCATAGCTGGGTATGGGGACCTTTCAGTTTGCATCACTCTCTTGTCAGATGGTGTCTGTAATGTTTTGGTAGGATAGAAGCAGTTCCTCCTACTATCAAGTGTGTAAAAGAGGGGGAGGTGGGGGTGTCTTGCAGAGTGGCACCTCACAATCTTTAGCAGCCCTATGCCCTCACCGCATACCAACACACACACAACACACATTCTATCCAACCGTGACGGCCGACTTGGACCGGGAACGGGTGCTGCCGCCAAGTGTATAGCGAGAGAAATAGCTCATGTAAGGTCCCCCCCCCCCCCATTGCTTTGCAATTCAAAACACTTTGTATGACAGTGCCCACAAAGTTCAGGAATGGCAGCTCAGTCCCACAAAATAATTGTTCGCTTTAAGAAAGTCTATTAAATTTGCATAGTCCGATGGGATTTTAGTTTATTTTCTGAGATAAACATATTAGGTTGTCCATTATAATATACCTTACTTTAGTTTGAAAAAGTAACTTATTTTAATTAGCAAACTTTTGAGATATTTGAAATAGAAACATGCTAAATTAATTTTGACAAGCTTGCCAAAACTCACCATATGCTTCTGCAGTAACAGGTTTTATTAATTGACTCAGTAAGTGTTTAATACGTGCATCAGTATCTAAGGTAGCTTGGCAAAAGCTCTTATCCATGTAATATGTATTTTTTTCTGGAATTTCATCGTTGCTCTCTTCATGTATTACACCCCTCCAGTTAAGCTAGTGACATCTTTCGGCAGAATCTGGAACTACTAGTCGGGTGCTTTCCAGCTTAACTAGATATTGGTGATGTCCATTCCTCCCATTATACTTGACCTGTAAAGTCTTTTCATTCACCTCTTACGATGATTCTTTGTAAATAGACCCTACTGCCATCTCTGTATCTAACTATTTATGATCCTTTTTGCAGCTAAGGCCACCTACGCAGCCATTGCCCAGACGTACACTTACCTGACCCCCGACCTGTGGAAGGAGACTGTGTTCACCAAGTCGCCCTACCAGGAGTTCACCGACTACCTGGCAAAGACCCACAACAGGGCCGCCGTCACCACTCCGGCCGAGCCCAAGATGTACTAAGCGTCACCACACCGAGCCGTGTCAATAAAAAGAAGTTATTTAGACTGAACCCCTCGCTTTGTTTTCAATCTAACGACGTGGTTCCATGGTAGCTGTGGCTCTCTTGGCCGAGTTTATTTGCCTAATTATACACTAAATAAATTTAAGTCACTTTTGTTTGTGTTCACTGGGAGAACATGGTTGTTTTGAGGCTTGCCAATTGTCAACAATTTAATATGTACAGATTTCGTCACTAGTGGGTAGATTTAAATATTAACTGGGTGGATGTAGATAAGAATCTACATTTGGGACCGTTCGAGAATTTATTGTTTTTGTCAGGTCCTTCTCATGCACGGGTGATGAGCACCAGTACGCAATATCAGGCGGTGCCAGTATTTGATGTATCTCAAACCGCAAAATGGTGGGGATTGTTACGCGTGGAACGTCGCCGTAAAGCTGCGAACACACTGGACGCGTGCGTCATGCGGTTCTCACGCGTAAATAGCGAACACACTGGACGCGTCTAAAGGCCGGAACACACCTCACATATAAAACCTCCATTCCCCCCATTCCTCCATTCCCCCTCTTCAATTCCCTCTCTTTCCATTCCCTCCTCTTGTGTTCTCTTCCGTCCCTCCTTTTCTGTCCCTCCTCTTCCATTCCCCATTCTCCATCTTTCGTTCCCCCCTCTTCCATTCCTCCTCTCCCATTCCCCTCTCTTCCATTCCCTCTCTTCCGTCCCTCCTTTTCTGTCCCTCCTCTTCCATTCCCCATTCTCCATCTTCCGTTCCCCCTCTTCCATTCCCCTCTATTTCGTTCCCCCTCTTGGGGAATGAAAGAGGCGGAATGCAAAAGGGGGAATGAAAGACGGCGAACGGAAGATGGGGGAACACAACAGGGGGGAATGCAACAGGGAGGAACACAACAGGGGGGAATGGAAGAGGAGGGAACGGAAGAGGGGAGATTGGAAGAGGAGGGAATGAAAGAGAGGAGATTGGAAGAGGAGGGAATGAAAGAGGGCAAATTCGGTCAAAAGCCACGCGTCAAGCGTAAATAATCGCTCCAAAAGCGATCCGTGACGCGCACGCGCCAGTGTGTTCGGGTTCTCTTTATTACATACGTTTTGATTTTTGACGCACGCGCGAGATACGCGTCCAGTGTGTTCGCAGCTTACGTCGGAATGCTTTGATGCTAACGTCGACCTATTTTTCAGGCTCCGTAGAGAAATCATAGTTTTCCATGTGTATGTGCGTGAATTCTTGCATGTTGAGCCTGTGGCTCAAATCCAGGCCATTCCTGACAACAAAAAGGCACAGTATATCTATATACACTGCATCAGAGGCCAAATGTATGAGGGCGGGTTAGCGGTCATAACCCAAGCGTAGTCCGGGATTCCCCGGTTAGAGGCCAAAAGTGACAATGTATGTGCCCGGGTTAGGCAAACCCCTCGAGGGTTAACGTTGCCTGCACTAACCCCAACTTGTAGGTGGTTTATTGTTGGTGTTATGTGGTTGTCTGTGTCAGACACAGAAATAAACACCGAGATAAACACACAGTGACAGAGACAGACACAACCAACCGGGTACATTCCCAGAGGGATTCCCCAAATCTATAAATAACGCACAGGTTAGCTAACAAGTGCGCGCTTGGCACACATACATTTCACGCGATACATATACCAACACCGACGATAGCTACCCCGTCGGCCGGTGTGGTGGTTTCATCTCGTTCCCGTTGCTTCTGCGCATGCGCGGATTTTGCATCAACTCGGGTCACCCGAGCCACTTATTGGCGCATGCGCACATCCTACAAACTCGAGTCGAATAATCGAATACACTCGGGTGGACAATTTTATCTTCTTTTTTTTAATAACCGATAAAAGTACAGCAAAATAGGATTTAAAGTGTTTTATGATGGCTAAGTTTCGCTATATTTCCATTTCATTAATCTAAGTTATTCCTTTTTTGCACACGGCACGTGTATTTGTCGACTCCACTCACCGTGTTCTATTGAAATTCGGATGACCCGAATCGCCTGGGTCGTGTTAATCGATTACGGCCATGTTTATTAGATTCTGACGCATGCGCAGAAGCGAGGGACACGGCTGAGCACGGGAACGAGCTGAAACCGCCACACCGGCCTTAACTCCGGCGAAGATAACCGTCATACATTTAGCCCCTGGGCCTATATGTATGTGTCCGGGTTAGGGGTCGTAACCCTGCGTGGTGCGGATTTCCCGGGTATGGGGCGGGAACTGCGTATGTATGTGTCGGGGGTTAAACTAACTCGGCGAGCGTAAAGTCGCCTGCACTAACCCCATGCAAAAGGAGGGTTAAAGGTGGGGTTAGGCACCGATTATGGCCAAATCTATTCAATGCGATCAGATTTAACAGAATTACATACGAAAATCATGAAATTTCATTAAATTAACCCTAAAATCGAAGCGAGATTAATGCTGATGCCGTAACGGTGGCGATATTAATATTTTCGAATCGACGAATGTAAAGTAAACAAATCACAGCGACGTTGATATCCATACTGTCCAACGTCAACTAAACATGGCCACCGCTGAATCGGCGCGAATATATTATGCCCATATCTATTCAATGCGATCATATTTAACAGAATTACATACTCAAATCGTGAAATTTCATTAAATTAACCCTAAAATCAAAGCGAGATTAACGCTGATGCAGTAACGGCGGCGATATTAATATTTTCGAATCGACGAATGTAAATACCCACACAGGGGTTCCCCAAATCTATAAATAACGGAAACGTTAGCTAACCCGCGTGCGCTTTAGTCACATACATCCCCTGTGACACATTTGGAACCCTGGGGTTAGATAACCCGGCACCCTGCTTTAACCCTGGTCGGGTTCAAAATTTACTCATACATATAGGCCCAGTTCTATTGCTTCCCAGATCCGTTGACACACCCATGTGGGGTGATCCTGATGGTTGGGCTATACAGACTAGAAACTGGGTCGCGTTCAGGGTCCGTCTCGGAGGCGCCTCGGCGATGCTTTTTGGCTTAAATCGGTTCAGGGGGCGTCTTGGCGATATCTCGGAGACGCCTCTCTTTTCAGACGGGAGATGAGAAGTGCCTCGAAAATGGCCGCCGCATTCAGTGCTTTCAGCCAATTGCAGCCCAGCTTGTCTATTGCAAATGGCCAGCACCTATGGGGGCGGCCATTTTTGAGGCGACCAACTGATATTGTCGTTCATACTAGCGTGACATCATGCCCATCGCCGAGGCGCCTCCGAGACGGAGCCTGAATGTGGCCTTGTCTGGTTTTTAAACCCTGCTGGCTATATTAGAATCGGGAACCAGCCGTGACAAGTGTTATTTCCACCCAAAAAAAAGCACCTGAAGATGGGAACTTTTAGAAGCAATGTCATTTGTGGCTAGTGCCAGATTGCCCTCAATATAATAAACAACCTCCAAGGACCCTTACTGTCATTTATCTTATTTTATACCCAGATGCCACGCCATACTTGCGGATCACTGCAAGGCCTGTCACGGGGCCGCCAATTCCATAGAAAATAGCTTTTGCCACGACCAGATGTGGATTTATCTTTGGGTTATGACGCCATAGTTGCGTAGTCCATTGGTTTTGAGCTAGTGATTTTTCTGAGATAAATATATTAAATTGATTGTTATAAACTACCATGCTTTTGTTTGAAGCAACTTTTACCATAAATGGTTAAAGTTGCATAGTCCGATGGTTTTGAATTTCTTTATTTTTTCTGAGATAAATATATTAGATCGATCACTAGTATCTACTTTACACTAGTTCAAAGTAACTTTTATTTTAAATGGTAAACTTTTGAGTGGAAAATTAGTTTTGGCAAGCTTTCCAAAAAAACTTCTGCAGTAACAGGTTCTATTAAATTGACTCCTACGCAGAAACAAATGCTTAATAAGTGTACCAGTATCTACGCTAGATATGTAAAATCTAATTGGTTTGGTTTTGAAAATTTGATATCATTGGACTATGCAGCTTTAACCTTTCAGATAAAGTGCAGTAGTATCTAAGTAGAATAAAATACAGATAATTGTTTTCGTTTTGAAAAGTTGATGCTTCACTGGACTACAACCAAGAATTTATTTTTTTTTTAATTCACATCTACCAAAGGAAATGGGGACTTAAAAACCGCGTGATTAAAGAACCAACATTCAAACCTGGTTGAATACATTTAGTTGATTTTATTCAGTTATTTACATGGGTTCACTTGAATGATTGTTTCTGTACCAGAAGGAGCTGTCATTTTTACGAAAGCATTCCGCCAAATCATAGCTCATGATTTCACACCGAAACAAACAAGTAACTGCACCGATTGACCAGAGAACTGCTCTCTACTGCCCACATCCCGGTTTTGATCCAACCGGTCCGCCATGGCGCCGCTCCCAAATAAGGCGATGTTTCTGTTTCATGTAGGCGTCCTTAACACTGCCCGTCACTCCGATATCTCCATCTGTAAATAAAGTTGCATAATTGGCCGGTTAAAAAAAGATTTGCGCAATTTTGGAGTGAGTTCACAAAATAATGTAGGTGCACACCAATTGATGGTAAAGGCAACTCGCCATTGCTATAGACCCCTTTCAATGTTTATAAACATTGTGTGTGCGCGTGCAGCTTGGCTGCAGAACATATGCACACTGCCATTGAGTTTGCCGGTACGCGCAGTGTAAAACTTCAATTTTATCCAAAATTACTAGAAATGCAGAACCCTAACCATATAAATTTAATATAATCTGGTTGTTAAATATGTTTTCTATGTGTGTTCCAAGCAGTTTGTTTATATGTGGTGTAGTTTTAGAGATATTTAACTTTTTCTGTATGAAGATTGCTCACGGCCATCGACAACGCATTTAGTTTGCCGATACGCAGTGCAAAATGTCAATTTTATTCAGAATTACTAGAAATGCAGACCCCTACAGCGCGCGCACTCACCTGACTTATTTTAGTTTGAAGTAGCTTTTGTTTCAATAGGAAACGTTGGAGATTATTTGAAGTGAAAACATGCCAAATTTAATATTTGCGTGCACATATGAAATCTTACACCATAGACTTCATCACTAACAATTCTATCTACAGCAATAAATGTTTAATGAGGGTAGCAATAGCTAGGTTGGAGATGTAGATTCAAACTTTGATAAGTGTTTTGGTTTAGAAAATGTAATGCTTCGGTAGGACTATGCCGATTTAATTACGTCATAAGCCAGTGGTGTCAATAGGTCAAACTCCCCCAAACCGAAATAATGAACACCAGTACGTCACCATTATATCACTTATTAAAATATTGGCTTGGTAAGCACCCGTTCCCCCATGCAGGCACTGACATGGTAAACTGCTGCTTATTTTCAATTATCGGACGAGCACCCTAGTTCCCCACATTTTATTTTTATTTCAAACCAGACACTCATCCACTCGGCATTTCTTCTCTTTTTAGACGAGGGATAAAACAATGATATGAGTAATAAAAAAAATTAACAAGAGAATATCGAAAACTGAATTCACGTGGGCTGAACCTGATTAAACTATTGTGGAAATAAACTAATTGCGTTTTGGTCGGGTACCATGACTTTTGGTTGGCCTACGAAGAACCTACGGCTAATTTAATTTAAAAGCAATTTAAATTCCTATGTAATTGTACACAATATGTATTATTTTAATTACCGAGGTGATGAATCTTCAATGTTGGGTCAGCTCTACAATTTTAGTGCATAGACCATAGTTCCTTAAAATCATAGCGTATACTGTTTCTCACGAATGATATCATGCGCGGGCATTCAGTCGGAGAAACAGACTGAAAATCGGTACTTGGCAGTATGGTGTGATTACGAGCTTGTCACAAACTATGTCACACTGATATGAATATTCAAACAAACCGACCCAAACGGTCTATATTTAGCACTTTGGCATGATTGTACCAAGTCTCACTGAACACTTACATTTCATGAACCATTTGCCTGCTGCCTCCTCGTAGTCCTCTACGATGCGCTTACACTTCTCGGGATGATCAGGTCCATAGAAAGTCATGCACTCAATCCTCCGCTGGCGCAATATACTGAGGATTTCGTTTTCCACAAGTCTGTAAAGAGTGAAAGTGTTGTATTAGATGTACCACTCTCGTGTGATTTTTTTGTGCAAATAGGAAACATTGCGCCTAGTGTGGCATTCGAACCCACACTTATGCTATTTCAGTGGATAGACAATTAATCATTACACTATGTAGGTTTCCTGAGGCAATCAACCTACCCAAGCCTACTTGTGTATGTGGCATTTTACATGAGCAACTTGATTGCTTGTGGGGTTGTTTGTAACCTTATGACGGTTACTGGTTGCAGAACTGCAACATTATAGAGAGGCTCCGATAAATCGGCCCAATCTTTGGTTGGAGATTAATCTTCAGTAGGGACGATTGTAGAAGCTGGGGACATCTTTACAACATTGAAACGGCGAAGCGTTGGGGCGGCCACGAATCTCTTCGGTCCAGCGGTAGTAGAGCACTCGTATCCATTTGACAGCAGTAAGGGTTTAGGAGGAAGGGACGGGCAAAGCGGTTCCAGCAACGAGAACAAAGTGAGAGAAACGGTAAGATACAGGGCCCCACCCAAGCACACTACTCCCCTGGTCAGGGGGGAGAAGTATGCCTGGGAGAAAAAAAAAGGGGAGAGTCTAGGAAAGAGAATTGAGGAGAGTCAGCGAGCCAAAGACACGGACAGAGTAAGAGTAGAAAGTGAAATGCTGGCAGGCTCCCCCTCCTTGAACTCTTTTCAGACATATCAAGGAGGAGCAAGGCCAGCGGAGAGGAGATAGAGAGAGGTGTGGACGAAGTGTGGTCTGGATAGCAAGTGAATGAGCAACTCCGTGCACTTCATACTTATACCCATGGAATTGTAGCCTTGGTCGTAATGCGAAGCCCTTCAGTCACTCGCCCTCCAGCCTCCTAGCCGCTCTGCCCTTATTCCTGCTTTGGACTTCACCTCGCCGACTCCACCTCGGACCGCTGCAACTCCTCAGGCCGCTCCAAGCATGCCAGGACAAGGCAAGGGCAAGGGCCCCCGGGCGACTGCCCTGGCCACGCCGGGACCCTCCTCAAGATCACCGCGGGGCGCCTCACCCTCCTCACCTCGGGCGCCGACACAACAGCGATCATCGAGGCCATCCAGCGCCTCCAGACCCAGCAGCGCGAGACAACCACCCGCATCGACGCCCTGGAGTCGGGGAGGCCCCCAGCCTTGCCGGAGACGCCCCCGCCTGCACCAAGGCCCCAGTTCACCTACACCACAGCGCGCGCCCCGGCACCTCGGGCGCGCGCCCCGGCCGGGGCCCGTCCCCCGCCCCCAACTCAAGCGACTCTGCCGGGGGCGGTACACCCCCAGTACCAGCGGTACCGCCACCTCGCCGGACAAGCCGCCCCTGCTCCGACGCCTAGCTACTACGAGGAGCCGCCCCAGCATAGCCCAGCATCCGCAGCCGACGCCGTGCGGGAGATACTGGCTTCCGCCGAGGCACGGCACACCGTGAGGCGGCAAGGGACTCCGGCAGACTACATCTTCCCCTCAGACCTCGTGGAGAGGGGGCCCGAGAGGAAGCCGGTGAAGAGGGGCGAGGCGACTAAAGACGAGTACAGCCTCGCCCTTCTCACCCTGATCGACCACCCCAACTTACCCGCCCACTCCATCCAGGGCCTACACCACCATCACCTCACCGTACTGAGGGACAACCTCCTCTACCCCTGGCCGACCGTCCGCCGCTACTCCGAGACGGTGTTTACCTGGATAGCGGACGGGAGGCTCCCCCAGGGGTGGCACGACCCGGTCGCCCTCGACCTCCTGAGGGTGGAGACCCTCACCCTGTCCGCCCCTCAGGCTGCTCCGGCAGAACCGCCCCCCCCCCCCCCCCCCCCCCCCCCCCGAGGCGACGACCATCCCCGAGGCGCACACCTGCCCCTGGCCCAAGTCGACACCCGTGTCGCCTACGACAGGCACTCTCACGGGGCCCCCTGCCCCGCCTGGAACCGCGACACCGCCTCGTGCGATCGGGCCCCCGTCGGGGAGGCCAACGGCGAGGGAGGGGATAGGCGTCGGCACGTGTGCGCCTACTGCGCAAACGTCCGGCGCCTCCTGACGATGCACAGCGAGGCCGGCTGCCTCACCAAGCAAGCCCGTGAGCGCCAGACCCCGGCCGCCTCGGCGGATTTTTGATTCCCCCCCCTCCCGGCCGGCCCAGGGGGCCCTCCCCGGCGCCTCACCCACACCACTGCCGACAGCCCCGTGACCTCCACCGACAACCCCCCCAGCGACCACCGATCGAAACGCCGCCCAGACAGAGCCGGGGATCATCACCTCGCACCTCACGCCTCAGACACAGCCCAGCCTCACGAGGAACCCTCCCCAGATAGCGCAGCCGCCGACCTTCACGACACCGCCTTCGTCAACCCCCCCGACCCGACCCCCACCCCACCCAGCCCTGAGGACTTCGCTGCCCCCCTGCTCGACCCTCGCCGGACCTCCTCACCGGATCTCTCCAAGGAGCGGGCCTCCTCTCTCTTTGGCCGCCCGCCCCTTGTCGACGTAGGCCCCGGACACTCGCCGCCCACACAGGGAACCTGAGCTCTGAGGCGGTGCGCGCACCGTGCCCCGCCCCGCCCCCTCGGGCGCGCCTCGAGCCCTCTGCTCCGCCTTGGTGGAGGGCTCCTCGGCCACCCTCACTGACTCATTCCAGACTCACTCTCGGACTCTGACTTTGCCCCCTGAGGGCCCCTGTACATTTACTTGCTCGTTGCTCCTCATGAGCCCCTTCCTTTCTACCCATGTTCCTGCTCCTCATGAGCCCCTCTCTTTACTGTTGTTGTTTGCTCCTCTGTATGACTTCTTTCCCGAGGCGTCCAATAACCGCCTTGTTTTTCCACCTACGCCTTGCCTTCTTCCTTTTCGCGCATCATACTGCACAATTACAAATATTCCATAGTTTACGCACTGAAAATACATCCATAGTGCTGGTTCAACACTGTACACAACATATATTGTGCAGTAGTATCCTGATCACAGCACCATTGTTGCGGATATGTTTTTGCAAATGAAGGGAAACCTTGAATCCACACTTCTCCCATTTTCCGGCTGGCGCCCTAACCATTAGTCTATCTGAGGTTTTCTGTTCAACGTGAAAGGGCATGTGCATTTAACCTGGGTAGGTTACTGCTCCTCCCTACAGCACCATTCACAAACTTCATATTGATGGTGAGAAATAAATCTCGTTAATAATACACTGGCTCCCGTCCCGGTTGATTCACTAAAATAATATCGAGACGAAATCACATGACTCGACATTTAAAGTTCTTACTCCTAGAAATCAATAGCATTTGAGGACATCATATGCGCTCAATAGTCTTCGGTTGCAAATTCTTAGCTCTATTCATACTAATGAATATATAATTTTCTTGTGTGTGTTTGAATTACAATAACTCAAAAACATATCGAACATATAAGTATGTTGGATACAATGAATTTCAATTGATAATGAAACTGGAGGGCAAGGAAACAGTGACAATGCTGTCATATCCTTCAAAATTGATGTTGAAACAGAAAATGAGACCATCCCACTAAAATACTCATATTATAGAGGGGATTACATTGCCATGAGTAATGATATCATGTCCCAAGACTTGCTAAATGAATTTAAGGGGAAAACTGTGCAAGAGTGCTGGAACCTGTTTCAAAATGTGTTATCAGACGCCATCAAAAGGCCCATACCACTAAAAAAAATCACAACCAGGAAACAGCCTCCTTAGTACTACATGGATATTACCACTGCTAGAAAATTGAAAAACAAAGCATGGAATGTCTACTTCAAGAATAAGACATTGGAAAATTGGGGAAAATTGGGAAAAATACACTATCGCTAGGAATGCCGCAAATGACATTGTCAGTGGACATAAAGAGACTTTTGAGGACAAAATTGTCCAAGACATTAAAAATAACCCAAACAATTTCTGGAGTTATGCTTCACATAAATTTAAAAAATGGCAATGGCATACAAGCTCTAGCCAATAGTGACAAACTAATCGTAGATGATGAAGGCAAAGCTGAACTACTCAATGACTTCTTCGTCAGTGTATTTACCAATGAAAATACGGATAATATCCCGCCCTCTCCAAATTCAGGAGTCACAGAATTCATCATGACATTGATATAACAGACGGTAAAGTAGAAAAATTTAATGAAAAACTAAATGGCTCCAAGGCACCTGGGCCAGATGGGATCCATGCAAAAATCATCAAAGAGTGTTCTGAACAAATTGGACCTATTTTGCCATCTCTATTCCATAAAAGCATATTTGAAAGGAAAATACCCAAACAATGGAAAGATGCTGATGTCAAACCCCTGCATAAAAAGGGACCAAAACGCCTGGCATCAAATTATAGACCCGTGAATTTAACCTCACTATGCTGTAAAATGCTAGAAAGAATAATCCGAGATTGGGTCGTAGAACACTTGGAAAATCTAGAATTGATATCTCTAGACCAACACGGATTCACTGGAGGCAAATCTTGCCTGACACAACTACTAGAAGTGATGGAAATTTGCACTGACTGGCAGGATCATTGCCTGGCATGGGACACCATCTATCTGGACTTCTTTAAAGCCTTTGATAGTGTGCCCCACAAAAGACTATTAAGCAAAATCAAAGCTCTGGGAATATCCGGATCAATTTTTGAATGGATACAGGACTTCCTGTCTGAGAGAAAGCAAAGTGTAGTCGTAGGAAATGAAAAATCTTCCTTTAAGAATGTCACCTCAGGAATAGCTCAGGGAAGTGTGCTGGGACCAATATTATTTATAATATTTATAAATGACCTGCCAGGCAGTGTTTCATCAAACTTTAAAATATTTGAGGATGACACAAAGGTCTTTCGAGCAATAAAAGATGTAAGAGATAACAATTTCTTGCAAGAGGATATTCTGAAACTCGCACAATGGTCCAAGAAATGACAATTGCCCTTCAATGAAAAGAAGTGCAAAATTCATGATGGGAAAAATAATCCTATATTATGCCTATAGTATGAAGAGGACAACTTGACTCTTGACTCGCTGCACCACTCACCACGCCTGAAAATTCACCGATAAAACGT
This sequence comes from Branchipolynoe longqiensis, assembly GCA_030323885.1. Taxonomy (NCBI): domain Eukaryota; kingdom Metazoa; phylum Annelida; class Polychaeta; order Phyllodocida; family Polynoidae; genus Branchipolynoe; species Branchipolynoe longqiensis. Next base: position 98,148,628 of record CM059192.1, read on the forward strand.
GTCCATATTTTAGTGGATTTCCAGTGAATACTCGCTCAGCCCCCTCATTGGTGTAACACTGTCAGATAATAGGGATACTTTACCTGAAGTCAGGTTTCCAGCGTTTTCTTTGTAATGGTGTGACCTTTTTTTCTTTACTATATTCGTTGATTAAGCTAGGGACATTTTCACTTGGTAATTGGTCTTCTTCAATTGGCTCCTGCTCAGCGTTGAAAACAAGCACCCTCACAGGAGCTTATACGCTATGGTCAGAATAAATAACTTGTCACCAAAAAATAAAAAAATAAGGGAGCAAACCCTAAACAGAAAACCATGTCACTGTGGCAGCATTAAGGGCGGTTGATGTATGGAACTCCCAACATCTCCCGACCAGCCACTGCAGGGACAAATAGTTTTGCGCCTGTCTTGACATGTTCTTGCCGATGTGAAACCTCTATTTGCTCCCCGAGAGCGTGCCGCTGGTAACTTGCAAAAGCCAGCAGCACATTTGCAGGCAGCTTTCATGAAATGAAATCAAGAGGAACCTGAAGCTGAGAGACATTAAGACCGACTCATGGACGCAACTCTGACAGCAGAGAGCTAAATGGAGAGCGGCAGTCAAGTAATGAAAGCAGTCTTTGTCGTGTCGCGACCGACAGCATGATGATGATGATGATGAGTATGAAGAACGCTGTCCTGCAACAAGATAGCTATGAAAAGGACTTGGGCGTAACCATCGACTCCCAACTCTCCTTTCAGAAACACATGAGGACTATCATCTCAAATGCTAACCACAGAGTGGGAATAATTAAAAGAACTTTCCATCACCTCAACAAGAACAATTTTCTCATTCTATTTAAGACTCTTGTAAGGCCAATTTTGGAATACTGTCCACAAATTTGGACCCCAATTTTTCGGAAAGATATTCTGGAGATCGAAATGGTTCGGAGACGTGCAACGAAGTTAGTTGCAGTTATAAAGGACTTACCCTATGAACAAAGGCTTAGGGAATTGAAACTTCCTACCCTTTCCTACAGAAGGAAAAGAAGTGACATAATTGAAGTATTTAAAATTATGAAAGGTTTTGATTAAAATAGATATGAACCAATTTTTCACCTTGAATAAAAGAGAAGGCAGTCGGGGCCATACTCTCAAACTAGTAAAACCCAGAGCCATTTCAAAGTTAAGGCAACACAGTTTCTCAAACAGGAATAGTATAGTTATACGAATCTTACCTGGGTATAGATGATGGATAACTGTTGTTTTCCCGAGGTATAAGCCTCGGGTAGACGTGGGCTAGGGAGGAGGAAGCACGTGAGGTACCAGCAATTTTAACCTACTTATTCAGGATAAACATGATCTTTCAATACAATGGATACTATGATTTTCCCGTAATGGTACACCAACGGAATAGACATGGTAGGTGGGCCCTAGCCCACGTCTACGAGACTTATACCTCGGGAAAACAACAGTTATCCATCATCTATACCCAGGTAAGATTTGTATAACTATACTATTTTACCTTGGTATACAGCCTCAGGCTAGCCTCAGGCTAGGGAGACTTTTACATAATTCATTTTTATCCTTAATATCATTCATTCTTATTATAACATTCAAAGTTTTTGTTCTCACCTATTCTTGTTAGTTGGCGAGCAGGCGCTTTGCAATGCCGGTAGGCTTTTCTAGTCGTTTGTTGTAATGTTTTGCAAACGACTTAGCCGTCTTCCAGCCTGCATGCGCTAGTATTCTTTTCACAGAAATACCTAGCAACCGTGCCTTGGAGACCATGGCACCTCTAGTTGAGTGGGAAGAGTATTTGCCCGTATCCACTCCAGCCAATTTCAACACCGTAATTGTCCATCTGGCAAGGGTGTCTCGTGAAATTGCCTTATGTGGCTTTATAAAGCTCACTAATAGTTGTTGTGACGCACGTAAATCCTTTGTCTTTGATATATAAGCCCGTATGGCTGACACAACACATAATTTCCGATCATTCGGAAAGCAGTCTAAGTGAACCGTAGATAAAGGGTCACCTAACGTGTTCGATTTGAGCAATTGTGCTAAATCAAACGTAGCTTGTTTCTTGTCTATTTCTAATCCAGTTAAGGATAAAGCAACAATCGTCTGTCCTCTGTGTCCCGCGACCTTAAAACCTAATTGTTTTATATCTAACCACGAGTTGTGAGGCCAAGCCTGACACAACTTAAATACTATAGAAACATCCCAAAACCGACTATACTTTGGTTTTGGAGGATTCCTTTGATAAATTGACCGAAGTAGATAACAAAGGACATAATGTTTTCCAACTGTTTCGCCATCAATTCTAGGTAATATGATTGATAACGCACATCTTGCCGCATTGATCGACCCAAAGGATAGTCCTTCATCCTCTAGAGAACGAAGAAAACGAGCTACTTGTGAAATTTTTGGATTTGTTGGCTTGACTTTCATTAACAAACAATGTACACCCCATTTCTTTAAATAGGTTGGGTACATTTTGACAGTTCCTGGCCTCCAGGCATCAGATACTATCCTGTTCTCAGTAATTTTGCAGCTGTTTCCTTAGAAAAGGAATGCCAATAGGGGCGTCATTGACACGTCGCCGTGAACCACTAGCGGTCCGTGGTGCGTCAGATTCGCGAGTTTTCTTGGGAATCGTATATGTTCTTTTGCCAGTTGTGAAACTGCTGGCAGCCAAGGTTGCGTGTCCCAATCGGGCACCACCAGTATAGCATGTGTCCCTTCCAAGCCGGTTTTTCTCACAACTCGGCTGATAATGCTAAACGGTGGGAAAATATAAAAATAATTATTTTCCCAAGTAATAGCAAATGCATCTACTTTCCAAGCATCCGGTTCAGGATGCCAAGAAACATAACAGGGTAACTTGTTATTATTTCGTGATGCAAACAAGTCAACTTTAGGTGTACCCCATTTTTCACAAATGAAGTTAAACAAAGGTGTAGAGAGAGACCATTCTAAATGGTCATGGAATGTTCTACTTTTATGGTCTGCAAGTGTATTTTGTGACCCTGGAATATGCGCTACATTCAGCCAGACTTGTTGAGCCTGTGCCCAGTTCCAAATCAGTTTAGACAACTGATTGCAAGGCTTTGATTTGGTTCCACCCATGTTACGAATATATGCCATGGCAGTAGTATTATCAGTTAGTATTCTAACTTGTGATTTATTTATCTTTACTAAGCTACGTAATCCCAGATAAATAGCACGCAATTCTAGTGCATTAATATGGTCTGATTTTTCATCATCAAGCTATCTACCTCCTGTTGTGACCCCATCTCGATGAGCTCCCCAACCTTCTAACGAAGCATCAGTAGTAATTACTGTATTAGGTTCCGCCATGCGGATTGGATTTGGTGAACTTGCTATGTGTTGCATCCACCATCCAATATCCTGTAGCCCTTCTTGCGAAATAAACATCTTTCGCTCAAAATTCCCTTTAGTTTGTGTTAACGCTAAATTTTTATCTATTTCTAGCGATTTAATATGGGCCTTCCCGTATAGAATAGCGGGTGCATACGATATCATTATCCCAATAAGGACTGCGACCTGTCTAATTTTAGGTTTTGGTAACTTAATAAGCTGGGTCGCTGTATTCATAAACTTAATTAGTTTTTGTTCTGTTATCGACACTGTAAGAGACTGTGTATCCAGAATAAACCCTAAACATTTGAGTTGTTTTGTTGGTTTAAGCACTGACTTTTGTGGATGTACATAAAACCCCAGTTTAGTGAGTAATGCACATAAATCCAAAACTGCATTCACACAACCAATTTGTGTTGATGCTATAATAAAGGAATCATCTATGTATGGAAACATTATGTGACCCTTCCGCGCCATTACTGAGAAAACAGGTTTAAGCAGTTTAGTGAATAACCGAGGGGCACGCAGGTAAACTCATAGAGTTGGTTATCCCAAAGAAACCGAAGAAATTTCCGGTCTTTTTCCCCTATGGGAAGCGCATAATATGCATCTTGTAAATCAAAACTAGCCATCCACGCATCTGGTGTAATCAGATCTCGTGCCGTATCTAGCGAGAACATTTTAAAATGTCGATATTCAACCATTTTATTAAGGATTGTTAAATCCAGGATCATTCGAACATCGCCATTAGGCTTTGGTCTCGAGAAGATGTTTGAAATAAACTCTCCTGAACAGTATGTCACTTTTTGTATAATTCCTTTCTCAAAGAATTTTTGTACCTGTTTAGTTAGTGCCTCTCGTTCAACCGGTTCAATGTTATAAGGAAAAGGTATTCTGCCTTGTACCGGAACTTGTGTGAAGGGAATGTGAACACCCCTAACTATTTGTAAAATTTCTTGGTCACTAGTAATTTTGTGCCACTCAGAAATATGATTATTAATATTGTAGTGGTCTGCACTGACCTCTCAGGCAAGTAACCACATAGACAGGTAGGCGTGGGGAGTGTCTTGATATCAGGGAGCCTAGGTGGTGTAATGGTTAGCACACTGGCCCGGAATGCAGAGATGTGGGTTCGAGTCCCGCTCTAGGCGCAATATTTCCCATTTTCATCACCCCCACGACACTGGTTGCCGTGATCAGGATCTTGTACAAGCTTTGCGCTGTATGGTTGTTGAACCTACCCTGTGTATGTATGTGTAAGTGCATTGCCTGTATATATGTAATTGTAAGCATTACAAGACTTACAATTCCAGGGGGACGAGTGTAGTGGTCTGCACTGACCTCTCAGGCAAGTAACCACATAGACAGGTAGGCGTGGGGAGTGTCTTGATATCAGGGAGCCTAGGTGGTGTAATGGTTAGCACACTGGCCCGGAATGCAAAGAGATGTGGGTTCGAGTCCCGCTCTAGGTGCAATATTTCCCATTTTCATCACCCCCACGACAATATTGCCAGCCACAAAGTTGCTTACAGTTTGTGTGGCTTTAGAGGCTGCAGGGACTTGTAAAGTCTGTGTTTGGACCTCTACTTGGACCCGCCCCATGGGAAGGGCCTCGGCGAGTTGACGCCTCGGCCTAGTGGCCGTGCGGTGTTGTCGGTCCAGCCTGAGCGGGCGCCCCGGCCCCGAAAAGCTTGACCGAAGTTTGAGTCCGGTCTGGTTCCCCTGGTGAACCGTCGTGGACGAAAATCCCCTCGTGACCTTTTGAAACGAGGGATTTCCTGTTTCTTCTTGCCATCCATGTTTTTGCCACTCTTGGCTGCAGTTTCTACCTCTTTATAGAGGTATTGTAGTTGACCGCCAAACATTTTCGTGTTATCTAAAGGTTTCCCTTTAATCGGCTCAGGAGCGAGAAAGAGCATAAACTCTTTCCCATCATTATCCGTAACCTTCTTTGAGCGAGCCACTTCTTTGCCAGCATCTGTGCAAACCGACTTGAAGACATTCTCATATCTTCGGTACGACAGGTAATTACCTGCCGCCGCTAACAATGCAATTCCTTTGTCCATCATCTTAGCCAAAGACGAGAATTTATTTTCTCTTTGCATTCTATTTGCCACAGGAGCAATAGCTGTTAGGGTACCAAGCACCGCCTTATGCACTGTGTGCAACACACCCTCAAATCTCTTACGGTCATCCGTCATATTGACATCTCGATCCATCTCCTTAATGATGGAGTTGGGAACACCTTTAATGCCTGTTAATTCATCTCCTAACTTGGAGATAATTTCCGCCAGTTTAAACGTGCGGAAATGGCCATTAATGGTCTCGCGCATAAGCGTAGTGGTTTTAATGCGCTTAGCCTTTGGCTTCTCCACTTTCTTAGCCACTTTGCCACCAATGGCAGCATAGACACCTTCATATTGTGTGTCTGAGTCTGATTCCGTGGAAGTGGAATCCGTGGAAGAATCGGAAGAAGAAGAAGAATCTTTCCTCTTCTTCTTCTTCTTGGACTTGGTCTTCCGCTTTTTGCGAAGTCCAGTCTTCCCCCGTTCCTTGGTGAAATCATCACCAGAAGAAATGATGTGTTTCTTCTTCTTCCTCCGTTTAGGAGGAGGAGGAGCCTTAAGCTCCATCGCTGAGTCTGTCTCCGAGAAATTCTCAAATGATGACTCATCTTGGACACTCGGCATTCGCCGTTTAAGAGACACCGGTGGTTTAAGAGACATAATATGACTCTCCATCGCCGCAAACCGAGCCTCCCAATTTGGAGCCGCGGCCCCGTCAGGCACTATGTCCTCATCCGCCTCGGAGAGGATATGCGCCCCGGGCCGTGTCGAAGGCACTGCCGACAACACAGGTGAGGAGGAGTCGTACTCCTCGTCCAATCCACTCGGAACACGCCCCTCGGCTGCTGCTGCACCGCGCTTACTCCGCTTCGTGGCCATCGGGAACTGAAACAAAGATTTTTGGTCAGTCCCGGTATATATATATGTCACAATATGGTTGTTTCAAACTCAACTGGACATCTGGTGGTGTTAGAGAACGTGTTTATACCGTTATAACACAGGCGTAATAAGCTAAATTTGTGCGTGGATTGTGGGTCAAGCCCAAATCTTACGCGGGGTCGGGACCAGTGTATCGTCCCGCCCATCCCTCTGTTCCGCACACTTCTCCCACCTGTGACTACTACGTCAACAAGTTGGAGAAAATGCTACGAAACTCGGAGAAACGCCTGAAAAAATTTGTGGGGAGTCTATAAAAGAAACCCAGGAGCATGTCCAACATTACTCTCTATTAGAGTACGAGAGAATTTCCACAGGAGATGAGGCAGAGCCCACATCTCTACCCATAGTCACACGGTGACACGGGTGTTGACAGAACCGCTAATGTCGGTTTCGTTCCTTCGAGAAGGAATTCTATCCTTGGTTTTTTTATAACCAAATAAACTCGTCCAAAATGGACCAAAGAAAGTTATAAACTTTCCATAATGATGCTCTAATGCATCATAATTAAGCTAACCACAGTTTTTATTGTACTTACTGCGTATTTGCTTGTATGTGGACTAATATTGCCGGAGCAACCCAACGACACGTAAATCCAGTCGTGAGTTGTATATGCTAATTGCTGGTACCTCACGTGCTTCCTTCTCCCTAGCCTGAGGCTAGCCTGAGGCTGTATACCGAGGTAAAATATAAATATATGGAACAGTCTCCCACAAAATGTTATTGATGCTGAGTCAATAAATTCATTCAAGAATAGATTAGAAATAGCATGTGCTGACGATCCAGGGAAATTTGACCCCTTATTCACCACATGCTACTAATTATTCCTTGTGCTGCTTATTTACTGCACTCAAGCAAAAATGAGAGAGAAATAAGTGTTCACACTTCCTGTCTACCATTCTCTATTTCTATTTCGCATCTATGCGTACAATGCTATTACTATTAGGTTTCCTAATAATGACAGGATGATGTGATAGCACCTCGTCAGAAACAAGGATCACTTTGGGAGAGGTCTATATCACAGGGATGAAGGTGCTGTCCAGGAAAAAAAGCGGAAATGCTGATATTCTCCCATAGGCTTAGCATTGTCAGGGAATCGCGGAAAATTCCCGGAACTCGGGTTTCATATATATTGGTATACGCTGAAAGTGCTGCACCGTTTGAAGCATGTATTACTATTAGTAGTGTACGCTGATAGTGCTGCGATGCTTGGAGCATTTATTAATATTAGTAGTGTACGCTGATAGTGCTGCAGCATCAGCACCATATATTAGTATAGGCTGATGGTGCTGCGGGATTGAAAAATCCTGGGAATCACAGAGATCTTTCATCCCTGAGATCCCTCACTCTGATCCCTCACTCTGATCTGAAACCACTAATAGCCACCCACATAAAATCCAAATGGCAACATGAGTGGGATGAAAACATTAATAAACTTAAAGAAATTGAACCACCTGTGGGAAAACCACCACAGACTCATGCGGGAGGTCGGCGGGACCAAGTGGTCCTTAGCCGCTGGCGTATTGGCCACTCGTGGCTTACACATGCTTTTCCGCTCAAGGGGGAACCTCCCCCTGAATGTATTGGGTGTCAGGCTCTGCTGACACTCAAACACATTTGACTGAGTTGCGTTGATTTTAAAACAAGTTTTAGCCTTTTTGAGGGCAGCTGGACTGTACCACCTCATATAGTTTACAAAAGAAATTCTATCAATTATTAATAAAAACTCTTCTTTTTCTATGGGAATTTGTTTCCCTTGACCACAAATATATGATTGTGAGCTTTCTAATTTAATGAGTGTCTATTGGCACATAATTGATTGTCTGCTTTTACAAATAAAAGCGATGGTTTGAACAAAAATCAAACATTTCTCGGCATGAATATGGCCTATGCTGCCAACACGGCGTAAAGCAACCACCAATCAATCAATCAATCAATCAATCAATAAGCACACAATATTTGTTTATATAGATTTGATGAAAGCTATTTGCAAGGTAGCTAAATAAAACAAATAATGGTGAACAGCGTAAATATAATAAATCTAACTGGAAAGATCTACTCACTTTCTATATTAAATGTAAAGTAATTTGATTACCCACATACTGTTTATTCAAATTGACATTCCATTCGGGCAATAAATGTGTGCCAACGCATTGTGACTATGATAAGGTAAATGTTACGCACTTACCTCTATTTTAAATGCCCTTTTGCTTGGTTTATGTAATTTACACACTGTGTAAATGAAACCTGATAGTGTGTCTAAACAGCGTTTCAGTTGTGATCAAGTTATAGTTATAGACCATACTCACTTGTCCCGCTTGAACTGTTGATCAGCCTCATAGAAGCACACTGCATCATTGATGTCACATTGGTCAATAGTTGGCACCCTGCGGTATTGCCGGTGGTAGTAGAGCGGATGCTTCTTGCTCTGGATGGGCTCGACAATCTTTTCTGTTCAACGTGAAAGTTGGTTTGTTAGAATTTTACATCCTGGCAACATTTAAGATCATATCACGACGGGTACCGACTTGTGACAGTGTGCACTCATTGTGACTTTACAGTGCTGCCCCACTAGGAAATCAGACTGCCAGCACCAGGACCTGATATCCTACTCAGTCAAATTATCCTGACACTTCATTCCCAGTGCCAATCTAGGAAGCGACAAGCATCAATTTTGTAAGTCATTGGTTTGACTCGATTGGGAGTTCGGCTGAGCTCTACCGATTAGGACACCTCGTCCGGTCTCAATGTGAAAGTAAAGTGGCCATTGCCATGTCTTAATTTGATAGGAGGTTACCTTCTGCGAGGTCGAATGGCACTAGTGACTTGTAATGCCATATGAAGTTACCTGAATATAGTTGTTGGTATAATTATTAATTTATTATTATTATTACCGATTGGTATGGTCAACCATTATTAATATATTGGTTATAATTGATATGCTTTAGTAAGTTTGAGGTTAAAAACTTAAAAACATTATTGCTGGACTTATAATTACTATTAATACTAGTATTAGTAATATTATTACTAATACTGACCCACCCCGTGGGGTGGGGGGGGGGGGGCTAATGACTAACAGGTGTATATGGGTCGTTCTCAGAAACTGTGTACAAAAACCGTGACATCAGTACTAAATGCTTTAAAACTTCTATATGCAAGTGGGCTCAAATGTTTAGGTTGTATTGCATCTGATATTTTGAGAGAAAAAAAAACACCATATTCTGCAATATTTAAGTAGGTCGAATGACGAGTCACACCAACAATTAGCAGTGTAACATGGAAACCGAACTTACCCCAAAACAGAAAACTTTCATCACAAAGCTTGACATGTTTTAGGGCATATTACATGCCACTTGCTTTATAAGGAGCAAAAGTAACAAGTTGAAACCTAAAACTATGTTTTGGTGTTATTTTATCAGATTTAAAATAGTGTTTTACATGAAGCTAAAAATGTTCTTTATTTGTGTGTGCCAAGTACTGAACATGTGTAAATATATTTTTTTAGAATAGTATTACAATTATATAGGATAAGATAGCGCCATGGATGTAAAGAAATAATGAACATTTGACATGTTTTCAACCTTGAATAAATGCATTTTATGATCTGATTAATCATGTAACAGGGTTGATTGATTGATTGGTGGTTGCTTTATGCTGTGTCGACAGTATAGGCCATATTCACACAGAGAAATGTTAGTTTTTTGTTCAAACCATCGCTTTTACATGTAAAAGCAGAGAATGAATTATGTGCCAATATACGCTCATTTAATTAAAAAGCTCACAATTATATACTTGTGGCCAAGCTTTTCTTTTTTCCAGACAGGACAGTCTTTAGATATGGCCATATGGTCACCCAGGCAAATGGAACATTTTGCCTGGTTTTGACAACTGGTGTTGTCGTGACCTTTCTGACCACACTTAAAACAGATGGTTTTGTTTTTGCGTCTATCCTTGGCATGACCAAACTTCTGGCATTGGAAGCACCAAAGTGGGTTTGGGATGAAGACATCCACATTCACACTAAGGTATCCAATTTTCTAATTTTGGGGCGGAAAAGGCTTGCCAAACATAAGGATATATGTCCCTGTTTTTATGGACTTGTTATCCCACTTTATAACTATTCTTCGTACGTTTACCAGTCCTTAAGACTTGAGCTCATGTGCTATCTCATCCTCATCAACATCATCAAGATCTCTAGTCCGGATTACTCCTACGCTAGAGTTGAGAGTTTAGTGAGGAGAGGCTTTGATGCAGACGCCTGCTAGTGTGCTTGCACGTAGCAGATTGTCGACATGCGCTTTATTGAGGATTGTCAGACTACTAGAATGATTTCCAAATGTTACTTATCTGTTCGATGACTTTTTCAACAGTGGTTGACTTCAACAGCTTGTAAAACCATGAGAGGTATCCCCATATGCACTAGAAACTGTCCCAGATGTAAACAAGGTTGTGATTGGTCAATTCTGATGACATCCTGTATGGTAAGTCATTTGCATAGGATCTGTGAATGGATTTTACAGAGCCCCTCTGGAAATTTGTGTGTGCATTAGCCGCGGTGGTAGCTACTCGCACTAAATTTACGACATTTTCATTGTGCACGAAAACGCAGATTCGGGGATTTAGCCCTGCTCAAATTGTTGTGAATCTGCTGCTATTTTGAAGGGCACTAAAGCCCCAGTCACACGACGGCCTGCGTTGACTTGCGATCACTTTGCGACCAAAAGCTTGCGAGTTCCTTGCGACTAAATTGAAACAAATTGTTACAAACTATTTTAATACGTCGCCATGTCGACAATGATGCACCAGGCGACATTGCGACGTCATCGTACATGTGCCACATCGTATCAGTCGGCGATCGCCCAGGGATTAGTCGTAAGATGGTCGTAATTCAACTGCAAAATGCTTGTGAATTGATCTTAAGCGAACGCAGGCCTCGTGTGATGCTTGAGTACAGCTACTATGGTCGCTGATCAGTCGGCGATCGGTCGGTGAACGATCGCCAACCGGTCGGCAATCGGTCAAGACCCCTGAGGTCGCAAGGAGATTGTCGGTGCTGCAGCGACAACCTTCTTGCGACCAAAAAGGGCCGAAATGGTTTTAAATACAAAGTTTCATGTTATTCTATAAACAATTCACGATTCTACAGACGCTAAACGGACATGGAGGTGGGAGTGATTGTATTATGGTTGCCATGGAAACCTACATTTTCCTGTGATCTAATTTTTGTATATCAGTTTTGATAAGTTGGGGTGATTTGCAATATGAAGAAGAACTTTGGTGTGAAGTTTGATCAGGATCTGATCATTAATAAAGAAACTACAAAGAGATGTTGTTATAATTAGTCTATTTAACAGCCCTAAATAAGGCACTCTCTAATCATTAGAGAGTGCCTAGACTAATGCATTAGCTAATACAAAAAATCTTAAATGCAACAAACTTCAAATGCACATATCTCATTCAATTTTTGGAATACCTTAGAAATTCAAAAAGCATATTGCTTTTGATTCATTGGAGCTTCCGATGAAATTATAATTTGGATGTTTGGAATAATTTGGGGTACCTGCTATAGACCACTAGTACTAGTAGTAGTAGTAGTAGTAGAAGTTAGAACTAGTTGAGTAGACGAAGTCGAAGGTTATTTATTGTCAATAGTAGTTATTGGACATAGCTACTTTAGACTACAATATATATTTTTTATTCTTACCTCTAAAATATGTCACTGGTTTATCAACAACTCCGAAAAGGGCAAATATAATCTTCTCAAATGCATTGTGGCCAGGTGGGTCGCCTGACATTTTGAAGTTTCCCCAGATCGAAGAAACTAATCCTTTCGGCTTGACCTTGTTGCTGTCAGCAGGTACCGTAATTGTCGTAATTATAGCAAGATTTAACTGGGCAGTGTTCGCTGTGGAAAATAGAACGCCGTCCGTTAATTTGTGTTTCTATTCAAGTAATGGTGCCGTGTAAGTAACTGTACGTATACCATTATGTGTACTATTGTATTTTACGACAATACTTTCTTCAAGCAGACCATAGTGGCGACCTCTATTGATGATGGCCGAGTTTAAAACTGAAACATGTAACACCAGTAGGTGGAAGCACGATACTTGACGAACGATAAATCTCAACATATGGTTTAATATGAAGGGTAAGTTAATATTTGTGTTGATATATGTCTTGATATATACTATGATGGATAGATACGATACAGGTGTCTTACGTTTAATGGTTCTATCTGAATCTAAAATAATCTGAGATGAAGATAGATTTGAAATACAGAAACACCATTAGCATTTCTTATAAGAGATATATACATTATTTCAATCACAAAATCTCAGCAGTTAAACTAGACTTACCACAGATATTTATATCTGTTAAAGTATATTTACTTTTTGTAGGTCGCCGTGTGTCGTGGGGCTAACCACTTCCGCGAGCATGTGCATGAGACCGATAATTAACTCCAAAGTTGCATTATTATGTTATTCAGCTTGTGCTACATGTTTTTCAGCTGTCTGTCCTCATCCTATGTCGGCTACTTCTTGTAGGTTTCTGTACAGAGCACATTCTTTGTTGTTGTAACCATCTGTACACTGATTGATTGGGGGTTGCTTTACACTGTGTCAGCAGCATGGGGCATATGTTTTTTTCCCCAAACCTTTTACATGTAAAAACAGACAATCAATAATATGACAATAGACACTCATTAGATTAAAATGCTCACAATTATATATTTGTGGCCAAGGGAAACAACAGCCAGGAGGCAGGAGAACGAATCACTGTATATTATGGGGCTGTCACACTACGACGTTTCTCTCCAACGCGCGTCGACGCATGCCGACGTGTCGCCTTTTTGGGTGAAACGCCGGCACACGTCGGGACGCGTTAGCGGCGCGTCGATACACGTTGACTGATAGCAAGGTGTAGATGGACACGTCGGCGTGCGCCGATCGTTTTGTGCTTGCACAAAACTTTCGACGTGCCCCGACGGGTTGGAGGGGGCGTTACGGACGCGTTAACAACACGTCGAAACCCGTTGACTGGTTGCAAATATTTTGCGCGTTGCCGGCACGCCGGCGGAAACGTCGTAGTATGACAGCCCCATAACATAGTTAGTGTGGTTGGATACCTCGATACAATCCAACGCGAAAAGGAGTGCTCGGGCTTCCGCAGTGAAAATCAAGCTTTGATCAGGCAAGCGTATCCGACATTTTTTCCGTTGGCAGACTGCCACAGCAGCTACCATCAGTGTATATGGAGAGGTGGTCTGCAAACTGGCCTTGAATCTTTACATGCAGTCCATGGTATTTGAGTGGATGTGTCCCAGACTTCCTCAGTTCCGTGAGTCGGAGGATAACCGACAGCTTCCTCAATGACCACGGGGGATGTATTGGGACTTTAGCATCCTCCAACACATCCAAATCCACTCCGAAGGCCTCCAAATGAGGTTTCATTCAGAGCCTCAGTGGCCGGATGTAATTTGGCCTGGCTTCATACCTGGATTTGTCATGCTGCTCAAATAGACAATTGTGTGCAGGATTCAATGCATTAGTTTTTATGTTGGCTATCTATTGCATGGCCAGTTTGATTCTCCTGTTGTTAAGTGATGGTGCCTTGGCTTCGACGTAGAGGCTCTGAACCGGTGAGGTGCAGAAGGCCCCAAGGGCCAGGCGCAGCCCTTGGTGGTGGACCGTGCCTAGCAGCCCAATATACGATTTCCTTGCGGAACCGTATACTATGCTGCCGTAATCCACTCGTGACCGAACCAAGGTTCGGTACACGGGGAGCAGAACATTCTGTCTGCTCTCCAGTCTGAGCTGGACAGCACCCTCAGAATATCCAGCGCTTTCAGGCATCTTGTTTTCAGGTACTTTATATGTGGCACGAAAGACAGTTTTGCGTAGAAAATGAAGCCCAAAAATGTAGTTTCCTCAACGACTTTAATGGGATCCCCATCAAGGGTCAGCTCTGGTTCAGCATGCATTCTACGCAGCAGGCAGAAGTGCATGCAGACTGTTTTGGTATTGGAAAATTTGAATCCGTTCAGAACTGACCAGCGATGGATCCCATTTATGCTTAATTGTAGCTGTCTCTCTAAGACATTCATGTTAGCACCGCTGTAATATAAGACAAAGTCGTCCACGAAAAGACTACAGGAGACCCCATGCTTCACAGCAGCAGCAATACCATTGACCTTGACCCAAAAAGGGTCATGGCCAGTGTGCAGCCTTGAGGTACTTCTAGTTCCTGTGAGTGTAGGCTGGAATAGGTAATCTTGACACGGACGCGGAAATTGTACTACTAAACTGATATGATACAATAATCAATTATGTAAATAAATTGTCAATTTATTTCCCAGACTGGTCTCGTTATGAATTGTGCATGTTACCTGATAACATGGGAATTCATAACATAGAGACAGAGCAGAGCCTCTGATAGTTGAATCTGCATTGGTGTACTCGAACGACGAACCGACGGCCCACAAGATGGCGAAGCATCTCGACGTCGAACTGATTGAAGCAGCTCCTTGGAGAATTTTCCGCCATGCATACGCGACTTGTTAACTTTCGGCATGATGTACACAAACAGGACCTTTATCAACACGTTCTTCTTGAAATTCTTACTGCACTCAGTGAATCAGGTCTTCACGACTTGGCGAAATTGTGAGGAATGATTTTGAACTGCTCTGGCTACCGGGAATCAACTCTGATCATAGTTACCGAATGCTGTACTGTATTTGGTATCTAAGGTGAGCATCACTATGGGGCCCGTGGTCAGCTTTTGAATTGTACATGTTGCCGGTAACATACGTAATTCAAAACCCTGACTACGGGCTTGATATGATGAGTACCTTAGATACCGTTCGTAGCATCCGTTGCTACGACCGTAGTTGACTTCCGGTAATAGGCCCGAACTTCAAAATCAGTCCATACCTGACGATTGACGAGGACGGATCGCTGTCATTAATACGTCGAAATTTCATAAGCTTCATAAGTTTCAAGCTAGCAAGCACGGATTCGGCTTTACCATGCTTAAATCGACTCGAAGATGCCCGGAGGTGGGAAGGTTCTCTCGTGCTCTGTTAGAGTCGGTGGTAATCCCAAGTTGTTCGTCTTCTGCTGGCTATCGCCGCTCAGTGAGTCGGCCATCATCTTCTGGTCGATTACGGCTAGCTAATCTGCAAGCATCTCCTGCCCCGGCGGTGGCATCCTCTTCTGGTCGAGCGGCGACGTTGGAGGATATTTCCCGTCTGCTCGATCGGAAACTTATGGAGTCGCAGGAGCCGTTGTTGCCCCGTATTTCCAGTTTGGAAGTGAATGTTTTGTCGAATTCGCCTGGAATAGGCGGTGTCCCGGGCGAGCCGGGGGCGGTCACTGATGACGTAGTTTAGGCGGATGGCGCGACCGCTGTGCGCACGACGCCAAAACAGGCTCCTCGACCGAGACTCGCCCGTGTGTCGGATGTGGAGGGAGCCCAAGCAAGAACGTTCTTCAAGGTAACAAAGTTTCTTTAGATAACAGTGTTGTGTCAAGTGTAATAGCTACCACCAGTTCACATAGGGGCTGCCAGTGCGGCCCTACACAGGAACATTCAGCTGGTCTTAAGACATCGTTTATCAATGACTCTGACAGTGATGATGGCATGATGAAGAATTTGATTCGCATGGTCGGGAAGAAGGCTAGGCAGGCGGGTACCAAAAAGCTTCTTCCTCACAAATATGTAATCAGGGAGGAGAAAAAAGGAAAAGTTGGCATGGGTGAGTCGAAGTGGTATGAGTATCTGTCTGCTATCAGACGTATGTCTCGGCGGGGCGATGTGCCTGCTGATTGGGTCCCGAAGCTAGAGAACCATATTGACACTATCTTGGAGCTAGCGCACTCTTACACCTGGCAGACTTGTCTTGACTATAGCGAGAAAGTGTTCAACATGATCTCCGACAAGCGATTGCCCAGTGCCTGGGATGACGAGTCTAAAATAATAGAGATCCATCATGATGTATGGGGGTTGGGCCAGCGAGTGGCAAAAATTGTTAAATCAAATGAGTCTGGGACCTCTGAGTATAACAGGGATGTCGATGGCCGCCCGTGTGTCATTTGGAATCGTGGTAAGACATGTGGGTTCGTCATTGACCATGGCGATGGGAGTAATAAATACCTCCATATCTGTTCCTATTGCGCTTATAAGATGAGGAAGAGGCGTTTCCATAGGGAGACAGAGTGCAAGTCGAAGGTGCGTGCAAAGGATCTTACAGCTGACGTTGATACTCGTGCAAAGGTTTTTTTACTTCCAGTCGACACGGGACTGATGACGAGTGTGGCGAGCGTACAGGTGGAGCCGGGGACGATCACCAGCTGGCCTCGGTGCGTGTGGCAGCAGACAGTTCGGGCGGCTGCAGTGCGGTTTTCCAAGGCGTTGACGGCGGCACCATAACCAACTTGAACCAAGCCAGCTCTTCCCTGTGTCAGGTCGGTGATTCTGTTGTTACAGCGTCGTGTCCTTCTTTAAATTTGCTGGAGTCTGTATCCCTTCCAATTGTGTCCTTGCCCATTCCGTTTGATAATAGTAGCACTGTGGAGCATTCTACCGGTAACCTGGGTGGGCATTCTCGCATATGCGGTGTTAAACGTTCCTGTCCGTTTGCTGAATGTGATGATACCGTCGATAAGAAATTGTGTGTTGTTAGTTATAAACCCAGTAGTTTGAAGTTTGTCGGTTTTGGTCAAAAGGCTAATGTGTATAATTGGTTTAATAGTGAATTACAGTCGCTCCGCAGTGACCGCTTATTGCACAGGAAGGGAGTAAACCAGATAGATGTGAATTTAAATGTTGGGTACGTAAGTACACCCATGGCTACAGATGCGCGGCTGGCTGGGTTCCATCCACGCAGTTGCGATGGCACCGACATAACAGTGACCCCTTCACAGCTGAGGCTGGGACTCTCTACATCTCATGTTAATGCTTGTCAGCATCGTGGTTCCACTGCCACCGGCGGGGGCTGTCGTTTCCCCGCCATGACTGGCCTTGTGCCTACGTCCTGCTCTGCAGCTAGTCCTGTCGCTAGCTTAATTAGTGATTTCCCTCTCAAGTCGGTTCCTTGCAATGCCTCTGCTGTCAGTTTATCTGTTCCCAAGTTGGTTGGTTCTGCTGACTTGCGTGTTCATGCGTTGCGGGGTTCTGATTCTATAACTGTTAGTGTTTTTTCGGACAATAGTAGTCTTGACTGTGGTTACACTACCACCGGCGGTGGCTGTCGTTTCACTGCCAGGGGGGCACCGTTGCCTCCCACATCTTTGCTAGCTCTAAGTGTGGGTGATCCGACCGGTAAGATGGTGCCCAGTCCTAGTTTGGTTGATAGAGCTGATAAGTTAGTTCCGTTGGTTGCTGTTGTCGATCCGTTGCTCTTTGGTAAGGAATGTTTCCATGTTAATAAGATCGTTCAATGTGCCCACTTGGCTGTCAGCAACAGTTCTGAAAGCTCCGAGGTGATGTCCCTCCCATTCTGCGAATTGACCCCTTTACAGTGTCGGAGCCATGTCTTAAAAGATTGGCCTGAATTAACTGACACTTGTCACCTGTTTCTAGATTATGCTGATATTTATGCGAAGGTAAGAGCAACTGGCCTTCCAAATTATTTGATGGCCAGGGTACCGGTCCCTTCTGGTTTGAAAATTAGTAGATGGAGGGATTTGTTAGCTGACTATGATGATACTGACTTGTTAGATTATCTGGAGTTTGGATGGCCAGCAAACTTTACAGGTGCTTTCAGACCTACTGCAGCTAAGTGTAATCATACATGTAATGAGGAAGATTTGTTTTGGATTAATAAGTACGTCGCTACTGAATTATCTCACGATGCTATGCTGGGCCCTTTTGATGACTTGCCTTTCTCTCCCTGGGCTCAAATCAGTCCTATTATGACCCGTCCAAAGAAGAATACTAATGAACGCAGAATTATAGTAGACCTCAGTTATCCAAAGGGTGCCAGTGTAAATGATGGGATAGTTAAGGGTTTTTACCAAGGAAAGACTTATAAGTATAATTTGCCCACAATAATGACGTTAGCTAAGGAAGTTACGAAATTGGGCCCTGGGTGCTTTATGTGGTCGATAGATCTGGCAAGGGCGTACAGGCAATTGCGTACCTGCCCCTTGAGTGTGCCTTTATTCGGGATTAGGGTAGATGGACAATTTTATTTTGACACGGCCCCCCCCCTTCGGTTGCAGGTCGTCTAGCATGGCTTGTGCCAGAATGACCTCGGCTGTCGTTTATCTCATGAGGAAAATGTTTTTTTTCGCTTTGTGTTTTTTGGATGACTTTGTTGGCGTTGAGGATAGCTTGCCTTAGGCACAGCGAGCATATGATTTGATCTTGGAGCTTACAGATCTATTGGGCTTACAGCTTTCGCTTAAAAAATGCAGTCCCCCTACACAGAAGTTAATTTGGTTAGGTTACGAAATTGATTCAGTGAATATGTTAGTTAGAATCCCTAATGATAAGCTGTTAGATATTTTGCTGGAGTGTCAGAAATGGGCCTTTGGGAAGCAAGTTAGTAGGAAAAATGTCCAGAGGCTAGTAGGGCGGTTGCAATTTATTTCTAAGTGTGCTGTTGCCTCTAGGACTTTTATGAATAGGATTTTGGATTTTCTTCGGTCCTGTCCGTTCGTAGGGAAGATAGGTGTTAGTCAAGGGTTAGTTAGGGACGTGGCTTGGTTCTTGCGTTTTGCAGAAGGGTCTAATAGACTGGTTTTGTTGACGCATTTCCCGAAGGAAAGGTGGGTCATTGAGTGTGACTCATCATTGCTGGGTGGAGGGGCATTTAGTAGCAAAAAATTCTACCCCGCTTTGTATACTAATGAATTTTTGGATAGCGGCTTCCATATCGCGCAGCTTGAAGCTATAAATCTAGTCGTGGCTTTGACGAATCTGTCCCCCCGTGATCCTCATAATTATCAAATTGTTATTAACACTGATAATTCAGCTTCCCAACAGGTGCTATCTTCTGGTACTGGGAAGGACCCGGTCTTGTGCGCCTGCGCCAGGGAGATTTGGCGCTTTGCTGCGATTAATAGCTGCGTGGTGCAGGTGATTCTCAAGCCGGGTAAGGACCTGATACTGGCTGATGCTCTAAGTAGGTTGTTCTTTGATGGTAATGCTAAATTGCTCGCTGGCGAATTATGCCGTAAGATGCTGTTAACCGAGATACATGTTTCTCATGATTGTGATATTTTTTATTTATACCTGTGATGTCTGCTAGTTGATAATTTTGTTTTGTTGGCCTTATCAACTTGCAGACAAAAATTACGCAGTAGTGAATAGACTTAGCGTATATTTTACGGCGGGACTGTCGGGAGGAACATGGCGAAATAAAAGGGTACAATTTAGGGAGTATTTGCAGTTCTGTAAGAAACTGGGAGAGAACCCTAAGAAACCCCATCTTAAAACGGTAATGTGGTATGC
The DNA here is from genome assembly GCA_030323885.1 of Branchipolynoe longqiensis. Classification (NCBI taxonomy): domain Eukaryota; kingdom Metazoa; phylum Annelida; class Polychaeta; order Phyllodocida; family Polynoidae; genus Branchipolynoe; species Branchipolynoe longqiensis. The sequence goes on from CM059192.1 coordinate 98,168,445, forward strand.
TTTACACTTAAATGATAAATTGAAAACAGAAGGGGCTATCAGAAATTATATGAGTGGGGCCAGAACCTGGGTGAGGCTGTTACGGGGAGACACTGAGGCATTCAACTGTTATGCACTTTCAGTAATTAAATCCGGCATGTACAAATTAAAACATAATACTGTAATTAGAGCATTTCCGCTGAAGATTAAACACATTAAGATACTTGTATTAAAATTTAGAAAAATTGGTGAAGATGGTTTGGTGTTGATTGCTGCTTTATTAATAGGTTTCCTATGTTTATTAAGACAGTCAAATTTGTTTTACTCCGAGGTACTGGGGGATGACGGTCACATGCTGCTCGGTGGTGACATCAGGGCACACAAAGCACACCTGACAGTAACAGTCAGAAGCATGAAAACAACTCGTACATCAGAGGACGTCTACAGAATTGAGCTACCCCGGGTACACAGTCCCGAGTTCTGTCCACTGCATGCGTGGACTAAGTACAGTCACCATTTCCCGGTGTGCGAGGGCGCCCCAGCATTCGTGATGTCGAATGGGGCTCCTCTGACTGGTCGGTTATTCACTGAATGCATGCGCATTGCACTGAAATCTGCTGGACTTCCCTGGTGGCCACTGGTCACATGCCATAGCCTACGTCGAGGGGGAGCCCAAGAATATGCAAGAGTGGGCATGTCCTTAGACAACATACAAACTTTGGGACAATGGAAATCAGAGAGTGTCTTTAGCTATGTAAATAAAAATCTATTTAGAAAGGGACCATCAACTCTCCTGTCCCAATTTGGCTGAGATCTGATGGTCCCTAAATCTCTTTTCCGTACATTGAACGATGATGTGTGTACTAAATGTGCGTATGTGTGTACGTGTGCCGGATGTGAGTTGCCTGTGTGACCGTAATCCCCCCTTTAGATGATGCCTCATGACTTCAATTTCAAGAACCCTGCAATCAAGAATTAATATCATATGACTAGTGTGACATCAACTAATCTCAATGGACCTGCACATAAGTAACATAAAACAAATAACCATAGAGTCTCTCCAGGTTGTACTTCCTGCGATTTTAGAGTAGTTAAAAGCTAATAGCCTCAATTGTACTATTGAGAGGAGCTTAGATTGTAGTTGTTCAGTAGTGATAGTGTTATACAGGCTGTGTACAAATTTATTAAGCCTGATTAATAAATTTATTAGCCCAAAAGTAATTATCTGTGTCTGGTTTTGAATTATGCATGTTACCGGCAACATGGACAATGTAGCACCTATTTAACCAAGAGAACAGCCATCGCACCAAGTGGTGGGTTTGATCATTTTGATTACACAGTACAGGCTGAGTGAGCCGTCTTAGTTTTATAGGGTCTTTGCTAGCCTGCAGAGAGAGCACTCTCAAAGCACGTCACCAACTATAGCGTATCTAGTACCCAACCGGTGCTGGAACAAGCGTTCTAATAGCCTCGAACATTTGTGTGAAGTCAGTCCATAAATATTGCTGATATTATTAATAACATTGCAGTTACCTGAACTACTTGATGAAGGTACCTTTCTATATTTTCAGACCTGCTAATAATAAAACTATGTATTTCGAAAATAAATGAAAACGAGGCCTCTTTCTATTTATAAACCTTGGTGTGAGGTTATATCCCTAAACAAGACGTTTCCGCTTCCTCTTTACTACGCGGCAGCCGACATGGTATGTTTTGCCTCTTTTCTCTCTTATGAATCTGCTTTCATCGTCCATAGAAATGGATTTCAAATTTTATTCACGGCTTAATACTTGAAGTACATATACTGTATGTAATATACATCGAATTATTTATTCGCAAATCTTTTGATGAGCCGACTTGTGGGTTTTTCTAACGGCTCACTACATAACGCAGCGTTGGTCCGCCATGCGCTACGTGTTATCGCTACCTGACTATTGTTGACTGACTCGTTCGTAATAACGGCAGTAAATGACACTGGGAAGAAATATTCTCAGTCGCTGGAGTTTTTTTTATTTAGGCAGACCAGCCTGATGGTTGGGATGGCAGCCTCCTCTCCCCAGACGGGATGGCCGAATGAGTTAGAGCGTCCGTCTCCTGTGCTGGTAGATCGTGGGTTCGAGTCCCGGTCGAGTCAAACCAATGACTTTAAAATTAGCGCTCGGCATTATTAGGATAGGGCAAGGACTGGTGTACTCAGTGTCAGGATAATGTGACTGAGTGGGATACCAGGTCATGGTGCAGGCGGCCTGGTTTCCCAGTGGGACAGCACTATAAAGTCGGCATGAGTGCGCACTGTCACAAGTCGGTACCCGTCCTGATATGACCTTAGATGTTGCTAGGACGTAAAACAGACACCCCCCCCCCCCCCGCACCATTTTGTCATAGGCATTTTAGTGTTTGAGAGTCTAGATAAAAATGATTCACCCGGTACTTGTGTAGTAATCACCGTTCACGTTTTTATATAGGGTTGGTATTCACCCGTGTACTGCGGGTACCGGGTGAATCCTTAAAGTTGGATGGTCCGATGGCATTTGAATTTTTGTCTTATTTTTTAGATAAATATATCAAATTGATCGTTACAAGCTACTAATTTGATTAGTAGCTTGGCTGACCCAGTGTTAAGTCACCATCCGGAAATCACTCCGGACTAATGATTAATAATCATTAGTCCGGAGTGATTTTGATTAAAGATCATTACTTTTGAAGTAATATGAGCTGAAAGAACCAAAAATAATTTCGACAAGCTTGCCAAAAGTCCTGTGGCTATGACCCAGATGGTCATCTCGCGGTGAAGTGAGATGACCTGGAACCTTACAGGACTGTAGGTAGGTAGGTATTCCTGGTTGGGTGAGGAACATTCTGGGAATGGATTAGTACCATAGGCCCATGGCAGTAGGGTTTTTAACTAAATATAATGTGTGTCTGTTGTCTGTACTACAGACATACATAGACACAAGCAGACAACAGACACATTATATACCCTAGTGCCATGGGCATACGGTATGTATGTGTGGGTATGTCTGTGTCATGTGTGTTTCTGTGTATGTGTGGGTATGTATCATTGTATGTGTGTGTGCGTCTGTCTTTGTGTGTGTCTCTGTCTTTGTGCGTGTCTCTCTCTGCAAAGTCATGTCGGTTGTGTGCATGTCTGTGTGCTGTCTATGCATGTCTGTCTATGTGTATATGTATGTGCGGTAATGTCTGTGTATGTATGCGTGTGGCTGCCTCTGTGTGTGTGTGTCTCTCTGCAAAGTCAGGTCGGTGTGTGCATGTATGTGTGCGGCTGTCTAATGTGTCTCTGTATGTGCGTCTCTCTGCAAAGTCAGGTCGGGTGTATGTGTGTCCGTGTATGTCAGGTGTAGGTATGTGCCAACAAATTTCAAACCCCTTCAATAATAAAACAAAAGGCACCACTGGAAAGACCTTGAAACGCCATTCAACATGACACCAAGATTATGGGAATATAGGGTATGCACTGACGTCACGCAAACCGGAAGTGCGGCCATTGTGGCGAAGTAACCACAATAATAACACACTGTCACACTGCAAACTCAATGGCTATGAGCAATCTTCATACAGAAAAAGTGAAATATCTATAAAACTAACCCACCTAGAAACAAATCGGTTGGTACACATATAGAAAACATGTTTACAAATAAGATTATATTAAATTTTAAGGTTAGGGTTCTGGATTTCTATAAATTTTGAATAAAAGCGACGTTTTGCACTGCGTGTACCGGCAAACTGCCCGCGAAGGGTAAAATACGGCAATGCTATGTCTATGTGGAGCATTTATTTTTGTAAAATGAATTTAAAAGCTTTCATTGGATCGATTAAAAATATCTTAATGCGCAATTGAAGAGGAAGATCTGAAGTATTTAATGTAACCTAAGAGCAATTTACGCTGAAAGTATTAAAAACAAGAGATAATAGTGAAAGTTGGGATATTCTGAGTGTCAGTGCATTGTCAATGGCCGTGAGCAATCTTCATACAGAAAAAGTGAAATATCTCTAAAACTACACCACTTAGAAACAAACTGCTTGGTACACATATAGAAAACATATTCAACGAATAGATTATATTAAATTTGTAAGGTTAGGGTACCGGAATTCTATTAATTTTGAATGAAATACACGTTTTCCACTGCGCGTACAGGCAAACTCTATGGGATGTTTACTGGTTGATATCGCCACAATGGCCGCGCATCCGGTTCGTGTCGTCACGTGAATACCCTATATAGGTGGAGTATTAAGGAAGTTATGGCCTTTTCCAACTCTGAAATTGGTAATTATTTTCTTACATAAAATTAAGGTATAACCGAAATTGGTGACTCATTCTCTGACCAATAAGCCACCACATGTAGCTCCTCTATTGCATTCGGCCTCGCGCCAATTCTGAGTGCATCCTCACAATTTCCCCAAACTCAACAGTATATAAGATTAATAATGGCTACACATTCCAGTTAACTTTTTTAAAATTCCAGATTGATATAAAAGGGTGAATTTGCAGGTTGAAATTGAGTGAAACTTTTGAAGTTATTATTGGAGTAGCAAAACTTCACCAAATTGAAATATTGTTAAACTATGGTGTAAAGGGATTCCCATACTACATAATAGACATGAATAATCAATATTGACCAATGCAAACCAATCATAGAAACATTTTTCTAAACCCCTCCAAAAAAAAGGTGCGATTGGCTGGATCAGTTTTTTTGTAAGAAAATATCCGCCGCTAGTCACATACCTATCAGGTGTGTGCTGTCTATATGTGTGTGTATATTTATGTGTGTGGGTGTCTGTGGCTCTCTCTGCAAAGTCAGGTTGGGTGTATGTGTGTCGGGTGTGTGCATGTGTTTCTCTGTATGTGTGTGCATGTCTGTGTGTGCCTGTCTATGGGTGCATGTGTGTGTGTGGTTGTCTGTGTATGTATGTCTGTGTGTATAGTACATTACATATCCAGGTACATTACATATCCTGCTTCTACTTGACCTTCCATATGCCAAATTAAAGGGCTGTATCAGAATGCATTGGGTTTTGAAAGCTTTTCTGTATATTTGACGTCTTTCTGCAAGTCTATCCATGCCCTATCCTAGTAATGCTGAATGCCAGGCTAGGTAGCAACAAGTGCAATTTTTACTGCCGCTCGATGTATGTGGCATGTCCTATTTTTAAATTGGCTAAATGGCAAGTGCTAATGATGAAAAACCCATACAGAACTCGCTGTTGAATACTATGAATTCCTCGTACGTGAAGCATTGCCAAAGTAAATAGTAAAACCGTTGAATATAGATCAGTGCCATATTCGTCTTCATCGATGGTACACTTTTGATTTCAGTCGCACAGAAAATTCTCGGCCCCACGTCACGGCTCTCTGGGGTTCCTCCCCAAGAAGCGCAGTCGGCGCCACCGGGGAAAAGCTAAGGCTTTCCCCAAGGATGACGCCAGCAAAGATGTCCACCTGACGGCCTTCATTGGGTACAAGGCCGGCATGACGCATATACTGCGGGAGGTCGACAGACCCGGTTCTAGTGAGTCAATTTGACCTCTTCCCACCCACCCACCCCCCATTTTAGGACTGAGCACATATTTGGTGGTTTTGCTAATGATGAAATTCCCATCCAGAATTTACTGTTGAATACTATGAATTCCTCGTACGTGAAGCTCTTCCACCAAATATGATGCATGTGTCACGTTATATTGCAGACTTGTAATGGGTAGTTGTCCGGAGTGGTATGGAGGGGGGATATCAAAATAAGGGTTCGTCGAGGACCAGGTTTAATTCTTTTAAAAATAACCTTGGTAACGCCGTCGCCCCACCCGTGATGTCAATATATGTATTGGACGTAATTCTGGGGTAAAAGTCCCCGTCAAATTCGCGGATCTCAGATTTAAAAAAAAACGAATATTGTAATCGTCGATTTAACTATCACAAAATGTCATGGATTTGATGGCAGTTGGTTTCCTAGAATCTCTTACCCATGTCCCCCTTGCTTAGTGCTCAGATGTGGTCACGCACGTCGCCAAGTCTTTCGTTTGTGTACCCTCGAATGTTCTTGAATCTTGTGGCCCAACCTTTTTTATGAACCCTGTTAGCACTGTCAGGAATTCCATGTAAGTCCAGTACTCTTGGCACCATGCGGGTGACCAATCACTAGGGCCATATTCCGAGTTGCTAGAACACAGCGACTAACACGTGCCATGTGCAAAAAGGCCCGACCCCAGTAACCCACATCTTGAATGCGGGTGGCTCGGTATGATGACATCATATTTGCACTTGTACCATACTCAGGGATGAAAGATCTCCGCGATTCCGCGGATTTCCGGGATTTTTCAATCCCGCAGCACCCTCAACGTAGATCTGTACTAATACGTGGTGCAGACGCCGCAGCACTATCAGCGAATACCATTAATGGATGCTATGTGAGAAGTCAACCTTTATTGGTTCTCAGTTAACACCGGGTGGCAGCACCACACTGTAGCCTGTGAATACGTCCTTGAAACGGCGCAGCACTATCAGCGTATACCAGTATATATGAAGCCCGACTTCCGGAAATTTTCCGCGATTCCCTGACAATGCTAAACCTATGGAAGAATATCCTCATTTCCGCTTTTTTCCCCAGAGACCACTTTCATCCCTGCATACTGTAAGATAACAGCTACCAGTACCAGTCCTACATGTCTGTTTAAAAAAAAATATAACACAGATTAATGAAATGGAAATAAAACTAAAATATGCAATCATAAAATACCTAAAATCCTATTTTGCTGTAGTTATATCGGTTATTTAAAGTCTTGGATTAATCTCCCATATTTTTCCACCCCTAGTGTGGAGAAGCATAATCAACCCGGGTCTGTAGGATGTGCGCATGTGCCAAAGTCTCTGGTGACCCGAGTTGATTAATCAAATACGCCCTAGGACAAGTGCATTAACTATTATCGCATACCTCACCACTGATTTATGCTTTGCTCGATAAACGTTCTCGATGTGATTGGTGGGTTCTGAAACTAATCGGCAATTGTTGTGCCTTTGTCAGAGGTGAACAAGAAGGAAGTGGTGGAAGGTGTGACCATCATCGAGACTCCTCCGATGGTGGTGGTCGGTGTGATCGGCTACATCGAGACCCCGAAGGGTCTGCGCAGCTTGAAGACCATCTTCGCTGAGCACCTCAGCGAGGAGTGCAAGCGCCGCTTCTACAAGAACTGGTAACTAGAGCTGCACATTATCTTTCACCCCACTCACCTAGGTAGATGGTTCTAGTTCAACTGCATGTTTCGGGTGGTAATGTTTTCCCACTCTCGGAAATACTTTTTATATATAGATCTATATAATAACCTATACATTTACCCAAATGCACTTGAGAAATCTTTGCTGCACACAAATCTGACTAGAGAATGGTTCGGCTGTTGTGTCCAAATTGTATAGTAGGGTCGTTCTCAGAAGTTGTGTACCAATACTGTGACATCAGTACCACAAAAAAAAGTGCTGTCAATGACAGTCAATGTGTATGCCATTTTGCATCTGAATAATTGAAAATAATTGTACTGACATATTTAAGTAGGTCAAATGATGCTCACACCCAATAAATGGTATAGTGTGGAAACCTTCAAAATCAAATATTTTCCATGCAAATCTTGACATTTTTAGGACATTTCACATGCTACTTGAAACCTCATTGCTATGGTTTTGTCTTTGTGATTAGCGGTCAACAATTTTACACAAATGTTTGCAAGTGGAAACGAAATGTTACTATGTTAATGACTCCAGAAAAGGTTAATCTATTTCTATGTAGAAATAAATGTCTGAAGACATTGTATATGACCATTTGAAGTGAAAGGTGCTGTTGTTCAGAGGTTTTCATTAAGTTTGTGACACTTTATTTTCAATGCTGCTCCAATAATGGGGTTCTTTCAAATATGCATTTCAAGTAGACTACCTCAAGTGGTACAGCTTCTGAGAACGACTCAGTAACCCTTTTCCAAAGTCGATGCCTGGCTAAATGATTACAAGGTTTTAAAGAAAAAGTGCTACATCAGTTTATATTTTCAATGCTTTGTAATGGGGAGGAGGAGAAATTGTAATTCATAGCATGGAAATTGTAAGTGGGTATATATATATTTAATGTATTACATCTTGACATACAGCTACAATTTCAGTTTAGTGACATTGGACAAACCTTTCAGGAATACAGGTATGGGTAGAGACCCAGCCCAGCATCGATTATTTATCAATTTGCATAATTGGTGTTCCTCACTGTACCGTGAACTAACCTTGCCCCCCTGAAGGCTTGGACGCTGTGCGTGAGCCATGAAAGCAGCAAGGCCCCTCGCTGGGCGCTGCTCTGTACTGGTAACTCCTCTCAGAGCCAACGTCTCTGACGAGTTCCATGCAAGCCCCCTCTGTGTTCCTCCAAAGGTACCGCTCCAAGAAGAAGGCGTTTGCCAAGGCGTCCAAGAAGTGGCAGGACGAGCAGGGCAAGAAGGAGATCGATAAGGACTTCGTCAAGATGAAGAAGTACTGCCGCGTCATCCGTGTCATCTGTCACACGCAGGTCTGTTCTTTTTGTTAATGTAGCCTGTTCGTTTTTATACTGTGATGTTGTGAACTATGTGATGATCCCAGAACTCTCTCACTGACGGACATGATAGGAAGTATTAATATCTGATAGTTCCCTTCATCACTTTAATGCAGGATAGTGTTCACGTCGCCCTTGCAAAGCCTTTAACCTGTTTTGGGTAATTTCTTGAAGCCTTGAATTCCGACTGTCCCCACTGATGTAAATTTGCCCAGTATTTTTTTTTTCTTTCCTGAAATCCAAATGAAAAGTCCTATAAAAGCCTTGAATTGAATATCTTCACATGTGTACGGACCCTGCATTCGCAATTAACAAGGTGTTAGTGATCGCTGATTACCCCGGTTATTTGTACTATGCTATTTGTATTCCTAAAATGTTTCTCCGATATCACTTTCATCCACACATTTTGGAAATTTCTGAAAGTATTTGAATGCAACCCACTGTTTTTGACGTTATGCTATATGTAGGGATGAAAGATTGCTGCGATTTCTCGGATTTCCGTGATTTCACTGATTTCCGCGATTTTTCCTGTAGCTATAAGTGTATACTAATACATTGTTTTACGCTGAAAGGACCATCAGCGTATAGTAACATGTGGTCCAGATGCTGCAACACTATAATCATATACTACTAATAAATGCTGAACCCTTCTGAGAATATCAGCATTTCCGCTCTTTTTTCCCCCTGAGACCAACTTTCATCCCTGTATACGAGTGCTAATTTTGGTTTGCTCCTCTGCACTGATAGATGAAGCTGCTGAAGAAGAGGCAGAAGAAGGCCCACCTAATGGAGATCCAGCTGAACGGCGGCTCCATCACGCAGAAGGTGGACTGGGCCCGCAAGCACCTGGAGCAGACCGTCAATGTCAACTCGGTGTTCGGCCAGGACGAGCTCATCGACATCATCGGCGTCACCAAGGGCAAGGGCTACAAAGGTGGGGCTTACCAACAGCTGTAACTACATGTACAGTAAAAATGCACACTTTGTATATGCTTATAGGCATCGCGATTATCATTAGGGGTGGAAGAGGCAAGTCGATTGTGAACGTAGGTTTTGTAATTTTTATATAGAGTATATATATCAAAACAAAACTGGAAAAACGGGTCCATATCAAAGATAATAGTGCCTCACGATGAGATATGGCTTCGATGTGTACATTGGATATTATTTCTTTAATGTGCGACGCAGCATGGTATATGCTCTTACATACATGAAAGTTTGGTATTCGTATTCTGCTACATGTGTAAACATAGCCTGATTCAGTATATGGACAATACAGGTAATTTACTTTTATTTTAACGGGTCACATATCACCGAAAGACTTGCATATTATAGATGTACAAAACTGCCGATCACAGTATCTTTACGATCAGATGTCTTGAAATTAATTGGGAGCTGAAAGTAGAGCTTATATTCATCTGAACTAGGTGGCGTATGGTGCGACTATTAATTCCTTTGCGTTAGATTTGTACACGTTGTTTTAATTTCCCCTCCCCATGTCCGCAGGTGTGACGTCACGTTGGCACACTAAGAAGCTGCCCCGCAAGACGCACAAAGGCCTGCGGAAAGTGGCGTGTATCGGCGCCTGGCATCCTGCCCGCGTGTCCTTCTCCGTGGCACGTGGCGGCCAGAAGGGCTACCATCACCGTACCGAGATCAACAAGAAGGTCTACCGCATTGCCACTGTGAGTAGCCGCCCGGGAGACGGCCTGAGACGGTCGGGCATGTGTGCCGGGCTGGTGGGGACCATGCAACGTTATCTACACTAGCACTGTATATAGTACACAGCACTGCTGTTGTACAGCGGCGATTTGCTCGGACACAAATATGTAAATGTGTCCATAAACGGTGTACACAATTATCAGTACAAAGAATACAGTAACCTGCCTACTTTCTTCCCTCCCTCCATCTTCGGTGCTAAATTATTTGACTATGACTAATTTGGAAACATGACTAAGAGTATTATAAAACTGCAGTCTTCTAAATCAGAACAATTAGCTAGATTTCAGTCTACATCTGAATAAATTAGAACCTGTTGCTGCTTAAGACAGTCAAATTTTGACGTGCGCACCAAAATAAATTTGGCGTATTTTCATTTCCAATATATCCCAAAATAAATCGAAGTAACTTGATTCAAACTAATATAGCTTATAATGGTCACCATACTATATTTTATAATTTATCTAATTAAGAGTACAACCGACTATAACCTATGTGCAGTAACCTATATGAACGGGCCGTGTGTTGGTGATGAGAAAGCGTGTTATACCCCTTCGCCGGGGTATCCTGACAGCAATGACGAAACCCCATGCTGCCTTCCTACTGATAACGCGCGTGCCTGTGTCTATTACCTGGTGACTTAAGTTAGGTGAAGTACATTATGACAAAGTGCTCAGTCTACAACCTGCCAACCATCTTAACCGTTTTTGTTGTTGTTGCTACATTAGTTATTTAAGCAGGGGAAATTTCAGTCGCAGGCGATTGGTCTTCCTCATTCCACTGCTCCTTGCCCTATCCCAATAATGCCGAGCACCTGGCGACAAGTCATTGGTTTGACTCTACCAGGATTCGAACCCATGATCTACCACAATGGAGACGGACTCGCTAACTCATTTGGCCATCCCGTCTGGAACTTGTAAATTGTCTCTTTTTGAAAGCCTTGGAAAATGACCTTAAAGCTGCATGATGAAGCGTCCAATTGTCAAAAGACACTTAAATCGACATATCCAATTTAGATACTGATGCCGTTATTAATCATTTGTTGCTCTGTAGAAGGGTATTCTGTCTATTTAATAGAACATGTTACTGCAGAAGTTCATGGTACCAGAATTTTCACATGTTTGCATAGTTTTGGCAGGTCATTTAATTTTACTTCCGAGTCAAGTTCACCTCAGAAAATGATAGAAACTCAAAACCATCGGACTGTCTTAATGCCTGCCCAGAAAAGGTCTGAATTTTGGGTGCTGAGGTGCCCATTCGATTTCTATGAATGTGCCGTTTGGGCGACTGTTGTCTAATGATGAGAAAGCGTGTCATACCCCTTCGCCGGGGTATCCGGACAGCAATGACGAAAACCCATGCTGCCTTCCTACTGATGACGATACAAAACCCACAAACCCAGTTATTATACACAAGACGCGGTGGCAGAATCGGTAGAGCGCAGGCAGTCAAGCCAACGACGGACAAATTTATACTTGGCGCTTCCTCTGCATTAATAGGAATGGGCAAAGGCTGATTAGCTCAGTGTCATGATAATGTGACTGAGTGTACATGGGTCATGGTGCTGGGGACGTGATTTCCCAGTGGGGCAGCACGAGTGTGCAGTCACTAGTCAGTGTCTTGACCTTGGAATGTTGCCACGGCATAAATTTCCAACCAACCAACCGAGTTATTATAGCATGAAATTGAATCCAAGTCATTCACCAACGACTTTTTCTTTAAGGGGATCCACACCAAAGAGGGGAAGGTGATCAAGAACAACGCGTCGACGAGCTACGATCTGACCGACAAGACGATCACCCCAATGGGCGGCTTCCCACACTACGGCGAGGTGCGCAACGACTACATGATGATCCGCGGGGCCACCGTCGGCTGCAAGAAGCGCTGTCTGACGCTCAGGAAGGTAGTGTTCGCTAAGAGCCCTCACTATATAAAATTAGTTGACTTCTCATGCGCCAACAAGTCTTCAATGTGGCACCTTTACAAATGTCCGGACACCTATTGATACCTTATTTTTACTCGCTATTATTGTTGCGGTATTATTTTAAAACTTATGTATGCTCCGTCATTCACTTTCTTGGCTGACCCAGTGTTAAGTTACCATCCGGAAATCAATCCATAGGAGTTGGATTTTAACCCCGACCTGTAAAACACCACCGTGTCCGGTGTCCGGCATTACTAAGACACGGCAATCCAGCATAAATCGTACCAAAAATTGCTTTCGTACCAATCACTTTCATACTTCACCCGTGGGACACAGGCTGTGTGTCCATTGCGGGAGTAACTAATTTTTTTTAAACCAACAAACCGATTTTATTTATCTGTGCCAGTGTTGCTGTGCTAAACTGATTCCAATACTTGTATTGGATTTCATATTTACTTAAAACAGACACACATACACCACAGACATACATACACACATACATACACACATACACAGCACAGAAACACACAGATGGACACACACAGACATACACACACACAGATACATACAGACATACATAGACAGACAGACACAAGCAGACAACAGACACACATTTCTTTTTTTAAAGCCCTAGTGCCATGGGCCTATGTCACTAATCCATTCCCAGAATGTTACCAACCCAACCAGGAATACCTACCTACCTACAGTCCTGTAAGGTTCCAGGTCATCTCACATCACGTGGTCACCGCGAGATGACATCTGGGTCATAGCCACAGGACTTTTGGCAAGCTTGTCGAAATTATTTTTGGTTCTTTCAGCTCATATTACTTCAGAACTAATCATCTTTAATCAAAATCACTCCGGAGTAATGATTAGTAGCTTGTAACGATCAATTTGATATATTTATCTAAAAAATAAGACAAAAATTCAAAGGCCATCGGACCATGCAACTTTAAGGGACAACATTCTGCTGCACTTGTTTATTTGCTTTGTGAACCCGTCCTGTCTCGCGTTGTAAGCTATGTGATGAACACTGAACTCTCTCACTGATGAATGTGAAAGACAATTACGTTCTGATAGATTGGCCCTCGTGAGATTCCCCCCGCGGTTTTCTGTGTTGGGTAGATATTTATAATTTGTTTGTATTTCAGTCTCTCCTCACCCACACGAAGAGGAAGGCCCTGGAGAAGATCACCCTCAAGTTCATCGACACATCCTCCAAGTGGGGACATGGTCGTTTCCAGACTCCACAGGAGAAGTCCAGCTTCATGGTGGGTGACAAACAAATAGACCATCTGAATACACCACAGTCCAGCTCCGCTCTAACATTGTCAGTTGTCTGGGTGGCGTTTTTACTGTGAAGATTAACGTGGTTTCTGAAGTTGACATGTACAGTGACTGGTACAGGTCAATTAAATAAACTCGACACTATTCTATCTGTATATATTTTGTATATCTTGGTGTTTTTGTAATTAGTTCATATTGAATTCCTTATTAGACTGGTGAGAACATCTGAACCACAGTCCAGCTCCATGGTAACGCAATTTCCAAGTTTCTGTGGCGTTTTATCTGTGAAGAACAAAGTTGTGTGTCTACATTGATTTGCATAATTATATGCACTCCAACATGAAACCACAACGACATGCATTGAGCACTCATTGCACAATGTTCAACTACTGTCTGAATACACCACCACAGTCCAGCTCCGCTTTAACATTTGGTTGTTTGGGTGGCGTTTTTACTGTGAAGAATGAAGTCGTTTCTGAAATTGGTTTGTACATTTACTAGCACAGACCAATTTAAAAACGCGACAATTACCTGCACTAGCGTGGTTTTGGAGTTAAAACAGTGCTGGTGCTAATGCTATGTGCAAATGTTGACATGGGTGTTTTTGTTTGTTCCAGGGTCCCCTCAAGAAGGACCGGCTGAAGGAAGAGGCTGCCGCCACCTCATAAAGTTCCGCTGTTACTAAAGACGGCAACCAAAATGCATTGTCAGACTGAATAAAATTATGACGTGGAAACATTCACTTTCCCTTTGATTCTTTTCTTCCAAGCGCATGCGCTGAAAACGGCGTTGGGAGCAAAGCAAAGGCGTACGGCCATTTAATAGTTTGCCTATACGCTCAGTGAAAAACGTCAGTTTTATTCAGAATTAATAGAAATCCAAAACCCTAACCATATCAATTTAATATAATCTTTTTGATAAACATGTGTTCCAAGCGGGTTGTCTAGGTGTGGTTTTATCAATATATTACTTTTTCTGTATGGAGATTGCTCGCTGCCATTAGCCGTGTTTACACGAAGAATTGTGAAACGTTCTAGACAAAGCGATTTATATGAAGTGTTTTGTCGCTGGGAACAAGCAGCCTTAGTGCCGCCTGTAGCCGGCAAGCACTGCTATTTGTTTAGTTTACACAAGTCAATTCGACGCAGATGTAGCTGCTACGTTAATATCACTTGGAATTTAAGGTTAATTTAATTAAATTTCATTAGTTAAATATGATCGCATTCACGAGATTTCAGCCTAATCGGGCCCTAACACTGCCGAGAACCAGCTGAATCGCTTCATCTATACTACCTCGTCAGGTGGTATAGATGAACCGTTTTATACGAATCGATTCAGCCCTAAAACGCCCGTATGCATGGAGCCAAAACGCGTTTATGGCGGGATTTCTGGTTTAGCACAGAAAAGTTGGTATGCATGGAGCAGTGTTACGCCTAACACCGAGCGTTTAAACTCGGAAATTCTAACTGCTCATAGCAGGTTTACAGCGGTGTGGCCGTCTCAGCTGCCACAAGGCTGATTTGCCAAATGTCGTTTCTGCGCATGCGCGGATTCGAGTGTACATTCAAACTGCGACACCACCCCAGCCCACCCTCTCCCCTTTCCAGTGTTGTCAGCACTGAAAGCAGTGCTGGTACCGTCCTGTAGCAATACAAGTCCTATGTGTTTTTTTAATGTTTAAAAAAAAAGAAGTTTTGGATTAAACCACCATTTTTTCCACCCAGAGCATGGAGAAGCGTGTTCGTTTATTCAGCCCGAGTCTAGGATGTGTGCATGCGCCAAAAGGTGGCTCGGGTGACCCGAGTTGACTGGCTCAGTTTTGACGCATGCGCAGACGACGCTGTTGGATTCTGACGCATGCGCAGAAGCGACATTTGGCAAATCAGCCTTGTGGCAGCTGAGACGGCCACAGCGGTGTTAGTGTTAGGTTAGTGTCCGGATGGAACTCAATGCTATCATATTTAACAGAATTACATACGCAATAAGTGAACTTTTATCAATTTAACCCTAAATTCGAACCCTTCTTAAGGCTACCGCCGTATTGGCGGCGATTTTAATAGTAATATTTTCGAATCGACGAACGTACAGTCTTGAAATCGCCGCCGCCGCCAGTATGGAAAGGGAGGTCGATGCGGCGGCGGCGGCGGCGATTTGTTTACATTACGTTCGTCGATTCAAAAATATAACTATTAATATCGCCGCCAATGCGGCGGTAGCCTTAAGGAGGGTTCAAATTTAGGGTTAAATTGATAAAAGTTCACTTATTGCGTATGTAATTCTGTTAAATATGATAGCATTTAATATATTTGAGCCTAATATATGGCTACAAACGCAGAGGGATTTCCAAAATCTATAAATACATTCATGTTTAGCTAACACCCACCGTTTAAGCCCCCTTGCATACGGCTTGACATAGTTCTCTATGACGCCGATAACCGGAGTTAGGTATCCGGTGTTAGAGGTATAACACCACACGCCGCTAACACCGCTTCATGCATACGGCCCCAGGGGCCATATGCAGGAGTCGGTGTTAGCGAGCCAAAACGCGTTTTGAGCGGATTTCTGGTTTAGCGCCGAAAAGTCGGTATGCATGAGTGAGTGATAGGACTAACACCATGCGTTTAAGGACCGCCACACTAACCCCGTTTCATATGACGTTTAAGGGCGGTGTTAGCGTAAGGTTGTGTCCAAATCTATTCAATGCTATCATATTTAACGGAATAAGTGAAATTTCATTAAATTAACCCTAAATCCGAAGCAATATTAACACTGCCGCCGCATTGGTGGCGATATTAATATTAATATTTTCGAATCGACAAACATAAAGTAAACAAATGGCTGCCGCCGCCAGTATGGAAGGCGACGTCCATGCGGCGATTTGTTTACTTTACGTTCGTCGATTCGAAAATATAAACATTAATATCGCCGCCGTTGCTGCAGCAGTGTTAATATTGCTTCGAATTTAGGGTTAATTTGAATATATTTCACTTATTGCGTATTTAATTCTGTTAAATATGATAGCATTTAATAGATTTAAGCCTAAAATATGGGTCCAGTCGCAGAGGGATTTCCCAAATCTATAAATAAATTCACGTTTAGCTATAATGTAAGTGTTATGCGCTCCTGCATACGACTTGACACAGTTCTCGACGTCAGTGATAGCTAAATGGTAATAGGCTCTAACACCAAACCCCGCTAACACTGACTCCTGCATATGGCCCCAGAGCCGCGTTTACAAGCCAAATGTGAGTCGATCTAGGCAAGTGGTTTCATATGAAGCGTTTTAAATCGCCCGTGTAAACAGGGCTATAGATGATGCATTGAGTACACTGGCTATGGCTCTAACACTAGTCTGAGTGCCTAGATCTTTCTAAATCTAAATGCAAATGGCATAAGATGTGCTGATTATATTGATGTAAATGCAATGCTGGATAAAAGATTAATATCTTAATTTAATATATATTTTTTAGTTGGTATTCTATAGCCCCGTTCACACAGCACAACTTTAGGCCGAACTAGATAAGGCGAACTAGATGAGGCGAACTAGTGGCGTGTCCACACACAGCGATTTAGAAAGCGTGTAGCGTCCACACGCGCAGTACGTACGCCGTTTTAAGGCGGAAGTGGACTTATGTGTGTCATTAGCGACTACTGGCAAAACAACAACAATGGGAGACTTCGTATCGACAGGAATGTTCATGTTTCTAACTTCTCGCCGTCGAACCGCAATGCGGAGGAGGGTAGTCAGTGCAAGAGACAATTTCTCACGGATTCTGGAGGCTTCCCGCACCAGAATGGCACGATTCATACAGATGCAAGAAGATGAGCGCAGAGCGTTTATCCTACAACTCCTGACTGTTCTGTCCCTCAGCGCTAGCCCAGAGCGACTTCTCTGGACAAGGGAAAGGTAGGCAGTACCGTAACATATGTTATCTTCAATTTTGTAAGCCTAAACCTCTGATATCAGAGGGGTGTACCAACATCCTTGCACAGGGCCGGGCAAAAATCCTATGCTCATGCGTTGGAGCAAATATCTACAACCTGTTTTCAATATGCAAATCCCTGAACGTTTTATGTGTAGCTGGACATTCAATTTGACTTTATTTCAACTCTAACGCCACCTCCTATAGAATAGATCTTGGTTAGGTTCGACATTTAAATGTGTTAGTACCTGACCAATGTATTCATTTGAATGAAACTGCCAGGTCGAAAATGTTCTTAACTAGGTGGCCACAGTTTGCATCTTATAAGATCAATAATATCAATGGGAAGCGACAAATCACAAAAGTGTGCATATAATTGTATAGTAATGGGTGGATTCAAAATAGAAGATAGGCCTTGAATAACAGTCAAAATAGATATATCCCATATTTAGGGGATGTCACCAATATGTGTAGGGTCAAAATGTTTACCAATTTCTTCTCAACTATAACCTTTTTTACAGGTCAAGCCACTGGTGGGCCCATATTGTTAATGTCACCTTCCGCGAACAAGATTGGGTGACAAACTTTCGCATGCGCAAGGAGACATTTGAGCATCTGGTGGAGCAACTGCGAGTGCATCTAGCGCGTGTGGATACCCAAATGCGAAGGTACAGCTCAATGCCATGTTGTTATTCTTTTTGCTTCTGTCCACTTTACATCTAGGTGGAGAAAACCCTTAACACATTAAAGTCAATGAAAACTATGGTGCATGTGGATTAGGCTTACTCAGTCGGAATTAATTACTACTGACAAAGTATTCCTGTATAATATTGTGTGTGTACTGTTTTATGTAGTGCGTAAATTCCCCGTTCTCCAACCTCACTCGCAGGCTGCCTCTGTCGGAATTACGTATTACTGACAAAGTAATCCAGTATAAACGCTTTGAACTTTACAATCATTGTGTTTTGTGGTCTCAACTAATTGTAATATCTTGGTGCTATAATCAGAAGGTTACTGGGTGAACCTTATGGTGATATCGGGACTACTTTCAGATGCATTCCCGTTGAAGTGCGTGTGGCTGTCACACTGTGGTTACTGGCAACCGGCTCAGGGTTCAGAGGCGTCGGCCATCTGTTCGGTATAGCCAAATCAACGTGTTGCGAAATCTTCAGCGAAACGTGTGCTGTCATCACGGAGGTAATCCTGCCCAGATATATTAAAATGCCAGTTGGGGACAGACTAACGGAAATAATTGCGGGGTATCAGTCTAAATTTGGGTTTCCCAACTGCGGAGGGGTCATCGATGGGACCCATATACCCATCATTGCGCCGCGCCGCCATCACACCGACTATCACAATCGGAAAGGATACTATTCAATAGTTGCTCAAGTAGTCTGTGACCATGAATACCAGGTCACGAACATCGCAGCCGGTTGGCCAGGTAGGGTACATGACGCGCGAGTATTGGCAAACTCTTCAGTGTTTGCCCAAGGTGAAGCTGGTGTCCTCTTCCCCAATAGGCCATTGCAGATAGGGAACAATAGCGTCCCTGTCGTCCTCCTAGGGGACCCCGCCTACCCTCTGCGTCCCTGGCTTATGAAACCCTACTGTGACACGGGAAGACTGAGCAGAGAGCAGACTCTTTTCAACTATAGACTATCTCGTGCAAGAATGACCATTGAAAACACATTCGGGCGCTGTAAAGCCAGATGGAGGATTCTCCTCCGCCGTACAGACGTAGCCACTGAAGACGTCACCACAGTGATTCTGGCGTGTTTTACTTTGAACAATGTTTGTGAGTTACATAGAGAGGTGTTCGATGAGGAGTGGGAAGCGGGGGCACACAACCAACCACAACACATCGCCAATGATGGGGAAATTGATGGCGACGCTACTGCTATACGCAAAGCGTTCGCAAGATATTTCAGTGGATAAGTAATATGACAGAAAACACAGGTTTTAAATATTTTGTAATTTTTTTTATTAACAACATCCGATAAAATAGTTATATATCCATGGAAGGAATGTTTTCACCATTGAAAGTGATGGGGCCGGTATGCAATGGGTGCAATGTAAACCAAATTTGAAACAAATTTAGATATGTAAATAAAGATGTAGAAAGCTATGGGTTTTTTAGTTCTAAATATCAGTACTACGATAACTACTAATCATGAAAACTATAGTCAGGGGAAATCGTGAGCCGAGTTACTCCGTCAATAGTGGAAATGCTGAGGGGGAGGCGGGGGGGGAGGCTGCTGCGTGGACATCAGCATCCCCATCATCCTTTCGTCATGTTCTCTCTGTGCCTGGGCGGAGGCTATTTCGCGCTCATGCCGCCTCTCCTCCACCTCGGCGGCGATCGTTAGGCGCTTTTCCTCCATCTCCTGGAACCGAGTCGCCGCTTCCCTCTGACTCGTCACAAATTTCGATATGAGGTTATCCATAAACCTTTCATTTCTTCCCACCCCTTTGCGTTTGCGTGTGGCTGAAATATAAAGAGGGCAACTGGATAACTTACTTAGCCTACCTTGTTACATGTCATGATGTTTGACAATATCATAACAACAATAATACAGTCTACACTTCCATTTCGAGGATGTTTGGCGGGATTCTACCTCAATAGTTGCCATCCTGTAAGCAGTTTTATGCGGTGGGACAGTAAAGCGACATAGCATGAATATGGTCCAGTTATGTGATATGTTGTAATATGTATCTGTGAAGTGTATAAAAAAAAACTAACGTATCGAGAATGTTACCAACGCAATGTATACAATGCACAGTCGGAGTAGTCTAACCAGTGTCGATAATAGTAGTTATATTGCCGTAAGCATTTATCATCCTACGAAAGAAAACGCCCTGTTGTTTGCCTTGTTACGTTACGTCACCATACAATGGTTAGATAAGAATAACCATTACCTTGGTGTGCCGCTTGCTGGGTCGGCTGCTGGGTTTGGCTGCCACCCGCGACCTGTGGAGGGGGAGTCGGTGGCCGTAAGGGGGTTTCGGTCTCCACCTCCACCTCGAACTCCACCTCGACGTCGCCCACCTCCTGGCCTTCAACATCCGTGCCCACTATGACCTCATTAGGATCTTCAACTGTAACGTCCTCTGCAATAGAACATTCTGAATGATATACTTAACTTAAGCATGCTGTGGGGGCAACACATATAAATGCAGGATTGAAAAAAGTACAGTGAATCTGGGAAACACATAACAACCAAGTGTCATCAGTTATGAACATTATATAAGGCTAGTAGAAAAATACATGGCCCAGAACTATGCACTGTCTGTGAATAAATGTGGCTGGGAGAGAATTGTTTTACATTTTAGGAGTACTGGTATAAGATTACGAATTCACCCCATACCTACAGTTCGAACTCAGTTCGCCACAATGTTGGAGCTTTTATCTAGAGGAGTATGTAAACACTCTCATTAATTATGTTTGGAACCAGCACCAAGGGGCCATTAAAATAGAATATGGGATTCTCGTCACAGATGGGAAGTAATGCACCGAGCCTCCGAGGATGGTATACAACACGGGTGTTTACACATTACATGAGCGTTAAAAATGAATAGAGTGTATTTCCCAATGTAGTTCCACTGAGTTGTCAACTCTCGTGCATACATATACGAGTAATGTGAAGGATAACATCATTTACGTTACCATATTGTCACAACTACAAATTAATTGAGGACCCAGCCTCAAGTCAAGACTTGTCTTGAGGCAAGTGTGCATGTTACATGATTTAGGAATAACAACAAGAATTGCGGAAACCTTATGGAATGCAACCCTGTTTATCCTGTGACACCCTAAGCATAGCAGTATGAAGAAATCTTTACAGGGAATCAAGGTATATTTATCACTGACCAGATATGCCTTACATGTTACATATAAGAACATCCATTGTTTTGTTGAACTCACGTATCAGCACATGTGTGAGCCTACTTTAAATTGTACAAACGTTATTTAAGCTTTGCTGTTACCTTGTTGGCTTCCCCTCACCGCTGTGTCGACGTAATTCAGTGGGGCGGCAGTCGGCCTTGTGCCCAAGATCTGATCTAATGCGTCGTAATACCGGAACGTATGCACATCCCGGCCACTGCGACTGAAAATGAGGAGGAACTGAATAAATACATTTTATAAATAAACATTGTGGACAGTTGTGTATTTATTTCAGGTAGTATTACATAATCCTCGTATAGGACAAGTGTCAGTAAAATATTGCATAACTTTTAGTTATTACGAATAACATTACAGTCTTCCATTGCGCGCAGGGCCAAACTGAATGGCATTATGTCTGTGTTGGTAGGACTGAAGTTTTAAGCGAATGCGGGAATGATGATCTAGTGTAGTGACAACCAGTAGATTGCCATGCTACCCAAGTAATGTAATCAGACAAAATTATCACATCACAAGTTATTATGTACAAATCTCGTCCCCCACAATAGTGCAACCACTATAGGCAGAGTGAATTTTACAAAATTGTACTCATGTTTTTGTATACGCCTGGTCTTCACCGGTGTACTGCGGTTAATCTTCTAGTTAATTTTCTCACCAGTAATTTGGGACAACACTGTAATAAAACACTTACTTGTTGTGATCACGACACTTTTTGTATGCTTGAGCTAAGCTTTTTATTTTGGAGCGGCAGGAATTAGCGTCTCGTTCAGGTCTATCGTCCCCACAAAGCCGCGCCAACTTGCCGGCGATTCGGCGGTAGATGTGTATGTTGCGCCCCGAGTGTTCCAATTCAGACTGAATTCTGGCGTCCCCCCATACCTCTAGCAGCATCCTTATTTCCACGTCGTCCCAGTTTTCACGCCGTGATTCGTGGGTAGACATGACGAAGATGTGAATGTTGTTCTGCTAAGACACTTTGCGACAAACCGGAAATCAACAAATCTATCTATCAGTGCGCATGCGTGTGACGTCCTTAATCCGCGTCATCTAAACCGCGACCGTCCACACATGCCACTTATGCCGATTTAACCTAAATCGCTCCATTTATACTACCTAGCGAGGTGGTTTACTTGCAGTGAACTAGATGAAGCGATTCACACATAAATCGCTTTAGCGTAGCGTCCACACGGCAAATGTGAATCGAACTATACAAGTCGATTTAAATGAATCGTTTTAACTCGCCAGTGTGAACGGGGCTTATGTTTCAAACAAGAGCTGAGATGATCTGAAACTAGCATATTTCATAGCTGCACCCGGTGTATTAGCATGTGCCATGTGCTTTTGGGGGTGGGGGGGGGGGTGATTTGCTCTGATGCATCCCACAATGCACTGCGCCGCTGGAACGGTGATGTCTATTACCCTGGGTGATTACTTTGCCTCCCTAAGGGTCATTTCTGAAATTCGTGTACAGGCCATGTTAAAAGAAGAAGAAAAAGGATGGGAGTGGGCTGGTCCTGACATAAAGTATATAAAGTCGAATAATTCCTCCATTGCACGCCTTGATGTTTTGTAAGGCACTAAGGATATTTTTTTTACAAAGAAAAATGACCAGCTATAGCAAAGTAGTCCTGAAATTGCACCAAATTCTTTTAAAAGTTTCATCCCAGTTGCATGTAAAAGGTGGTCTGAATAAAGTCGTCGCCGGTCTTCCCATTGTTTTTGACATAAATATATCATGTTGACCATTGTAACCTAATGTGCATTATTCGGGACTCACTGATTAGAAATGCATGGAACGAAGGCATTTAATCGGTTTGACCGTTATAGCCTAATATTCATTAGTCGTCTGGCTGGACAGGGCTGTAGGAAGGCATTCTGGGAAGGGATTGGTAGCATGCGCGGTGGTGTTTGTTGCTGCCGTCAGATGTCGCATGCGTTGTGAATATTGTGTATTAATAGTGACTGACTAGTGTGGTACCCTACTCAAATTTTCAAAAGGGTCCAATGACCCAAAAGCAATATACTTTCCAAAATATCCCAAAATTTGACTGACATACATGCATTTGAAAGTTAATAATTTCCATAGCTTTTGTATGTGCTGTGGCAACGACTCCACAACTGTAGTGTTTGTGGCCATTGTCAGATGTTGCATGTGTTGTGAATATTGTTGATTGCGCAGGTTTCTGGGTTTAATGCTATGATTGCAGCAGCCATTCTGGTCATGCCTATGTGTTATCGTTTGAACGGGATCCATCGCAAATGAGCCGTTCTACAGCATATGCGCCAGGAGGACGGCCTGGGGTCGTAGCGCCATATCAGTTTCTGCGCTCACCTATGATGAACTGCACGCTCTGCGATCCCGATCTGGTGCAGACACTGCGGGGCGGCTTCTGCTGTCATAGCATTAAGCCCATCCAAACGATAATGCATGACCAGAACAGCTGCTGCCATTATATCATTAAACACGTAGATCTGCGCATTTGCGGCGGATCCCGTCAACGCATTAATGCTCAGGTCTGGCTGGATCGTAGAATATGGCTGCTGTCATCATAGCAGAACCCGGCGCATTTGCGATGGATTCCGTCCAAATGATAACACATAGGCACAACCAGAACGGCTGCTGCCATCATAGCTGTGTATTTGCGGCGGATCCCATCAAACTATTAATGCTCAGGCCCGGCTGATGTGGCCAGCATGGAAATGCTGCGGCATTAGCTAATACAAAAGATCTGAAAGTCAAAAACTTTCAAATGCATATATCTCACTCCATGGTTCACTCCTTTTTACATTCAATAACAAAAAACATTTGTCCTTTTATATAAAACGGACGTATTCGACTGGGCCTTTCCATACGCATATCAAAATATTTCTTTACAAATTCCTATTTGGCTGGGTCAGGAAGTGGGTTTCTATACCCATGAATCAAATGTACCTTCTGGCTCCATCCATAAGGTCACATGGTGTATTTCAAGATGGCTGATAGGGAAAGGTTGAAAGATTCAGTAGCTTCAGCCAATCAGAGCTGTTCATTTCCATTGCAAATGGCTGCCCCCATAGAGGGCAGCCATTTGCAATCGAAAAGAACAGCTCTGATTGGCTGAAACCACTGAAGCCATTTGACTGGTCCTCTTTGCATTCGAAAACCTAGTTCACTGTGCAGGTGGTCAGAGCCTAAATCTTGTGGATGGAAAGGTCCCAGTCGAATGCCTCCAGTGTAACTGACAAATTTTAAAGGGATGCACGCAAAACACGTACTGCTCACATAAGGTATACGTAAACACTGTAATTTAGGTCACTACACCACCAAGTGGAAAAGTTCAGTACTAAGCATGCACCACCCTGTGGCACAAATTACAACTATTCCGAGTTTGTTTGTTTTCGGACAGGTATATCGATCCCGTTTAACTTTCGCATTGCTATCTAATGAATTTCCATTTCTCATGTACAAATTATTGCTCTGTTTATATTTACTGTTATGTCATCCATATGTCTCATCCTCCCTCATACGAGCTGGTGTGCTCAGTGTCAGGATAATCTGACTGAGTGGGATACCAGGTCATGGTGCCGGCAGCCTGGTTTCCCAGTGGGTTTCCCAGTGGGACAGCACTATAAAGTCGCCATGAGAGCGCACTGTCATAAGTAGGTACCCGTCCTGATATGACCTTAGATGTTGGTTGCTAGGATGTAAACAACAAACAAACAAACCATACATAGTCCCGATGGCAGATGCAATTTTAATTGACAAATGTAACAATTTCAAAATTTAAATTACCCAAATTGATTAATTATATTTATAGAATTGACCAAATAGCATTGAATATCCAACATGGAGGGGGGTGGGGTGCCAACATCCCCCTCATTTTCCCTTCCCCTATGTGGCCCTACACAGTAGGCCTACTTGGTTGGGTGGGGCTAATGAGGTCATGAGATTGGCCTAATTGGTTAATGGCCTCCCTGGATAATGGTTGTTTCAAAGTGAGTGTACAAAGGGATGAGGTTATAAATTTACTGGTTATTCTGTATATGCTGTCCCAAATCATTAGCTAATACACCAGTATGTAAGTTGGATATATAGGATCAAATGTAAGTAGTTGTTTAAATTTTGACACAATTGTGCATGTTACCTGGTAACATGGGTAATTCATAACGTAGAGACTGAGCCTCTGATAATTGAATCTACATTGGGTTGCTAAGTAAGGTAAACAATTTCAAAATGCATATCTCTAAAGCTGTGTTTAGACGGGCAAGTTAAGTCGCTTCATATAAATCGCCTTGCCTAGTTCGCCTCACATTCGCCATGTAAACGCGACTCTGAGGCGGATTAGGGCTGATTCACTTCATATGATTCACTTTATGTAAACCACCTTGCCAGGTGGTTTATATGAAGCGATTGCGCTGGTTCCCGGGCGGCGATAGTGTAAAATAGCAGTGCTCGCCGGCTACATGCGCAGCTGTAACTATCGCTGGTGCCTGGCAGTGTTAGGGACCGATTAGGCCGAAATCTATTGAATGCAATCATATTTAACAGAATTACATACTCAAATAATGAAATTTAATTAAATTAACCCTAAATTAAAAGCGATATTAACGTAACAGCTGCATCGGCGTCGAATCACCGAGTGTAAACTAAACAAATAGCAGTGCTCGCCGGCTGCAGGCGTCACTAAGGCTGCTGGTTCCCGGCGCCGAAACACTTTCAAACTCGCTTCGTGTAAACGCGCCACTACATCGCTTCATATAAATCGATTTGCCTAATTCGCTTCACAATTGCCCGTGTAAACACGGCTTATGCAATCATATCAAGTCAATGATCCTTGAATTTGCATTGGGTTGCTAAGTAAGGTATCCATTACATATGCATGTCCCTAAGCAATCATATAAAAATTCAAAAATCATATCCAAGGCAACCTATACCACTTCCTCAATCATCAGCATAGTTAACTCACTTTGCTTCTGACAGTCGTACAGTATACACCTCCTAGCAGGTTTCCCCCGGCTGAGTGTTAGAGGTGTTCGGTTGGTTCAAACCAGGAACCATGAAATGTTAATAAAATAACGTGTGTGTATAGTTCTTTTTTTTTTAAACCAACTAATACTAATACTGACATACGGTATAGTATTTATGGATGATATCAAGTGAATTGTACTACTAAACTGATATGAGACAATAATCTAGTAATGTAACTAAATTATAAATTTATTTCCCAGTCTGGTCTCTTGTCATGAATTATATTTCATCGGACCATGCAACTTTAAAAAACGCCTAATTTTGGAGAAATTTGAGCTGAAAGAACCTAAGATAATTTTGCCAAACTTGCCAAAAGTCCAGTTGTTGTGGTTCAGATTCACATCATGTGATGAGGAATGACCTTATGTCCTGGAACCTGACTAAAGCTATATATGGTAGTGGAATGAGGGCCAGACTAATGAGGTCACGAGATTGACCTAATTGGTCAATGCCCTCTCTACCTAATGGCTGTCTCAAAGTAGGTGCCCAAACGGATGGGGTAATAAATGCACTGATTATTCTGTATAGGTTGTAGCAAAGCATTAGTTAATGCACCAGTACCTGAGTAGTATATATAGAATCAAATATAATTAATTGTTTTGGTTTTCAAACAAATATGTTTCATCGGACCATGCAACTTTAAACTACGTGTCCCTAATGAGAATATGGGGGGGGGGGGATCTACTAATTTGGGTACCCACTCCCTCTGTAGATTTCAATAACCACCACTCTGTGTATGCAATCTAGGTTTTGTGGCCTGGGTCATATTAGGAATGCTTGATCCCAGAATAAAGCTGCTCTACCAAAATATAAACCACCCGAAAACGATTTAATAGTTCTAAAAAGTGAGAATAAAATGGCAGTTGCTAATTTTGTTGAGTAATTCAGTAATTGATCATTTAGAAAATCATACAGTATCTGCCGTACGTTCAAGGATCGGAACACTAAAACTCGATGGGATTAGATCCTCTCGGTTTCGGAATGCATGCTAGTACTAGTAGTAGGCCCTATTCGTTTTGTGTTGGATCCCTGTACATGGGCTCCTATAAAAGTGCCAACATATCCACACAAAAACAATCGGACGATGCAACTTCTAATGGGTTTACCTATTGAAAGCAAGCTGAACTGTTTGGCAAGGCGAGCTTATGTCTGATTGCATCCAAGTGGTGAGCATGCTCGGATTATTCCCCATATCTCAGTTTTCCATTGACAACTATCAGCTATAGTCAGGAAGAATATAGTGAACATGGCCTGGAGGGTGGACATGTTGTACAGACATGTTGCACAGACATGTTGTACAGACTTTAATTCAAGAAGTGCTGTGTTCCATGTTGTGACTTGCAGGTGACATCTGTTGATGTTTTTGACGAACACATCATTGGTTGGTGGAAGGGAGCAGAGTTTAACTAATGATGGCCAGACTTCCCTGTTTTTGAACACCACATCTTGACCCTGCATTCGGTCATGGATGTGCACGGTATTGTTATCTTGCCATATGCTGGAAATATTAGCTTATAGTGACGTGACCATGCACTGATTTCATATCACCAACTTTAGAGAGGGAGAGTTCCCTTCTTGGCAATGTTGGTAACAGTTGCATTGCCTATGCCATCTATAATGAATTTCTCCTTGTGAGGAGTGTGTTGTTCACTGTTGCTCATAACCAGTACATGCTGTGATACTTCTCCAGTGATGAGGGCCCACTTCACCGTCTAATGGTAATCAGTTGCCACTCCTGCAGTTCCAGCTGGCTCATGGTCCAGCCACAGGTATGTTGTTTTTATGAACATGTTCGTCCAAGTTGAGTTGTAGATTTGTGGGATGTAACACACAAATGCACCTTGCTATAGTTTCTTCATTATCTCCGGATTGAGGCCTTTCATTTGATGGAAAGGTAGAAGGCACCATAGCCACAATACTCTAGGTTATTATCAGTATTGCTTACTAAGTGCAATGACTGCGCCAATTCACTTCTGAATCCCATGACATTCATGAAGCCAGGAGATGACAGAATCAACACATTTTCACTGTGATATTCACTCAGATTTCTGAACAACAAACCATGCTCATCTACATACAGTTCAACTGTTTTTTTTTACGATCATGTAGCATTTTGTTGCACACACTACTAAATAAATATTTTCACTGCAACAAACAGGTAAGAATCTGGAGGGACTGAAGTTTGGATCCTGGTCGAGTCAAACCAATGACTTATAAAATGGGTACCTGTTGCTGCTAGGCGCTTGGCGTTATGAAATCAGGACAGGGACTGGGCGCACAGTGTCAGGATAATGTGACTGTGTGGGACATAGGGTCATGGCGCCGGTGGCCTGATTTCCCAGTGGGGCAGCACTATAAAGTTGCCATGAGTGCGCGCTGTTACAAGTCGGTGCACATCCTTGTATGGCCTAGGGTCTTACTGGGGTGTAAAACTACACCAACCACCCAGCCTCCCCCGGCCCTCTCAGAGGACTGTGGTTGGACTCTTAGGCTGCCTTGTTCTTCCTCCGCCCCCTCCCCCCTCCCCCTCAATTCCTCTGATCACTACACACCGGAACCCAACTCCCGACCACATGGGACTGCTTTCAGCGGTGCCCATTCAGTGCTGCAGATTTGCAGCCTTCAGCGCACCAATGCGACTGAAAACTCCCCAAAACAACAACAACACTACTAAATGCTAGATCTTTCGTGGATTTTCTGCTTGTTTGGTGGCCATTTAGGATTTTTAAGGTGACACAGTTGTTGAATCACATAAATAGCCCATCCATTCAATTTTATATACCTAAAAACCCAGGTATAGAGTCTAACATTACATCTCTAGCACAAATATTGGCTGAGTAATGGCCATTTTAATTATATCGGTCAGAAATGGCAGACATCTTGGATTTGCAAAAATGCCACTGGGCGGAATTTTGCACACCCTCTGGAAATTATTACCGTAGGTCATAATTTAAAACCAGACACAGAGATTAATTTTTTGGGCTAATAAAGTTTTAATCAGGCTTAAAGATTTTTACAGTAGCCTCTATAGACCTATTTCAATATTTGTAAACATTGTGTATGCGCGCGCAGCTTGGCTGCAGAACGAATGCACACTGCTACTGAGTTTGTCAGTACGCGCAGTGCAAAACGTCAGCTTTATTAAAGATTAATAGAAATCCAATATCAATTAAATATCAAATATTAATATTTAAATATTAAATATCAATTTAATAGAATCATTTTGGTAAACATGTTTTCTATGTGTATTCCAATCAGTTTGCTTCTAGGTGGTGTGGTTTTAGAGATATTTCACTTTTTCTGTATGAAGATTGCTCACCGCGATTGACAATGCATTGAGTTTGCCATACGCGCAGTGCAAAACGTCAGTTTTATTCAAAATTAGTAGAAATCCAGAACCCTAGCCATATCAATTTAATATAATCTTTTTGGTAAACATGTTTTCTATGTGTATTCCAACCAGTTTGTTTCTAGGCGGTGTGGTTTTAGAGATATTTAACTTTTTCTGTATGAAGATTGCTCACTGCCATTGACAATGCATTCACTGATTGAGTTTGGCGGTACGCGCAGTGCAAAAATGTCGATTTTATTCAAAATTAATAGAAATCCAGAACCCGAACCGTATCAATTTAATATAATCTTTTTGGTAAACATGTTTTCTATGTGTATTCCAATCAGTTTGTTTCTAGGTTTTGTGGTTTTAGAGATATTTAACTTTTTCTGTATGAAGATTGCTCACTGCCATTGACAATGCATTGACTGATTGAGTTAACCGGTACGCGCAGTGCAAAAGCGTCGATTTTATTCAAAAGTAATAGAATTCCAGAACCCTAACTTCATTAATTTAATATAATCTTTTTGTTAAACATGTTTTCTATGTGTAATCCAATCAGTTTATTTCTAGGTGGTGTGGTTTTAGAGATATTTAACTTTTTCTGTATGAAGATTCATCTTGTGCTCTGCAAACTGCATATATATAGTCAGTGCCAGAAGCTTGTTATACTTATAGATAAAAGGCCCCGGTCACACGAGAGCCTGCGTTCGCCGCCAACCTCCTTAAGCCCCCGTCACACCTCGCTGGATTGAGCAACGGACAGAATTGTCTAGTACGGTGGCGTTCGGGCGTTATAAATATCAAAATGTATTCAAATGTGTCAAAATGTTGCGATATCAGGTCAAAGGCCAGTGGATGAACGGACATGAACGGATAGCCAACGGATGGTAAGTGGGCTAAATGGACTCAAACCGGACAAGAACCGTAGACGTCAATCCGGCGGCACCCGTTCCAAGTTTTGTGCATGTTCAAAACTTGTAACGGATCGGGCCGGATGTCAACGGATATGCAATGGACACAAACTGGACTTTGACGGATATCAACAGACTTTGTTCGGTTTCTTTCCGTTTCCTCAATCAGGCGAGATGTGACAGGGGTTTTATGCCCAAAAGGTCGCCAATCACCCAGCGTCCCACTTGATACATTGATTCAAAAATGCTATGGTAGTGTTTTCAACCTAGTTGAAGGTAGGTTCAAAACACTATTGTGACGTGCATACATCTCAGTTGAGACACACGACCCGTTTTCTAGTTTGTATATTGTTGGAAAATTCCCTGTGGACACTTGATCAGTGACACTAGTATAACGTGACTCGCACCCACAAATGCCTTGGTTGGCAAAACAAAGCACATTGGTGTCGTCTTGCATACAATCCAATACAGCAATACTTCAATTGAATTGTTATTTTGCATAGAAACCAAAACAGCAACACTTCAATTGAATTGATAATTTGTTATCATGTTCATTCTGACAAGAAAAAAGCCTCTCAAGCTGGATACGTCAATCCAAGGTGTGGGTATTATATCCACGTGGGAGGTCTGCAGGAGTTTTAATTCCAGCTGAGTGAAACCAATGAGTTACAACGTTTATACGGCCTACTTAAAGTTGCATAGTCCGGTGGTTTTGAATTTCTGTATTTTTTCTGAGATAAATAAATATATTAGATTGATCACTATAGTATCTACTTTAAAGTTGCATGGTCCGATGGCACTTGAATTTTTGTCTTATTTTTGAGATAAATATATCAAATTGATCGTTACAAGCTACTAATCATTAATCCGGAGTGATTTTGATTAAAGATGATTAGTTTTGAAGTAATATGAGCTGAAAGAACCAAAAATAATTTCGACAAGCTTGTCAAAAGTCCTGTGGCTATGACCCAGATGGTCATCTCGCGGTGACCACGTGATGTGAGATGACCTGGAACCTTACAAGTTACAGGACTGTAGGTAGGTATTCCTGGTTGGGTTGGGTCTTCTGGGACTGGATTAGTGCCATAGGCCCATGGCACTAGGGTTTTCAACAAAATATAATGTGTGTCTGTTGTCTGCTTGTGTCTGTCTATGTATGTCTGTATGTATCTGTGTGTGTGTGTGTGTATTTCCGTGTTTCTCTGTATCTGTGGGTATGTATGTATGTATGTATGTGTGTGTATGTATGTGTGTGTGTCTGCCTCTATCTGTGTGCATCTGTCTATGTGTCTCTGTCTGTGTGTGTCTCTCTCTGCAAAGTCAGGTCGGGTGTATGTGTGTCTGTGTATGTCAGGTGTGTGTGTTTCTGTGTCTGTGTGTGCTGTCTATGCATGTCTGTCTGTGTGTGTCTATCTATGTGTGTGTGTATATGTGTGTGTATATATGTATGTGTGGTAATGTCTCTGTGTGTATGTGCGTCTGTGTGTATATCTGTGGGTATGTATGTGTGTGGCTGCCTCTGTGTGTGTGACTCTCTCTCTGCAAAGTCAGGTCGGGTGTATGTGTGTCTGTGTATGTGTATGGGTGTGTATGTCTGTATGTGTGTGTGTCTGTGTGTATGTATGTGTGTGCGTGTAAGTGTGTCTGCCTCTGTCGGTGTGCGGCTGTCTATGTGTCTGTGTGTGTGTGTCTATCTCTGCAAAGTCATGTATGGTGTATGTGTCTCTGTGTATGTCGGCTGTGTGCATGTATGTGTGTTTGTGTCTGTGTGTGCTGTCTATGCATGTCTGCCTGTGTGTGTCTATCTGTGTGTCTGTCTGTGTGTATATATATATGTATGTGTGTGTGTCTGTGTGTGTATGTCTATGTGTGTATGTCTGTGTGTGTCTGTCTGGGGGTGTCTGTGTGTGTGTGTGTGTGTGTGGCTCTCTCTCTCTGCAAAGTCAGGTTGGGTGTATGTGTGTCTGTGTATGTCGGGTGTGTGCATGTGTGTGTGTGTTTCAGTGTATGTGTGTGCTGTCTGTGCATGTCTGTCTGTGCCTATCTATGGGTGTCTGTCTGTGTGTGTATGTCTTGTGTGTGTATGTCTGTGTGTATGTCTGTCTCTGTGTCTCTGTAAAGTCAGGTCAGGAAACACACAGACACATCCACCTCATATCCCCTTCCCCTCTATGACCCTGCACAGCAGGCCTACTTGGTTGGGGGGGCTAATGGGGTCACTAGATTGGCCTAATTGGTTAATGGCCTTCCTGCATAATGTATGTTTCAAACTGAGTGTTCAAAGGGGTGAGGTTATAAACTGACTGGTTCTTCTGTATATACTGTCCCAAATCATTAGCTAATACACCAATATCTAAGTTGGATATATAGCATCAATTGTAAGTAGTTGTTTTAATTTTGACAAAATTATATTTCATCGGACCATGCAACTTTAAATTAATTCAAAGTTACTTTTATTTTAAATGGTAAACTTGTGAGATATTTTGAATGCAAACATGGAAAATTAGTTTTGGCAAACTTGCCAAAACTCTGACACCATAGACTTCTGCAGTAACAGGTTCTGTTAAATTGACTCAGTATTGCCTTCTATGCGGAAACATGTGCTTAATAACTGCATCAGTATCTAAGTTAGATATGTAATATAAAATCTAGATAATTGGTTTGGTCTTGAAAATTTGATATTTCATCAGACTATGCAGCTTTAATTGTCACTATTTAGCATGGCGCTCAGCATTAGGGCTACTAGGATAAGAGATGGACTGCGCGGTTAGCAGAGCATCAGGATAATGTCACTGTGTGGGATGTCGGGCCATGGTGCCAGCGGGTTGGTCTCCCAGTGGGCCAGCACTATAAAGTCGCCATGAGTGTGCACTGACACAAGTCAGTACCCGTCCTGATATGACCTTAGATGCTGATAGGCCGTAAAACAACAAACAAACAAAATAGTAGGCCTATATTCCTTTTAAAGGCTTCCTGGTTGGTACTCGAGCTGCTGGTCAGAGGGTACGGCCGTGCCATCTCCATAAATGTACCGTGGGTCACCCAACTCGGCCATATCCTCCATTGTGGGCGGGGCAAAGTCTGGAGGCAGCGCGTCAGGCTCGGTGGGAACGCTGTAAATGGCCATTTCGTCTTGTTGTTGCACTCGGCATGAGGTATATATGGTCACACTGATCACTGTCCCCAAATTCGCTGCAGCCAGGACTATCAGGATGGGTCCAACGATTAAAAAGGCGTTCGATGTAAATTCAATGGCAGGTTTGCCCCCCATTTGAACACCACGTACTGTTAGCCACACACCCACTGCCAGGCTGATGAACGACAATGCGACAAGCGAAACTACTGCCACCTTTGTAATCCGTCCAGTCTGAACCCTGTAACAAGATTACAAAAGTTAGAAATTTAGACCAGCTTATTGATAATGAGAGAGAGCGGGGGCGGGGGTGCAAAAACTAAGCTAATGGGTAACTAGATGGATTAGTTGGATTAGTACACTGTTATTAAGGATCCATTGCTTTGAATTACTCCTGTGGTTTATCACTGTCATTTAAATAAGATACGCATTGGGACACTCCTGGAATCTTACCTTGATTCAGACAGTTCACCGTCACTATTAGCTCCAGTAGTGTCCATAGTACCTATATCCATTCTACTTTAATCAATTGCAACAATAAAACTTGACACATCCTCGTCACTTTATGTTTGTGAAATATCTGTTCTGTTATTTCTATCTTGACTTGGCCAGGTGATCTTATCATAGGATCACCTAGTCGGGCCGGGACAACCCTTAGAAGTAGGTCAATCTGTTACTAGGTTTTCAAACAAGGAGGCTATGTCCTTATCAGCAAATTTATAGCTTGCTAGATATCGCCATCAAGAACTGACATCTGAATATAAGTTTATTATCGATCTATCACTTAAAAGCTTGTTTGCCACTATACAGACAAAGAAACTTATTTATTTTGGCCACATCATTCGTCAGAGTTCAATATACCGTACATTGTTGGAAGGGAAGGTGAATGGCAGCAGAGGGAGAGGGAGACCAAGAACATCATGGTTTACAAATATTTCACAGTGGACAGGCTTGAATTATTCACAGTCTATCAGAACAGCACAACATCGGGACAAGTGGAGAACCATTGCATCCAACCCTCGACTAGAGGATGGAACTATTGATTGATTGATTGATCACTTTTCGAGTATCATTTTCTCTCTTCAAATTATTATTTCTATTAACAACAAATTCATTAGGCCTACACCAGTCATAAAACACTGGTCTTTTGATGTAGCTGAAGATGAGTTATTTATGGTGATTCATAGCAGTTGTCTAAAGCCCCGTTTACACGGGCGATTTAAAACGTTTCATATGAACCCACTTGCCTAGATCGACTCACATTTGGCGTGTAGACGCGGTTCTGTGGCGTTTTAGGGCTGAATCGCTTCATATGAAACGTTTCATCTAGACCACCTCCCGAGGTAGTATAGATGAAGCGTTTCAGCTGGTTCCCGGCAGTGTTAGGGCCCAGATTAGGCCGAAATCTACTGAATGCAATCATATTTAACAGAATTTCATACTCAAATAATTAAATTTAATTAAATTAACCTTAAATTCCAAGCGATATTATCGTAGCAGCTACATCTGAGTCGAATCGACGAGTGTAAACTAAACACATAGCAGTGCTCACTGGCTACAGGCGCACCACAGGCTGCTGGTTCCCGGCGCCAAAACACTTTTTAAACTCTGTCCGTGTAAACGCACCTCAAAAACGCATCATATAAATCGCCTTGTCTAGAACGTTTCACAATTCCCCGTGTAAACACGGCTTAAAGCCCTGTTTACATGGGCGATTTAAAATGCCTCATATAAAACGACTTGCCTAGATCGATTCACATTTGCCGTGTAAACGCGACTCTGAGGCGTTTTAGGGCTGAATCGATTCATATAAATCGGTACATGTAAACCACCTCGCGAGGTAGTATAGATGAAGCGATTCAGCTGGTTCCCGGGCGGCGATAGTGTAAAATAGTGGTGCTCGCCAGCTACAGGCTCAGCTGTAACTAATCGCTGGTGCCCGGTAGTGTTTGGGCCCGATTAGGCCGAAATCTAGTGAATGCGATCATATTTAACAGAATTACATACTCAAATAATGAAATTTAATTAAATTAACCTTAAATTCCAAGCGATATTAACGTAGCAGCTACATCGGCGTCGAATCGACGAGTGTAAACTAAACAAATAGCAGTGCTCGCCGGCTACAGGCGCACCACTAAGGCTGCTGGTTCCCAGTCGCCGACACACTTTCAAACTCGCTCGTGTAAACGGGCCACTACATTGCTTCATATAAATCGATTTGCCTAAATCGCTTCACAATTGCCCATGTAAACACGGCTTAAGTTGAAAGCCTAATATAATGGCACCTGTGGTTTATCAACAATTCGTTTGCACACACACACACACACACACGCACGAGGCCTGTTTCCCACAATTTGGTTGGAGTTTTAAAGAAAGTGCTGGTGGCCGGTATTTCATCATGGAGTTCAAAATGAAGGGGGGCTTCCAACTAGAGGGAGAGGTTCCAAAGTGATGTAATAACCATTCTATAACCGGAAATAACCATATTATAGAGGGTTATGACTGTGTTCTCACTAAGTTCATTAGCAATAGTACTAGTACTTATACATTGTATTACTGTATGTTTCAGATGACCGTCGTCATTGTTCAACACACTGAATAAATGGTTCCATACTTATCTATGACGACGGCCTAAACTGACGTGAAAAATCAACAACCATGCCTGCAGTGAGATGTCCCATACCTGACTGTGAATATATCACAGAAGACCTCGATGTCGCTATAGTGGCTGCACTCATCACAGCCCACAGCACCATTCATCAGCGAGGTCCAGCTACAGCCGCAAAAGTTGAAAAAATAAAGCGACCGACCATCTCAGCTGCCGGATCCAGTGAAGAATGGGCGTACTTCAAATCACGATGGTCAGAATACGTTGTTGCCACAAAGATCACTGGTCGGGAGCGAGTCGTGCAATTGCTGGAATGTTGTGATGAACCCCTACGCAGAGACCTCACACGATCCACCGGTACACTCACCGATAAGACTGTGGATGAGGTTCTGACTGCCATGAAGAAGCTAGCGGTTCGTGAGGAGAACTCTATGGTGGCATGGCCAAAGCTACACAATATGCGTCAGGACCGAGATGAAGCAGTGCGCAGTTTTGGAGCTCGCCTACGTGGCCAAGCAGGAATCTGCAAATTCTTGCTAAAATGTCAGAACTGTGAATCAGACATCAACTACACTGAAGCCATCCTTCGTGACGTCCTCACACTGGGCATTGCCTATCCGGAAATTCAGCTCGACCTACTAGGTGACAAAAACCAGGATATGACACTGGAGGAGGTCTTCCAGTTTGTCGAGGCCAAAGAAGCAGGAAA
The DNA here is from genome assembly GCA_030323885.1 of Branchipolynoe longqiensis. Lineage (NCBI taxonomy): Eukaryota > Metazoa > Annelida > Polychaeta > Phyllodocida > Polynoidae > Branchipolynoe > Branchipolynoe longqiensis. Next base: position 98,205,454 of record CM059192.1, read on the forward strand.
ACGCTCAGCATCCCACCTTGTCGATTCGCATGCCGTGGAAGCAGTGGGCAGCATGTATCAGCGCACCAAACAGATGAACATGAGGGGAAATCCTGTAGACACTTGCTCATACTGCGGGAAGAAAGGACATGGCAAGAGTGCTCCAACCCGCATCCGGAAGCAAGAATGCCCTGCATATGGTCACAGGTGCATGCACTGCAACCGTGACCACCACTTCGGGAGCATGTGCCTCAGCAAGGACAAGCCAAGGGTACCCACACGCACAACGTCGGGCACCAAACTAACCCCCCCTACTGATGGTGAAGGTGCCATGTTTGATGCCCTATGTGTCATCACGATGTCTGGAGAACAAAATGGTGGAAGATCAATCTCTCTTGATCACCACCTTCATGACCAGCTATCTGACACCTGGAGCCAGAAAAACTCAAGACCTCAGCCATTCATCGATCTCACTGTTTCAGTCAACAGTGACGATTACAGTGCCCTCGGCTTCACCCTCAAGACTAGCTCAAGGACAGCTGTTCTCCCCGCCATGGCCGACACAGGCTGCCAAAGCTGTCTCGCAGGCATAAAGGTCATCCATCGCCTTGGACTACGCCAGACCGATTTGATACCAGTCACACTGAAGATGCATGCCGCCAACAACAAGAGCATCAACATCATCGGTGCCACAATCCTTCGGATCACGGGCAAGGATGAACGAGGCAACCATGTAGAAACCAGACAAATGACATATGTGACAGATGCCTCTGATAAACTCTTTATCAGTAGGGAAGCTTGTGTCTCCTTGGGCATAATCTCAGACAGCTTCCCCCAACTAGGCGAAGCAACAGATACCCATGCCCACGAAGGCAACAGTGAAGGGGCATCACAGCTCCAGAATGAATAGCATCCAGAGCACCAGCGGCCTGACAGCCCCATGTGACTGCCCAAGATGTCAAAGACCGCCTTCAGCCCCAACTAGGATGCCATTCCCTGCTACAGAAGCCAACCGTACAAAACTGCAAGAATATCTATTGGACTACTACAAGGCCAGCTCCTTCAACACATGTGAGCACCAACCGCTGCCTCTGATGGATGGACCACCCATGAAGCTGATGGTAGACCCAGATGCAGAACCAGTCGCCCACCACACACCCATACCAGTACCGCTCTACTGGCGGGATGATGTCAAAGCTGGGCTTGACCAAGATGTCTGCCTAGGCGTGCTGGAACCAGTCCCCATCGGCGAACCCGTCACTTGGTGCCACAGGATGGTGGTATGTGCAAAGAAGAGTGGCATGCCTCGCCGTACCATCGACTTCCAGCCTCTCAATGTACACGCCTTGCGTGAGACCCACCACACACCATCACCATTTCACCAAGCCCGATCAGTTCCACACGGCAAGAAGAAAACCGTCCTTGATGCATGGAACGGATACCATAGCGAGCCGATCCGTGAGGAGGATCGTCATTTGACAGCCTTCATTACACCCTGGGGCCGCTATCGCTACAAAACCGCACCTCAGGGTTACATTGCCTCCGGTGATGGCTACACCAGGCGCTATGATGAAATCATCTCTGATATCCCAAACAAGACAAAATGTGTGGATGATGTCCTCCTCTGGGCTGACACAATTGAAGAAAGCTTCTTCCAGGCTGTCCAGTGGCTTGACACCTGTGGGAACCATGGGATCACTCCAAATCCAGAAAAATTTGTATTCTGCCAGGACGTGGTGGAATTCGCTGGTTTTGAGATAACCCCGAATAACGTCAGACCATGCAGAAAGTACCTTCAAGCAATCCTTGACTTTCCGGCTCCCAATGACATCACAGATGCAAGATCCTGGTTTGGGCTCATCAATCAGGTGTCCTATGCCTTCAGTATGACGGAAAAGATGCAACCATTCAGGCAACTCCTCAAGCCGGGATCATCCTTCCTATGGAATGAACACTTAAACAAACTATTTGAAGAATCAAAGGCTGCAATTGTAAGCGAGATTGAAGAAGGAGTCCAGATATTCGATCCAAGAAAGCCAACCTGCCTTGCCACTGACTGGCCCAAGACAGGCATTGGCTTTTGGCTGCTCCAAAAACATTGTACCTGCCTCAGCTCAGAGCCATTCTGCTGCAAAACTGGCTGGAAAATTACCCTTGTGGGTAGCAGATTCACCCACTCAGCCGAATCACGTTATGCTCCAGTGGAGGGTGAAGCCTTGGCTGTCGCCGATGCCCTAGACAAAGCGAGGTACTTTGTACTGGGATGTGAAGACCTCATCATCGCCGTAGACCACAAACCTCTCCTGAAGATATTCGGTGATCGATCTTTGGAGGACATATCTAACTCCCGCCTGAGAAATCTGAAGGAGAAGACCCTTCGATACAGGTTTCGAATGGTACACATCCAAGGTGTCAAACATCGCGCTGCTGATGGAGTCTCGCGTCATCCCACAGGCAAAGCTGAGATGATGACCCTCCCTGATGATGTAGCGGCCATCAATCCTGATATCCGTAGCTCCTACCTCCCCACCTCCATCCTGGCTGGCTTACGTACCGCACCACCAAGTGGTGACAGCATTGAAGAGAATGTAATCTCAGCTGCAACTTCCTCCATCAACTCACTAGACATCAAATCAGTGACATGGGAGAGGGTGCGTACCGCGACCACAAGCGATAGTTGTATGCAGAAACTGGTTGAAATAATTGAATGGGGTTTCCCAGAATACCGCCATGAGTTACCTACCTCCCTTCATGAGTACTTCCAGTTTCGTGATGACCTCTGCACAGTGGACGGAGTCGCACTCTACAGGGACCGTGTGGTGGTACCGCCTACTCTCAGAGAAGAAGTACTAGCCGCCCTACACTCGGCCCACCAAGGCGTCACGGCAATGATATCTAGAGCCGAAGTGTCTGTGTTCTGGCCTGGCATCACTCCGAACATAACTGCTTATCGTGCCAGGTGCAACCACTGCAATTGCATGGCCCCCTCACAGCCAAATCCACCACCGACCCCATTGACACCGCCAGAATACCCATTTCAGCATGTCTGTGCTGATTTCTTCCACTACAAAGGCGTCAACTACCTAGTTGTGGTAGACCGCTACTCCAACTGGCCAATTGTAGAGAGGGCATCCAATGGTGCTAATGGACTCATCACATGCTTGCGGCGGACATTCGTCACATTTGGTATCCCTAATGAACTGGCCTCAGATGGAGGCCCCGAATTCACCTCCACAGCCACACAGGACTTCCTGAAAGATTGGGGTGTACACCATAGATTATCCTCCGTGGCCTACCCACACAGCAACTGCCGTGCTGAAATTGGAGTTAAGACAGTCAAACGTCTCATCACTGACAACACCGCTACAAATGGAGAGCGTGCAATGCTCCAGTATAGAAACACACCCGACAGAGACACAAAACTCTCACCAGCCATGTGTGTATTCGGCCACCCAATCAGAGACTTCAGCCCAGTCCCCCCAGGCAGATACAAGCCGCACAACACCTGGTGCGAAACCCTGCTCGCTCGAGAAGAGGCACTACGCAACCGCCACATGAGAGCCGCAGAACGCTGGTCAGAGCACACCAAAAGATTAGCACCACTTGCTGTTGGAGATCATGTGCGCATCCAGAATCAGGCAGGCCAACACCCCTTCAAATGGGACAAAACCGGCACTGTCATCGAGGTTCGCCAGTTTGACCAGTATGTCGTGAAGGTTGTCGGATCTGGAAGGGTCACACTACGCAACAGAAAATTCCTTCGCAAGTACATCCCCATCCAGATACCTCCACCAAAGATGTGCGTCGGACCCAGGATACCGACAGCAACAAGGATGCCTCCAGATAGCGAGGCACCAGCCACACCACAGCCGCTCATGCCACGCGACGACAACCCGAGTACCACAAGTGATCCACCCATGATGCCGCCTCGCACACCAACTGGACCAGCTACAACTCCTAAATCGGGAACGCATCCTGAATGTAGTACAGATCACAGGCGGCGCCATTTGGTCTACGAGGATACCACTCCATTGGGGCACACGACCTCACGGCCTGGCAGTCCGCTAAGCACCCAGGTATCGCCAGATGATAGCATAGCCTCAAAGCGACCTCTGATGCCATCAGTTGATGCAACACCACCGGCTGGCCCAAGACGATTGGGACGGGTTACCCGCGAACCTGTATGGATGCTAGACTACGACAAGTGAATAACTGAGGATGAACAGTCGCCATGCTGCGACGTTATTCAAGACAGTATTTCAAATATTAGTTCAGTCTTACTCTTCCTATCTCATACATGTTAACTGGCATACGTGTCAGTACAGTACAGTATATTTTCACATTAGATAAGCTTCGCTTGTCATATAGTATGTATTACACATATCTGGCTTAGATAAGTTTGACTTAGCCTAGCATAACATGTGTAATCTATTTGTGTAGTTAAGTCAGTCTTTACCATCTAATCGTTATGATTAACAGTACCAAAGACTTGGGGGAGATAGAGGGTTATGACTGTGTTCTCACTAAGTTCATTAGCAATAGTACTAGTACTTATACATTGTATTACTGTATGTTTCAGATGACCGTCGTCATTGTTCAACACATTGAATAAATGGTTCCATACTTATCTATATTACTTCTACAAATCCTCATTGGTTCTCTTTATTTAACTTTTTGGTGGGTGGGGGGAGGCGCCCGGACCCCACCCACACCCCTGGGTACGGGCTGTGAAAGTACAACGTCTGAACACTTTGACTTCTGGATACTGAATGGTTTATTCCTGATCCAGGGCCCGAGCCGCTGGCACCCTCTGTCTGTGATGTCATCTCATTTACATATTCCTTTGTTCTCAGTACGTGCCTGGATGTCTATTACGCTTATATCACATCCCCCCTCAAAGTATTTCTGAAACATGACATGTTTCAAAATCTCCCTAAAAACATTGTGTTCACAGTTTAACATACAATCATAATAAAATATACCAGCACTTAACTTAAACCACAGGTTTATCGAGTGTCCGAGCGCTCTATGGCACTGAAGTGCTTTGAACTGTCTGGCTGCTTAGCCTCCACAAGATATATTGTCCATAATGACACAATAAACACACAAAATGCATCTGAAAATACAATCCTTATCCTTAGCATGTACATGTGTTTGTGTGTATACATATACTGTGACTGACTCACTATAGGTCTAACCTGCTCGCCGGCCTATCTATTTGCCAATACCCTGTCATTGCATCCAAAACTGAGAAATATTTTGCATCTGCCGTCTTGGCAATAATTCAGTCGATTGTTTTGGTAGGGAAAGGCCCTCTCTTTATAGCTTTGTTTAACTTAGTCGGATCCAGATAAATCCTTATCTTATTTGTTTTTTTTACAATAGTTATAGAATTAACCCGCTCGGTAGGTTCATCCTGCTCAACAATTACACCCATTTCTACCATGCAATCAATTTCGCTACGTACTTTACTTTGAATTGCATATGGAATTCTTCTAGGCGGATCTATAACAGGTTGTACAGATTTATCAACATGAATGAAAGCATTTGCCTTGATAAGACCTAAACCCTGAAAAACTTCTTTGTATTCGCTTACCAGCTGCTCAGCCTGCGCGCTGGGACTGTCGACCGGCTTGGAAATGTTCGTCGGCATGGCAGAGTGCACCTCGTCAACCCGCGCCAACAAGTTCAATGCCACACAAGTTCAATGCCACACAAGCCTGTTTCCCCAAAATAGGCTGGCAGTTCCGTACCACTTGGAACCTGAAGTCTCTGCCATTCACATCAACTGACGCCTTACCGTTGGGAGTGATCCAATGCCCCGAGAATGTGACCAACGAACACCGGGTGTTTGCCAGCCACCCCAGCGCGACTCTGTCGAAAATGCTTCTGGGAAGCATGTTCGCCTCCAACCCGGGGTCGCGCTTGAACTTGACAGGACGACCGTTCACCCGGACAGTCACGTACCACAGTTGGGCGTCTTGCTCGGCAACATGGTCAACGGCACCGACGAACAGATCCGTTTTCAAAACATTGACCTCTGCCAGATCCGTGTCTTGCTCAGCATTGTGAGGGTCGGGCTCTTCGACAGTCAATTCGTTGACCCTGCCCAGTCTTCTCCGACAGACCTTACCGAAGTGCCCGATCTTCTTGCAGGGTATGCAAGCTTTCCCTTTAGCTGGGGAGACTCCCCGGCAGTGTTCGTACGTGCAGTTTTGACAGCGGATCTTGAACTCTCCTGCACCGGCACCGCCAGAATTCCAAGATGGCAATTTCCAAGATGGCGGCACCGACGGCCGGACCACTGGTGCACCGGTATGCGCAGTAGCATACTTATTAAGAAAATCAATTTCCTTAACTTCAACATCTGATTTGGGGTCTTCCAACAGATCCGAACTGAATTCACTCATTTCACATATACTCACACACTTCTCCAGAGTTAACTCAGCAGTTTGCAGCAATTTGTTACGCAAATTAATGTTCTTAACGCCAGCCACCAACCGATCGCGCAACAGCGACTCCTCAACTGTTCCATATTCGCAATCCTTTACCTTGTCCCTCAATGCCGTAATGTATGTGGCCATGGTTTCTCTAGCTTGATTATGTGAATTAAACTTGTACCTTGTTATTATCAAACTGCATTTGCCTATACAATATGTTTGGAATGCTTCTGTGAGTGGTCCGATCCTGTCTCGGTCTGTGAGCGCGATGGACATATTGGCGAAAACTGTTTGCGCTTCTTCGCTAGCGATGTGAAGAAAGATGCAGCATTGCACTCGTTCTGTCTTCAATATGACACCTGCAGCTGTGGCGTATATGTCATAAGCGCTGATCCATGTTTTCCAGTTTGATCTTGCGTTGTTGCTAAGGACAAGCTGACCTGGCAGCCGCAAACCCGGCAGTGTGTTAGCGGGCGGTATTCTTCCTCATCTGACATCATGTGAAAGTACAACGTCTGAACACTTTGACTTCTGGATACTGAATGGTTTATTCCCGATGCAGGGCCCGAGCAGCCGGTACCCTCTGTCTGTGACGTCATCTCATTGACATATTCCTTTGTTCTCAGTACATGCTTGGATGTCTATTACACATATATCACACGGGCTGCGCGCCACATGCACGCACGTTCTAAGTTATGTAGATCTGTTGTAGGCGGTGTCTGAGTAAATTTGACTTTGACCACCTGCCACGGATTGATCATGCAGACGCCGGCTATGATTTAACAAAAGCTAAACGGTAGAGTAAGGTTGGTGTTTTTATGTGCATGTAGGCCTAATAATAGTAATAGCGAATCGATCAAATATTGGTGTTAATAGGTAGGATAACTCTGGTCATTCGCATATGTTATTTTAATGGCCTATTAGTTCACGGAACAAAATATTACTGGCCTTTGGAAAGCCTCACATTAGGAGACTTATTTTATCTACTCGTCATGTATAGCCAATTCTATGGGCAACTTTTGGGTGGTTTAGGGACAAAGGGTTTTTATTTGGTGCCCTTGCAAACAGGAATCTTTGTATGTCTGGGATCGGTCCTGGGTACCAACACCTGGTGGATTATTTTGTTGATTGATCAAAACATATAGCTTACTTAGCAAGACAATGTCAGAAACTAGGATAAATAGTCACCTAGTGCCTGAAACATTAGCCCCGTTCACACAGCACAACTTTAGGCCGAACTAGATAAGGCGAACTAGATGAGGCGAACTAGATGAGGCGAACTAGTGTCGTGTCCACACACGGAGTGGTTTAAGGCGGAAGTGGATATCTGCGCATGAGCAAGTCCAGACTAACCAGCGCCAGTTTGGGTTCGTCGACGTCGGCACGAGAGAGTGTGGGTTCGACCTAGATCTGTTTCGACTGAATCGTATTGTTTTGGAACGGTCAAAACTTCTGCTGGGCAGTGAAACCCTAAAAATAAATGATGAAAAAAATATCTGTGCACAGCTAGCGGTTTCATAAAGCAAATTTACTGGAAAGTCAACAAACTCAGGTCTCGACTGTCACGTCCTTAATCCGCCTCAAGTAAGTCGGTTGGGTTCACACATGCCACTTGCGTCGATTTAAGCTAAATCGCTTCATCTATACTACCTCGCGAGGTGGTTTACTTGAAGCGAACTAGATAAATTGATTCAGCCCTAAATCGCCTCAGCGTAGTGTCCACACAGGCAATGTGAGTCGACTTAGATGAGGCGAACTACTTGAGGCGACTTAAGGCCCGTGTGTGAACGGGGCTAAGTAGTTGGATGCCATTACCTGCCATGGCCGCTAGGTTGGGTATGTGCGCAGCTCCAGAAACTGCCCCAGTGGCGACCTCTGTGAAAAAGGCCAGGTGACCAGGCTAACCACGAGGTTGACCTCTACTGAAACATGTAGTTTCGTGTTCAGACATATTAACAAATCTGGTTACAACACAGATTAAAGTGTTTGAAGTATGTTTGAAAATCACTATACTTCCATCTGTGTTTAAACCACACGATTTCAGTAGTGTAAGGAATGCGAGAATTACTGTACAAATTTATGCTAAGTCAAGGGCTCGTCAAGTCTTGCTGGGTCTCCTCCGTTCCTCGCCGTTTACCCTTCTCGTCCACCATGCCCGACAGTCAGCTTGTCAAGGACATTTGTTTTAAGTACATCCCCATTGGGGGTGCAGCGAGTACGTTATTATTTTCTATGAATATAATGAACCCGAATTTATTTAAAAAGTAAGTATATATTTGCGATGTATTCTTTTTCTACACTCTTTACAGCCATCTCCCGAGACCGAGGCGAGGGCATCTACACTAAAGACTACACTACAGTATCGAGTAATCGACTATAGCTTATGGAGTATAGTAGCATAGTCTATACTACTAATAGTACTATAGACCCCTTTCAGTGTTAATTAACATTGTGTATGCGCGCCCACCTTGGCTGCAGAACGAATGCACACTGCCATTGAGTTTACCGGTACGCGCAGTGCAAAACGTCTATTTTATTCAAAATTAATAGAAATGCAGAACCCATACCATATAAATTTAATATAATCTGTTTGTTGAATGTGTTGTCTATATGTTTTCCAAGGTGGTGTGGTTTTAGAGATATTTCACTTTTTATGTATGAAGATTGCTCATGGCCATTGACAATGCATTGAGTTTGCTGGTATAACATGTGCAGTGCAAAACGTTTATTTCATTCAAAATTAATAGATATGCAGAACCCTAACCGTATAAATTTAATATAATCTGTTTGTTGAATGTGTTTTCTATATGGGTTGCAATCAGTTTGTTTCTAGGTGGTGTGGTTTTAGAGATATTTCACTTTTTCTGTATGAAGATTGCTCAAGGCCATTGGCCATGCATTGAGTTTGCTGGTACGCGCTGTGCGAAACATCTATTTTATTCAAAATTAATAGAAATGCAGAACCCATACCTTATAAATTTAATATAATCTGTTTGTTGAATATGTTTTCTATACGTGTTCCAATCAGTTTGTTTCTAGGTGGTGTGGTTTTAGAGATATTTCACTTTTTCTGTATCAAGATTGCAAACTTAATGGCAGTGTGACCGGATGTTGTCCTGCAGCCAAGCTGTGCGCGCACTGACCTAATATTACCTATGCTGACGTGATATGAAATAGGTCTATAGACTAGTTACGTAGTGTATTACTATTAGTATTACATTTACAGTATTAGTATTTGACTATTATTAGTTACTTTCGCAGCCTTGTAGACCTAGTCGGCTGTATCGTGGCTACTGGAGGTGAATATTTGATCTAATACTGTAATAATCAGAGATGAAAGACCTCCGCGGTTTCGCGGATTTCCGGGATTTATTATATTCACCAATTAATGTTAAACAAAATTCCAAAAGATGGGATGTATATGACAACAGTTGGGTGGTTCGAATCCCGTTCTTATATGACATTAGATGTAGTTAGAACATAAAACGTAAGCAAGAGAGTACTAGATATGGGCGATAATGCAAGCACAACAAGGCTATTTGAAACCTGACTTCCGGTATTTTTCCCGCGATACCCTGACAATGCTAAACCTATGGGAGTATATCCGCATTTCCGCTTTTTTTCCCGGAGACCACTTTCATCCCTGAATAATACTCGTGACTAGTGTATGACTTATGTCACCATTCATTTCCACACCACACCGCCAATGTAACCAAAACAAATTCCTGACGTGGGTGCCAGGAGTAGTTACTTCGGCAGCACTCTCGTGGGCAGGCTATTGGGAGATGGGAGATTTTTTTTCGGCTAAAGCTTATGGGTGGGGGGGGGGGGGGGTCAAAGGAATAATGTCAGCATTATATCCATATCCCTTCAGAATGCCATCCACCGGTCGCGGTGGCCGAATCGGTAGAGCATGGGCCTCACATGTGGGAGATCGGGAGTTTGGTTCCCGGTCGAGTCAAACCAATGACTTATAAAATTAATAATTGTCACTTCCTAGCGTGGCGCTTGGCATTAATAGGATAGGGCAAGGACTGGTTAGCTCAGTGTCAGGACAATGTGCCTGAGTGAGATATTGGGTCATGGTGCTGGTGCTGATTTCCCAGTGGGACAGCACTGGAGCATAAAGTCGGAATGAGTGCGCACTGTCACAAGTCGGTACCCATCCTGATATGACTTTAGATGTTGCCAGGATGTAAAACTCCAACAACCAACCAACCAACCAAGAATCCGCCCTCAACCACACCCTGTGTTTGGTCGTGATAATGAAATACTCTCCAGAAAAATATTGCCTGTTGTCTTTTTCAGTTTATATAACCAAATATGCGCATGGAGAGTGTTCAGGTTGCAAAGCCTCACATTTTCGAAAGCCAAACATTTATCTAGATTTTAACCTATATATCTAACTCAGATGATGGTGCACTAATTAAGTATTTGTTGCTACATAGAAGGGCATACCAAGTCAATGTAATATAACCTGTTACTGTTAGTACTGACACATATGGGGTCAGAGTTTTGACAAACAGACTGAAATTAATGTAGTGTGTTCATACTTCAAATATCTCTGAAAAATCACTGTAAATTACCAACAAAACGGGTGGCAGTGTGTCATGCATTGCACACCAGTAATTCATAAGCGGCAATATTATACCGTCCGAGACTAGGACCCAGTCAAACAAAAGCGGTTTCCTTAACCCTTTCAGACTCACATTTTCTGGATCAAAATAATGCGTAGGTGATGTATTTATTTCAGGGAACAATAATCTTTCATCTCTGAGGTGGGGAAATGTTAAAAAAACGTCATGGGAATAAGGAAAAGACCCAATACATTATACATTTCCTGAAAGCTCAATTATTTTCCTATCCAGCCATGTATATTTTATTATGATATTCACGAACAGGCTAATGGAAGGTACTATGGAAAACGAGTAAAAAAATAAGAAAATTTAAAATTGGTGTGAATACAAATATTAAAATGATTGTAAAAAAAAGATTTGTCCATATATTTGAATAAAAATACTGTTTTCACAAGCCAGAATACCACCTTAGAAGAGTCAACAAGTTTCACAGCTAGATCTACTGTGGCTTATTATCTACGACCATATATGTGCACTAGCGACAATAAGAAAAACGTCAGCAAAAAAAAATCAGTTACCACTAGGAGTACACTAAAAGTAATTCACTGAATGGTAAAATATTATAAGCTTTTACCCAACTACCTAAGTGTAGAATATAATACATACAATATACATTTACACCAGTATTGCAGAAATGATTTTATTTTTTTGGAACATAATGTTGTCTACTGTTATCACAATTACACACGAAAATCATGTTCATCAGCAAATATCTTTCACTACAGTTATTTGAGTGAGTTCAGACATTTCACTGAGAGTTCCTTCACCGATAGATATTTCCTCTCCACAACACAATTCAGTGTCTCTGCTTCCTAGCTGGAGCTGCTCCAGCTTTGACCGGATCGTCGTATCCGTATTCTACCATACGGATACGTATCCGTATTCTACCATACGGATACGTATCCGTATTCTACCATCTATACCCCTGTCCTGATATGACCTTAGATGTTGCTAAGACATAAAACAACAACAAACAAACAACAAACAAACCATGTATACCCATATATATGGATGGGAATCTAGTGTACGGAAAATCCCGTACTGAAGTTGCAATGACTTCATTTTCGTACGGATTATTCCGTACGAAAGTCGGAAAGGGTTAATCTATACTGGTATGGTAAGACTCGTATAATTATACTTTTTTTAATTTTCAAAAAGTAACTAAAGATATGCTTCTATTGACCACATCATGCAGACATTCTCAAGGCACGCGTGCCAATGTGTGGTCCCCCAAAATAGCCCAGCCAAAATGGATCGGTAGAGACATATCAATAACAAACAAAAATATAAATTCAGGAAAGAAACTAAAGGTGAGAATTAACCATGTAACCTTTTTTTTGTCTTTGGTAAAAATATTGCTGTATTTTCCCGATGTAGCTACTTCACTCCAAACGAGGCCGTCGTCGCCAACTGCCTCTGGTTCAACGCGCACGTGGGCACAGGGCTGTATGTGTTCGGCCGGTCGCACATGCGCACTGCGCCCGCACATGCGCGTGTCCTCTACAGCATCTATGGTTCCGTCATCTTCAACTTCGGAGCCGTGCTGTTCTGGGCGACAGCTAAGGCCGTTCTCCCGCGGTGCAACACGCTGCGGTACGCGGTGGGCGTCGGGTCGGGCCTCGGCCTGCTATACGTCGGCAAGCAGTACCTGAACTATGTCGATGAGCAGCTAGCCAATACTGTTCGTGAGGAGTGAACTGGTTGGTGTACCTTGCCAACTGAGTGCATGTTAGTGAAAGGCGTGTTTGGTTTGGCTGTCACTCACACTACTTGCTCAAGCTCAAATCCCGACCGCGCTGCTGTGGTCACTGCAGAAAGCGGGATAGTGCACAACACAGGACGGACGGATGTGTGAGCACATGGCGTCTTGGAAGATGGAATCATTAAGGGCGTAATCGATTAACCAACTCGGGTTACCCGAGTCACTTTTTGGCGCATGCGCACATCCTACAGACTTGGGTCGAATAATCAAATATGCTTCTCCATGCTCAGGGTGGAAAAAATGATGGCTTAATCCAAAACCTTTTTTTTTTTTAATAACCGATATAACTACAGCAAAATAGGATTTAAAGTATTTTATAATGGCATAGTTTAGGTATATTTCCATTTCATTAATCTAGGTTATTACAAAAAAACAATATGTATGACTGGTACTGGTACTGGTGCTGGTGCCTGTTATCCTGCAGGACGGTACCAGTGCAAATGTGACGTCATCGCTCCTAGCCATGCCCAGCCAAGACGTGGGTTACTGGGGTCGGGTCATTTTGCACACAGCACGTGTATTTGTCAACTCCACTCGTGTTCGATTTGAAATTCTGACGACTCGGGCCGTGTTAATCGATTATGGCCTAAGACATCACTTAACGATGAAGTGTCATTGGCAGGTTTATGTGGGTACTGTGATTTAATCATGCAGATTTTGTAGGTAAAGAGTATTTTTAAGTATGTGCTCATGAAAGGCTGGGGAGATTCCTGAAGGAGCTGGGCACTCTGCTTTGCAGAGGCAATTTTGTTTAAATGTACCAATATAAATCTAGTCCTTCTTATTCTCTACACCTGATGTTTTAAGAAAATAATCTATTTAATCTAGAAAATCGTGGTGATCAACTGGATTGAATATCACACTAAGTAGTAGCCTGTATCTCTAAAGATGTTATAGCAGACGAATACAACTCTGTATCTATGTACATTTAGTTGCTCATTGAGTCAGAGGACTGCAGAAATACAGTCCATTGCACCACATAGAACGCCTAATCACTGGAACCTATTTTTCAATTAAAACAACATTGGTGGTTTATCAACTAAAGGTATATGTGCTGGAAGTGTATTTTACCTGTTGTGTTGATGCGTCACGGTGGTTCTTTGGGTGTGCTCTTTCTCAAGAAGCTGCCCGTGTGTGGTGTGTCCACGTGTGTGTGGTGTGTGCGCGTGTGCGTGTTATGAGACACATCGAGCTTGGTATGGGAAGCCTGTGCTGATTATTTTAGCAAGTATCGTGAATGTTGCCAAAACACAAATCACACACTGTCGCATGACGACAGTTATAACACTGTCACTAAATGTCCCTGAATGGTCTCGCAGATTCTGTAACACAAATGGTATCTATTTAATGTGGTTTCTATGTATAAAACCCAAGTCCAAACAATGGCTGCCTTATTAATCTATGTGCTGGAAGTTTGACTGCAGGTGTGCAGGGATCACTCCCGGGGATTCCGTCAGGAACTCTTCAGCATATAGTTATTTTAGGTCACCTGTGGCTATTTGCTTAGCATTTAAAAACAGGAGTTAGGTTAGGTCGCCACATGGCCATTCAACATTTATAAACAGGACAATTAGCTTAGATCGGCACATGGCCATTAGCTCAACATTTAAAAACAGGACAGTTAGCTTAGATCGCCACATGGCCATTAGCTCAATATTTTAAAATAGAACAGTTAGCTTAGGTCACGACATGGCCATTAGCTCAACGTTTAAAATTAGGACAGTTAAGCCCCAGTCACACATAGCTGGACGAGCCCCGGATTTTGAGCCGGACCACCCACGGACCAATGGCCCGGACCGCCATGGATAAAATCACTGCCTCCCCGGACGAGCCCCGGACCAAAGGCCGGACCGCCCCTGGACGAGCCCGGACTGGGCCGGACCGGCCCCTGAGTAACCCGGACGAGGCCGGACCACCCCCCAGACTGCCCCGGACCACCCCCTGACTATCCCGGATCATCCCCCGGACAGTCCGGGAGTGGTCCGTGGCTAGGCTGGGGGTAGTCCTGGATAGTCTGGGAATGGTCAAACCGTGGCTCAAAATGACCCCGCACCACCCCCGAATTACCCGGATCATGCCGGATCGCAAAATCCCCTGGACCGGCCCAGATGGCAGTCTGGGGCTCGTCCGGCCCCTGATCCGGGTATGTGACTGGGGCCTTAGCTTAGGTCATCATATGACCCTTAGCTCAACATTTAAAAACAGGACTGTTAGCTTGGATTGGCACAGGACTATTAGCTCAACATTTAAGGCTTAGATTATCATATGAGCATTATTTTAAAATAGGGCAGACAGCTTAGGTCATCACGTTGGCATTAGGTCAACATTTAAAGACAGGATATTTAAGTTAGGTTCCCAGTTGGCTCAGAACGAGAGTTTGCTTAGGTCGCAACTGTGGGTCAATTGCTTACGTGGAGCAGAGATGTGGGTGGGTAAGGGACTGGAGCAAATACAACACACAAGAAGTGTAACTCGAGATCCATTTATATAATATATATATTTACATCAGTAGTATAGAATCTAGTACAGTATAGAATCTAGTACAATAGTAATTAGATTAAACACGTTATTCATTTAAGCTTTCCCCCTCTGGGTACAGTTAATAGTGGGCTATGAATAGTATGATAAACAAGCATTAGAGCTATATATTTAGCAGCTTAGTTTTTGTTTCCTCTGCCTGACCTTCAACTTCCTCTACACATCCAACTTTAATAGCAGAGTCACTAACTGTCCCAGATGCTTCAATCATGTCAACATCATGAATGACAACTGTATCATTGTGCTGTTGTCTTCTTTTTGCACGCATATGACGTTCCACGTTGGCAGCTTTTTCCCTTTCCGTCCAGTGAAATTTGGAAGGGACTGCCCCATCTTTCAAGAGATGTTTGCCTCCTACTGGTGAGAAGCCTGAAAAAGGTTTCATAATATATACACAAAACTCCAGAAATAATCTATTTTTGGGGGGGATGATTTTAAATTATTATTTTTAACTATGTTACTGAATTTCTCACTTAACTAGGTATGTCAGATTCCGATAGGGTCGTGTCAGGCAACATGTCTATAGTAAACATGTCCTGCATTTTCATGATTCCGGCCTTGATTAAAGTCCTTTTGCATTGGAATATTTTCATAAATTTTATATCACTGGAAAGAACATGACCTAATCTCACCGAAAATACACATAAAAATACTTAGAGCATACAAAGCTGTAACGATGTGGCATGGGTCACAGTTCATTATAATGGTGAATCCAGACTAAATTTAACAATTAAGCCGACATTAGAAATGCCATAACTTTCTCCCTTAAGATATTTTCAAAATTACAACAGATTTGAGTTTGTCTCAGCAAGATCTGTTGAAAGAGCTTAAATTTATACTGTTTGTTGTGTTTTGAAATTTTAGCTGATCTACCTAACTTAAAGGGGCGAGCTATACCTCGTCAGGAAAACAAACAAACTCGGAATAGTTCAGATTGGTGCCACAGGGTGGTGCATGCTTAGTACTGAACTTTTTCACTTGGTGGTGTAGAGTGTTGAACTTGTAATCTGAAGTTGTTTGGGGGGACCCTCCCCCTGAATGTATTGGATGTCAGTCCCCACTGACAGTCAAGCACATTTGACTAAACTGTGTTGATTTTATGGCACTGCGCCAACAATTTTACACCGCAAACAGCATGCATGACCTTTTTACCAAAGTTAAACAAGAAGACATTCTAGCTTTTTTGAGGGCAGCTGGTCTGTACCACCTCATATAGTTCACTAAAACAATTTTTATTAATTAATTCTTTCATCTATTTTATTTAATTATATGACTTTGGGCTTTTAAAAATTAATAAGTGTCTATTGACACCTAACTGATTGTATGCTTTTACATTATATGTAAAGGTGATGGTTGAATAAAAAACAAACAATTCTCGCCGTGAATATGGCCTATGCTGCCGACACGGCGTAAAGAAACCACCAATCAATCAATCAATGAAGTTGTTTGGTGGTGTGGGTTCAAACCCCATACACTCCAAAACCTTTTTACATTCAACAACAAAAAACGTTTTTCATCTATATGTGTTTCTCATTGAATTATGCAATGTAATTATACTAACATATATTTTACATTAAAGCAAATATATTTTCTGTTTGAACTACTCTAAACTAAAGAAAATTGAAAATACCTCAGGTTTACCCTCCCTTCTCTCCACTGACCCAGCCATTGTCACAACAATCTAGGTCACTCTACACCACCAGGTGGAAAAGTTCAGTACTAAGCATGCACCACCCCTGTGGCACAAATCTGAACTATTCCTAATTTGTTTGTTTTCCCGACGAAGTATAGCTCGCCACTTTAACAGCAAATAGATCACAAACTTGAAACCATTGGCACTGTTTAGATTAGAATGGCTCATTCTCCCCCAAATAATCCTATCTCGGAGTTAGACTAGGACCTAGTCTAACTCGAAATCCATTTATATTATATATATATATATATATATATATTTTACCTCGGTATACAGCCTCAGGCTAGGGAGAAGGAAGCACGTGAGGTACCAGCAATTAGCATATACAACTCACGACTGGATTACGTGTCGTTGGGTTGCTCCGGCAAATTTAGTTTACATACAAGCAAATACGCAGTAAGTATAATAAAAACTGTGGTTAGCTTAATTATGATGCATTAGAGCATCATTATGGAAAGTTTAGACTTTCTTTGGTCCATTTTGGACGAGTTATTTGGTTATAAAAAACCAAGGATAGAATTCCTTCTCGAAGGAACGAAACCGATCATTAGCGGTTCTGTCAACACCCGTGTCACCGTGTGATTATGGGTAGAGATGTGGGCTCTGCCTCATCTCCTGTGGAAATTCTCTCGTACTCTAATAGAGAGTAATGTTGGAGATGCTCCTGGATTTCTTTTATAGACTCCCCACAAACTTTTTCAGGCGTTTCTCCGAGTTTCGTAGCATTTTCTCCAACTTGTTGACGTAGTAGTCACAGGTGGGAGAAGTGTGCGGAACAGAGGGATGGGCGGGACGATACACTGGTCCCGACCCCGCGTAAGGTTTGGGCTTGACCCACAACCCACGCACAAATTTAGCTTATTACGCCTGTGTTATAACGGTATAAACACGTTCTCTAACCACTAGATGTCCAAATGAGTTTGAAACAACCATATTGTGACATATATATATACCGGGACTGACCAAAAATCTTTGTTTCAGTTCCCGATGGCCACGAAGCGGAGTAAGCGCGGTGCAACAGCAGCCGAGGGGCGTGTTCCGAGTGGACTGGACGAGGAGTATGACTCCTCACCCGTGTTGTCGGCAGTGCCTTCGACACAGCCCGGGGCGCATATTCTCTCCGAGGCGGACGAGGACATAGTGCCTGACGGCGCCGCGGCTCAAAATTGGGACACTCGGTTTGCGGCGATGGAGAGTCATATTATGTCTCTTCAAACCACCGGTGTCTCGTAAACGGCGAATGCCGAGTGTCCAACAGGAATCGTCATTCGAGGATTTCTCGGAGACAGACTCAGCGATGGAGCTTAAGGCTCCTCCTCCTCCTTCTCCTAAACGGAGGAAAAAGAAGAAACATATCATTTCTTCTGGTGATGATTTCACCAAAGAACGGGGGAAGACTGGACTTCGCAAAAAGCGGAAGACCAAGTCCAAGAAGAAGAAGAGGAAAGATTCTTCTTCCGATTCTTCCGCAGATTCCACTTCCACGGAATCAGACTCGGACACACAATATGAGGGTGTCTATGCTGCCATTGGGGGCAAAGTGGCTAAGAAAGTGGAGAAGCCAAAGGCTAAGCATGTTAAAACCACTACGCTTATGCGCGAGACCATTAATGGCCATTTCCGCACGTTTAAACCGGCGGAAGTTATCTCCAAGTTAGGAGATGAATTAACAGGCATTAAAGGTGTTCCCAACTCCATCATTAAGGAGATGGATCGAGATGTCAATATGACGGATGACCGTAAGAGATTTGAGGGTGTGTTGCACACAGTGCATAAGGCGGTGCTTGGTACCCTAACAGCTATTGCTCCTGTGGCAAATAGAATGCAAAGAGAAAATAAGTTCTCGTCTTTGGCTAAAATGACGGACAAAGGAATTGCATTGTTAGCGGCGGCAGGTAATTATCTGTCGTACCGAAGATATGAGAATGTCTTCAAGTCGGTTTGCACAGATGCTGGCAAAGAAGTGGCTCGCTCAAAGAAGGTTACGGATAATGATGGGAAAGAGTTTACGCTCTTTCTCGCTCCAGAGCCGATTAAAGGGAAACCTTTAGATAACACGAAAATGTTTGGCGGTCAACTACAATACCTCTATAAAGAGGTAGAAACTGCAGCCAAGAGTGGCAAAAACATGGATGGCAAGAAGAAACAGGAAACCCCTCGTTTCAAAAGGTCACGAGGGGATTTTCGTCCACGACGGTTCACCAGGGGAACCAGACCGGGCTCAAACTTCGGTCAAGCTTTTCGGGGTCGGGGCGCTCGCTCAGGCTGGACCGACAACACCGCACGGCCACTAGGCCGAGGCGTCAACTCGCCAAGACCCTTCCCCAGGGGCGGGTCCAAGTAGAGGTCCAAACACCGACGTTACAAGTCCTTGCAGCCTCTAAAACCACACAAACTGTAAGCAACTTTGTGGCTGGCAATATCAATAATCATATTTCTGAGTGGCACAAAATTACTAGTGACCAAGAAATTTTACAAATAGTTAAGGGTGTTCACATTCCCTTCACACAAATTCCGGTACAAGGCAGTATACCTTTTCCTTATAAGATTGAACCGGTTGAACGAGAGGCACTAACTAAACAGGTACAAAAATTCTTTGAGAAAGGAATATTACAAAAAGTGACACACTGTTCAGGAGAGTTTATTTCAAACATCTTCTCGAGACCAAAGCCTAATGGCGAGGTTCGAATGATCCTGGATTTAACAATCCTTAATAAAATGGTTGAATATCGACATTTTAAAATGTTTTCGCTAGATACGGCACGAGATCTGATTACGCCAGATGCGTGGATGGCTAGTGTTGATTTACAAGATGCATATTATACGCTTCCCATAAGGGAAAAAGACCGGAAATTTCTTCGGTTTCTTTGGGATAACCAACTATATGAGTTTACCTGCATGCCGAATGGTTTAGCTTGTGCCCCTCGTTTATTCACTTAACTGCTTAAACCTGTTTTCTCAGTAATGGCACGGAAGGGTCACATAATGTTCCCATACATAGATGATTCCTTTATTATAGCATCAACACAAATTGATTGTGTGAATGCAGTTTTGGATTTATGTGCATTACTCACTAAACTAGGGTTTCATGTACATCCACAAAAGTCAGTGCTTAAACCAACAAAACAACTCAAATGTTTAGGGTTTATTCTGGATACACAGTCTCTTACAGTGTCGATAACAGAACAAAAACTAATTAAGTTTATGACTACAGCGACCCAGCTTATTAAGTTACCAAAACCTAAAATTAGACAGGTCGCAGTCCTTATTGGGATAATGATATCGTATGCACCCGCTATTCTATACGGGAAGGCCCATATTAAATCTCTAGAAATAGATAAAAATTTAGCGTTAGCACGAACTAAAGGGAATTTTGAGCGAAAGATGTTTATTTCGCAAGAAGGGCTACAGGATATTGGATGGTGGATGCAACATATAGCAAGTTCACCAAATCCAATCCGCATGGCGGAACCTAATACGGTAATTACTACTGATGCTTCGTTAGAAGGTTGGGGAGCTCATCGAGATGGGGTCACAACAGGAGGTAGATGGCTTGATGATGAAAAATCAGACCATATTAATGCACTAGAATTGCGTGCCATTTATCTGGGCTTATGTAGTTTAGTAAAGATACATAAATCACAAGTTAGAATACTAACTGATAATACTACTGCCATGGCATATATTCGTAACATGGGTGGAACCAAATCAAAGCCTTGCAATCATTTGTCTAAACTGATTTGGAACTGGGCACAGGCTCAACAAGTCTGGCTGACTGTAGCGCATATTCCAGGGTCACAAAATACACTTGCAGACCATAAAAGTAGAAATTTCCATGACCATTTAGAATGGTCTCTCTCTACACCTTTGTTTAACTTCATTTGTGAAAAATGGGGTACACCTAAAGTTGACTTGTTTGCATCATGAAATAATAACAAATTACCTTGTTATGTTTCTTGGCATCCTGAACCGGATGCTTGGAAAGTAGATGCATTTGCTATTACCTGGGAAAATAATTATTTTTATATTTTCCCACCGTTTAGCATTATCAGCCGAGTTGTCAGGAAAATTGGCTTGGAAGGGACACATGCTATACTGGTGGTGCCCGATTGGACACGCAACCTTGGCTGCCAGCAGTCTCACAACTGGCAAAAGAACATATACGATTCCCAAGAAAACTCGGGAATCTGACGCACCACGGACCGCTAGTGGTTCACGGCGACGTGTCAACGACGCCCCTATTGGCATTCCTTTTCTAAGGAAACAGCTGCAGCAATTTGGATTGGACAAAATTACTGAGAATAGGATAGTATCTGATGCCTGGAGGCCAGGTACGGTCAAAATGTACACAACCTATTTAAAGAAATGGGGTATACATTGTTTGTTAATGAAAGTCAAGCCAACAAACCCAACATTTTCACAAGTAGCTCGTTTTCTTCGTTCTCTAGAGGATGAAGGACTATCCTTTGGGTCAATCAATGCGGCAAGATGTGCGTTATCAATCATATTACCTAGAATTGATGGTGAAACAGTTGGAAAACATTATGTACTTTATCTACTTCGGTCAATTTATCAAAGGAATCCTCCAAAACCAAAGTATAGTCGGTTTTGGGATGTTTCTATAGTATTTAAGTTGTTTCAGGCTTGGCCTCACAACTCGTGGTTAGATATAAAACAATTAGGTTTTAAGGTCGCGGTCCTGTTATTATTAGTAATGGGACACAGAGGACAGACGATTGTTGCTTTATCCTTAACTGGATTAGAAATAGACAAGAAACAAGCTACGTTTGATTTAGCACAATTGCTCAAATCGAACACGTTAGGTGACCCTTTATCTACGGTTCACTTAGACTGCTTTCCGAATGATCGGAAATTGTGTGTTGTGTCAGCCATACGGGCTTATATATAGACAAAGGATTTACGTGCTTCACAACAACTATTAGTGAGCTTTATAAAGCCACATAAGGCAATTTCACGAGACACCCTTGCCAGATGGACAATTACGGTGTTGAAATTGGCTGGAGTGGATACGGGCAAATACTCTTCCCACTCAACTAGAGGTGCCATGGTCTCCAAGGCACGGTTGCTAGGTATTTCTGTGAAAAGAATACTAGCGCATGCAGGCTGGAAGATGGCTAAGTCGTTTGCAAAACATTACAACAAACGACTAGAAAAGCCTACCGGCATTGCAAAGCGCCTGCTCGCCAACTAACAAGAATAGGTGAGAACAAAAACGTTGAATATTATAATAAGAATGAATGATATTAAGGATAAAAATGAATTATGTAAAAGTCTCCCTAGCCTGAGGCTGTATACCGAGGTAAAATAGTATAGTTATACAAATCTTACCTGGGTATAGATGATGGATAACTGTTTTCCCGAGGTATAAGCCTCGGGTAGACGTGGGCTAGGGCCCACCCACCACGCCCTACCACGTCTATCCCGTTGGTGTACCATTACGGGAAAATCATAGTATCCATTGTATTGAAGATCATTGTTTGTCCTGAATAAGTAGGTTAAAATTGCTGGTACCTCACGTGCTTCCTTCTCCCTAGCCCACATCTACCCGAGGCTTATACCTCGGGAAAACAACAGTTATCCATCATCTATACCCAGGTAAGATTTGTATAACTATACTATATATATATAGGTACGTGGGTCAAACTCGCCGATCGCCATCATAGCTCACATCATTTTCCTGTGACGCCGATCTCGGTTTTCTATTGGTCGACCCAATTACAGCGCTCCAAATAAATGCCTCCTGATTGGCTAGAAATATGTTTTTGCATATGTAATGAGTATGACGTCATAGATGACCTAGTAAGCTATTGCCTCGGGTTATTTTTTTTCTGAATGACAGTTTATTTCTGTTACTGGAAGAATTTCCCTCAACTGAGGAGATTTTGTGCAGTAATCATCATCAAAAATCTATATCAAAGCAGGTATGGTCCCTAATTAAAATATATAGTTCCCATTCTATATGTATTTATTGTTGTATCTGTGAAATAACAGGAGGCAATTTGCACGAGAAATGTATTAACGAGCTCACAGAAAATTTTTTGTTTAGAAAATCATGCCAAATGGGAAAAACAAAATGGCGACTCAAGAAATTCTGTAAATTGCACACAAATGTAATCATCACCAAAATTGGACACCAAAGCAGGTTTGGTCCCTAATTATAACATTTATTTCCCATTCTATATGTATTTATTGATGTATCTGTGAAATACCATGAGGAAATTTGCAATAGAAATGTAGTAACTAGCTCGAGGAAAGTTTGTTCTAGCGACACCCGTCCTGATATGACCTTAGATGTTGCTAGGATGTAAAACAACAAACAAACAAACTCAAGAAATACAAAAAATAAGGTGTGAACCTAATAATTATTATGTTTGATCATTATTAATAATTATTTTCAGCTGTTCAATGGTGAATTTTGTGAATGATCTAGATAGATATTTCAAAGCTTTTGTGAATTCGTTGAGAAATAAGAAAGTTACAGCATTTTCCCTAGGAAGGCAGTATGTTTTGATCACACCTTCTTCATTTGGTTTAAGGTTAATTGTGAGGACAGAATTTGGCTAATTAAAAATAATGAAAAAATCGTAACTTCTTTATTTCTCAATGGATTGCAAACGATCTAAGTGTCATTTTCTTTGTCTCTTCATCCTCTTTCAAATAAGCCCAGTTACACTGGAATTGGAGGATTTTGAATTTTTGACTCACATACCATACAGGTCAATAGTATTAGAAGCTAGTACAATAGTAATTAGATTAAATACGTTATTCGATTAAATTTCCCCCTCCCAGCACAGTTTATTGAGTTATAACATTTTCAGAGTATCGCTCCCTTTAATTTAGATTCACCCCGTACTTCCAGTGCAGGGGTGAACCTAGATAAAAGATTCACCCGGTACTTGTAGTACACGGGTGAAGACCAGCCTTATATAAATACAGGCGAAAATAGCGTTAGTATGGAAGTGAGGCTCCAGTATGTGGCTCCAGTATCAAATGGCTACCCATATTATGCATATAGGCACAGAGTTGGTGAAATGGGAGAGAATGCAAAAAAGACAAGATGGCGGCCGCAGAACGCCGTCGATTTCACTTTTAAATCTTATTAAACTAGATATTATATTATATTTTTCAACTCAAAGGTAGCGGGTAAATAATAAAACAGATGTAAAGAATAATTGTTGCTTCTTAGATTTTTAAATTAGGCCCTCAATTCTTTTACCCGCATTTTCGCCACCTTTTACATAGGGTTGGTTTGCACCCCTACTGCAGCAGTACGGGGTGAATCTTGTACCTAGGGTGAACCAAATGGCTACGTATATCAGCGCAGAGTTGGTGAAATCAGAGAGAATGCAAAAAGACATGATGGCGGAGATTTCACGCCGTCGATGTCACTTTTAAATTGCATTAAAGTACATGTTTTATTATATTTTCCAACTCCAAAGTAGCGGGTAAATATGAAGACGTAAATAAAGAATATATTGTGCTTCTTAAATTAAGAATTTACCAGCTCAGTTAATTTCCCCCGCATGTCGAAATTCTTCGCCAGTTTTTCTAATTTAGTAATTGGTTGGTTTTCACCACTGCAAGTACGGGGTGAATCCTTTATTTTTCAACATGAACGTGGAAAATATAATAAATATATTCATTGGTACACCCAAATATAGAAATGTGTTTACTTAACCTGTGGCATTGGTCTGTTTGTAGTCGTTTGTGCTGAAATGTGACCGACAGACCAGACTGTTTTGACTTGGCCACCACAATTTGCCCCGTTTTTTGTCGCCCAATCGGCGGATGGCGAGCACCCATAATTTGCACGTTAATTGGTTAGATGGGAACTGGTGGCCTCCTCTATTTGAACATCCAGGAACCGAACAACATGTTGAAGGCATTTTTAGGCGATTAACTAGAAATAGTCTATATAGATTATGAATTGTTCTCCGAAAATGCAGGCGTAAAAACTAAACTGCGAGTTCGGAAATGGCAAAACACGCAAGACCTTGGGCGTGGCACCTTACGGGTCGCCACCTGCCGACAGTATGCCGCAAACCCCATGGGGTTAGACAAATCCACGTTAATCGATAGGTGGCGCTGCGAGATAACTCGGGCCATGGTTATGCACTGGAGCCATTGTGGTGAGGGTGGTGGGTGTGTAGGTGTGTGGTGAGGGTGTCGGTGTGTGGTGTGTAGATATCCATAACCCAGCTTCTTGACACCTTTTTTAATGGGTTGTTCAGCAGCCCTGTCATAGGAATAGAGATGTGGGAGTAGCTATTAAAAGCTAATGCCTGGCGTTGGTTTCGATCTGATAAAATATACTTTTGTCATAATCAAAAGAACTACATACATTTGATCCTATATATCCAACTATAAGCCGTGTTCACACACGGGAGTTAAGTCGCCTCAACTAATTTGCCTTGTCTAGTTCGGCTCACATTCGCCGTGTGGACACGACCCTAAGGCGGATCAGGGCTGATTCGCCTCAACTAATTCGCTTCAAGTAAACCGCGTCGCGAGGTAGGTTATATGAAGCGATCTAACTTGAGTCGGCCTATCTTGCGTGTGTAGATGCAAGCGAATTAGTTGAGGCGGATTAAGGACGTCACAGTCGAGACCTGAGTTTGTTGACTTTCCGGTAAATTTGCTCTATGAAACTGCTAGCTGTGCACAGATATTTTTTTCATCATTTAGTTTTAGGGTTTCACTGCCCAGCAGAAGTTTTGACTGTTCCAAAACAATATGATTCAGTCAAAACAGATCTAGGTCGAACCCACTCTCTCTCGTGGCGACGTCGAGTAACCGAAACTGGCGCTGGTTAGTATGGACTTGCTCATGCGCAGATATCAATTTCCGGCTTAAACCGCCCCAATACTCGGTATGTGTGAATGCGCCACTAATTCGCTTCATCCACCTAATTAACCTTATCTAAGTCGGCCTAAAGTTGTGTGTGTGAGCACGGCTTATTAGATACTAATGCATTAACTAATGATTCGGTACAGCATATTCAGAATAATTCAAAACCAGACACAGGGAATTCATTTTTTGGGCCAATAAATTTATTAATCAGGCTTAATACATGTTAAAGTAGCCATTGATATGTCTATCACTAGCTAACAAACTAGACAAGCTTTTTGCCAATCACTACAGATGATCATAATTCACACCATTACTAGCAATCCCGAACCTGTTGACTGCGCATGCGCCAACTAACCGTCACCTGGGGCATAATCGATTAATCGACTCTGGTCACCCGAGCCACTTTTTGGCGCATGCGCACATCCTGCAGACTCGGGTCGAATAATCGAATAAGCTTCTCTGCGCTCGGGTGACAAAAATGGTGGCCGTTTTATTAGTTTTTTTTAGTAGCCGATATAATTACAGCAAAATAAGATTTAACTCTTTTTATGATGGCATAGTTTAGTGATATTTCCATTTCATTAATCTATGTTATTACCAAAAAAAAAAAAGAAAGACTGGTACCGGTGGCTGTTGTCCTGCAGGACGGTACCAGCGCAAATGTGACGTCATCGCTCCTTTCAAACCCCAGCCAAGAGGTGAGTTAGTGGGGTCGGGTTGTTTTGCACACAGCTCGTGTATTTGTCGACTCCACTCGCGGTGTTCTATTTGAAATTCTGACGACTCAGGTGACCCGAGTCGCCCGGGTAGTGTTAATCGATTACGGCCCTGGGGCGTAATCGATTAATCGACTCGGGTCACCCGAGCCACTTTTTGGCGCATGCGCACATCCTACAGACTCGGGTCGAATAATCGAATACGCTTCGCCGCGCTCGGGTGGACAATTTTTTAATTTTTTTAAATAACCGATAAAACTACAGCAAAATAGGATTTAAAGTATTTTATGATGGCCTAGTTTAGCTATATTTCCATTTCATTAATCTAAGTTATTCTTTAAAAAAAAAACATGTATGACTGGGGACGGTACCAGCGCAAATGTGATGTTATCGCTCATATCCAACAATATCACTACTTACAGAATGGGAAACTCATCCCGCAAGGGTATGCTCAATATTACTCAGTGGGCACCTTTTTTTCATCCTTTCGTCGCTGTGGACCCTTCTCGTCTAGCCTGGTCCCCTGGCATTCATTTGCTCAGGCAGAGGTACAGGAGTTTTCATAAGCATATTCAGCGCTCTACGGAGCCACCCAACCAGCCACGGTTGAACTCGTTTGAGCTCGTTTAAACTGTTGTTGTTTTGGGGAGTTTTCAGTCGCATTGGTGCGCTGAAGGCTGCAAATCTGCAGCACTGAATGGGCACCGCTGAAAGCAGTCCCATGTGGTTGGGAGTTGGGTTCCGGTGTGTAGTGATCAGAGGAATTGAGGGGCAGGGGGGAGGGGGCGGAGGAAGAACAAGGCAGCCTAAGAGTCCAACCACAGTCCTCTGAGAGGGCCGGGAGAGGCTGGGTGGTTGGTGTAGTTTTACACCCCAGTAAGACCCTAGGCCATACAAGGATGTGCACCGACTTGTAACAGCGCGCACTCATGGCGACTTTATAGTGCTGCCCCACTGGGAAATCAGGCCGCCGGCGCCATGACCCGATGTCCCACACAGTCACATTATCCTGACACTGTGCACCCAGTCCCTGTCCTGATTTCATAACGCCAAGCGCCTAGCAGCAACAGGTACCCATTTTATAAGTCATTGGTTTGACTCGACCAGGATCCAAACTTCAGTCCCTCCAGATTCACCGGTATGCACCGTAAGTCCGGCCAAGGCCAGAGGAAGAAGTGAAGTGAGGAGGATTAGTTAGACAGAGGGTGGGGTTACCTGTTTGTTGCAGTGAAAATTAGTGGTTAGTACCTGTCGAAAGGCTAGGGGACCAGGTTGGAAACTGAGTGATAATAGATGAAAACTCCGAGAAGGGTCCACAGCGACGAAAGGATGAAAAACTAGTTCCCACTGGGTAATATCGAGCATACCCTTGCAGGATGAGTTTCCCAATCATTAAGTAGTGATATTGTGTGATTTAAACAGAAATCAATGTAGATCAATTTCAAATATACTTCAAACAATTTAATCTGTGCAAAAGATACATAAATATGTGATAATGTCTGAACAAACAACAACAACAACATAGTCAAATAAAATGTTACTACACTGCTAGCTCTGTGGAGGTCTAGCCTGGTCCCCTGGCATTTATTTGCTCATGCAGAGGCATAGGAGTTTTCATCTATTATCGCTCACTTTCCAACCTGGTTCCCTAGCCTTTGTACCGGAAACAAGTTTAAACGAGCTCAAACGAGTTCAACCGTGGCTGGTTGGGTCGCACCGTGGCTGGTTGGGTCGCTCCGTAGAGCGCTGAATATGCTTATGGATCTTTGGCGACATCAAAGGAAAAAGGCACTGGACCAGGCAACATAATGGTGCTGTCACATTACGACGCTTGTCGCCAATGCGTGGCGACGTATGTGATTTTTTGGCGGAACGTCGGCCTACATCAGGATCGAAGCGTTAAGCTGCAGACAGACAGGACGCGTGCGTCGGGCGTGCGTAAAGTACAAGCGAGCGTCATGCGGTTCTCGCGCGCAAATAGCGAACACACTGGATGCGTCTGCCACGCGTATGGGTCATTGGTGTGTGTGTCTCGGTGTGTCTGTGTGTGTGTCTGTGTGTTACTCTGTGTCTGTGTGTGTCTCTCGGTGTGTCTGTGTGTGTCTTTGTCTGTGTGTGTGTCCCTATGTGTGTTCTGTGTCTCTGTGTGCGTGTGTCTCTGAGAGAGACACACACAGACACTCTCCCTCCCTCCCTCCCTCCCTCTCTCCCTCCTGTATGTGTGTGTGTCTCGGTGTGTGTCTCGGTGTGTGTCTGTGACTCTGTGTCTCTGTGTGTCTCTATGTGTGTGTGTGTCTCTGTGTGTGTCTCAGTGTGTCTGTGTGTGTGAATCTGTGTCTCGGTGTGTGTCTCTGTGTGTTCTGTGCCTCTGTGTGTGTGTCTCTGAGAGAGAGACACACAGACAATCTCCCTCCCTCTTTCCCTCCCTGTGTCTCGGTGTATCTGTGTGTGTGTCTCTGTGTGTGTCTGTGTGTGTGACTCTGTGTGTGTCTCTATATGTGTGTCTGTGTCTCTGTGTGTGTGTCCCTGAGAGAGACACACACATACACTCTCCCTCCCTGCCTCCCTCCCTCTCTCTCTCTCTCTCTCTCTCTCTCTCTCTCTCCCTCCATCCCACACACAGACACACAGACACACACAGAGAGACACACACAGAGACACACAGAGATGCAGAGACACACACGGAGACACACACGGAGACACAGACACAAAGACACACACACATACACAGAGACACACACAGACACACCCACAGAGACACACATAGAGACACACAGACACACACATAGACACACATACAGACACAGAGACACACACAGAGACACACACAGAGACACACACAGACACACACACAGAGACACACATACAGACACAGAGACACACACATAGAGACACAGAGAAACACACAGAGACACACAGAGAGACACACACATAGACACAGAGACACACATACAAACACAGAGACACACACACAGACAGAGACACAGACAGAGACACACACACAGACACAGACACACACAGAGACACACACAGAGACACAGACACACACAGAGACACACCTACAGACACAGAGACACACACAGACAGAGACACACACATAGACACAGAGACACACACATAGAGACACACACACACAGACACACACATAGACACAGATACACACACAGAGACACACACACACAGACACACACACAGAGACACACACACAGAGACACAGGCAAAGTCAGGCAAAGTCGGTCAAAAGCCAAGCGTTACCACGCGTCAAGCGTAAATAATCGCTCCAAAAGCGATTTGTGATGCACGCGCGACAAACGCATGCGCCAGTGTGTTCGGGTTCTCTTTATTACATACATTTAGATTTTTTACGCACGCGCGAGATACGCGTCCAGTGTGTTCGCAGCTTTAGCCGCGCGTAGGCGCACATTGGTACTCGTTGATGGATGGCGAGGGTCGGCGGTGCGCGCATCACACGTCGAAAGTTCTGTGCTTGCTAAAACTTTCGACGTGCGACAACGGGCGGTGCCAACATTATGGCGACGTTAGGAGCTTGTCGAGATACGTTAAACGTGCTGGAATAACGTTATGTGAAGGCTAGGCACACGCCGCGCGCACGTGAGGCTCGTTGCGCCAAACTTACTTTGTTTGTTGTTGTTGTTTTACATCCTAGCAATATCTAAGGTCATAACAGGACGGAGGGCCAAACTTTTTTAGTTTTTTTTCTCACGCGTCGGTATACATTACCACAACGTCGGCTGCACGCTACCAACACAATTCAAAACTCGACACAGGGATTTAACTTTTGGGCCAAAATTTATTAATCATTCTTAATAAATTTCACAGTAGCCATTGATATATCTATCCCTAGCTAACAATGTCCAAGTGTGGTCGATCAGAACAGATGACCTAAGTATTTGTGTGAACGCTCAACGACTAAGTGCTGGTCCGGAAGTGTTTATTCTTACCTTTCAGGTCTCACAGTACTAATTCACGTCATGAGCGATAATACAGGTAATCAGCGTACTACGACTACTACGTAACATCTCCTCCTTTAAGTTTGAGACACACTCATAGTAAAGTCCACCTATCTAGTAATGTGATTTTGCAAATTCTGATCATGCAAATACTTTGTAAGAATATAATTCAAAACCAGACACAGGAATTCTTTTGGGCCAATAATTTATTAGTTAACTTCAATAAATGTTGCAGTAGTCACTGATATTCCTGTCACTAGCTAACACTCTCCTAACTTGTCACTCAGTACAGAGGACATACGTGCTCATATAATCTACTCTAGCTTCCAAGGTAGTACAACCCAGAAGACTCAGATAATGTCCTGACTACCGGCAATTACATCTATGCAGTGTATAGAGCCTAATATTCATAATAAGCAAGTGTATTAATTTCATCATGCAGATCTATCAGTAAAGTCTTGACGTCGATGACAGGAGGCAGCAGCTACGGGTTGATAGCGGTCATACTCTTGAAGCACACCATACACAGTTCACTATACTAATTCATATTATCAGTCATTATAGGATAGGACCATCTACTCTCAGCTCTATAAGCATGAGGTACCCTAGATGGGATGGTGGGATGGATATTAAACTTTTAACTGCGCTCAGTGAATCAGGTCTTCACGACTTGGCGAAACGGTGAGGAATGATTTCGAACTGCTCGGCTACCGGATCTGACTCTGATCATGGTTACCGAATGCTATACTGTATTGGTATCTACGGTGAGCATCACTATGGGGCCCGTGGTCAGTTTTTGAATTATGCATGTTACCGGCAACATGGACAATACATATATATATATATATATATATATATATTTCTTTTTTAAATACATGTAGTACTACACAGATCCATAGGTTTTCATTTAATGTATGACTAATCTGCTTTGGTATATTCAGCACAAAGATCTCTTGGTTTTGATTATTTAAAAAAAACTAACTTAGCGGACATTTAATGTCTGGAAATTTGGTTGACAAAACTACCTATACCTGGGGGCAATCTGATTTCGCGTCCATGCCTTGTGAACTGTTTGGGCTCTGCTGGCGTTTCAATAGGTGTAATCGTTGGTTTGACAATAGTTGTGCTCTCCCGAGGCTTTTCCTTCACAGGGGTTCTGGGTTTTGTCATTAGAATCTCCTGTGGGACTTTCTCCTTATCCACTGTTTTCTGCAGAATTATTGGCATTGGTGCCTTGTTTACAAATGTCTCTTGGGCGATTTTGGTTGGTCTGGCCATGTTGTTTTGTGTGGCTTCAATGTCCCTGGTCTGCCGAATATCTTTCCGATTCCTTCTGTAGAAACGTCCACCTCTTTCTATCTGATAGGACCTTGGTTCTGGTCCAATACGGGTGATTTTGGCTGGCAGCCATCCTATTTGTGTTCTCACCCGAACTCTTTCACCCATCTCTAGCTGTTCCCTGGGTGCGTGTAGCGCTCTTTTGTCGTATTGATATTTTGCGCGCTGAGCTTTTTCCTCCAGTGCGTCTGACAAATTAACCTTTATAGGGTTTGGTCTTAGTTGTTGCATTGTTGTTGGAATAATTGATCTTAATCTCCGACCTTGAGATATTTGAGCTGGTGATCCAATTCCCTCAATTGGTGTGTTGCGCCATTCTAGTATAGCAAGGTTAATGTCTGAATTTGCGCCTTTGCATCTTTTCATTATCCGCTTGAGGACTTTTACCTGGCTTTCTGCAAAGCCGTTGCTCTGTGGATATTCTGGTGATGATTTTATGTGCACAAATCCGTACTCCTTTGCAAAGACTGAAAATTCACGGCAGTCATACTGAGGGCCGCCATCTGAAATTATCTGTTCTGGTATGCCGTGGCGTGCAAATTGTTCTTTCATGAATTGTATAATGGCATAGCTCTTGGTGTCCTCAGACAACTTTGTGTATTCTACAAATTTGGAGTAATAGTCTGCTATCAAGACATATGTATCTCCATCAAATGCAAATAAATCACTGGCAACTTTCTGCCATGGTCGCTCAGGAATTTGTGAGATTATCATAGGTTCTTTCATTTGCTTTGTTTTGTGCTCTGCACAAGTACTGCATTGCTCACACATTTCTGTAATCTGTGCCGACATTCCCGGCCAGAAAAATACATCCTTCGCACGTTTGTTGCATTTTTCAACACCTAGATGGCTTCGGTGAATTTGTTTGAGCATTTCATTCCTTGATGTTGCTGGAACAATCAATCTGTTATCTCTTAAAACTAACCCTTCAGATATGTATATCTCATCCCGCACATTCCAGTACGGTTTTACCTCCTGGGGTATATGTATCTTGTCGTTGGGCCATCCTGTCATGGCATATTTACTCAACATTTGAAGTGTTGTATCATTTGCAGTCTCTTCTCGTAGCATTTCAAGCCTTACATCTTTTATCGGGAGATTCCTTACAGTATGAACCTCATAGTCTTCATTTTCGTCATCTGGTTCTGTGTTCTTCGTGCAAGGACCTCGGCTTAAGGTATCTGCTACTGTCAGGTCAACTCCTTTTCGCCAAACCACCTCAAAGGTGTACTTCTGCACCTTGAGCATCATCCTTTGGATACGTGGGGGTGCTGCGCCCAATGGCTTCTTGTACAGAGTCTCAAGGGGTTTATGATCTGTCTCGACCGTTACATCTGTTCTTCCATAAATGTAGTCATGGAATTTTCCACATCCCCATGTGATCGCCAACATCTCTTTTTCAATCTGACCGTAGTTCTTTTCTGACGGTGTAAGTACGCGAGAAGCGTATGCAACTGGCTTGTCATCTTGAAACAAACATGCTCCTAAGCCATAGCTAGAGGCATCAACAGACACTGTCAGTCTCTTAGACAAACTATAGTATCTCAAAACAGGCGCTGTTATGATATCGTTCTTCAAGGTCTCGAAAGCCTTGTCTTGTTCTTGATCCCAGTGCCAATGCACTTGGTTGTTCTGCAACAATCTCAGTGGTGCCGCTTTCTTGGACAAGTTTGGAATAAACTTACCAACGTATGTTACCATTCCTAACCATCTTTGCACCTCTTCAACACACTTGGGTGTCGGAAAATCGGTTATAGCACACACTTTCTCCGGGTCGATTTCGACACCTGTGGCTGAAAACATATGCCCTTGGTAACGCACACTATTTACGGCAATCCTTGACTTCTCTCTGTTTAGGCCTAAGCCTCGTTCCACTGCGCGGTCCAATACTCGCCTGAGTATTCTGTCATGCTCTTGCACATCTTCACCGGCAATGAGAATGTCATCCCGTATTATTTCTACTCCTTCGATGTCACTAAACATCTCTGTGATCGTGCGCTCCCAAACTTCGGACGCTGATGCAATCCCAAAAGTCATTCTCTTAAACTTATATCTGCCAAATGCAGAATTAAATGTCAGCAACTTTGATGTTGCTTCTGTCACCTTTATCTGGTAAAATGCCTGTCCTGCATCCAGAACGGAAAAAACTTTCTTTCCTGAGAGTTGTGCTGCTACATCCTCGACTGTCCGCATGGGGTAATGCTCCCGCAAGATACCTTTATTTAATTGACGTGGATCAATACATAGCCTCAACTTGCCTGTACTCTTCTCTATGATAACTAATGCATTCACCCATTCTGTGGGCTCGGTTACAGGCTCTATAACTTCCTGTGACACTAGAGAATCGAGGGCTTCCTTTAGCCTTCCCAACATAGCATGGGGAACTTTTCTGGGGGGATTTATTATTGGCGGTACTTCTGGCTTCATCTTCGCATCATAAATCGCATCTTTTATCGAACCCAGACCTGTGAAACACTTTCTGTATTTTGGTTCTTCCAAAATCTCTCTTGACTTAGAATTCTCCTTAGTGACTTCCCACATTCGTTTCACAAGACCCATATCTACACAAGTTTGAACACCCAGGATTGGAGTACTTCTGTCAACCACCATAAATTCTACAGGGTAGAACAAACTTTTATGTTCTACATTTAAAACTACTTTTCCATGAGGTCTGACCTTTGTACCAAAGTACCCTACAAGCCTAGCCTTAGTCTGCACTAACTTGATGTTGGAAAAATGTTTATCATATAAGTACTTTGATATGGCATTTATCTCACTACCCGTATCAAGCTTAAATTCGATACTTTTACTGTTGACTCATACAAAAACCTTCCACTCCTTTTCTTTTGTTGGAGTGATTTTGTCAGTGAAATTCGGGGAATTTACTTTACTACAAACATTAACCTGTTTCTCATTGTTATCTGACTCATCATCTTGAACAGTAACAGTTTCAATAAACATGTAATCATCTGTCTCATAACTGTCTTCAGTTTCCTGAACCTCATGAGTCTTTTTCTCATAACATTTCCTTGCATAGTGCCCTCTTCCTCGGCACTTGTAGCATGTGGCGTTGCTTGCTGGGCAAACCCCACCACGATGGTTATCGTAGCCACATTTGCTACACCGTCTGTCCAACGTCTGATCTCTCGATCGCCAAGTCTCTCGGTGTTGACCTGAGCCATGATCGTCATGACTTCTCGGGTGACTCTCTCCTCAGCCACCACGCTGACCTCGGCCTCTTCCGCGGCCACGTCCGCGACCACGATTATTCGTGATACGAACTGCTTCGACGCCTTTGGCCAGTCCCGAAAGCGATGCTTCTCCCGTCATCTTTTGGCGTATCTCATGCGTGGCGAAAAGTTGTAGCGCTTTTTCCAGTGTGACATCGTCTTCCTCGTATAGTTTGTCTTTCAACTTTTCATCATCAAGCATACCACGCACTAACTGATCCCTTATAGCACTATCTTCCGCTTCTCCAAAGTTGCACGTTTCTGCAAGTTTTCGCAGTTCACTCGCGAACTGAGTCCCTGACTCACCAGCCTGCTGTTTTCGTTCATAGAACCGTTGTCGTTCTAAGAGTTCGTTTTGCTTAGGGATACAGTGTTCTTCAAACTTTTTCAGCACGGGCTTTAACTTTAGCCTGTCATCGTTCTCCTCAAACTGGAATGTTTCGTAGATTGCTCTACCTCTCGCACCGACCAAATTAAGTAGGCACATCACCTTTCGTTTCTCGGGTTTTTCATCAAACCCTGTGGCACACATGAAAATGTCAAATTCGGATGCAAACTTTTTCCAATTATATGCAACATTTCCCTGCAGGTCTAGCTCTTTTGGTGGACGGAATGAGGATGTCATGGCTCTCCAACACTACTACAGACAAAACACACTGTCCCTGATTACAGACCAACTATAGCCCGCAATTATCGTAGTAAATGTTATTTCTTAATACACTACTCGGAGCACTCAGAGCCTCAAGACTGGTACAATATCAATGATACCACCACCAACTACTCTACTGCATGCACCAACACACTACTAGTGACTAGGCCTACTAAATGTTCATATTTTTAGTTCCAGTTCTTCTCATGTTTACACATTCAGGCTAATAACCACTTGTACTTTAGCCTAATGTTTATGTTCATTGTGTGTACTCACTCAGAGTTATTTAATGGTCATCAAACACTCATATTTCCTAATTTAATCTGACACCATATTTGTGTGAACGCTCAACGACTAAGTGCTGGTCCGGAAGTGTTTATTCTTACCTTTCAGGTCTCACAGTACTAATTCACGTCATGAGCGATAATACAGGTAATCAGCGTACTACGACTACTACGTAACACTAAGAGCCTGATACTCTAAAGCTGCGAACACACTGGACGCGTATCTCGCGCGTGCGTCAAGTGTCGCGCGTGCGTAAAAAATCAAAATGTATGTAATAAAAAGAACCCGAACACACTGGCGCGTGCGTTTCTCGCGCGTGCATCTCGCGTGCGTCACAAATTGCTTTTGGAGTGGTTATTTACGCTTGACGCGTGGTAACGCTTGGCTTTTGCCCGACTTTGCCCGACTTTGCCTGACTTTGGCTGACTTTGCCTGACTTTGCCTGACTGTGCGTGTGTCTGTGTGTCTTGTCTGTGTGTGTGTGTCTGTGTGTGTGTGTCTCTGTGTCTGTATGTGTGTATGTGTGTCTCTGTGTGTGTCTATGTGTGTGTCTCTGTGTCTGTATGTGTGTCTCTGTGTCTATGTGTGTGTCTCTGTGTGTCTGTGTCTGTGTGTGTGTCTGTGTGTGTGTCTCTGTGTCTGTAGGTGTATCTCTGTGTCTATGTGTGTGTCTGTGTGTGTGTCTGTGTGTGTGTCTGTGTGTGTCTCTGTGTGTGTGTCTCTGTGTCTGTATGTGTGTCTCTGTGTCTATGTGTGTGTCTCTGTGTGTCTCTGTGTGTTTCTCTGTGTCTGTATGTGTGTCTCTGTATCTGTATGTGTGTCTCTGTGTCTGTGTGTGTGTCTGTGTGTGTGTCTCTGTGTCTCTGTGTCTGTATGTGTGTCTCTGTGTCTATGTGTGTGTCTCTGTGTGTGTCTCTGTATATGTCTGTGTGTGTGTCTGTGTGTGTGTCTCTGCGTCTCTGTGTGTGTCTGTGTGTGTATCTCTGTGTCTGTGTCTCTGTGTGTGTCTGTGTGTGTGTCTCTGTGTCTCTGTGTGTGTGTCTGTGTGTGTGTATGTGTGTGTGTCTTTGTGTCTGTATCTTTGTTTCTGTGTGTGTCTCTGCATCTCTGTGTGTCTTTGTGTGTGTCTCTCTGCATGTGTCTGTGTGGGATGGAGGGAGGGAGGGAGCGAGAGAGAGAGGGAGGGAGAGAGGGAGGGAGGCAGGGAGGGAGAGTGTCTGTGTGTGTCTCTCTCAGAGACACACACACACAGACACAGACACATACATAGAGAGACACACTGAGTCACACACACACAGACACACACAGAGACACACACACAGAGACACACACAGACACACACACAGACACAGGGAGGGAAAGAGGGAGGGAGATTGTCTGTGTGTCTCTCTCTCAGAGACACACACACAGAGGCACAGAATACACAGAGACACACACAGAGACACAGATTCACACACACAGACACACACAGACACAGAGTAACACACACTCAGAGACACACCCAGACACAGGGAGGGAGAGAGGGAGGGAGGGAGGGAGAGTGTCTGTGTGTGTCTCTCTCAGAGACACACACACACAGACACACACATAGAGACACACACACAGACACAGAGTCACACACACAGAGACACACACACAGAGACACACTGAGACACCGAGACACACACAGAGACACACACACACAGACACACACACACACAGACACAGAGTAACACACACACACATACAGGAGGGAGAGAGGGAGGGAGAGTGTCTGTGTGTGTCTCTCTCAGAGACACACGCACACAGAGACACAGAACACACATAGAGACACACACAGAGACACAGAGTCACACACACAGAGACACACACACAGAGACACACACAGACACACCGAGACACACACACAGACACACACAGACACACACACAGACACAGAGTAACACACAGACACACCGAGACACACAGAGACACACACACAGAGACACACACACAGACACAGAGTAACACACCCTGGTCGAGTCAAACCAATGACGCATACGCGTGGCAGACGCATCCAGTGTGTTCGCTATTTGCGCGCGAGAACCGCATGACGTTCGCTTGTACTTTACGCACGCCCGACGCACGCGTCCTGTCTGTCCGCAGCTTAACTCTAACTTCTGTGATAGTACAACCCAGAAGATATAAATATATGCCTGTCTAATCAATTACTTATTTGCAGGGTATGATGGTTAGATAATTACTCTACTCACATTACATTTAAGTTTAGTCATATATTAATAGTATGTTGAAGTTGAAGATAGGAGACAGCAGCTACGGGCAGATCACGGTCATACAATTGAGCACATCAGACACACTTCACACCTACTGACTCGTACTTGTCAGACATAACATGACATGGACCATCTAACTCTCAGCCAAATTGGGACAGGAGAGTGGATGGTCCTTTTTTGAATAACTGTTTATCTACGTAATTAAAAATGCTATTTGATTTCCAGCATCCTAATTGTCTTAAAAAGTCCAACGACACTCCTATACGTGCATACTCTTGTGCTGCTCCACGTCTCAAGCTATGAGTTGTCACCATTGGCCACCACGGTAACTTGGCTCCCTTCAGAGCGTATGCATTTGATAAACGTTTGATTAGTTAACGGGTCTTCGTTCGCGAGTGCAAATGCTGGGGAATCCCGATGCCGCCGGGTACTCTGGCAGTATTCAGTCCACGCTCTTACAGGGCAGAAGATGGAGTGTGGTATCTTGGGTAGCCTGACATGGTAGCTTTCGTCCAGCTTGCATACTGTCTTTGTGCTGCGGATGTGCATCAGCAGGTACAATTTATGTGCCACGATGTCTCCGCCCAATAATGTATGACCGCCATCGTCCAGCATCTCGGAATAAAACACATGAGACTGTCTTAATAAGCAAGTATAGCCAATTAACAAAGCAGCAATAAAGACAAGACCATATGTTCCCATTTGTCTACATTTTAATATTATTAGTTTGATATGTTTTATTTTTAACGGGTATGCTCTGTTTACAATATTACATTTTAATTTATACACACCTTTCTTAAGAACTGATTCTGCATAACAATCGAATACATCCCACCTCCCCCCTATTAACTTTACCCATGATTTTGCCCCACACAGATAGTTTTTTATTGCACCCTCTATGCTCAATCTGTCATTCAAGTATAAAGTATATAACATTACCGTTTTTAGTGTAGGGTTCTTGGGGTTAACCTTTCTATTTTTGCAAAACTTCAAGTATTCCTCAAAATGCACCCCTTTGTTCCTCCACGTTCCTTGTGTTAGTCCTGCTCTGAAAAATATGCCCAGCCGGCTAACTAATGCATACTCATAATCTGCGAGAGAAGAGGGGCAAAGAAATAAATCAGAACGAGCAGTGAATCATAAATACATGTCAAACACATTTTCGTCATGAACAGTACTTAGTTTAGTTAAGTGACGATCAATACATAATTTATCAGCCAGAATATGAGCCTGTTCATCGAAAAACAACCTACTGAGTGCATCAGCTAATACCAGGTTCTTACCTGGTTTGTGTAATACTTGTACCTCGCAGCATCTGTGGGCCGTGAACCTTCAGATCTCCCTGGCACAAGCACACAACAGAGGGTCCTTCCCAGCACCAGTAGATAGCACCTTTTGCGAAGCTTCATTATCAGTGTAAATGATAATAACGAATTCTTCAGGCTTGGGAGGGCACAATACTTTTAATGCAACCACCAAATTAATTGCCTCTAATTGCGTTATATGGAGATTTTTGTCGCTTAAAAAATCAGAAGAGTATAATTCTGAGAAGAAATGTGTGCTACTGAAACCACCGCCTGCAAGCAAAGATGAATCACATTCGATTATCCATTTCTCCATTACTCCCTTCCGCATACCGTAGGAACCACGCAACATCCCTGACTAACTTTTGAGTAACTACTGATTTCCCCATAAACGGGCACTCCCGTAAAAAACTCAAAATCCTATTCATGAAAGTCCTAGACTGCATTACGCATTTTGAAATGAACTGAAGTCTACCCACTAACCTTTGAATATGTTTGCGAGTCACCTTGGCGGCTATTTTCCATTTCTTACATTGCATTAATATGTGCAAAAGCTTGTCATGGGGTATCTTTAATACCATACTTTCAGAATCTAATTGATAACCCCGCCAAGAATCTTGGGAGGGGTACATTTTTTTATCGAAAGATCCAGGCCAAGCAATTTTGTGAGTTCTAAAATGGAATTATAGCTCCGAAGTGCCTCCTCAAATGTGCTTTCCACTCCAACAAAATCATCCAAATAACACGCCACAAAAAACCCTTTTTTCGCATTAAATGGACCAAAGCCGATGTGGTCCTGGCACACGCCATACAGGAAGTTCTACATCCGAAAGGAGGCGCAATATCAAAATAATATTTATCTCTAACTTTAATTCCGAAAAGCAGAACACTTAAAGGACATGTCCGCAGCTGCCTATATGCCCTAGCTAAATCAATGGACCACATAAAACAACGTCTACCTAACTGAGTGACCTGCCTAGCCAACGTCATGATAGACGGCAAATTACAAGAAAACCTCTCACCTTGGTAAAAGCCCTTTACTATCCCCCCATTAACGCTACGCCCCCTCGGAAAACTAAGGTCCACAATTATCCTACGTTCCTTGGTATTTTTCTTAGGGCGGGTCATAATGGGACTGATCTGCCCCCATGGAGAAAACGGCACAGTATCAAATGGACCCAGCAGCGCCCCATGGGTAGTTTCAGTAGCAACATAAGTGTCTAACCAAAACAAATTTCTTCAAGACGACAGTGATTAACCCCAGTAGAAATAGGACACTCAGCACCAGTAAAATTCGCTGGCCAACCAAATTCCAGGTAGTCAACCACCGCGTAATCGTGATAACCAATTAGCAACTTTCGCCAAATATCAATATTCAGGGCAGAGGGAACTGGTATCCTAGAGCACAAATAGTTAGGCAACCCTGTCGCTCTCACAGCATTGGTCGTAATGCGAGCATTACGCTTGATGCGTGGAGAGGAAGAGACCCTCCCCCCCCTCGGGCAGTCGCGCAGCATTCACGCCTCGCCCGACGCCCGCCTCTCAGCTTTCTCCTCTCGCCCTCCCCCGGCCTTGCTGCTTTCACGCCTCCCCTGCCACTGCTCACCCGGTTCCCTTACAAGGCCGCCCGCCGGCCCTCCTCAGTCACTCGCCTTCCAAGCCTCCTCCACGCTGCCATTTTCTTCCACCCACCCACCCAACTCTCTTCTCCAACTACTCTCTTCCAGCTACGGTGGAGGGCTCTTCGGCGCCCCCCCTCACATGAACTCTCAGGACTGCCACCTCGGGCTCTCCCCTGGGCCTCCCTACAACTCATCAGATGTGCTAGCCTCCTTTTCATGAACACTCCTCTGTATTTACCTTTGTTCTCACTTGCTAGTTCATTATACCATTGTCTGTATTTTTGCCCTGTATGTTCTCTCTTTCCCGAGGCGCACCAATAAACGCCTCTTTTCCCATATCCGCCTCCTTTCTTCCTTTTCGCGCATCATATATTACCTTATAAGATCATCCGATTTCCGACAGTGTAAACCAAGTAGGCCAAAATTTCATCAGCACGTATTTGTACTGCAACGGCGATAATTCACAGAATGATGGCTCAACTGGCGTGACACCAGATGGATCACAGTACTGCCCATTAATATCACAGTTACTCGGCGATAGACTACCACGGATCACACTAGTTGATCCACAACCTAACAACACAGAACAAGTTTCGTCCATCTAACCGATCAACGATATCATCAACAAATTTATCACCAACGAAAACATCATCCGACAAGTCACCACTGCAATGACGGTGACGGTCAACAGCATGGGGAGATGTAACCCCAGATAACTCAATATTCAAATCGCTATTAGCAACATCAACTACTAACGAACGAGGCATAACAGGATCAATCAGAACATCAACAACAAGTGGTTCAGAAATCGTGGGACAGCGAGCCACCGGGGGAACATGACAGTAATTATAGTCAAAACGTGAACTAGTAACAGGGCAAGCATGTGCCAGCAATGAGTGCTGTGTAGCAGTACATTGGGTGCGGCCGACAGGCGGACTGTGCACATGGTTGATAGCAGGACCAACAAATGTCAAAGATGCGGAGGGTGGATTCAACCTCATAGGCACAGATGAAGGAGCACTATGGCTCGGTGAGTCGACCGGCGACTCAAGTTCATGGGCCGATAGCTGCAAAGCATGGCCATTGACATCAGAGGGTATTGATATGTTGACAGTTAATGCTGACCGCGAATTGTGGTCAATGGAATTGTTACCATGACATTGACAACCATGGGATGCTGACCCGGCCACCGCGTTGTTGACAGCAACTGGCACACCAGGTGATGGTGTGGACATACATTCAAGTTTTTTACCAACTGGCCTCCCCGGCACAAACAATGTCGTCGTACTATTTCGTAAAGAAACATTAAACCATTTATATTTACCCTGAACACACTGGCTGGACCTACGACCAGTCCCAACCCCACTAACGTCACCATTGTTTAAATTGATACCCACCATTTCACTACTAACATGACGTCCAGCCGGAGGCACCCAGCCAATGAACAACAGGAATATCCTTATTCACACAATACATCGACCTAGCACCAGATACACTGTCACGAACCGTCTTTATGCAGCAGGCGACCGGGCCAGCAGGGTCGACCAGGTGAAATTTGTTCGTCATCATCAACGATAGGCAGCAGACAGCGATCGATCGGACACAAGGAAAGCACTGAAACATCACAGATTTCGGCCCCAGGCCG
Source organism: Branchipolynoe longqiensis (assembly GCA_030323885.1). NCBI lineage: Eukaryota > Metazoa > Annelida > Polychaeta > Phyllodocida > Polynoidae > Branchipolynoe > Branchipolynoe longqiensis. The sequence continues at coordinate 98,248,386 of CM059192.1, forward strand.
ACCGAGATCTAAAGATTCTTTGAAGCAGAAGCAGAAGCAGTTGCAGTATCTGAGCCTCTTACATCATCAGCACGTAGTTTACTTTTGCAGTCAACCTCCTTATGGTAATGTTTACGTCTAAGGTTATACGCACACCATGTACAGACATGAATATACCTGTCAGCACCCACACCATGACTAGATGCAAAACCACAATCTTTACCCCTATTCCAAATGGTACACACACGGCCATCAACATCCCTATTAAACTCAGCCCCATCACTGTCTTTTACTGCCCTCGCAACACTACGAGGCAAACGACGGCCTAGTCCACTCTCGTCACGACGAATGTCTTGTATAAGACCAGCATCATTCCAACCATTGGGGAGCCGCTTGTTGGCAATCATGTTGAACACACACTCAGGGTATGCAAGGCAAGTCTCCCACGTGTAATTCTGAGCCATGTCCAACAGTGAGTCAATATGCTCCTCCACACGGGGTACACAGTCCGCAGAGATATCACAACGTCGAATCATGCGGCGGATCGCCGCCAAATACTCAAACCAGGTCGCCTGACCCTGTGGCACCTTCCCCTTACGTTCACCCCATATTACATACCGATAAGGAAGAAGCTTACCCTTACCCGCCACTTTTCGGGCCTTTGCCCCCGCAACCCTCATCAAGTCTCTCATAAGCTCCTCATCTGAATCAGATGCATCACCAACGCAATGTTCCAAAGTCAACCGCCGATCGGCAACTTCAGACCGCAATAAACCACTAACAGAGCTAGTTACATCATCACTATCTGGCCGGGCCACTCGCAATACTAGCGTACGCGGACTGTCGGCACAACCGATACACCATCTCGCCAGCGTAGCAGGCCTGCGCCTTTTGTGTATACCCGACTCGGCCAGGCCGCTCCTTGACGACACATCCGGTACGCCCAATGCATGCACCGATAACGGCGATTCAGACACATTGGACTCTAACGACGTAATTCTAGCTAACAATGGGTCAGTAACAGCAGATAGTTTCACATCAAGAAGGCGGGACAAATCCTCCAGCAACACCCCTTGTGACGAACCACTCACCGTCGACGGCACACACCCAGACATAGAAGCAGTCAGTCGATCCGCCGTCGACGACGAGCTCGATTCACGCCTCGCAGCTCCACACACAGACGACAACACACGACGACCGCCGGAGGCAAGCAGCTGCCTGGAGTACCTGCCACTGCCAGTGGACCTAGGTTTACCAATTTTGTGTTGTGTAACTAGTTACGGAAATATTATTCGAGCAGAGTATCGGTTAGTCGTTGGTCAAACGCGCCGGTGGCCAGTGCAGCTCTCATGTTTAGGCAGCACTGTGCTGCTTTGATGTTGGGGCCGCCCACCAGGCAGCCTGCAACCGGTTACTGCAGCACGCTAGGCCGCCTGCGGCTCCAATATACTGTATCTGCCTCCAGTCGGAAGGAAAATTTGCTTCGTTCGGATGTGCCAGGATAGCTCTGCCGCATCCTAGAGCTACACGGACAACTATCGTGTTGTGCGTGATGTTTGAATTAGAGTCACAGGCAGCCCATACGATGGGGTGCCGGTACCAATATGGGTGTCGAAGTGTGTCAAGGCTGTGGCGATGAGCATGAAGCGCCATGAGGGGCGAAGTGTAAAGTGATAAAAGCTAAAGTATCAAGGCGCCTGGTGAAAGTAGAACAATTGGAGGAAGATGAGACGCGAGGTGCTGTCGGAGGGTTGGACGAGGCAACGAAAAAAATACGGGCTATCTCAGTAAGTGAGGTGATTGAGACGAGAGTTGCACGAAAAGCTGTAAGCGTGGTAGACGTGGAAGCGGACGAGGAGGAGTTGGAGTTACGTCGAAGACTAGCACAGAGAGTGTTAGAGAGGCGTAAGGCAAAGTTGCGTGCAGAGTTGGAGAGGGCGATCAGTACTGATGAGGAAGACAATGAATACGGTCTGGTATCTAGATCGCGGAAGAAGAAGAAGGAGAAAAGGAAGAAGACGAAGAAGAAAATGAGCAGGACCAAGAAGCACAGCAGGGAGGAGGAGGCCGGGATAGACCCCGACACGAGCCCAAGCAGTGATTCATCGTCGAGTTCGTCGACAGAATCCTCCGAAACAGACAGTAGCAGAGACAGGAGCTGGGAAAGGAGGAGGCGTCGCCGCAAAAAACACAGTAAGTTTGCCCTGGACAAATATACCAAGGGAAGAAAAAATGTAAACAAGCTAAACTTTCACGAACTGATGTATGCGGCCTGTCTGTGGGGATCGAAGAGGGCGAAGAAAGCTGATATGGATATGGAAGCGGTGATGGGTTATATGGGACACTTGGCATATATGTGCATGCACGCCATAACTAATAATTACTTGGACGAGGCGTACAGGGGGTATGATAGAGCAATCAGGGAAAAGGCAAAGGAGAAGGGACTGCGATCATTCAAGATGGGAGATAACGGTCTATCACTGCTCCATTTCAACATGGATAATTCAAGATCGTATAAGGAAGGGAAGAAACAGAGGACAACATATAGTAAGGGCGAGAATGAGGGTAGAGCGAGTGTGACGCAGAAGGTGAAAGGGTCATGTTTCGCACATAACTACAATAAAGAGGGGTGTACGCGGGAAAAGTGCTCTTGGGATCACCATTGCCTAACATGTCGTAGCAAGAGTCATGTGGCGGGGGCGTGCCCGCAGAAGAAATTCTGACTTTCAAACAATTGTTGCATGGGGGGCGGTATGTGCGTGGGAAGCAGGGGAGAAAGCACTTGCAGTGAATTGGCGCCAACCGAGGGGGATTACGTCGGTAATCCCTCTGATGCAACCGCCATCGGGTGGGCTAAGCGCTGTGCAAACACAGAAGAAGGGACCGAGGGTGCAGCGGCGAACAACAAGGGGATTAGCGCACGACCAGAACCGCCGGATCAAAGTGGCGATCGGCCAACTCCACCTGGCGGGGATCTTGTGTCTGAGACCGCTGGGGGCTGCATACACATACAACAGACAGGCAACAACAAAAAGGAAGGAAGGGGTGGCCGCACCTCTGGGGACTACAGTGCGTCGCACAAAGACTGAAAAATCAAAACGAGGATTGGTTCAGGTTAATCGGCCATGATGCAGCAGGTACCGAAGGGGGCGACCGGATCTGCACGCTGTGGGTAGTCGACAGGGACAGCTACTACAGCTGCAATCAGTTATACATTGACAATTTTAATGCTTGCATTCATGGTTCATGTGAATGTGTCCACATGATTGATGGGGCTCTGGCTCAAATAAAACCTTGTTGTGTCTTTCCTGAATGTTTCTGTAATGGCGATGTTGATCCAGATTGGGAATATGTGCTGCGGGGGGTATGCTTCGGTTTCAGAGTCATCGACGAGTCATGTGACAGTACATATAATAAAGCAAACTACGGTTCCATCAGTAAGGGTGACATCGGGGTTGAGATGTGCGGTAGGTTACAGGTCGAAATAGACCACCAAATGTTGACTATCGTTGATAAACCATGTTCGTGTATTCATGGCCTGGGTTCTGTACCAAAAGGCCATGACGACTTCAGAGCCATAGTGGACTGCTCGAGTCCGAATGGCAGTTGTGTTAATGATCATTCCCAAGGCTGTCGGGCCAACTTTTGCTATAATTCTGTGGCATCGGTCACGGAACTGCTGCAGGTGGGGGATTATTTAGCTACGGTCGACATAAGTAATGCATACAGGGCAGTGAACATCCACCCTACCTCCAGGGAGAAGCAGGGTTTGGCATGGGATTTCGGCGAGGGTACGGTCTACCTACCGGACAACTGCCTCTGTATGAGTCTGAGCAGCAGCCTGTACGTATTCTCAAAGTTGAGCGACATGGTGGTGCGTTGTATGGTAAGGGAGGGCTACCCTGACTGCATTAATTACCTTGACGACTTCTGCATGGTAGCACGATCAGAACGCGGATGCAGGGAGGCTCAAAGGGCCCTGGTAAAAATATTACGTAGATTAGGGTTCTACGTGAGCTATAAGAAACTAGTATGTCCGGGCCAGGTGATCCGCTTCCTTGGGATAGATATCGATACAACGTTGATGGAACTGAGATTGCCGTTAGACAAACTAGAAAAGTTACAGATACTACTGCTCGGTTTCCTACGTAGGAGAAAAGCATAAAAAAAAGGAACTCGAGAGCCTGGCGGGAGTGCTAGCGCACTGCTGCAAGGTAATCCAAGGGTGTAGGACATTCTCGCGCAGGGTATACGATCTAGTTGCTTCAATAAAACAGAGCACGCACAAGGTCAGGCTAAACGAGGAGTTCAGGAAGGACTTGAGATGGTGGGTCGAATTTGCGGGCTCGTTCAACGGGAAAGCAAAAATAATCAAGTCTGGGGAACCATGTATCTCGGTATACAGTGATGCCTCCTTATCGGGATTTGGGGCAGTCCACGGGATAGACTGGCTAGCCGGGGCCTTTGAGGTGAGGAAAGCTAGGGCGCTGGACTGGTTGGGACACCACCTTGTGGAGGCAAAGGATGTGGGTTGTAAAACAGATAACATAAATGTTTTGGCGCTTTGGCCGATTCTAGTAGGGGTTCGAAGATGGGGCCACCTCTGGGCGAACAGAACAGTTATCTTCGTGATGGTATGAGCAGCTCTTAACTCGGGTAGGAGCTGGAATAAGACAACGATGAAATGGCTCAGATTAATATTCGGGTTGTCCATTACTCATAACTTTGATGTACAATCGGTTTACATTAACACTCATGACAACGTCGTATGTAACAGCCTAAGCAGGCTGGAAAGTTACAAAAGTATCGCCCGCATACGAGATGCAGACTGTGCAAAAGCAATGTGCTGCCATGAGCTGTTTTCCTGTTGATTTGGAGTGCGTTCGATACGAGGACGCCCATTATTCCGAATCTACAACGCTGGCTAGATCGGTCCAGATCAAAGCGTACCACGAGTTCTGTGAAATCTTTGCTGATCAATTGTCACCATACCCGTGTTCAACTAACCAGATATGCATGTATATGTCCTTCTTAGCTAGACGCATGTGTTATAACTCTATCAGGCAGTACCTGGGTGCTTTAAATAATCACCTGAAAGACCTGGGTCGGGCTCCCATCGACTACACTAACCACAGACTAAAAAAGTGCATGGCGGGTATAAGATGAATCCTCGGTGATATGCCGAGGCAGGCTACGCCTCTATTACCTAAACAAATGAGGTTAATATTTAACAAAATGCTTGATACCAAGGGGCACGTGGTGCTCATGGCAGCAATGCTGCTATCCTTCAGAGCACTGCTACGGAAGTGCCATGTCTTGGACTCTGATACAGCCCTAGTAAGAGCAGACTTTCTATTCTATGGATGGGGTATGGTAGTAAGGTTAAGGAAGTCCAAGACGATACAATTTCGGGAACAAGTTCACCTTATCCCGGTGTCGAAAGTAGCGGACACGGCACTGTGCGCAGTGCACTGGGTAAAAAAACACTTCAGAGATATCTCGGCCGGGGGGCAGACACATGCGTTCAGGCTCCCAAGGGGGGAGGGCTCGATATCGATGCCATATGCCTAGTATTTATCATCATTGAGGTTGCTATGCGCCAGGGCCGGTCTGAACCCGGCCGAATTCTCAACGCACAGTCTGAGACGGGGGGGTGGGGGGGGGGCACCTTCTTGCGGATGTGTGGGGCCTCGATAATGGAAATAAAGGAGAGAGGAGACTGGAAGTCTGACGCTGTGTTTCAGTACCTAAAAGCTTTGCTGCAAGAGAGACTATCAAGAGACATGAGAGTCGCTACAATGGTTGTGGCATAAATCCTAAAAAAACTAGCTGGTTGGGTGGTTTGGGCCTCTTAGGGGGTACCAGCCAGAGGAATTACTCATCCAATTCTACAATGTGTTGTGTTCTTGTGTTTTTGGTAGTTACGTAGCGTTTAAATAATGTGTTGTGTAACTAGTTACGGAAATATTATTCGAGCAGAGTATCGGTTAGTCGTTGGTCAAACGTGCCGGTGGCCAGTGCAGCTCTCATGTTTAGGCAGCACTGTGCTGCTTTGATGTTGGGGCCGCCCACCAGGCAGCCCGCATCCGGTTACTGCAGCACGCTAGGCCGCCTGCGGCTCCAATATACTGTATCTGCCTCCAGTCGGCAGGAAAATTTGCTTCATATAAATGGAGGGGCCTCTTAGGGGGTACCAGCCATAGGAATTACTCATCCAATTCTACTGTGTGTTGTGTTCTTGTGTTTTTGGTAGTTGCGTAGCGTTCAAATAATAGGCGTGTTGTCGAAGTAAGACACAGAGACGGTAGGCTGAACAAGCGAGTGTACACTGAACACAGGTACTGTAAAATTATGTAGCAGACAGACAAGCAGGTCTTTGCAGCTCGGTGATACGGTAACGGGTGTAGAGAAACTCGAAATCAACTCGCCCGAGTTACCGAATGCTATACTACAACGTTGGCATTACTATGGGGCCCGTTGTCAAGGTTTTGAATTACGCATGTTACCGGCAACATGTACGTCAAACTTTTTCCCACAGCGCCGAAAAGTTTCTCGACTTTTTTGCGCGTTGGCGGCGCGCCGGCGAGAAGCGTCGTAATGTGACAGGGCCATAACGAAATCTGTCGCGTTTAATGTTCCCGGCGGTCGGTGGCGGCACTGCGGTTTGTCCGCAGCGAAGCATGATGGGATTGCCTTGTGCTTCGCCATCTTGTTTGTTTGCAATTGTTAAAAGTCACGAGTTATCACTCTGCTCCATGGATTATGCTTTGCAGTGTAGTTGAAGGACATCATATTTCTGAGCTTGGTGTCACTCGCATACCTGGAATAGATTACACTGATTTAGATGATAGTCAAATACGGACAAACGCTGCAACCAACAGGTGCGCAGCGAATCCAGCAGGTCGTTAGGGAAGCCAACTTGTCAGCAACGGGATCCAAGCTTGAAAATGAATTGTGGCACCCGCTCGAAAAATCCACATCATGACAGGGCGATACAGTAGAAAGAGTATACCCCTTGAAGTGTAAGTAAACTAACATGTTTTCCAATATCTTGTTATTGTGTTGTATGTACACATTCTCAGTGATTGTGTTATAACGATATCATGAACAGGGTTAGCCTAACAGTAACACAGGGTGTGGCTTTGCCTTTGTGATCACTTCGCCAACTCAGACTCGGGCTAATTTAGTAATAAGTAGTACAATACTAGTATTACTAATACTTAGTAATAGTAGACCGTAAATAGTCGGTAGCAGTGTAGACCTCGATAAAAGATGGACCCCCGTACTTACAGTACAGGGGTGAACACAAACCCTATAAATGTTATATAAAAGTTGGCGAAAACTGCTCTAGTATGGAACCGGGAGTGTTACCCCTGGGCCTGGCTCCAGTGTCAAATGGTTACTTATATCGGCACAGAGTTGGTGAAATGAGAGAGAATGCAAAAAGGCAAGATGGTGGTGATAAAATGCTGTCGGTTTAATTTTTGAATTCCTTGTTTTGTTATATTTTTCAAAACAGAAGTAGCGGGTAAATATGAATATGTATGTGGAGAATATATTTTGCTTCTTATATTAAGAATTTATCCGCTCAAATCATTTCCCCATCATGTCAAAATTCTTCGCCAGTTTTTCTAATGGGTTGGTTTTCACCCCTGTAAGTACTGGGTGAATCTTTTATTTATGCATACCGTATGGCATACACACATCAGCGCTGGCTTGCCTTGAATCATATTTTGATCTGTTTTCCGACTTTTGAGCAAGGTTTGGGCAGTACCCGCGAGGTGGCGGCACCATACTTTGGCGGCCGCCGACTGGGTAGGGCCCAGTGATGGCCGTAGTGTTCTTGGTATAGGACAGGGGGTGCCATAGGTTGTATTAAGTGTAATCCAAATTGGCTGAACGCTGAGTGTTGACGTCATGCGCACTCCCTCTGTAAGTAATGTGTAAGACTGTAAAAAAGAGCCTAAGGCAGCAGGTAGATAAAAGATTCACCCCGTGCTTGCAGTACTACAGGGGTGAATACCAACCCTATATAAAAGCTGGCAAAGAATTTCAGCATGCTGGGGAAATGAACTGAGCTGATAAATTCTTTAATTAAGAAGCAAAATATATTCTTCACATACATATTCATATTTACCTGCTACTTCTTATTTGACAAATATAATAAGACATATACTTTAACGCACTTTAAAAATGAAATCGACGTCGTTTTATCACCGCCATCTTGTCTTTTTGCATTCTCGCCCAGTTCACCAAATCTGTGCCAATATAAGTAGCCATTTGATACTGGAACCAGAGATTGTACTTCCTGTTCAAAACAAAAGCCATTTTCGCCCATATTTATACTACCTTGAAGTTCACCCCTACTGTATGTACGGGGTGAATCATTTATCTAGGCAGCAGGTTGTCACCCCACCCCCCACCCTGCCTTCAAACCCAACTGCTCTCTGTCATATTTCCCAATGTACATTGAAAATTACCATAATGACATGAAGCATAAGAGTCATGTCTTTAGGAACATTCAGTAAATGCAAATACTAAAACAGGTACATGTTTAGAAATAATACTATAGCTATAAAGATTGATTCTACAGAATTTCAATTGTGTTAGCCAAAACAAGTAAAATTTAAATTGACAGATCATAGCAACTGTTTACTTAGTGTTTATAAACAGCTGCAATATGGCCAGAAGCCCCATGGTGTCACTCAGTAACCTGATTGGTGAACAAAGGAGTGGGCCATAAACATTAACGCTGGAGGCATCATCATGACCATGTGACCTGAAATAGAACAGCTGCCCCCAAATATGGGCAAGGGAGGGCCTAGATAAAAGATTCACCCCGTACTTCCAGTACAGGGGTGAACGACAACGTAGTCTAAATACGGGCGAAAATAGCTTTAGTATGGAACAAAAAGTAGAATGCCTGGCACCAGTGTCAAATGGTTACTTATATCAGCACAGAGTTGGTGAAATGGGAGAGAATGCAAAAAGACAAGATGGTGGCCAGAGAACGCCGTCGATTTCACTTTTAAATTTCATTAAAGTATATGTTTTATTATATTTTTCAACACAAAAGTAGCGGGTAAATATGAAGACATATACAAAGAATAAATGTTGCTTCTTAGATTGTGAAATTAGGCTCTCATAAAGCCTCATTTCATTAGCCCGATTTTTCGACCGTTTTTATATAAGGCTTCACCCGTGTACTACAAGTACCGGGTGAATCTTTTATCTAGGGAGGGCCGGGGTCTTAAGTGTCTTCCAAGATCCCAAAGCTGGGACCCAACAGGCCATTAATAACTTATATTATATACATATGAATATACATTTCGTTAGTGGATTTAACTCGTGTTAACTGGTATGTCCTGAATGTAGCGAATTCAGGGGACAAAATGGCAATCCAATTGTCAAAATTATCAGTGTCAAACCTCACGAATTTTTGCTTTTTTTTTGTCAGCATTTGTGCCTCTCCGCTGCTTCTAAATTTATGTAGTAGTATCCTTGACAACATTTAGTCTTAGCGCCGCTTGTTTACAATTGTTTACAGATTATTTTCATTATAGAAAATCTAAATGAATTAAAATGTATGTGACCGGTTTGGAGGTATGGTTTTGGTTTTGTGTTTGTTTATTTACAATGTTTTGCAAGCACTGGGAAGACACAGAATGACTGAACCACGGTGAGCTTAGATTCAATAAATCATATCCATCACAACGGCTGTAATCGATTAAACAACTCGGATCATCCGAACGACAGGACCTGTAACCTGGGGTTGCGTAAACAAACACGCTCGGGGTGGAAACAATGGTGGCTTACTCCAGAACCTTTTTTTTTTTTTTTTTTTTAATATGAAGTATAATCTATTTATTATATTGATATAAACCAACGGAGGATCCAATTGTATTTATTAATTAAGTTATTCGGAGTCGCACACCCACCTTGATATCGGGTTCGTTAATTGTTTGAATTGTATATTACATGTTTCTACCCAAGCTAGTGGGAGTCGCACTCCTACCCTGGGTTCAATGATGCGAATCGGTGCGACCAGGGTGCCACCTGCGAATGCCCGGGACACTAAAATCGAACCGCCCTCTTCGCATTGCCACTGTATTTTTCCTTTCACACACAGGGCGTAATCGATTAATCAACTCGGGTCACCCAAGCTACTTTTTGGCGCATGCGCACATCCTACAGACTCAGGTTGAATAAACATATACGCTTGTCCATGCTCGGGGTGGAAAAAATGGTGGCTTAATCTAAAGCTTTATTTTTTTTTAGATAACCAATATAAGTACAGCAAAATAGGATTTGAAGTATTTTATGATTGTATAAGCTGACAATCTGGGTTATTTAAAGAAATAAAAAAGAGCATTAAAACAACATGTAGGACTTGTACAGGTAGCTGTTATCCTACAGGTACCAGCACAAATGTGACGTCATTGCTCCTAACCAACTCCAGCCAAGAGGTGAGTTACTGGGGTCGGGTCGTTTTGCATACGGCACGTGTCTTTCTCGACTCCACTTCGATTTGAAATTCTGACGACTCGGGTGACCCGAGTCGCCCGGGTCGTGTTAATTGATTACGGCCACAAGGATCAGGACAAATGCTGCTAACACCACTAGCCAAGACATAGGGCACTGGGGTCGGATCGTTTTGCACACTGCCCGTGTATCTTTAGCTTCACCTCGCGGTGTTCTAGTTGAAATCCTGACGACTCAGATGACCTGAATGGTCTGGAGCATCATAATCGAATACGGCCTATATGCCCAACACTTTAGGCACACTTTGAATCCGTATGCATGTGGCATGTTGATGTGGGGGTGACTGGGGGGGGGGGGCATATGAAGATGTGGATTAAAGCTGCATGATCCGATGAAAGCATCAATCAAAACCAAAACAATAATGTAGATTTATTTGATACTACATATCTAACTCCCTCTAAAGCCAGGTACAAAATCTAAAGCATAAGTACTAAGTTGCTTTTCTCTTTGCCTCTTGAATACCAACTGGGGCATTGAGACTCGACCATAGGCGAACAACTCTATTGATGACTACTTGGTTGTTAAACAGAACACTAACATACCTCTTCCACGGAGCATACAGCATTAGTACTTGCTAATGCCATCAGTGGGTAAGTTGGTGATGAAAATGGTCTATAAATATAGGACATTAGAGGGTGGGTTAATAGTGGAACTATCTATAATGCTATCCTATTCAACATGAGGTGTTAGCCTAGCATGACTCAGGGACAGGACCTATTGAACCATCTCACAAGATCTCAGCTAGAATGTCATATTTACATGACTCCTGGGTGTGATAGATGAATTGATAAGAGCACTGTCTGGCTTCCTTCGCAGGTAGTGGTTTTGAACCATGGCCGAGTCAAACCAATGACTTATAAAATTGATACTTGTCGCTAAATAGCCCGGTCAGCATTACTAGGATAGGGAGGTAAAGAAGATGCTAATTTGCTATAGATGTAGTACAATAGTGAACAGTGTTGTACAATAGTGAACAATAAACTGTTTCGATAGGCTGAACAGTCGGCTGTAGAAGACTGACTATTATGACGTAGAAAAGAAAGCACCAAGACTTTGAAATTTGATTGATTTACTGATGGATATTGGCAACAAAGACCATAGTCACAGCGAGAAGTGTTTAAAATTTGATTGTCATTTTAATTAACCATCGCTTTTACACAGAATGTAAAAGCTCACAATTAATTTCAATCAATTTCAATTGCGAACAATTGATCTTCCTCATTCCTTTGCTCCCTCCCCTATCCTAGTAATGCTGAGTGCCAGCCTAGGTAGCTTTAGTGTGCGGTCTACCTGCATTTTAACCCTAACCCTCAATTTGAGGAAGATTCTGAAGTGGGTGTTCCTTGATGTAAACCGCACATAGCGATAGACCGCATGCTAAAGTAGCACCCATTGGATTGACTCGGCCAGGGTTTGAACCCTGGGGATCAAATCCTATGACCTACCAAAACGGGAGGTGGCCGCTCAGCTCATTCGGCTGTTTTTTTAATATTAATTATGAAACGATGCAAAATATGATTTATTTCTTTTAGGTCTGCAGAAAAAAGAGTGGATCAGTGTCAGTTATCTAATCTCTTAAGGAAGAAATTTACAACAGCTGTGGGTTTTATGTGTCGGCTATGCTAACAAATTAAGGCAGTACTCACCTCTAGCATAGCCATGTTGGTACTACTCGGTGATTACTAAATTAGTATGCATAGCAGCAACCTCTGAGCAAAGTATAGTTGCAATCATGCTTGTAATTAGGTAGCAGCCCAACAGTGCTATCTATATGCTTAAGGAAGAAATATGCAACAGCTGTGGGTTTCATGTATTGGCTTTCAAAGTTTCATGTTAACCTCATTGAGCTGAGAATGCAAAACCTGATCCATAGCATCAGTCTCTATAATGAAGCCAATCATTTGATAGAGCAGCTCAAACCTATTTCTATGGCATTTGATATCCTACAATCACACACTGTTTCGATCACAGATGCTTCTGAGCAGTGGTGTTCCATTCTCTCACATGGACAATGTACTGGAACCTTACATGGCCAAGATCAAGAAGAGATTTAGCCAAGCTAGAACACCTACACATTATCTTGCCAACATTGTTCATCCAATCTACCGTGGTAAGAAGCTACTACCAGAGCATATAGCTGCTCAGGAGTATGTGTTTGAGGAAAATCCGGAGATCCTCCACAAGAACTGTGTCACCTCCTGGCAGATGACATTACTACTAAGGCACTGCGACATGATGCTACACATTCCAAGACAAAACTTATAGTGTGGTGTAAGTGCATTGTGTCATCAAAGAAAGTGTCAACTGAGTTATCGTCACTTGCCATGAGAATACTTTTGCTGTGAGCCTGTGCAACATCCATGGAGAGACAAGACAAAGTTGAAAAATCATCTTGGTATTGATAAAGCTTCCAAGTTGGTTATGTGGTACCTTCATGGGAAGGAAGACATTGATTGGTAATATTATGTAGCCTATGTACATATACAATAGTATGCATGTACTGGAAAACTGCTAATGAGATGAAAAATATGTGCAATAAATATATGGTACATGTGAAGTTCTATATTTATATTATCATAACATGAAGGAATGGTACCAGCAACTAAGTATATCACACAGAAATAATAGTATGAACCAAAAATAAAGAACAAAATAAAGAAATATGATGTGAAAAAAAGTATTTCCCACTTTGGGAGTAATGGATAGGGCGGTATTTCCCGGGAAATACCACCCGGTAATTACCACCCCGGTATTTCCCGGACAACCCTGTCCAGGAGACAACAATGAATTATGTTAAACAGTGATATATCAGTTTAGTCAGCGCACTATGTCCAGCAACTGAAAATAGGGAGAGCTTGGCGATTGGGTTGTCAGGTACACTAGATTCAAGCATTTATGCCATCTGTGATAGCCATGTATGAATCCGAGTTCAATTATCTGACAACAATGTGCCTCTGTCAGAGAGATTATCTAGCTGTGGGAGTGGACGAATGCACACCAAGGATCCAAGAACAATATCCTTAAGGAAGGCTACCAAAAGGCAGTAACCATTAATAGACTGACCCAAACCACCATCTTCTAGTGATAGCAAAGGGTGCTTACTATAAGATATTGTGTTGAATGCAATAAATATTCATTCATTTTAGCCTATTCTAGGGCTTGGCATGACCAACTGATTGATTGGACCGGGCCTGTCCAACCTCGTCTATGTGAAGTCTGGGCCAAAGTGTAATGTTGAACAGAGACTCATATGCCAGGATCCCTTCCTATTCTGACACGAGCCGTGACTCATGGCAAGCAGTCACCCCATTTGTTGCCTTTTAAGATCTTTAAGCGGGTCCTGAGGAGCTATTCTAACCAAGTTCTCCGCTGGTCAAGACATACAAATTAGCACTGAAATGTTGTAGTGGTACTATGTACATGTACAAGACTGAGCAGTCAACTGCTGTAGAGCAGGGTTCAACCTGGTTCTTAAAAACATACAAAGTCCATAAAATGAGAATTGTAAGAATAAACTACTGGGAAATTCTTTAAATTTGTGATAAAGGGCAACTAGTCATTACAAGTATAGATAAAATGGCTTTAATTCACTATTATTCGAAGGAAGCTTGTGGTATTTTCCTTGGGGGCCTCATGATACCTGTCTATTGCAGTGGATTACTTGGTAAAACCCCATAATTAGTGACCTGTTACGTGTTAGCATAAACATGTCGCAGTGTGATTTCATAGAGGAACCCAACCAAGTTGTCTTTGTGTTCCCTGGTCTACATGACTAGCAGCTGCAGGTCGTTAGGGTTGAATGGCCTTACCACTATTTGACTACAGAGACCTCGGTTCTTGATTGAGCCTTAAATGAATAATAATAGGTAGTTTCAAGTGACACAGTTTACACACTGTGATGAGTCATATTTGATCATGATGCTTATACAAGTTATAAATAAGTAAAATTGTGTTGGTCATGTGACTGTTCCTTTAATAGAACGTGGTTACACTGCTGTGGGTTGCGCACCTAACACAGGTAAACAAAGCCTCTTGGCTGGCAGTGGTCCTCCTGCACTACTCTGCTGTGAGTTGCACACGTGACAGCAATATTTTGCGGGTGCTAGTGTACTTCCAGCTCATTGGTGTGCACAACAAATCTATTTTGCCTAACTTCGATTCCAATAACTCCCAATGTTAGCCATTTACAATAAAAGTTACTTCAAACTAACATATTAGTTTATGATGGTCAATTTAATATAGTTAATAAAGATCTGGCAAGAGCTCAAAACCAATATATTATGCAACTTTAGGGTCAACATGTAGCATGAGTGCTAGGAATATAGTATTGAAGCCATGGTGTGCTGATGATTTGTGCTTGGTGATCTGGGATTTCATTATTAACTTTTGTTTAAAACTTATTACACTTATTGTTTCTTATGTTAGGATTCCATGTATGTGGTATGCAAATGTGGCATAACATGGAAAGCATTCAATAGGTTTGATTCCATACGTCTGACGATGAATGCAATTTGTGTAGACAGTAAACTGGATCGTTCCCTGTATTGATTGGTGCAAATGTGAACCTAGTGTGCCATTTCCAATACAAACAGAGAAGTCACCGTATACCTTGTATGCAATCGCATACTGCATACTGCATACTGCGGTCCCTGTCAATCCTTCTTACTGGCAAAGGTCCACATAGTCGAGATTGTCATCATGTGGTAGGGCTCATTATTGATGTATACACTAATATATTCTTATTGTCCGTCTATTGTTGGTTAAATTGTCAGGGAGGTTAAGTGACAATCGCTACTCTTTACTGCATGTGATTGTTAGAATAGGATGTGATTGACTTTGAGGCGTTGCCTTTTCATTACTGATAACAATGTGCCTCTGTCAGATAGTTACTGACGCAGTGACAGCAGTATGCTGTGTTACTGACAGCAGTGTGCTAACTGTGCTTGTGTCAGGCAGTGCGCTAACTATGCTTGTCACTGTCAGAGAGTGACATGTTTCAGACACAGTGTGATAACTGTGCTTGTGTCAAACACTTAGTGATGAGTGACTGACAGCAGTGTGCTAACTGTGTTTTTTGTCAGACAGTGACATGTTACTGACTGGTGTGCTCACTGTGCTTGTGTCAGACACTTAGTGATGTGTTTCTGACAGCAGTGTGCTAACTGTGCTTGTGTCGGACAGTGTGCTAACTATGTTTGTCACTATCAGAGAGTGACCTGTTTCAGACAGTGGTGTGATAGTTGTGTTTGTGTCATACACTTAGTGACGTGTTACTGACAGCAGTGTGCTAACTGTGCAAGTGTCAGATGCTTAGTGATGTGTTCCTGACAGCCGTGTACTAACTGTGCAAGTGTCAGATGCTTAGTGATGTGTTACTGACAGCACTGTGCTAACTGTGATAATGTCAGATGCTTAGTGATGTGTTAGTGACAGCAGTGTGCTAACTGTGCAAATATCAGAAACTTAGTGATGTGTTACTGACAGCAGTGTGCTAACTGTGCTAATGTCAGATGCTTAGTGATGTGTTACTGACACCAGTGTGCTAACTGTGCTAATGTCAGATGCTTAGTGATGTGTTACTGACACCAGTGTGCTAACTGTGCTAATGTCAGGCACTTACTGATGTGTTACTGACAGCAATGTGCTAACTGTGCGTGTATCAGACACTTAGTGATGTGTTACTGACATCAGTGTGCTAACTGTGCTTGTATCAGATAGTGACATGCTACTGACAGCAGTGTGCTAACTGTGCTTGTGTCAGATAGTGACACGCTACTGACAGCAGTGTGCTAACTGTGCTTGTGTCAGACAGTGACATGGTACTGATAGCAGTGTGCTAACTGTGCTTGTGTCAGACAGTGATACGTTACTGACAGCAGTGTGTTCACTGTGTTTGTGTCAGACAGTGACGTGTTACTGACAGCATTGTGCTCACTTAGTGACGTGTCTGTTAATACTCTACTCAGTTATTTTGGGAATGCCATTTGTGAGTGTGCCGGTCTGGGCGGACTGTTGATAGCTCAGTGCTTGGTTACGCCTTTCTCCTTATTGAACTGTCCTTAATGATGTATGTAACATTGTAAGGTCCCTTTGACAATAAGATGCCAAGAGCAGATATAACAATTCCCATAACCATCAATATTGCTTCCATTAATAGAGATATGTTGATATATCTTTACTGTATTTGTCTGCACTAACCTCTCAGGCAAGGAGGCACATAGACAGACCTGTAGGCATGGAGAGAGTGATTGCAAGAGGGAGCTTAAACAGTGTAATGGATAGCATGCTAGTCCCGGAATTGCAAGAGGTGTATGTTCAAATCCTGCCCTAGACATAGTATTTCCAAGGCCCTGTTGAACCTACCCTGTGTATATATATATATATATATATATATATATATATATATATATATATATATATATATATATATATATATATATATATATATATATATATATATATATATATATATATATATATATATATATATATATATACATGCATTGCCTGTATGCAATTGTAACCATTAAATGACTTATAACATACACCATTTAAAAGACTTCCAGGGTGGATGATTGTTGTAGTCTGCTTTGATCTCCCAGGGAAGGAGCCACATATACACGTTGTGTGATTGCATCAGGGAGCCTAGGTGGAGTAATGGTTTGCATGATAGCCCTGGAATGTCAAGAGGTGTGGTTTCGAATTTTGCTCTAGGCACACTATTTCCTCATTTTCACCCCCCATGACAATAACCATTAATCACACCACCACAACTACCACTCATCACTCATCACCACTACTCTCCATCAGAACCCATCACTATCATCCCTCGCCGCTACCACTCACCACTACCACTCACTGTCACCGTTCACCACCACCACCATTCACTGACACCACCACCATTCACTGACACCACCACCATTCGCTGACACCACCATCATTCACTGACACCACCACCACTCATCACTCATCATCACTACTCAGCATCATAACCCACCGCTATCACCACTCACTGACACCACAGCCAGTAGTACTAAACTGAAACCACCACCATTCACTGACACTACCACCATTCACTGATACCACCACCATTCACTGACACCACCACCACTCACACTTATCACCACTACTCACCGTCATAACCCACCACTATCACCACTCACTAACACCATAACCGGTAGGACTGACAGCACCACTACCCACCACTAACCGCCACCACTAACCGCCACCATCACTCATCACTCATCACCACTACTCACCGTCGTAACCCACCACTATCATCACTCACTGACACCACGGTCGGTAGGACTAGCAGCAGCACCCACCCCCCCTACCATTAGTACCAGGAGGTCGTTGCTAGTGTTGGTGATGGTAGCCTGGACCGCAGGCGTTGTTTCGGTTTGTTGATCTGGTAGTCATGGTAACGAGCCGGTGGGAAAGGCGCCAATCAATGGTTGCAGTTGACGTCCGACTGAGGACCCTCTGGGCTGGGGACAACCTAGCACTTGGCATACATCACCTCTACTCCCACAAATGTCATCATCAAAATGTAGTTTGGCACCAAAACTCTGAATAATGAAAATGACGTCTATTATATTTAACTGGTGCATCACAGTTGTGCTTCTTTCTGAGTAGATAACGGTAGAGAAATTTTAAAGTATGCATATGGTGCAATATTTCTATTCCTTCCTGTAGACTTTGAAATTACAAACCCAAATCCAAAAACAGTTAGGCTATATATAGTATTGTTCTTGAGATAATATTTCTTTAAGATTAAATATATAAAAATGTATTAAGTGACACTTTGACCAAATATAATAAAAAGTGGAAGGATGTGGGAGGAGTTCTGCTAACCAATTTCCATTGTACATGTATAAAGGAATTTAAATTGTCAATTGCTAAATCAATTCGTCAAGCAGATTTTTAATAAGACAATGTCAAAAACTGCAATTCATAACAACAAAATCATTATGATTTTGTCAAATAGCCATTTTCAAAGCATAGTATTTTTGTGGAAAACTGCAACAAGACTGAATAAATGCTAAATAGTTCACATATTCAAAACATTGTAATATCATATTTATTTTCAGAGTTCTATCTGCAGAGAATCAAATCAAATGATATTTGCATCCTAAATTGTCAAAAAGTGTAATTGTTTGCATGTAAACAGCATCTGTAAGTGAATTATTTTCAACATTCAATTTTTGATAGCTCATTGAAGCAACTCAATCTTCTAAATCTTCCTCATATTTGGCATAGTATTACAATAACCATTTACTGAGAATAATAGGTATTATTTATATCGATATTCACATACAAAAGAAAAGTGTAGAAAATATCAAATATAAATGTGTTCATAAAGCTTTGAACACTCACTGTGGCTCATCCAATAGGTGGATCTTCTTCAAATTTTGCAGACATAGCATATGGAAATAATATATATTAGCCATGACAATAATTTAGCAAATAATATCAAAAGCTGCATTTTGATTGCACATACAAATTAAAAGTGTCTGAAACCAAAAATATTGATTTAAATAAATCTTTAAATATTCACGGTGGCTAAAGCAATGGTTGGGTCTTTCCCAAATTTGGCCCAATATTAGATTATATATTCTGTGATATATCTCAATAGACATCAATGTCATATACATGTTTCTACATGGGTGTCACCATTGTGAAACTAGTGTGGTCAGGAAAAGCCCAAACAGGTTGGTGTCAATATTCTGTCTGCGGCTCATTGCACTAACTTGCACTATAGTAAGATTGGTCTCATTGGAAAGGGAATCAAATTGTCTATCTATCCATACCAGATCTTATTAGGTTTTTAATCTTTGTTAATTCAGTACATGGGTTTTAAACTTTCAAAATAATTTAAATTTCAGAATTTGACCTGATTGACCTTTTTGACCGAGGGCAAACCATATATGGATATAAAGCTGATGTCATTGCGCTTCTTTTGGCACCATCCGTGTAGTGCAAGGAAGCGCAAGCCCATTAAAGATACCCTGTTTTCAGAGTTTTCATTTACATCAGTAATGAAGGAATATTCACTAAATACACTCCTTATACAAATGGATTTGACTTAAATACAGACTTACTATATATTCAATCCAACAACAACATCGGATAGAACATATGTTCATCTTCTAGGTTATACAATTTCATCAAAATCAAATACGTACAGAAATAGTTACAAGCATGTGAATATTGATGAAAAAAAGCACCATTCCTGGACTTTTTCATGGCGCTGTCGGTACTTATTCTCAGCATGAATATATATTTTTCCCGAAATGATGCCAGATCACTCTTAATCTTATTCACTCATTCTCTAACTTGTGTGTTACCTCGCTCCCCAACTCACTCCTTAACCTCGCTCCCAACTCACTCCTTAACCCACCCGTCAACACACTTCCTGACTCACTCCCCAACTCACTTGTTTACTCACTCATTAACTTACTGCTAACTTACTTCATAGCTCACTCCCCAACTTACTCTGTAGCTCACTCGTTAACTGACTCCTAACTTACTGCCTAAGTTACTTAGTAACTCACTGTCCCTAACTCACTCGTTAACTCACTCAATACCTGACTCCCTAACTCAGTCACTCACATACGCACTTGCGCACTCAATCACTTACAACCCCAAGCCAACAGTTTACACAATTCTACATTTAACACCAATGGCACCAAACCTACCGCATACAACTCATTCCTCACACAGTCACGGGACTCCTCACACAACCTGCCCCAACACTTCACGCACTGGGCACGCACACGTTACTACGCACAACCTCAACACGTCCTTATACACACCGCAGACAGACAGCCACTCAAACAAAGCACACCCACACGCCAGGGACACAAGGCGCCGAGATAGGCATTGCTTATTCAGCGTTTCAATATCTGAGTGAATTATCCCATCCAATAGGACAAAGCGTACTGCTGACTGGTCCTTCCTACTGGTATATATTCCTGAGCGATTAGTGAAGAAAAAAAAACAGACACAAAAAACAAACCCCGCCGCATGTTTAATCCACGGCGTTGTTACACGCGAACAACAATGCTGCCTGGAGACTAATAATTGATGGCCACTGTGTTGTAAGGTTCCTCCACGGTGTGCCAACTCACCTACTGTCTCTGCACTCTACACACCACGGCTCACACGCCTCCTCCCACACGCTGCTTCCCAGGTGCTGCTTCCCACACACATACTGGTTAGCTCAGTGTCAGGATAATGTGACTGAGTGGGACATCAGGTCAGGGTGCCAACAGCCTGATTTCCCAATGGTTCAGCAATATATATAATATAAAGTCGCCATGAGTGTGCACTGTCACAAGTCGGTACCTGTCCTGATATGACCTTAGATGTTGGTAGGACAACCAACAACCAACCAATCAAGCTTCCCACACGCTGTGTCATGTCCCACACACTCCATCCCACTTGCTGCTTCCTACATGCTTCCCACATGCTTCGTCCCACATGCTGCTTCCCACACGCTGCTTCCCACATGCTGCTTCCTACATGCTTCCCACATGCTGTGTTCCACACGCTGCTTCCCACACGTTGCTTCCCACATGCTGCTTCCTACATGCTTCCCACATGCTTCGTCCCACATGCTGTATCCCACATGCTGCTTCCTACATGCTTCCCACATGCTGTGTCCCACACACTCCATCCCACATGCTGTGTCCCACATACTCCATCCCACAAGCTGCTTCCTACATGCTTCCCACACGCTCCATCCCACATGCTGCGTCCCAAACACTCCATCCCACATGCTGCTTCCCACATGCTGCGTTCCTCACAGTTTCCCTGACTCTGTATTCCACACTCTGCATCCCACACTGTCTCAGCTGCCATGCCTTGTGCACTGTTTTACACTTCGTGTCCCACAGATCATGCCCCATACTCTGTGACCCACACCCGTGTCTTACACATCGTGTACCACATGCCCAACATTCTGTCCTACACAGCGTTCCCTGCACATTCTGTCCTACACTGTCCCTGAACACTCCCACACATTCTGTCCCACACTGTGTTTGGCACACCATGTCTTACAGTTACACATGTGTACACACAGTGTTGCATAAACCGTGTCCTACACAGTGTCCCACAGTGTCACACACACCATGTCTACACACAATACCCTCCACACTGTGTGCTACACATTGTATCCGACACACCGTGCCCTACACACCGTGTGCTACACATTGTATCCCACACCCAGCTGAGCTGCGCCTCGCAGTGAGTGAGCGCCTCGCAGTGAGCGAGCGCCTCGCAGTGAGTAAGCACTTCACTGAGCTAGTGCCTCGCAGTGAGCGAGCGCCTCACAGTTGGCGAGCGCCTCACAGTGAATGAGCACCTCACAGTGACTGAGCGCCACACAGTGAGTGAGTGCCACACAGTGTGAGTGCCACACAGTGAGTGAGTACCTTGCAGTTGGTGAGTACCTCGCAGTTGGTGAATACCTCACAGTGAGTGAGCTCCTCACAGTGAGTGAGCTCCTCACAGTGAGTGAGCTCCTCACAGGGAGTGAGCGCCACACGGTGAGTGAGTACCTCAGTGAGTGAGTTCCTCACAGTGTGTGAGTTCCTCAGTGAGTGAGCGCCACACTGAGTGAGCACCACAGTGAGTGAGCACCACACAGTGAGTTGGTGAGTGCCTCACAGTGACTGAGCACCTCACATTGAGTCAGCACCTCACAGTGACTGAACCAGACGGGATGGCCGAATGAGTTAGAGCGTCGTCTCCCATGTTGGAGTCAAACCAATATACTTTTTGCTTCCTAGCCAGGCACTCGGCATTATTAGGGTAGGGCAAGGATTGTGGCTCAGTGTCAGGATAATGTGACTGAGTGGGATATCAAGTCATGGTGCTGGCAGGCTGGTCTCCCAGTGGGGCAACACTATAGAGTCGCCATGAGTGCGCACTGTCACAAGTCGGTACTCGTCCTGATATGACCTTAGATGTTGCTAGGATGTAAAAGAACAAACAAACACAGTGAGTGAGCACCTCACACTCACAGTGACAGTGAGAGGTCCACACTGACTACTGTGAGTGAGTGCCTCCCGTTGCATCCCTACTCTCCCCCCCCCCCCCCCCCCCCCCCCCATCCCCCCGATACACACCAACAGCCGCCAATGCTGTCAGCGTGCTGTGCACATGGCAACCTGCACACACCCCGCCAGCCAGGAGTCGCCGTTCCATTTGTTGTGTAACTATGTACGGAGTGTATCTCAATGGGAACACTGGCATTCCAGGCAGGCCCGTGTTCACTGATGCTCTGGTGGTCTGTTAGCAGCATGTGTACGTGGCACTGCGCCGCCCTGAGCTGTCACACCATAGCAACATCTGGCTAGGTAACAGCTGGGTGTGGAGCAACAACAGGCAACAACAGGCAACAACATCATCTGAGTCTACCGGCCCAGGTGTGCCCGGGCACCCCGCCAGGTGTCGCCACGCGCTCACGCCTCAGTAGCGCGGACTGGGGCTGGTGCAGGGAGCAGCTCACTGTTCCACCGCAGTCATTGGACCGCGGTGAATCTGTGGGTGTGCTGGCCTTACCCAGTTGTCAGCAGCACTGACGGACTTCAGCATCAGGCCACAGTACTGACAAGCTAACCACACACTGCTGACTGATGAAAGCTCTGGTTAATAACCGGACAGTAAGGCACCATCAAGTACCAGTCACCAGCTGACTGATAGTGGGACTGGACAACCGGACAGTGGGGCACCACTAACTAACAGTAACCAGCTGACTGATGGTAGCATTGTGTAGCCAGACAATGGGGCACCAATAAGTACCAATAACCAGCTGACTGATAGTGGCACTGGATAACCGGACAGTGGGGCACCATCAAGTACCAGTAACCAGCTGGCTGATAGTGGCACTGGACAGCCGGACAGTGGGGCACTGCTAACTACCAGTAACCAGCTGACTGATGGTGGCACTGGACAGCCAGGCAACAGGGCACCATTGAATACCACTAACCAGCTGACTGATAGTGCCACTGGACAGCTAGACATTGCGGCACTGTTGAATACCAGTAACCAGCTGACTGATAATAGCACTGGGCAGATGGACAGTGGGGCACCGATAAGTATCAGTAACTTGCTGATTGATAGTGGCACTGGATAGCGAGACTGGGGCACCATTAAGTATCAGTAACCAGCTGCCTGACAGCGGCACTGAACACCTAGACAGTGGGGCACTGTTCAATACCAGTAACCAGCTGACTTATAGCAACACTGTGCAGCTGGACAGTTGGACACCGTTAAATACCAGTAACCAGCTGGTATTCCTTTTGCAGTGATCGGGTGAGACTTGTTGCTGGGCATGCTCAATATGGGCATGAACTACACCCGGGGAGGCGCTGAGTGTGGTAAGGACTGCCTGCCACCTCACCCCACCCGGCTGCCACCTCACCCTACTCGCCTGCCTCCTCACCCCGTCCTCTGCCCGCTGGCCCTCGGGCGAGGTTTCAGTCTTGCAGAAATCCAGGCCCTAAACACGGCTGATGGCCATTCCCATGCACATACGCACATTACCATGCGGATGCCACACAAATCATGTCATGTCTTGCACATGGCCACAACATATGCTCGCAGCTCACATTGCAGCAGTTCACCACATCGCAGTACAATCATTTCCCAACGTTCTAGTCATGTAGTAGCAGATGCCACCAACTTCCGACGTGTAGGCGAACAGAATGTGAATCTTCAACATGGGCCCACATGGCATGAACACACATGCACAGGGAAAGTCCTGCGCAGCGCTGTGCACAGTGATAATGGAGGGCTGGCAGGCTGCCTCAATGAGTCTGCGTGCGTGGCAGGCTGCTACAAAGGTGAGCATTTCGGGATCCGACACAGTGCCAAGTCACTAGGATGCAGCTTGGGATCACCAGGACGCAGGTTTGGGTTATCAGGACACAGAGCACAGTCCCCAGAATGCAGTGCCCGGTCACCAGGATGCAGTGCTATGTCACCAGGACACAGTCCCAGGTCACTAGAATGTAGTTTGGGGTCACTAGAGAGCGCCATTGTTGGGCCACCAGGACGCCATTCCGGGTCACTCAAGGGCAGTGCCGGTCAGAGACAGCTGACGGCCATACCAGGTAAAGCTCGGCAGGTTCAGGAACTGCTGTCTGTGGACCAGAAGACGCTACATGCCAGGTGACTATGTGCTTGCAGGGTTGGGCGGTCGTGACCTGTTTACTGATACAGACTAGATGTACGTTCAAGATCCATAATCGCTTGTCAAATTCAAAACATGCTGTATATCAACACATGCTGTTTCTGACCAATATTCTTTTGTTGCACTGTTTCAAAACAAGCTCTTTTTGATGCACTATGTTGTGTCAACACAAGCTCCCTCTCAGCCCAAATATGTCAATACAGTCTTCCTACTGCACTGTATCAACAAATGCTTTCCTGGCATCACTTTGTCAATATGTGCTTACAGGCTGCTTATCCCCAGAACACACTTATGTAAAACTTTTATGGATGTGCTGTCAGACTATTTCAATGTGTTGCTTGGCGAGATGCTTTAGACCTGAGGACAGGGACGTGGGGGTGATGCATTTAGTCAATAGTGGCGCTTTAAGTTCTTCTGGATCAACTCATATTGGAATGGACATGATGACCTCGCTGAAGTAGGTGTGCACAGAATGGTCATGTACTGAGGCTGTACATAAATTCAGTAACATCCATTACAACTCAGTGAGCACCTATAACTAGGCTGTACTCGCATTCAATGAACAACCCATAACGAGGCTTTACACACCTCAATGACCACTCATAACGAAGCTGTATAGCACTCTGCAACCACTTATTTTGAGCCTGCAGGCAGTCAATAATCACCCATAGCGCAGCTCGTTATGGATGGTCACAAAGTGTGGGTACAGTTTCGCTATGGATGGAATCCTGCAAAAGTATTTTGCATGGCATAGCACATGCCTTGTCTGCTCTGTGGTGTGACCCGACTGCTCCCTGACATAAATCCCCCTTATTTGAACATGTAAATTGTGACCGTTTCCAAGAGCCAGAAGTGGACTGTACCCACACTCTGTGAACACCCATAATGATGCTGTACCCACACTCAGTGAGGCTGTTCTAACTCTGTGAGCACCCATAAACAATGTTGTAGCCACACTTTGTGATCTCACATAACGAGGCTGCACACACATTCTGTGACCACCCACAATGTGCCTGTACACAGTCTGTAACCACCGATAACAAGACCCACACTCTGAGACCTCCCATAACGAGGCTGTACACAATCTGTGATCTCCCATCATGACATGTACACACACTCTGTGACCTCCCATTATGACCGAAACACACACTCTGTGACCTCCATAACAAGGCTGTGCACACACGTGTGACCTCCCATTATGACATATACACACACTTTGACCTCCCATAATGACATGTACACAAAATGAGATGCAGCACTCAAATACTACAACACTCAGTGACCTCCCATAACAAGGCTGTACACACACTGTGACCACCCATATTGAGGCTGTTCACACTCTGTGACCTCCCATAATGACCTGTACCCACAATCAGTGACCACCCATAACGAGGCTGTACCCACACTATGTGACCACCCATAATGAGGCTTTACCCACAGTCTGTGACCTCCCATAATGACATGTACCCACACTCAGTGAACACCCATAACGAGGCTGTACACAATCTCTGACCACCCATAATGAGGCTGTAGCCACACTCAGTGACCACCTATAATGAGGCTGTACACAGTCTGTGACCACCCATGATGAGGCTGTACCCACACTCTGTGACCACCCATAATGAGGCTGTACCCACAGTCTGTGCCCTCCCATACCGAGGCTGTACACACTCTGAGACCACCTATAATGAGGCTCGACCCACACTCAGCGAGCACCAATAACTAGGATGTGCCCAATTTTTGACCACCCATGACGAAGCTGTATATGTGTAATGGGGAAATTGATTCGAAGTAAGTAAGTAAATTCTATCAAATGTACAAATTCAATTTTATTTTATCCAAACCTCCAAAGGTTTTATTTGTTTGTTGGGGTTTTACGTCCTGGCAATATCTATGGTCATAGGATGGTGAATGACTTGTAATAGTGAGCCAACCAGTGGTCCACTACTGGTTCATCAAAGGCTGTGGTATGTACTGTCCTGTCTGTGGGAAAGTATCGGAAGGTGTAGCTTATTTGGCTGGAGCGGGTTTCCTCCAAAGAAATATGTCAGAATGACCATATGTTTGACGTCCAATAGCCGATGATAAAAATCAATGTGCTCTAGAGGCGTCGTTAAATAAAACAAACTTTTTTAAATAATGTGCACTCATAGCAACTTTATTACACTGCCCCACTGAGAAACAAGGCTGCCAGCACTGTGACCCGATTTCCCACTCACATTATCCTGATTGTGATAATGAATTAACCAATCCTTTCTCTATCATAGTAATGCTGAGCACTAGGGTAGCTAGATACAAGATTCACCCCGTACTGCTGCAGTAGGGGTGCAAACCAGCCCTATGTAAAAGGTGGGGAAAAACGGGTCAAAGAATTGAGAGCCTAATTTAACAAAGTAACAAGCAACAATTATTCTTTACATATGTTTTATTATTTACCCGCTACTTTTGAGTTGAAAAATATAATATAATATCTAGTTTAATAAGATTTAAAAGTGACATCGACGGCGTTCTGCGGCCGCCATCTTGTCTTTTTGCATTCTCTCCCATTTCACCAACTCTGTGCCTCTAGAAGTATTCATTTGATACTGGAGCCACATACTGGAGCCTCACTTCCATACTGTAGCCTCGCTTCCATATTAATGCTATTTTCCCCCGTATTTATATAGAGCTGGCCTTCACCCGTGTACTACAACGGGTGAATCTTTTATCTATAGGGTAGCTAGCGACAAGTATCAATCTAGTAAACCGTTAGTTTGATTTTTGCATGGTCTTCTATGAGTCGCATTATCAAATACCAAAATACTGAAGCACCTTGTCGCATCGTCTACCACCAAATGCCTGCCTATTTTCTTCTTCTACAAGCCGTCTCCCATGTTGGTAGATGGGGTCGAACCCTGGTCGAGTCAAACCAATGACTTAAAAATTTATACTTGTTGCTTCCTAGCCTGGCGCTCGGCATTATTAGCATAGGGCAAGCACTGGTTGGCTCAGTGTCAGGATAATGTGACTGAATGGGATATCAGGTCATGGTGCTGGTGGCCTGGTCTTTCAGTGGGGCAGCACTATAAAGTCGCCATGAGTGCACACTGTCACAAGTCGGAACCCGTCCTGATATGACCTTAGATGTTGCTAGGATGTAAAACAACAACACAACAACAACATCTTCTACAAGTTGGCTCAACCAGACGGGATGGACGAATGAGTTAGAGCATCCGTCTCCCGTGTTGGTAGACCATGGGATCGTGGGTTCGAACCCTGGTAGAGTCAAACCAATGACTTAAAAATTTATACTTGTCGCTTCCTAGCCAGCCGCTCGCCAGTATTAGGATAGAGCAAAGACTGGTTGGCCTTGTCAAGATAATGTGACTGAGTGGGATATCAGGTCATGGTGCTGGTGGCCTGGTCTCCCAGTGGGGCAGCACTATAAAGTCGCCATGAGCGTGCACTCACAAGTCAGTACCCACCCTATATGACCCTAGATGTTGCTAGGACGTAAAACAACAACAACCAAACAAGTTGGCTCGTTTGATGAATGCAGCATCTATTCAAGTCTCCTTGATTATGCAAGTTCATTTAATGCCACACTGACTAAGCATTGGAATCGTTCCGAGGGAATATAAGCATCTGGGGCCATATGCAGGAGTCAGTGTTAGCGGGGTTTGGTGTTAGAGCCTGTTACCGTTTAGCTATCACCGACGTCGGGAACTGTGTCAAGCGGTATGCAGGAGCGCGTAACACTTTCATTTTAGCGAAACATGAATTTATTTATAGATTTGGGAAATCCCTCTGCGTCTGTACCCATATATTAGGCTTAAATCTATTAAATGCTATCATATTTAACAGAATTAAATACGCAATAAGTGAAATTTATTCAAATTAACCCTAAATTCGAAGCAATATTAATGCTGCCGCCGCAACGGCGGCGATATTAATATTTATATTTTCGAATCGACGAACGTAAAGTAAACAAATCGCCGCCGCCGCCAGTATGGAAAGCGACGTCGATGCGGCGGCGGCGGCAGTGTTAATATTGCTTCGAATTTAGGGCTAATTTCATCAAATTTCACTTATTGCGTATTTAATTCTGTTAAATAGATTTGGCCAAAACCTTATGCTAACACCGCCCTTAAACGTCCTATGAAACGGGGTTAGTGTAGCCGACCTTAAATGCGCGGTGTTAGCGTAACACCGCCTCCTGCATACCGACTTTTCGGCGCTAAACCAGAAATCCTGTCTAAATGCGTTTTGGCTCGCTAACACCGCATCCTGCATATGGCCCCTGGTGGTTACTTGAATAACCGACGGTAGACATCACACAGTGTGATTACACATGTATGGGTAGCAATGACATAGACAAGGATGACGTTACTCTATTGTTGTGTATAGAATTGTGGCAGAGGTATGTGTGTAGCCTACTGCCGTGGGTAGAATTGTGGCAGAGGGTGTATGTAATCTACTGTCGTGTATAGAATTGTGGCAGAGGTATATATGTAATCTACTTTGTGTATAGAATTGTGGCAGAGGTCTATATATGTAATCTACTTTGTGTATAATATGCGTGTAGTCTACTGCTGTGTGTAGAATTCTGGCAGAGGTATGTGTGTAGTCTATTGTGGTGCATGGAATTATGGCAGAGGTGTACATGTAATCTGATGTGGTCTATAGAATTGTGGCAGAGCAGTGTGTAGTCTGAATTGTGACAGAGCAGTGTGTGTATAGAACTGTGGCCCTGTAAAGTGTAAGTAGTGTGTGAGTGCAATAGGCCTGACTGGCGAGACGCGGTGTTATTACCTGTACAAGTGGGTGTGACTGGAGGTGTAGTGAACACACTTCTCACTGCCCGGATCTGCTTCTTTGCAGGCGAGGAATCAGTAGAGAGCGGGAAGAGCCCGGCCGCCCGCTCCCAGAGCCCGCTGATGACCCCTACTCCCCCGTCAACTACAACTATGAATTTGATGCCAGCTACAACAGGTGGGTCACATGAGGCATCTCGTTCAGACAATAACTAAGACGGGTCAAAGAGTTCATCGTGGTATGTGGAAACAAACAGTGCTCATCAGGGCCAAGGAATATTAAGAGATACTGTTAGGGTTATTATCAGACATTCAGAAAGTATAGCTAGAGATTTGGCTACACAAACTGGGATTTTACTACTGTCATCAAGTAATAATTGGACATTTGGCTACGGTCATGGCTACAGTCATGTGGTAACTGCCTAGGTCGTAGCCATACAGCATTAGGTTGACACATTAACTAGACATGGTGTACTGTCTACATCAGAGACCAATACCCTAGGGTATTAAGTGGCCACATGCTTCTAGAACTGCTACAACCGAGTCTCTGTGTACATAGGCTTTTAGGACTGCTGGGATATGGATAACGTTGTAACCGACTGTGTCCACATAAGGTTGTAAAATTGCTGGTATAGGGATAACTTTGTAACCAATTCTCTGTGTGCATAGCCTTGTAGAACTGCTGGATAGCCTATAGGGGTGACCTTGGCGCTGTGCACATAGCCTTGTAGAACTGTTGTATAGCCTATAGGAGTAACAGTGTGACCTTGGCTCTGTGCACATAGCCTTGTAGAACTGCTGTATAGCCTTTAGGGGTGACATTGTGACCTTGGCTCTGTGCACATAGCCTTGTAGAACTGGTGTCTAGCCTATAGAGTAAACCTGGTGACCATGGCTGTGTGCACATAGCCTTGTAGAACTGGTGTATAGCATATAGGAGTAACCTTGTGACCTTGGGTCTGTACACATAGTCTTGTAGGACTGGCTCTGTGCAGATAGCCTTGTAGACCTGCTGATATAGTGGTAACCTTGTGACCTTGCCTCTGCAGCTATGCGGAGTCAGCCTACAGTGGAGCTATGCAGAGTGGTCCTAGCTCCCCTGCCCGCACTGACGCAGCCCGCAGCTGCCTTGCCTTCTCCAATGGCTGGACGACAGGCAACACAACAGAACGCAGCAGCATCTACTCACTTGGAGAAGACGTAAGTCGCTATCTACCTGCAACTTGCTGATATGACCAAGCGGAAAGAGCTGAGTCAAATAGCTCACATACAAAATTGATACCAGTTGCTACCTAGCCTGGCACCCAGGCTTACTAGTATATATGGCAATGACTGGTTAGCTCAGTATCAGGATTCTTTTTTTAATTATATTTTTTTGTGAAAAGTTTTTTATTCTGCCTATAACGTATAAGCTCCCGCGAGGGTGCTTGTTTTCAACGCTGGACAGCTGTGATACTGGATTGGTCTGGTCCCGCACTCAGGAGTCTTTACCTGATCTCTCTCGGGCCAACCTTTGCGGTTTTGGGTGTTAGTAGTTTCTATATTACTAATTATTAGTTTTTTTGAATTTTCAAAGTTTTTTTCTAACCTGTATATGATAACTTAGCCTACTATGTACATCTACGCAGATAACATACAGGCCTGTGGGAGAGGATCCCATCCCATTGTGGTTTGTTACAGCATCCTTTCATCCATGCCCTGTCCTTAGATAGTACACCAGCGCGCCAGAACACCCCTGGACCCTTCAGGACTGCGACTAGGTGGGATGGCTGTGTTGTGTGGTTAGCCATTTTGTATTCCAGGGTGATTCGGATGCATGACCGTGCCCTGCCCGGTTCTGCTTTGGTTTGTGCCAGTACACATACCCAGACGGACTGCGCCGTATGGTGATAGTCCTTCCGAATTCCTTAGTACTTAGTAGGGCTAGTTTCCGTATTTGTAATATCTACCATCTTTTCTGGCCTGTCTTTTGCTTTTTGTGTTAGAACACAGCAAGCAGTGACTGCGCCCAAGATCAGGTGACATATTGTTTCTTCAGTAGGTGGTTGTGTATTATGTTTTCTTTAAGGACCTTTTATAGTGGTCCATGCTTTTGATTGCCCGTTGTTGTGTGGGTTGATTATTCCAGGCATGTGCCGCCATGGCCAGTACACTTCTCTCATAAATTTTGGTGTTACTTATTGCTGTCAGTAGCACTGGGGCTGCCATTCGCCTGGTGTCCCTACGGGGGGTTGCTGTGTAGCCTGGTTTTGTGGTGTAATGGTGTGCCAGTATTTTGAGGTGCGTTTCCCTTCTACTCGTTAGTAGTGTTGCATTGCATTTTTTGTGTAATTCGATTGTGGGATATCTTTTGTGCACCTGAAGGCATACTTTAAGGGCTCTATTTTGTAGCACCTGCAGTTTGTTTAATGGTTTTGTATTTCCTCCCATGTATACTACATCGCCATAGTCAAAGTAGGGGAGGATCATGCCTTTATATAGTTTAATTGCCACGTTTTCAGTCATGTAGTATCTCAGTTTAGCCTGTAGCCATATTTTATGGTTTACTTTTTTGATAGTATTTGTTATGCAAAGGTCATAATTTAGGTGTCTGTCTAGATTCACTCCCAGATATCGGTAGTTGTCTACTTGTTCCAGTTCGGTGTTTCCCAGAAGACACTTTATTTTATCGTTGCTTGTTAGCCTGGAACCAAATAGTACTGTTTTTGACTTGCTGTTGTTTATGGTTATCCTATTTAGTTGGCACCACTCGATTAGTTTTGTTCGTGTTAGATTCAGTTTCGTTTCTATTTCTTCGGTTGTTTTGCCTGCGGCATATACCACAGTATCATCTGCATATAGTTGGATGTTTTCAATTTCTAGCCAGTTGTTTAGATCGTTAATATATATGAGGAAGAGAAGTGGCCCCAGGACTGACCCTTGGGGTACTCCGCAAGTTATCTTTTCCTCATTGGATATGGATCCATTTACTGTGGTGCATTGCTTTCTGTTTTCTAGATAGGTCGCTAGCCATTTTCCTGTTACTCCCGTTATTCCCATTTGGGTTAGTTTGCTCCTTAGGATAGGGTGGTCCACCGTGCTGAAGTCTATGAACGCTGCACCCACCAGGTTCTTTTTATTAATACTGTTTGCAATATCAGTTATTAAGTTAGCAATTGTTTTTATTGTCGAGTGGTATTTTCTGAAACCGCCCTGTTTACTGTTTAATATTTTGTGTTCGTTTAGGTGGTCCATAATATGCTTATGCATTATTTTTTCCATTAGTTTACCAGGCAGTGGGAGTATGGAGATCGGTCTATAGTTTCCCAGTACCTGTTTATCCCCTCCTTTGTGGAGCGGTGTTACTTTGGCTAGTTTCCAGCAGTCCACATAAGTACCTTCTGTGAACGATTTGTTGTATAGCTCACATATAACATCTGGGATGCATCCGAGTGCATCCTTCAATACTATACTTGAGGTATTTTCAATGCCCGAAGGCTTGTTGCAATCGATTGATTTTATGAGCTCACTTATCTCTTTTATTGTGGTTGTGCAATCTCCAATGTCTGTGCTTAATTGTGGCACTTTCGTGGTCCAGTTTGTGTTGAACTGCTTGGATAGTTTATTGCCTATGGTAGAAAAATGTTTGTTCATTATACTAGCAGTATCGTTGTTGCTATCCCCTCATTGTTGTAAAGGGTAATCCATTCTTTATTTTTATTATTTGGTATTAGTATTTTCACATTGTTCCAGAATTTGTGCGAGTTTTTTCCCCATTGCTGGTCTTGTTTGACAATGTACTGTCTTTTGGCTTTTCTCACTGATTTCTGGCTATGATTTCTTGCTTTATGGTAGTTTTCTATGTCTAGTAGTCGCTCGCTTGCTTTGGCTAATTTACCTGTTTTATATTTGTCCATAATTAGGTTGATTAATTTTGGGGTTACCCATGGGTCTTGGTTGTTTTTGATTTTAAGTTTTTTTATTGGGCAGGTAGTGTCCAGATGCTTTCTGACTTCCCCAATGATATTGTTCCATTGGTCATTTACACCTATCTCAGTTGGAAATGGCAATTAAATTTTTTCTTTCAGATGAGTTTCTAGTGCCTCTTTTGTGTAGTTTTTGTATGATCTACCCATACGGGGAATAGTTTTGTTTTTTGTTTTTATTTTCTTTCTAGTAACAATTCATGATCGCTAATGCCACAGTTTCTTGTTCCTGAGGTGTGGGTATGATTTGAATCTGTTATTATTAGGTCTATTATCGAGCTGTTTTCTCCAAGCCTTGTTAGCTCACTCATCTTTTGCTTTAACCCTCTGCCTTTGATTAAGTTTCCCTAGTAAGAATATCTCAGCCTTCGTCAGTTTCGACACACTTTCTAGGGATGCCTCCAGTTGTGCGATGAAGTCTTCGATGTTTCCATTCGGCGGTCTATATATACTCCCTTCAGCTATATTAGCTTGTTTCTCATTTTTTATGAGTGTCCATACTAGTTCAATATTTGTGTCTGATCTGTTTGCTTCTTGTAATGGCTTATGTTCGGAGTTTAGTTTTTTTTTGGTGTATATTGCAACTCCTCCACCCCTCTTTTGTATTTGTGCATTGGTCAGTATCTTTCTATCCTCTCTCACAAACCTGTACCCACCAATTTCTAGTAGTTGGTCACTATGCAGTTCATGAAACCATGTTTCTGATAGTGTTAACACATCAAATTTACAGATATCTAATATTTATTGTAGGCACTTTGGCAGTTTAGATGGGCAAAATGCATGCCTCTGCCTAGTCTACAATCAATCTCTTCCACCATATTTGTTCAGCAGTCAGGTCGAAATAGCTGTTTGCGCTGGAGGTGGTTTTTAGTGTGGAATTGGGACTTTGTATTTAAAATTACTCAGCCTGCATTATGTGGTCACCTACCTTAATTTCCTGTCGGTGTTTGCGCCGCCAGTGCATGCGGTCACATTACTGTTCCTGTGCAGCATTAGTAAGGTGGCCGCTGAGTATATATATATATATATTCCGATATTATTTTACAATTAAAACAACCCGATTCGGTAAATTGGCAAATCATGTTATGGTTGTTAACAGAGCCATTTCAACATGATATATATGTTTACGCCCGCCTCGTAGGAGGTATGGCGTAAGCTTCAGTTGGGTTTAATTTATACTGTTTTATTATATTATTTTTATCATTATTATTATTAACAATGTTTCTATTTCTCTATTAACTTTGACGCTTACCTTGATCTCTGGCAGTTTGCCCGGATGCTGTCTCTTGTTTTTTGGAGGATTTCACCCATTTTATTTTTGTATCCTGGTTTGATCGTTTCTCCTGCCTTTGCATCTTGAAGAAATAATCCTGTGCCCCAGTAGGGGCATCTTGTGCATTCCCTGAAGGCTTTCCCAGGTGCGTTCAGGATTTTCTCTTTTAGGTCTTCGTAATGTGACTTGAATGGGAAATCGGGTCATGGTTCCAATGGCCTGGTCTCCCAGTAAAGGAGCACTATAAAGTTGCCATGGATGTGCAGTACTCATCATATGACCATATATGTTGCCAGGACATAATTTAATTATCCCAACAAACAGACTTGGTGCACGCCCTCCCCGCCCCATGCACACACATGTGCAGGCCCACCACCACAAAAACCCTCACACCTGTGCACACCACTCAGTTTATGGTAAAATCTTTTTAATTTGGTATATTTTTAGGAATTTGATCGGAAGGCTTCTCAGCGGGTGCGCAAGTTGTTCGAGCAGATCGACCACATGCTGTTTGAGGACCGGCCCGGCCCCAGTCACCTGTGTGCTGAGTGTGACCAGTGGGTGGAACGCTTTCCACACCTGCGGTAAGACACTCATTGTAACAACTGTCATCTAGCAGCAAACATAAAATAAGAAGAAATTTTAGCCCTTTTTCAGAACAGCGAGACTACCACCTCATAT
Organism: Branchipolynoe longqiensis; assembly: GCA_030323885.1. Lineage (NCBI taxonomy): Eukaryota > Metazoa > Annelida > Polychaeta > Phyllodocida > Polynoidae > Branchipolynoe > Branchipolynoe longqiensis. The sequence goes on from CM059192.1 coordinate 98,283,819, forward strand.
AATAGTTTATTAAACCAATTTTTCCCAATTTACTAAGAACGGCTTTTATCTAGAATTTGATTTTCCTTGACCACAATTTTCATAGTGAGTTTTGTAATGTCATGTCTTCTGACACATATCTGATTGTATGCTTTTACATTCTGTATAAAAGTGATGGTTGACATGGCGTAAAACAACCACCAAATCAATCAATCAATCAAGCAGCAAATTGTCCATACCCATTTTGCATTGGTGTATATTCTGAACAAATTATTTTACAGAAGTGACTTGGTTGAAAAATCTCTTTTCTACAAATTATCAACTTACAAATGAATGGTTCCTTCTCGCCAGGATTCTGGGCGACCAGCTGCTGCCGCCACAGGACCTTGGCTACCAGATGCTGTCTGGGTCTCCCCGCACCGAGCAGCATACTGACAACCTGCTCTGCGACATCACTGACAATGACATCACTGCATCCCAGGGGCTCAATGAGTGAGTACAGCGCAGCACACTGCAGCTCTGGTCAGCGTATTTACCCAGTAATGTGCCAATTGTGTGTAGCAGCACCTCTGTGTGCTGCAGCTCTGGTTAGTGTATACACCATGTAATGTGGAACAGGTGCAACTCCGGTCACTGTACCCGATAAATGCTGCGTTTGGTTTGTGTCAGTAGAAGAGGTGATTGCGAGGCTCCTTGTCAGTCCATCATTACACTCATCGTTCCGCCCTGTTCCAGGCTATCCGTGTCGGGGCACCACGTCGCAGCCCGAGTGCCACCAATGGAGACACTGGCCCAGTTGTCGGGCATGCACCACGCCGCCTACCACAAGGAGGAGGTGTTTGCGCAGGACGGATATGTCGAGGACATTATAGCCGTCGACTATAAATCTGTGTGAGAATTCATTTTCATTATTTAATGGCACTGATGACATGTTTTTTTTTAGAAATGATAGCAATGTGTTTGTGTCTAATTCATTTATAAATAGGTAGTTAACGTGACTAATTGTTATGCAAAATTTAGTAATATTTTATGTGTGCTGTGATAGTTTTCTGGATTAATGCAGTGTGCTTCCATCCAACTGCCCCTAGTAGGGCTAGGAGCCTGATTTGCGATCCTGTTGACTTTCCATGGCAGTAACTCGGAATGCTCGTAGTGTCGACGACAACATCGACCAATACATTGCCTTACTTGTCATGCAGTCTTTACGTATCGCATCTGGGTATGGCGCGATGTTCTGTTGAGGGGAGAGTAACGTCTGTGGTGTGTCTTGGCAGGGATGAGGACGTGCTGGACAAGGTCCGCCACCAGGGGAGCCGGGCCCGGCGTCGGCAGGCAGGCATGCCACCCATGACGCCCCAGGCCTGCATCAAAGACAACATCAGCAACAACACCTTCAACACCCTCTGGACTCAGGTAAGCATCCGGGTCATTGTGCCAGTTGTGTGCAGCATACAGTTGTGTGCAGTCCACTGTGTGCAGTCACTGTGCAGCCCACTAATAGTTGTAAATCGAAAGTTGTATTTGCAGAAGAGTATCTGTATGTATTGAATCGTTACCTGATGTAATATATTTAACAGTAATGTAATTTTTCTGTTAGTAAGACTACGTAAAACCCCAAAAGAAACTGAAAAAAAATGTATGTGTAAGCTGCACTGCTTGGCCCGCTGCAGATCAGAGTGCGCTGCACACGGATCCGACTGACACTGCATCTGCTCTACTTATTCAGGTAATCTCGTGGCTTAGCGACGTGCTGAAGAAGTATGGACACGCGATATACAGTAAGCATGCAACGTCCTGTGATTAGGTTTAATTAGTTGTATTCCATTTGTTTAGGCGGCAGGTCCATAGGTCCATCCAATTGTAGTATGACCTTCCTTGTAAGGCCTTACTTAGGAAGCGTAACCAGCACCGGATAGCCCAGTGCTTAAAGTGTCCGATTCACGCGTGGAAGGTCATGGGTACAGTCGCGGCTGAGTCAAACCAACGATTTAAAAAGATTGGTACTTATCACTCACTACCTTGCCTGGTGCTGGACATTATTAGGATAGAGGGTGGCCTGGTCGGCTCAGTTTCAGGATAATGTCACTGAGTGGGGTATCGGGTCATGATACCGACTGATGTGTAGATAGCACTCTAAACCTAATAAGAGTTAGTGGTTCACTGTCACAAGGCAGTACTGATCCCGATACATGAAGTGTTGTTAGGACGTAAACCCCACACAGGCAATCAATGAAATCTCGCCAACCTCATTCCGATGGGCGTCAAAAGCAGAATCCCCGCTCCTCCCCTCGCCCAACCCCCTAGAGTCGTTAAAGAAATAACCTTACTGAGTCCTATTCATTTTTCGAGATCACCTGTACCGATTCACAGTATCTTTTAAACAGTGTTTGGAGTGGACATGGCATTGAAATGTGACACTTCTTGGTGAAATGAGAATTATAGATTTTATTTATAGCTCTGCTCCCTCGACCCTGGCATGAATCTTCTGCGCACGACCAGTTCCAAGTCCATGTTTCAATGCTCTAGCACGGCCCTTCCGGGTGACAATCTACATGATATACCACGTGACCTGAATTATATTTGTGCACAGTTAATGAAGTAAAAATTAGCAATATTTTCGCATTATTATGAAGTGAAACTTCCCCGCCCCTTCCCTGCAAATGACGCCTAGCAAAAGTGCACATAGTCATTATGGTCGCACTAGTGCGTGTTTGGCTGCGCAGTGGGACCATCATGCTGTGTGTAGCTGGCTTTTGTGAAGTTTTATCTTTGTGCAGTTATTCTGCAACTGTTGCTCACGGTGACGTGTATGCGCCGTTAACGCGAGGTGTCCCGTGACTGGCAGACGGAGGGTTGTTGAGGCCCGTTGTCAGGCTGTAAGGCTCGCTGTGAGTGGCTCGTCTGGCCGCTGTGACGCGTGTACTTGAGACAATGGTTCTGATTGGCCCTTTCCTGCAGGCCGTGACATGTCAGCAGAGGACTGGGTATTCCAACTGCCGAGCCCGAGGCCGCCGCCCGGTGCGCTCCACTCCCGCCTGCCTCGTGTTGGTCTTGCCTGTTCCCGCCAACGTTGCCAAGCGTCGTTATGTGGCATTTGTTGATACTTTTAACTGTTTGTGTGTATGCGCAGGGCCGTAGCTAGCGGGTGGGTGGGGGACCTGAGAAAAAGGGGTTGCCCCCCCCCCACCCCTCCAAAAAAAACACCACCCAACCTCACGCTTAAATTGCATAGTCCGGTTTTTTTTTTTAAAGCATCACATTTTCAAAAAGCAAAACACTTATCTAGATTTGAACCTGCCTATTCAACTTGGACACGGATGCATTTATTAAGTATGTAATTCGCATCACTCGGACAAGGAGACAAACAAGGGTTTTCAGACAATATATTTATTCACGAGAGTTTATATATAAGATATAAATATTAGTTTATATATCATCAGTAAGTAATCATAACCTTGCATGAGGCTGGCATGAGGCTGGCTCAGCAATCAGTGTGACTGGCGCGAGTGTAATCGAGGAAGGCTGGCTTCGTACATCATAAGCAGTGGTCGGTGAGAGGAGGTGTCATGGTGATGACAAGTTCTGTATAAGTAGATAACAAGATAAGTACAAATGCGATAACAAGAGAGCTAGAGATAAGAAAAAATAGCATCAGCAAAAGAAAGGAAAGTGCTAATGGGGCTCTGGTGATGGGGGGATGGGGGGGGGGGGAGATAGGCATTAATGGCTGAGCTCTTCCAGGAGCCGGCTTCTTGAATGTCCGGGAAGGGAACATTGGGTGCTAGACAGGCCTGAGCGGCACCTCTTCAAGCTGTGGAGGGTGAGTGACTGGGATGGAGCGAGGACAGCTGAGGCAACCAGGGAGAGGACTTGGGCTAAAGCGGGGGCACAGAGGAATTCGCCTGAGAGGAGTAGTAAGGCCGGGGACCCTGGGTGTGGGCGGAGCATGGCAGCGTACCTAAGCCAGCCGGCTTGAGGACAGCTGGGTGAGCCAGGGATCGCCGGGAGGGAGAAACCGAGGGGTGAGACAGCAGAGTACCTGGTCTTGGTTGTGCGGAAGGGGATGATGAGGGAAGCCGGGCGGGGAATGGCATCAACAAAGTGGAAGGTGTGCGGGCCGAGCAAGGAGGCTGACCGAGCAGTAACATTACTTTTTCTAGCAAGAGTGAGGTATGCGACTAGCAGGGTGGTTACGTAGACATGCGTGTCTTTCCCGAGGGCGGTCAAGAAGACAACAATTTTCTTCAGGTCGGCGGGGGGAAAGGAGGAAGGCGCGGAATACCGTATGGAGGGAGGTTTTCTTAATTCCTTTCTTGTGGAGCTTCACATAATATGTGTCAAAGTATGAGGTGGAGCCAGTTACAGTGTAGAGCCAAGTCTTAATGGAGTTAGTTGTAGACTGAACCCGGAGCTTTGAGTCTGGCGTCAAGATGGACCAGGTAGGCCAGAATGTCATATTGAGCGGGCTTGAGAGCGTCCACCTCATGGGCTCGGCAGAAGTCGAGGTAGACCCGGATGTGCAAGAGCTTGTTCATCCAAGTGCCCTGAGATAGAACCAAAAATGTAAACCTATCTTCCAGGCTATGCTATTAAGGGGGCAGGGGTGGGGTGGGGGCTTAAAGATCGAAAATAATTACGTCAAAAGATGTGATTAAGGTCTAATTTTTTTGCATTCTTTAAGTGCTCGTAGCTTAAGCTGTGGGTTGGAGGATACCCTACTGGTTGTGAGCTGGGGCGGGGTGGAGGGGCACTGCAATTGCGCGGTGCGAGAGCTCGTGTGGTTTAGGGAGGGTAGGTGTTGTGATTGTGGTTTGGGGTGTAGCATGGGTTGGGGTGTCGGGGGTGGTGTGGGGCGGAAAGGTGGGTGGGGCAGGTGTCGCCGGCGTGTGACGGGGGGAAGGGGCGACAGAGTCACCGGCGGCTTTCCTATCATGGAACACCCTTTTCTTTAGGCAATCCTGCTCCTTGTGCCAGTGAATACGCTTGAGGCGGTTGGCGCACCAAGTGCAGTTATGGAGAAATCTGGTGGGAAGTACGCCATGGGAAGCCGCAATCCCGCCCCCAATTCCACAGTGTGCAGGGCTTCCCATCCATGTCTTTATTATAGTCATTCCTCGTGTTGATGGGGGCGAGGGTGGCTTGCGAGGCAGGCAGGAACGGGGCAGGTGTCTGGAAGGTGGGCGTGGCTTGCTGTTGGTAGTGGTGCACAGGAAACTGGTAGAACTGGGGCTGGTGGGAAGTTCTGCCCGCAGCAATGCAGAGGTCCCTTTGCAGATCTTTAATAGCCGCCTGGTCGTCCCAACAGTTTGGGAAGCGGCCAGATGCGAGAAGGGAGAACAGTTTTTCCGACCAGCATCAGCAGAGTGGCCAATCCCACGTATTTGCCATATGGGCAAGTTCGGCCTCATGTTTATGGAGATGGTTGCAACAAGTTGGCGGGAGAGAGGGTTGTGCGGCCAGGGCCTCAAGGCCTCAAAGTACTCTGGCCAAGTCGCTCCGCCCATGGCGATAGATTTACAAGCGTCCCCTCTTGTGATGATTAAGCGAGGTAGAAAGACTGTACCTTTAGGTTTCTTGAGGGCTTTTGAGGTGTCCAAGAGGAGGTCCCCGCATACGACAGCTGCTTGCTGGACTCTGGGGTCTGGGTGGGTGCGGCGACAGGCTGAGGCGGGGTACCCGGGCCCAGAACCTCCGCGAGGTAGTACCTTTGGCCAGGGGGGGCCGCCCCCCCCCCCCCCGTGAGTATGTGCGGGTGTACTGGCTGGGCCACCAGGGAGTGCGGGTGACTGGACCGCCAGGGGGCGTGACCCAGGGGAAGGTGGCACCGACGACGAAGAGGTGGGGGGGGGGGGGGCTGGGCCCGCGGAATGGCGGCTATGCATTCCAAGGCGTTGACTCTGACCGACAGCTCTTTAGTAATTTGAAGGGCCTCCCTTTGCAGTTCTAGGACGGTAGCTAGGTCTCCCGGGGTTGAGAGAACAGTACGTCTACCTTGTGTTGGTGGGGCATCAAGCTGTGACTGGTGCCTGTCTCTGTGGGGAGCCAGCACTCTGGCTGCTCTACGGAGTGACACCCTGCGGAGCTGTGGGTGCAGAGGCGGCCTACCCAGGCGGTTGCGTGGCGGCATAGTTGTCGCCTGCTGTTGTGAGTGTGTAGTGAAGGGTGGTAAGAGAGAGAAGTGGCCAGAGTGAGTGTCAGGCGAGAAGTGAGGAGCGGAGAGGGCTAGGGGTCACGTTCTGCGCGGGGTCGCCTTGCCTCGTTCGCGAATTAAACATGTTGCCTCCGCAACATATTTGTTGCTGCACACTGAAGCCTATGGGTCAGGGTTTTGACAATCACACCTAATTTAATTTGGCAAATATATCCTAATTTTGTCATTTTAAGGCAAAGTTATTTCAAGATAAGATTATAACAAGCAACCTAGTATATTTATCTCAGAAAATGACAGAAACTCAAATCCATCAGACTGCAACTTTAAAGCTGCATAGTTCGAGGAAGCATCGAATTTTCAAAACTAAAGCACTCACTCACCTACATTTGATTATACATATCTAACTTAGATATGGATACACTTATTAAGCATTTGTTGCCACATAGGAGGTCACACGGAGTCAACTTAATAGGACCTGTTACTGCCCAAGCCCCCAATGTGTTGCTACCATGTCGTGGTGGGGAGGCTTGTGTGCCTCCGTGACCATGAGAGCTATACCGGCGGGGGCTAGCCCCCTGGGAGGTTTAACCAAGCCGGGCAGGACTCATGGTAGAGGACAGACTAAGAGCAGCAACTGGTCCTCCAGGTTGGGGGTTGGGCGTGGGGCCAACAACCCCACACCGGAAAAAGAACGTTACAGAATCACGAACAAGAAACTCAAGGCCCAGGACCGGGAAAACTGGAGAGCCCTTGTTCATGGCCTATGCCCAAAGTTGGGCGGTAGGCGACACGTTCATCTATGAGACGGCTGAGGAGGTGTTTGTGTGGATGGGCGCTGACGCCTCAACGGGTGAAGAAGAAGACTGCCCAAGCTAAACCTGTGGTGTCAGAGTGTGGCATATTTTCCCAAATTAATTTTGCATGTTTGCAACCCAAATATCTCCAAAGTTAGCCATTAAAAATACAAACTTACTTCAAACTAAAGTAAGTTAGATTATAACGATCAGCATAATATATTTATCACAGAAACTCCAATCCCTCAGACTATGTAACATTAAGTTTAAGCAATTAACGGTTTATATATATTGCCGTTTTAATTGTGTAACCTCCTTGAAACGGCTGAAATGCCATTTCAGAGCCTCTAGATTAAAAAAATATTGTGGGGGAGCATTGCCCCCAGATCCCCCTGGTGTCTCACGCCTTTGGTGTCCGTTTAAAAAATTGTACCTTTTCAAACCAAATAGAAATTCCTAGCTACGGCTCTGATGTGTGTGTGCTTTCAAGGGGGTATTGAAACGATGCAATTAGAATTACTGTGTATATTTATGAACGTTGTGTATGTGCAGTTACATGTTTATATTGTTTGTACTTTTTGTTGTGTTTTATTCATCAGATTGGGTCTAGGTTCAATGACGTCACCCTCGTTTCCTGGCTGTATATGGGGTTTTGTAAATAGGACAATTCTGTCATGAATAAGTAACTTAGCAAGTTCCGCTAAATGGATGCTAAACAAAAGAACTTGCACCAGACATCCAGGCACTATGCCTGATATGTGGTTAATTCGGTTAATTACTTATAAATTATAGCATAAGATAGTGAATTGAATTTGGAACGCATGTTTATGAAGTTAAATGAAACTAATGTTATTGCCTTACTGTGTACACATCATAGTCTGCCAACTGGTCTCTGTCAGCTGAACCATGCAGACACGTCTCCATGTGTGTGCATGCAAGTTTTGGGAGTATCGGCTAGCTGTCACTTTCAAAGTAAAACTAGTAATTAGCTCTGGTACATATTATTTAAGTTACGCTAGGTGTCGAAGGTGGTTCTAAAATGATGGTACCAGGCACGGGACCAGTTAGTGAGGTGGGTATTGGGACCAGACTAGTGAGGGATGAATGTGTTGTACTCTGGCTGACCCTAGCCCTGCTTCGTCTAGTCGCAGCCGTCACAGACCAAGGCCCAGGCGCCGATGAGACGCAAGGATTACCAGACATGGCAGGTGTGTCACGTGACATTCTACCAACTTCTCGGGAAACTTCACTTCTCAACTCTAGTCGTCTAGAGCACCGGGTATGTCATTTTGTTATAACTATAATGGTCTTAGGGTCAAGTTACTAGTGATCCCTTTTCTTACTGAACTCCAAGGCTCCGAGCACCGAGCCCCCGTTGCTGTGCAAGTGTAGAAATAGAGATCTTTTAAGCAACAACCGAACCGACTAAAACAGTTCTCTTATTTCTTAATAATTTATAACGAAGACAACTAAAATTTAACTAAATAATGTCAGTAACAATTTTAATGCTGTACGTGCCTTATGTTCTCTACCCGGCGGTGGTCTTTGGTGTTAGCATGGTGTTGACTCTCACAAGCCCATGGAGCCCCACCCTACACTGACTGCCCTACAGGCAGCCCATGTAGGCAGCCCATGTAGCCCTGCCCTACACTCTGACTGCCCATCTAGCCCTGTCATACATGTAGGGAGCCCATGTAGCCCTGCCCTACACTGTGACTGCCCATGTAGCCCTACCCTACACTCTGATTGCCCATCTAGCCCTGTCATACATGTAGGGAGCCCATGTAGCCCTGCCCTACACTGTGACTGCCCATGTAGCCCTACTCTACACTCTGACTGCCCATCTAGCCCTGTCATGCATGTAGGCAGCCCATGTAGGTCTGCCTTACATCAGAGAGCGTGTATATAGATGAGAGGGACAACTGTCATAGTAGAACGTGTAACAGCTGCCGACTGTGGCACTCCAAGTGGTGGTTGTTGAACACTTTATGACACAGCTGGCAAACTCAAGGCATTGTCAATGGTCCTGTGCAATCTTCATACAGTAAATGTCAAATATCTCTAAAACCACACCACCTAGAAACAAATCGCTTGGTACACATATAGAAAACATATTCAATGAATAGATTATATTAAATTTATAAGGTTAGTGTTCTGCATTTCTATTAATTTGGAATAAAATAAACGTTTTGCACTGCACGTACGGCAAACTCAATGCATTGTCAATGGCGGTGAGCAATCTTCATACAGAAAATGTCAAATATCTCTAAAACTACATGACCTAGACACAAGCCGCTTGGAATACATATAGAAAACATGTTTACCCAAAAGATTATATTGAATTTATAAGGTTAGGGTTCTGGATTTCTATTAATTTTTGAAGAAAACTAATCTTTTGCACTGCGCGTACCGGCAAACTCAAGGCTTGTTCAACAATAACCGCCAGGAGCGCCACTGTAGCCTGTGTTACCGATTTTCGCGGGAGTTGTCCCTCTCATCTATATACATGCTCTCTGCCTACATGCAGGCAGCCCATGTAGCTCTACCCTACATGCAGGCAGCCCTTGTAGCTCTACCCTACATGCAGGCAGCCGATGTTGCCCTACCTTATGTTCAAACTGCCTTTCCTGTAGGCTGGCCGGCTGCCTATGAGTGCCGTCTCGCAGGGTGCTGAAGGGCGTGGTCTCGATGGACTGCTGACCATATCTTCCAAGGCTCTGCAGAGCAGAGACCGCACCTGCCTCACGTAAGTACCGCCAGGTGGCACCAAGCGTCCACCTGCCTGTCTAGGCTATGTAGTCATGTGACTTTTGTACAGCTCTAGTTCACTTATGTGAAGAACTCAAGTTCAAGCCCTGTCTGGATTAAACTCAATACCCTCTCTGCAACTGACAGTGTGTCGACGACATTCAACTATGAGTCAAATGTCACAAGTTGCTATTGATCCGGTGTATTACAAAATACACTTTCACCAGCGGAATGTGTTGAAGTTGCATAGTCCGATGATTTTTTGAGCTTCTGCCATTTAAGAAAAGAAAAGAGATAAATATATTAGGTTGACTGTTACAATCTAGCTTATTTTAGTTTGAAGTAACTTTTATTATAAATGGTCAACATGTTTGAAGTGAAAACATGCACAATTAATTTTGGTATGCACATACAAATTCTGACACCATAGGTTTCAGGAGTAACAGATTCTATTAATTTGACTTAATGCTCCCTTCTATGCCGCAATACATGTTTTCTTGATTGTGCCAATATCTAAGTTGCATTTCTAGGATCAAATATATGAAGGTGTTTTTGTATTGAACATTTGATTCTTTCATCAGACTATGCAGCTTGTTATTGCATAGTTGCATAGTCCGATGGTTTTGAGTTTCTGCCATTTTCTGTTGTCAATACATTAGCTTGATTGTTTATAATCTACTTTACTTAACCTTGAAGTAACTTTTATTTTAAATAAACTTAAAAGACGCGCTCCACGGCGACTTTAGCTTGCTCCTATGGAGGGATACTTGTGCCTTAGGCCCATATAACTAAGGGCTTAGAATAATATATTTTGTAGACAAATTTTAATAAGTAAACAATTTATTGAGTTTACAATATAGGGTCACGCTAAACGGAAGTGCGGCTATTGTGGCGATAGTAACCACAATAATAAAGACACTGTCACACTGCAAACTCAATGGCTATGAGCAATCTTCCTACAGAAAAAGTTAAATATCTCTAAAACCACAACACCTAGAAACAAACTGATTGGAATACACATAGAAAACATGTTTACCAAAAAGATTATATTAAATTGATATGGTTAGGGTTCTGGATTTTCTATTAATTTTGAATAAAACTTACGTTTTGCACTGTGTGTATCGACAAACTCTATGCATTGTCAATGGTAGTAAGCAATCTTCATACAGAAAAAGTTAAATATCTCTAAAACCACAACACCTAGAAACAAATTGATTGGAATACACCTAGAAAACATGTTTACCAAAAGGATTATATTAAATTGATACGGTTGGGGTTCTGGATTTCTATTAATTTTGAATCAAACTGACCTTTTGCACTGCGCGTGCCGGCAAACTCAATGCATTGTCAATGGCAGTGAGCAATCTTCATATAGAAAAAGTTAAATATCTCTAAAACCACACCACCTAGAAACAAATTGATCGGAATACACCTAGAAAACATGTTTACCAAAAGGATTATATTAAATTGATACGGTTGGGGTTCTGGATTTCTATTAATTTTGAATCAAACTGACCTTTTGCACTGCGCGTGCCGGCAAACTCAATGCAAGTGAGCAATCTTCATATAGAAAAAGTTAAATATCTCTAAAACCACAACACCTAGACACAAACTGATTGGCATACACATAGAAAACATGTTTACCAAAAAGATTATATTAAATTGATATGGTTAGGTTCTGCCGTTCTATTAATTTTTAATAAAACTAACGTTTTGCACTGCGCGTACAGGCAAACTCTATGGGATGTTGACTGGTTGATATCGCCACAATGGCTGCGCATCCGGTTGATGACATCACGTGAATACCCTATATAAAAGCCATAAAATATAGCTATCACAATCAATTTGAGATGATTGTAAGGCAGTAGGGTCTTTTTCCGAACACATAAAAACAAACACACACATTTGCTTTTCTTTATATAGATGACTAACTTTGCAGATATTTGAAGTGAAAACATGTCAAATTAATTTTGGCAAGTATGTCAAAATTCTGACACCATTGGCTTCTGTAGTAACAAATCCTATTAAATCTGCTTGGTACCCCGTTCTATGTATCAACAAATGCTTAATAAGTCCACCAGTAGCACCGCTGTGTGCCACGGTGCTAGTGACCTGACGCGTTCATAAGCGTATTCATCACTGGGAGGAGCGGGACAACCAGCCACGTTTGAACTCGTTTGAGCCCGTTTGAACTTGTCGGAAATAGACTTTCCTCTTCTCGTCTTAGCGAGAACTCAGTGAAGTAGATAGTTTTCAATAAACATTAACTTTGTTATAACTATAAAATGATATTTATTTCAATTATCATAATCATGTGTCCTGTTCTTTTTTTATTGCAAATGGTGGCCCCCATAAGGGGCAGCCATTTGCAATCGAAAAGAACAGCTCTGATTTGCTCAAATTATGGAAAGATTCCATTATCTTTTTAGTAGTTTCTTGTTCAAACATACTTACACATATATATGTATCTTTTGCACAGATTAAAGTGCTTGAAGTATATTTTTAATTTAGCTACATTGACTTCTGTTTAAATCACACAATATCAGGACTTTCCAGAATGTGAAACTATTACTGCAAGGGTATGCTCAATATGGGACAGTGGTCACCCGTTTTTCCTCCTTTCCTCGCTGTGGACCCTTCTTGACGCGTTCGCTGATGCTGTTTGTGCTTACAGCGGCCAGCTGACCCCCGACGACCTGGTTCCGGTGACCTTGCCGCTGGCGCTGGTCGGGGCGCGGCCGGGATCGGGCACGGCGCGCTACGTGGTGCGGCCGGGCAGCGTGAAGCCTCAGGACGGCCGGCTCACATCGGCCCGACTGCGCACAGCCCCCGGGCGGGGTCGACTAGCGCCGCTAGAGCGCGCCAAAACTCCCAGTAACGTGAGTCCCTCCTTATGGCTATAGTCTATATGGACACGCCTAGTTATCAGAGGTGACAAGTAGATAGTGTGAGTAGGGAGATCTCTCTAATACACAAATTGTAAATAGGGAGAAATAGCATGGCCGAAGGTGGAGGGTGTGGGAGGGGAGCCACACTGGAAAAATGGATTCAATATGATGCATTCTGGTGCATTAAATAAATATATATATATATTATGTATGGATAAAAAAAACTAGCTAAAATGATTCTTTGGCGGGAGATTACAAATTAAAGGCGCGAAATCGGGAGATTGGATTTATTTTGTATTATTTTAGGAAGATTTCCCGCCAAATTGGAAGACTTGGGGTCTCTATATTATGCGGTGCTTCTACTATTCTAGAGATTTGCATTGAATTTGTCTCAGACAGTATATATGTATGTTTGTATGTTCTCGGGGGAAAAGAACTTTAATTAAGACTGGTAATGCAGTGTCTGTATATTGAGTCAGAAACAAATAGCCTTATCTTTAGGACCAAAGAGCCTTATCTTACAGTGCAGTAATACAGTGTGTATGTTGAGTTAGGAACAAAGAGCCTTATCTTACAGTGCAGTAATACAGTGTCTGTATGTTGAGTTAGGAACAAACAGCCTTATCTTACACTGCAGTAATACAGTGTGTATGTTGAGTTAGGACCAAACAGCCTTATCTTACACTGCAGTAATTCAGTGTGTATGTTGAGTTAGGAACAAACAGCCTTATCTTACACTACAGTAATACAGTGTCTGTATGTTGGGTTAGGACCGAACAGCCTTATCTTACACTGCAGTAATACAGTGTGTATGTTGAGTTAGGAACAAACAGCCTTATCTTACACTGCAATAATACAGTGTGTATGTTGAGTTAGGAACAAACAGCCTTATCTTACACTGCAGTAATACAGTGTGTATGTTGAGTTAGGACCGAACAGCCTTATCTTACACTGCAATAATACAGTGTGTATGTTCAGTTAGGAACAAACAGCCTTATCTTACACTGCAGTAATACAGTGTCTGTATGTTGAGTTAGGAACAAACAGCCTTATCTTACACTGCAGTAATACAGTGTGTATGTTGAGTTAGGAACAAACAGCCTTATCTTACACTGCAGTAATACAGTGTGTATGTTGAGTTAGGAACAAACAGCCTTATCTTACACTGCAGTAATACAGTGTGTATGTTGAGTTAGGAACAAACAGCCTTATCTTACACTGCAGTAATACAGTGTGTATGTTGAGTTAGGACCAAAGAGCCTTATCTTACACTGCAGTAATACAGTCTGTATGTTGAGTTAGGAACAAACAGCCTTATCTTACACTGCAATAATACAGTGTGTATGTTGAGTTAGGAACAAACAGCCTTATCTTACATTGCAGTAATACAGTGTGTATGTTTAGTTAGGAACAAACAGCCTTATCTTACACTGCAGTAACACAGTCTGTATGTTGGGTTAGGACTGAACAGTCTTATCTTACACTGCAGTAATACAGTGTGTATGTTGAGTTAGAAACAAACAGCCTTATCTTACACTGCAGTAATACAGTGTCTGTATGTTCAGTTAGGAACAAACAGCCTTATCTTACACTGCAATAATACAGTGTGTATGTTCAGTTAGGAACAAACAGCCTTATCTTACACTGCAGTAATACAGTGTGTATGTTGAGTTAGGACCAAAGAGCCTTATCTTACACTGCAGTAATACAGTCTGTATGTTGAGTTAGGAACAAACAGCCTTATCTCACACTGCAGTAATACAGTGTGTATGTTGAGTTAGGAACAAACAGCCTTATCTTACACTGCAGTAATACAGTGTGTATGTTGAGTTAGGACCGAACAGCCTTATCTTACACTGCAGTAATACAGTGTGTATGTTGAGTTAGGAACAAACAGCCTTATCTCACACTGCAGTAATACAGTGTGTATGTTGAGTTAGGAACAAACAGCCTTATCTTACACTGCAGTAATACAGTCTGTATGTTGGGTTAGGACCGAACAGCCTTATCTTACACCGCAGTAATACAGTGTGTATGTTGAGTTAGGAACAAACAGCCTTATCTTACACTGCAGTAATACAGTGTCTGTATGTTCAGTTAGGAACAAACAGCCTTATCTTACACTGCAATAATACAGTGTGTATGTTCAGTTAGGAACAAACAGCCTTATCTTACACTGCAGTAATACAGTGTCTGTATATTGAATTAGGAACAAACAGGCTTATCTTACACTGCAGTAATACAGTGTGTATGTTGAGTTAGGAACAAACAGCCTTATCTTACACTGCAGTAATACAGTGTGTATGTTGAGTTAGGAACAAACAGCCTTATCTTACACTGCAGTAATACAGTGTGTATGTTGAGTTAGGAACAAACAGCCTTATCTTACACTGCAATAATACAGTGTGTATGTTCAGTTAGGAACAAACAGGCTTATCTTACACTGCAGTAATACAGTGTGTATGTTGAGTTAGGACCAAACAGCCTTATCTTACACTGCAGTAATACAGTCTGTATGTTGAGTTAGGAACAAACAGCCTTATCTCACACTGCAGTAATACAGTGTGTATGTTGAGTTAGGAACAAACAGCCTTATCTTACACTGCAGTAATACAGTGTGTATGTTGAGTTAGGAACGAACAGCCTTATCTTACACTGCAGTAATACAGTGTGTATGTTGAGTTAGGAACAAACAGCCTTATTTTACACTGCAATAATACAGTGTGTATGTTGAGTTAGGAACAAACAGCCTTATCTTACATTGCATTAATACAGTGTGTATGTTTAGTTAGGAACAACAGCCTTATCTTACACTGCAGTAATACAGTGTGTATGTTGGGTTAGGACCGAACAGCCTTATCTTACACTGCAGTAATACAGTGTGTATGTTGAGTTAGGAACAAACAGCCTTATCTTACACTGCAGTAATACAGTGTGTATGTTGAGTTAGGAACAAACAGCCTTATCTTACACTGCAGTAATACAGTGTGTATGTTGAGTTAGGAACAAACAGCCTTATCTTACACTGCAGTAATACAGTGTGTATGTTGAGTTAGGAACAAACAGCCTTATCTTACACTGCAGTAATACAGTGTGTATGTTGAGTTAGGAACAAACAGCCTTATCTTACACTGCAGTAATACAGTGTGTATGTTGAGTTAGGAACGAACAGCCTTATCTTACACTGCAGTAATACAGTGTGTATGTTGAGTTAGGAACAAACAGCCTTATCTCACACTGCAGTAATACAGTGTGTATGTTGAGTTAGGAACAAACAGCATTATCTTACACTGCAGTAATACAGTGTCTGTATGTTCAGTTAGGAACAAACAGCCTTATCTTACATTGCAGTAATACAGTGTGTATGTTTAGTTAGGAACAAACAGCCTTATCTTACACTGCAGTAACACAGTCTGTATGTTGGGTTAGGACCGAATAGCCTTATCTTACACTGCAGTAATACAGTGTGTATGTTGAGTTAGGAACAAACAGCCTTATCTCACACTGCTGTAATACAGTGTGTATGTTGAGTTAGGAACAAACAGCCTTATCTCATACTGCGGTAATACAGTGTGTATGTTGAGTTAGGAACAAACAGCCTTATCTTACACTGCAGTAATACAGTCTGTATGTTGGCTCAGGAGGATGACCGACAAATGATGCAAAATGAAGTATTGCGAGGCCACCGGATAACAACACTCAATGACAGCCTGTTCTCACCCACGCCTCCACAATCATTTCAACGGAGCATTGCTCTGCCGCCAATATCCCTCGAACAGCAGGACCATGGGCTTAAGGTATGTTCTGTATGATTTCATGGGCATTCTATGTTGTGTTTGCATAATATGCATATTTTCTATCTGACATCTTGTATGTCCTTCATGCGTCGTGCATGTTTCATACCATCAACCATAGGTAGTGTTTACTCATTAATGCGTGTACCGATTGTGATGGCTGAATTGGTTGAGAGTGCAGGCTTCCCGTGCGGAAGGTGGGGAGTCAAGCAATTACTTACAAAATTTATACTTGTTGCTACCTGGCCTGGCGCTTGGCACTACTAGGATAGGGAAAGGACAGGTTATCTCAGTATCAGGATAATGTGACTATGGGAAATCGGGTCCAGGTGCCCGCAGCCTGGTCTCCCAGTGGGACAGCACTATAAAGTTGCCATGAGTGTGCACTGTCATAAATCAGTACCCGTCCTGATGACCTTAGATGTTTTCCAGGATGAGAAAATCCCCACCAAAGAAACAAGCATACAGGGGTGTACCCTCTACCATGCATAGTGCGTATTCATTATTGTACTTGGGTGTGCCATCTATAGCCGTGTTCACACGGGCGATGTAAATCGATTCGTAGAAAGCGACTTGTATAGTTCGCCTCACATTTCTCATGTGAACGGGTGTCTGAGGCGGATTAAGGCTGATTCGATTCCTGTGATCTAGATAATGTAAACCACCTAACGAGGTAGTTTACGTCAGGCGATTTCTGTGATGCGGATAATTTTGCCCGTCTGAACGCACTGAGGTGGATTAAGCACCTCACACGCATGCGCAGTCGATACCTTAGTGTGTTTACTTTCCGGTCGATCAAAAGCGCATATTATATAATTTAGTCTATTAAACCGCTAGCTGTGCACATATATTTTTTTTATCATTTATTTTTAGGGTTTCACTGCCCAGCAGAAGTTTTGATCGTTCCAAACCAATAAGATTCATTAAATACATATCTAGGTCGAACGCACTCTCTCGTGGTGACTTCGCATAACCGAAAACTGGCGCTGGTCAGACTAGACTTGCTCATGCGCTGATATCGACTTCCGGCCCAAGTACTGCCCGTGTGAACGGGCCGTTAATTCGCCTCACCTGATTCGATTTGTCTGATTCGCCTCACATTTTGCCCGTGTGAACACGGCTTATCATGCATACTGCGCATTACCACCCCACATGGCTGCGCAGCTGTGTGCACCATACAGGGTTTGTGGTAGAAGTAGCTGCGTGCCCCATGCAGACTTTTATGGTAGTATTTGACGGTCAGCTTCCTCTAGACATGTTATGTGTCAGTTAGCGCATACTGTACACACTGTGTGTACCTTTGCTTATGTAATACATGTGTAAAGTCAGTATTGCCAGTCTGTCACAGTACCCATGTATCAGAATATTGTAACAGTCTGTCACAGTACTCCAGTGTCAGAGTGCTATAACAGTATGGGAGGCGGACGCTCAACTCATTCGGCCATTTCATCAGGTACATAATACATGTGTAGTGTCGGTTGGCCTACATAATACATGTGTAGTATCAGATAGCCTACATAATACATGGATTATGTCATTTAGCTTATATAATACATGTGTAGTGTTAGTTAGCCTACATGATACATGTGTAGTGTCAGTTAGCCTCCACAATACATTGGCCTACAGTGTACCCATTAGTGTCAGTAATCCTGCATTGTACACGTGTGATGTCAGTTATTGCAAAGTGATTACAGAGTGCTTAAGGTTGCATAGTCTGACTATTTTAGCTTCTGTCACTTTTTAAGATAAATATAGTACGGGCGTTTGTTATAACTTACCTTACATAAAGTTTGAAGTAACTTTTATTTTAAGTGACTAACTTTTGCAAACAAGCAAAAAACCATTTTGGCAAGCACGTCAAAACTCTGACACCACAGGCTTCAACAGTAACATGTTCTATTAAATTGACGTAGTGTTCCCTTCTATGCAGCAACAAATGGTTAATAAATGCACCAGTATCTAAGTTAGATATGTAGAATGAAATCTAAATCATTGTTTTGGTTTCGAAAATTTAATGCTTTCGTCGGACTCTGCAGCTGTAACTTACCCTACGTAATACAGGTGTACACAGTGTACATCTCAGTTGATTTCATATCAACCGACTTCCTAGTAATACTGTCAATGTCCACGTGTACATACTGTCGTTACTTTGCATACGATTATTGTGGGTTCAAAAAGTGTCACTATTTTGTAGCGTATCTAAATGTATCTTCTGCCGTATAGAATATTGAAGAGGTCGGTTCGGATCTGGAATTAGTAAGTAGACATGACCATGTTTATGGTGCTATGCCCGATAGTTATGTCACTGTTCTCACGTGTAATTGTTACTCGTCTTGTTTCTCTTCTGACTTACAGTGTTCATGTTTAATTAGACCACGCATTGTATACCATGAGAATGTTGACTTTATGATCTACCTGAAAATACTGCATTGAACTAATGCCGATTCTACAGGAATGTGACACAGTACTAAAGCACTCAATATAGTGTTACCGCACTCTGATACTGGAGTACTGTGACAGACTGACAGTATTCGGATACTGGAGTACTGTGACAGACTGACAGTATTCTGATACTGGAGTACTGTGACATACTATTACATCACTCTGATACTGGAGTATGCACCTGAGTACTGTGACATACTATTACATCACTCTGATACTGGAGTACTGTGACAGACTGACAGTATTCTGATACTGGAGTACTGTGACATACTATTACATCACTCTGATACTGGAGTACTGTGACATACTGACAGTATTCTGATACTGGAGTACTGTGACATACTATTACATCACTCTGATACTGGAGTACTGTGACATACTGACAGTATTCTGATACTGGAGTGCTGTGACATACTATTACATCACTCTGATACCGGAGTACTGTGTCAGACTGACAGTATTCTAATACTGGATTACTGAGACATACTGTTACATCACTCTGATACTGGTGTACCAGCACATACTGTTACAGCACTCCAATATTGGAGTACTGTGACAGACTGTTACTAGGTACTCCAAACATAGGACTGGTTGCTGATGCTGACTGGCCATTGGAAAAATAGGAGACTTGCTCTCAGCATACTACCCCTCTTTGAACGTTGGGACTAATAACCAATTTTCCATTTCTATATATATTTGTAATGAGAATGAGCTTTCTAACTGTACCATTTGTAAATTAACTTTGTGCAAAGAAAAATTCAGTTTGGAGTACCTACAGTTACAGTGCTCTGACACTAAAACACTGTGAACGATTAACAGTACTCTGATACCAGAGTACTCTCATACTGAAGCACTGTGAACGATTGACTACTGTTACCAGAGTACCCTGAGACTGAAGCACTGTGACATACTGACAGCTCCCTTTGGGTAGAACCAATCAGCTTCACCATCAGCTATGGGTTAACTACAATTAGTACAATTATGTTCAATTTGCTTAATCCGATGGTTTTGGGTTTGTGATTTTAGTTTTTTTAGATATATATAGTAGGGGGTGTGTCTTTAGATTTCGGAAATTTGATGCTTTTATGTGGACTATACAACTTTAACAGGACACAAGTTAATGGAGGAGACTTAAAGCTTATTTCTGAAAGTGCTTGGTCTTTCTGAAGAAACATGGAGTCCATTCCTTTTTTAAACTCTTGAGGATGTATACTGCCTATCATGGATAAGCCTGAATAGTCTTGTTTTCACCATTAGACAGTTGGTCGATCGAAAGCCCAAGCTTACACATTTACCAAACCTGGGTATTTTTAACCTCCCATGAGAGCAATTGGCCTTTGATGACGCTGTAAGTTATACACACTGGTGGA
Organism: Branchipolynoe longqiensis; assembly: GCA_030323885.1. Lineage (NCBI taxonomy): Eukaryota > Metazoa > Annelida > Polychaeta > Phyllodocida > Polynoidae > Branchipolynoe > Branchipolynoe longqiensis. The sequence goes on from CM059192.1 coordinate 98,303,985, forward strand.
AATCCAAATTGGCAGAGGTGATGGCATGAAATTGAGACTAAATGTAATGTCATTATTTACCCATCACTTGGCCAGGATGGGTGAGTAGGCGTGTCAGTCTGTGACACCCTCTATTCGTCAGGTTGTGATACCCTCGTGACACCCTCGTTAACACCCCATGTGTCTGCCCCAGGTGCGGCGGCCCGGCTGCCGGGTGTGCGCCCGTGTGACGGGTGACGCCAGTGTCACTGTGTGCATCCACACTCCATGCCCCGCCAGTGGCCGGCACTCCCGCTGTTTCTCCCAGGTCCCTCACGGTCCGGACGGCTACAAGCGGCATACCACCTTCACACCCTCCAAAACACCCACACCCACACCCAGACGTAGGCCGCAACTCCAGCACACATCGGCCACCCACTCACAAACCCAGTCCACACACACACCCCACCCTCACTCACACAACCGGTCCACACCCCACCCTCACTCACACACCCGGTCAACACCCACACCCAGCCCTCACTCACACACACGGTCAACACCCACACCCCGCCTTCACTCACACACCCAGTCCACACCCACACCCCACCCTCACTCACACACCCAGTACACACCCACACCCCACCCTCACTCACACACCCGGTCAACAGCCACATCCCACCCTCACTCAGATACCCGGTCAACAGCCACATCCCACCCTCACTCACACACCCGGTCAACACCCACACCCCGCCCTCACTCACACACCCGGTCAACACCCACACCCCGCCCTCACTCACACACACGGTCAACACCCACACCCCGCCCTCACTCACACACCCAGTCCACACCCACACCCCACCCTCACTCACACACCCAGTCCACACCCACACCCCACCCTCACTCACACACCCGGTCAACAGCCACATCCCACCCTCACTCACACACCCGGTCAACACCCACATCCCGCACTCACTCACACACCCGGTCCACACCCACACCCCCATGCCACCTACACTCCCACATTCAGTCCACATCCACACTTCATCTTCATCCACACACCCAGGCAGCACAGACACCCCAACTCCAACCCCACTCACACACCCAGTCCACACCCTGCCCCCACTCTCACACTCGGTCCACAGCCACACCCCATCCCCACTCACACACTCGGTCCACAGCCACACCCCAGCCCCACTCACACACTCGGTCCACAGCCACACTCCAGCCTCACTCACACACCCAGTCCATACCCTGCCCCCACTCACACACTCGGTCCACACCCACTCCCAAGCCCCGCTTACAAGCCCAGTCCACACCCATACCACGCACACCCTCAGACACCCGGTGCACACCCCGCTCTCACCCTCCCCGCACAGCCCACGTGCGGGCGGGTGGGACAGCCTGCGGTGGCATTGTGTTTCTGGGCGTTACAGGTACCAAAGTGTGCCTTCATGCTCGGCCCAGTGGATTCAGCCATGTGAGTAAAGGACGCGAGGTAGCATGGTGTGCCACTCCGCTTGGACTATTCTAACATTGACTCATCCACTCCAAGTAGCGTAACTGTGCAGTGCACTTGGCTGCTGGCCTGGCGTCATACTGAGGCTGCCTGAATTAACAAGCATCTTTGTGCCACCTGGACTTGCCGTTATCTTAGTTCCAGCGGTTTAATATCGTTTCACCCTGGGTGACCGCGTAGTGCATTACTTCCACAGGTACGATGGTGAGTGTTTGTGGGATCGGTCCTTACTGAATCATTGTAGGGAAGTGGCAGCAGTTTCTCACCTGTCATATGATATTTCTAACATTTTCACCACTGTCCGATGTGTGCTGCATTTCTGGAATAAGTCTGCCGGCTAACTTGGTGCAGAATGTTGTATTACATAGATGTAATCTGACTTTAGTGTAATTATGGGCCATATAGCTTTAGTGTGAGTGTCTGCTGTCTGAATTTGACCTAATTGCCTGTGTAAATGTCTGCTCTGACTTGGTACAAAAAATTGCTGTTTGACTTTGGTATTAAAGTCTGCTGCGACTTTGGTGTAAAAGTTTGTTGTATTACATTTGTGTAAAACTCTGTGGTGTGACTGGTGTACCAGTTGCTGTGTGAGAATTGTGTAAAAATGTGGTATACAGGTATCCTGTGTGACTTCGGTGTAAATGTGTAGTGAATTTGATTGAAGCAACACATTAAGACGAACCCTAGCTAATCCGCCTGTGCATTAGAGGCTTAGAGAATGCATGGAAGGAACAGTATTAATTTTACCCAAACCCACAATGTAGCGTTTGTTCTTGTGGGAAGGAAGCTTGAACAAAGTTGCATTGGGTGACCATTTTGAGGTTTAAGTTGTGCTTTGACTAACCTAGTTGTAACTGGTTGCTATCTAGGTATGCTAGGTGCCACCTCAGTGTGACTGGCTTTCATCAAGATGTGCTAATTGTGACCTCAGTGTGACTCGTTTTCACCTAGGAATGCTAATTGGTACCTTGGTGTGACTGGTTGTAATTAAAGTGTAACAGCCATCCATATGAGTCTAGTTTCCACATACGTGTAACTAGTTGAAACCAGGTGTGACTTGTCGCTTCCAGTATGTCACCATGTGACGTCTGCTGGCTAGTGCATGATCAGGATGCAGGACTGCTGTTTGTGCACGGCATGCTGGGAAGCCACTGCATGCTGGCGGTCACGTGGTCTGTCCGGCTGGGCATGCAACGAGGTGCTCACAGAGACCATGGGCAGTCCTCGGTGCTGGTCCTTCCTGGGTCTTTGTTTTTGTCCATATGTATCCAACTAGTCGACCAGACAAGAGCAAAGCCACTCCTCTCACTTGATGTACATCTTTAACTGAAATATCTTACATGTACTGCACTGCAAGTGCATGTTGGGTACATCGAAATATGATGTGGTTAGTCCTGCCTGTATGTATTTTGCATTTCTGTGTCTAGAATCCCTGTAAGTATCTAGTCCTCTCTGTAAGTGTCTAGTCTTCCCAGTAAGTGTCTAGACCTCTCTGTAAGTGTCTAGACCTCTCTGTAAGTGTCTAACCTTCTCTGTACAAGTCTGTGTAAGTGTCTAGCCTCTGTAAGGGTTTACCCTTCTCTGTAAGTGTCAATTTCTTTGTAAGTGTCCAACCTTCTCTCTAAATGGTTGGCCCGCTTTGTAAATGTCTAGCCTCTCTATAAGGGTTTAACCATCTCTGTCTCTAACCTCTATAAATGCATCGCCCTCTTTGTAAATGTCTAGCCCTCTTTGTAAATGCCTAGGCTCTTGCTAAGAGTCTAACCTTCTCTCTAATTCTTTCTGTGTCTAACCGTGTCTAAATGTCTGTCCCACTTTGTGTCTAGTCCACTCTGTAAGTGTCTGGCCCTCTCTGTATCTAGTCCTCCCGTTAAGTGCCTTGCCTCTCTGTAAGTGTATAATCCTCTCTATCAGTACTGTATATGTATGGGCTCTCTGTGTCTAGCCCGACGTGTAAGTGACTGAACTTAGTAAGTGTGTAGCCTCTCTGTGTCTAGTCTTCCCGTTAAGTGTCTAGCCTCTCTGTAAATGTCTAGTCTCTTTGTATAACCCTTACAGTACCCAACCCTCCTTGTAACCATCTAGTTGATAGGGCGGGGGGGCGGGGAGAGACTTGGACTAAATATATTTCGGAGACCATTTCAATTAGTGACCCAGAGCATGTATTTTAAACGTGTACAAGCATAGATCATGTATGTGAAATGTGTACAAGCATAGATCATGTATGTGAAATGTGTACAAGCATAGATCATGTATGTGAAATGTGTACAACCATAGATCATGTATGTGAAATGTGTATAACCATAGATCATGTATGTGAAATGTGTATAACCATAGATCATGTATGTGAAATGTGTACAAGCATAGATCATGTAAGTGAAATGTGTATAACCATAGATCATGTATGTGAAATGTGTACAAGCATAGATCATTTCAATTAGTGACCCAGAGCATGTATTTGAAACGTGTACAACCATAGATCATGTATGTGAAATGTGTACAAGCTTAGATCATGTATGTGAAATGTGTATAACCATAGATCATGTATGTGAAATGTGTATAACCATAGATCATGTATGTGAAATGTGTACAAGCATAGATCATGTATCTGAAATGTGTACAAGCATAGATCATGTATGTGAAATGTGTACAACCATAGATCATGTATGTGAAATGTGTACAAGCATAGATCATGTATGTGAAATGTGTACAACCATAGATCATGTATGTGAAATGTGTACAACCATAGATCATGTATGTGAAATGTGTACAAGCATAGATCATGTAAGTGAAATGTGTATAACCATAGATCATGTATATGAAATGTGTACAAGCATAGATCATGTATGTGAAATGTGTACAAGCATAGATCATGTATGTGAAATGTGTACAAGCATAGATCATGTATGTGAAATGTGTATAACCATAGATCATGTATGTGAAATGTGTACAAGCCTAGATCATGTAAGTGAAATGTGTATAACCATAGATCATGTAAGTGAAATGTGTACAATCATAGATCATGTATGTGAAATGTGTACAAGCATAGATCATGTATGTGAAATGTGTATAACCATAGATCATGTATGTGAAATGTGTACAAGCATAGATCATGTAAGTGAAATGTGTACAATCATAGATCATGTATGTGAAATGTGTACAAGCATAGATCATGTATGTGAAACATGTACAGACATAGATCATGTATGTGAATCATGTACAGTTATAGATCATGTATGTGAACCATGTACAACCATCATGTATTTAAAACATGTACACTCATTAATATGTATTCTGTACAATAAGGGTTTTTTCGCATGTAGCACATACAGAATATATGCTTGTTACGGAAGGTGCATCTGCTTGTTTGTGATAACGGTGTTTGTTTGCTTGTTTCATAAGTTGTATATGGTTGTTACGGTTGTTATTTGCTGTACGTTGCAGAATGTGCACTAATAAAGACGGTGCATTCTTTTATACTGCAGGTGTTGTTGCTCTACGTGCATCTCTTACAAAGGTACACTGCTTGTTCCAAGAGGTGTGGTTCTTACAGAAAGTGCCCTGCTTGTTACAAAAGGTGTGTTGGTTCTTGCAGAAGGTTCCCTGCTTGTTAAAGGATATGTGTTGGTTCTGACAAAATGTGCCCTGCTTGTTACAGAAGGTGTGTTGGTTCTTGCAGAAGGTACACTGCTTGTCACAGAAGATGCATTGGTTCTTACTGAAGATATGTTGGTTCTTGCAGAAGGTGCCCTGCTTGTTATAGAAGGTGTGTTCGAGTCTTAAAAAAGGTGCACTGCTTGTTACAGAAGGTGCATTGGGTCTTACAGAAGGTGCACCTTGCCGGGCGGGCTAGCAGCGCAGTGAATGACAAGGAGGGGCGTCCTATCTACAAGGACCGCGACCGGGAGCGAGTCGTGGTCACATTGGACGCACGCCCCAACACGACGCAGGCCATGTACCGGGTAGGTACCCTTTGCCTGATCCTGCCCCCCTTCATGTCTCCCTTCTCTGCATCACCTGTGACGGCTTCTATCATGTCTCCGATCTCTGCACCACTGGTGATGGCTTCTCTCATGTCTCCGATCTCTGCACCACTGATGATGGCTTCTATCATGGCCCATTCTCTACACCACTTGTAACGGCTTCTACTGTGATCCCTTCTCTACACCACCTGTGACGGCTTCTATCATGTCCCCCTTCTCTGCACCACCTGTGATGGGTTTCTACCGTGATCCCTTCTCTGCACCACTTCTGATGGCTTCTACCATGTTCCCCTTCTCTGCACCAACTTTTATCATGACCCCTTTCTCTGCACTGCTTTTGATGGCCGTTTTTTACCATGACCCACACCTCTCTGCACCACCTGTGGTGATGGCTTCTACCATGACCCCCACCTCTCTGCTCCACCTGTGGTGATGGTTTCTACCATGACCCCCACCTCTCTGCACCACCTGTGGTGATGGTTTCTACCATGACCCCCCACCTCTTTGCACCAACTGTGGTGATGGCTTCTACCATGACCCCCCCACCTCTCTACACCACCTGTGGTGATGGCTTCTACCATGACCCACACCTCTCTGCACCAACTGTGGTGATGGCTTCTACCATGCCCCCCCACCTCTCTGCACCAACTGTGGTGATGGCTTCTACCATGACCCCCACCTCTCTGCTCCACCTGTGGTGATGGTTTCTACCATGACCCCCACCTCTCTGCACCACCTGTGGTGATGGCTTCTACCATGCCCCCCCACCTCTCTGCACCAACTGTGGTGATGGCTTCTACCATGACCCCCCCACCTCTCTACACCACCTGTGGTGATGGCTTCTACCATGACCCACACCTCTCTGCACCACCTGTGGTGATGGCTTCTACCATGACCCACACCTCTCTGCACCACCTGTGGTGATGGCTTCTACCATGACCCCCCCACCTCTCTACACCACCTGTGGTGATGGCTTCTACCATGACCCACACCTCTCTGCACCACCTGTGGTGATGGCTTCTACCATGCCCCCCCACCTCTCTGCACCAACTGTGGTGATGGCTTCTACCATGACCCCCCACCTCTCTACACCACCTGTGGTGATGGCTTCTACCATGACCCACACATCTCTGCACCACCTGTGGTGATGGCTTCTACCATGACCCACACCTCTCTGCACCACCTGTGGTGATGGCTTCTACCATGACCCCCCCACCTCTCTACACCACCTGTGGTGATGGCTTCTACCATGACCCACACCTCTCTACACCACCTGTGGTGATGGCTTCTACCATGACCCCCACCTCTCTGCACCACCTGTGGTGATGGCTTCTACCATGACCCCCACCTCTGCACCACCTGTGGTGATGGTTTCTACCATGACCCACACCTCTCTGCACCACCTGTGGTGATGGCTTCTACCATGACCCCCACCTCTCTGCTCCACCTGTGGTGATGGTTTCTACCATGACCCCTACCTCTCTGCACCACCTGTGGTGATGGCTTCTACCATGCCCCCCCACCTCTCTACACCACCTGTGGTGATGGCTTCTACCATGACCCACACCTCTCTGCACCACCTGTGGTGATGGCTTCTACCATGACCCCCCCACCTCTCTACACCACCTGTGGTGATGGCTTCTACCATGACCCCCACCTCTCTGCACCACCTGTGGTGATGGCTTCTACCATGACCCCCACCTCTCTGCACCACCTGTGGTGATGGTTTCTACCATGACCCACACCTCTCTGCACCACCTGTGGTGATGGCTTCTACCATGACCCACACCTCTCTGCAACACCTGTGGTGATGGCTTCTACCATGCCCCCCCAACCTTTCTGCACCACCTGTGGTGATGGCTTCTACCATGACCCCCACCTCTCTGCACCACCTGTGGTGATGGTTTCTACCATGACCCCCCACCTCTTTGCACCACCTGTGGTGATGGCTTCTACCATGACTCCCACCTCTCTACACCACCTGTGGTGATGGCTTCTACCATGACCCCCCACCTCTCTGCACCACCTGTGGTGATGGCTTCTACCATGACCCCCCACCTCTCTACACCACATGTGGTGATGGCTTCTACCATGACCCCCACCTCTCTGCACCACCTGTGGTGATGGCTTCTACCATGACCCCCTCACCTCTCTACACCACCTGTGGTGATGGCTTCTACCATGACCCACACCTCTCTGCACCACCTGTGGTGATGGTTTCTACCATGACCCCCACCTCTCTACACCACCTGTGGTGATGGCTTCTACCATGACCCCCACCTCTCTACACCACCTGTGGTGATGGCTTCTACCATGACCCCCACCTCTCTACACCACCTGTGGTGATGGCTTCTACCATGACCCCCACGTCTCTGCACCACCTGTGGTGATGGCTTCTACCATGACCCACACCTCTCTGCACCACCTGTGGTGATGGTTTCTACCATGACCCCCACCTCTCTGCACCACCTGTGGTGATGGCTTCTACCATGACCCACACCTCTCTGCACCACCTGTGGTGATGGCTTCTACCATGACCCCCACCTCTCTGCACCACCTGTGGTGATGGTTTCTACCATGACCCCCACCTCTCTACACCACCTGTGGTGATGGCTTCTACCATGACCCCCACCTCTCTACACCACCTGTAGTGATGGCTTCTACCATGACCCCCACCTCTCTGCACCACCTTTGCTGATGGCTGGTATCACGTAACAAGCACCAGCATGTTCCATTTTGAATGAGCACCAGCGTGTTTTGAACAAGCACCAGCATGTGTTGAACGAGTACCAGCATGTTTTGAACAACTACCAGTGTTTTGAACGACGACCTGTGTTTTAAACAACTACCAGTGTTTTGAACGAGCACCAGTGTGTTTTGAATATGAGCACCAGCATGTTTTGAACAAGTACCATCATGTTTTGAATGATCACCAGCGTGTTTTAAATGTGAGCTATGTTTCGAGTCCCCATGGTGTTTACAAAGGGTAGTATTGTGAACTCACTACGCCGGCAGCCTGCAGTGAATGTGTGCACCTCGGTCCTTCTAGCCCCAAGGAACTGTTGGTGTCGTTAAGTGTGTTAAATTATTTGGTTTTTTTTCTTTCTAGTCAGACACACCGTTCTCAAACCGACAGACCACGACACCTCTCGGCTTCAGCAACAACCGCATGGGCACTGGCAGTGGGCTAGGCAAAGTGATCAGTGAGTGTTACCTTTTACTTGTTTGTTTGTTTGTTGTTTTATGTCCTAGCAACATCTAAGGTCATATCAGGACCTTTTACTTGTAGCTTCTACTTGACATGAGGTCTTTGTTTATTACATGCCCTATTATTACAGCTAGACACTGTAAAACTAAAAGGAAAGGATATATATCAGAAGTATGAGGTGCATGTATTTTCATTGTGCACGGTATATCACAATGTACATGATACATATATCAAAATGTACGCAATGCATATATTATTATCACAATACATGTAATACACATATCATCATGTATATAATATAGTTAGCATCACAGTGTTTGTGACACACTATACAGGGTTGAAAGATCTCCGCAATTTCGTTGTTCTCCACGATTTAAGAACATGTATTGCCAATTAACTATCCCAAATCGCAGGAATACATGACGGTCAGTCAGGAAATGAGAGAGTTGATACTATGTCCAACTTAGGTACTGGTGCACTTATTAAACGTTTTGTTTCTGCATATAATGGGATACTAAGTCAATTTAATACAACCTGTTACTGCTGAAGCCTACGTTGTCAGAATTCAGAGCCATGTACAACCATCATGTATTTAAAACATGTACAATCATTAATTTGTATTCTCTACGATGAGGGGCTTTTCACTTGTAGCACATACAGAATTTTGACGGATTTGCCTAAATTAATTTGGCACATTTCTTCCAAGTTAGACATTTAAAATAAAAGGTACTTAAAACTAAAGTAAAGTAGATTTTAACGATCAGTCTAAAGTATTTATCTAAAAACTAATGGCAGAAACTCAAAATTATCGGACTATGCAATGTTAACACGAAGGGAATCGCAAAAAAAGACCAGTGTATTTATATGTATGCGGCGGGTGAGCCAATCGTACAGTAGTGAGGGCTGTCGAAAGCAGCCGTAGGTGGTGCCAGTGTCAGGTTCAGATGCTAGGTATCCCACAGCGAATCGACAAGACATTAATAATGATCTACATGCTATTTGTATTCGCATAATAAATTACACAGCACATATATTGTGGTGCAACGTTCATGTGTTTATGACCACGGCATACGGTGCATATATGATAGTGTTGTGCTTGTGACCATGCACATGTACCCTGTGTCATGTTGCAGGTGGCTCAAACACCAATGTACTGCAGTTGGACGTGCGGGGTAGCGGTATCAATCCGCAGGCGGAGCCGGTGACAGGCGAGCTGAGCGCTGAGCACCTCGAGCAGATGCTGCACTCACAGTGGGGTATGTAGCCAACCAGTGAGTCATCATTTTGTCTGCCTCACTCCAGTCAACCTGCCATGGTCCAATTAATTTGCCACATTGAATTTATACTGTCACGCCCTATTCAACCTACTACATACACAGGATATGTTCAACAAGATGGCCGCCAGTAAGTTATCACAAATAAGCAAATAGCACCCAATCTATAGAATCTATAGAAGTAAAAAGGAGAAGAAAAAAAAGTATTTTGTTAAAGTAAATTTCAAAATAATCTAAATAAGTATTGTAATGAAGTAAATATACTTCCTTCATCCCATCACTGCTGCTCTCATTATGCACTTCGATCTGTACCCGCCTGTAGGGACGCCAGCCTGATCTACTGCCATACTTATGCAAGCAGACCTGTACCAACCTGATGAGGAGTCACTCATTGTATACCAGAGCTTACTGGCCTCTTGTTAACGTTTTGTCTGCAGTCAATCACCCAGAATTCTCCTTCCCATTGATTCCCTTGTGGTGTCTTCTTCTTGAGCATTACAAGACATGCTCCGGGGATTAAAGGGCCAGCACATCCGTGCTTACCAAAGATCGACCCCTTTTCTGTTGACTAAGTGAGTTTTTGATTATTGGCAATATCTAGTTTTAAAATCCATCAGCTATAAAAAGTGCACAGACTACCAGCTGGAGTGGCTGCACCTGCTCATGTCGAGGTGGCTTCTCCATGCGGCGGGTAACAGCTGAAAGGGCATATCCTTGTTCATGATGACTCAACTTTTCAGATGACCCCGTTTCAGACCAGATGGTACCCAAACTGCCCGCCATTCAACGCTAGACAGCAGTCTGGTTTGTCTACTTCCGGTAGTAACTCCACTGTTTAGTGTCAGCAGTCTGGTTCATCTATTTCCGGTGTGGCAGGAAATCGCAAACCGCTGGAAATTGCACACCCTGGGGTTTGTGATTTACTAGGAAGTCACAACCACCCTCCCCCTGGAAATCGCAAACCCCCCATGCTTTGTAGCATTTATCACCCCAAGCATGGCAGCTATGTTTGATTTTGAGCTTCTACCAGATCTGGGGGGATAAAATGGATTAAAGGAGGATCAAGATGGATTAATTGATTACTTTTGATGTCATGGCTCTGACGTCAAAGCCCTTTTTCACTGCTATTGATCACTCACAAGAAGGATAAGGGACCAGATCAATTTTTGTCACAGATACTAAACTACAACATTGAGAAAAGCCAGCACAACTTCTTTAAACACTTTGAGCTAACAAATATCTATACCTTATTGACTTGATAGGGAAAACAATCAAATTAAAGGGTTTAAAGTCTTTTATCAGAATATATTTGTTTTGAATGGATATGTAGTATTTGAAATTGTTGGTGTTGTCTGATTGCATCCAGCTGGGTCCTGCACAGAGGTCACTAGCGGTCAGAATTACGAACTGGACTATCGCAAAGATGTTTTCATTAGGATAAAGACTCCCAAACATGGGGGTTTTGCGATCTCCAGAGGGGATATGTGATTTCCTAGGAAATCACAACCCACCCCCCCATGCCCATATATGGCATGGAGGTTTTTTATTTCTTAGGAAATCACAAGTGGGGGTTTGCGATTGACAGGGGTTGCGATTTCCTGCTACACCGGTAGTAACTTTACTTGTGTTGTAGCAGCAGTGTGTTTTGTCCACTTTTGGCAGTAACTTTGCTTGTGTTGTGTCACAGTCTGGGCCCTTTACTTTCGGTAGTAACTGCGCTGTGTCATGGCAGAAGTCTGGTTAGTCCACTTCCGGTAATAACTTTGCATGTGTTGTGTCAGAAGTCAGGTTTGTCTACTTTCAGTCGTAACTCCACTGTGTCTGGTTTGTCCATTTCCGGTAGTAACTTTGCTTGTATTGTGTCAACAGTGGTTCATCCACTTCCAGTTGTAACTCTGCTGTGTCATATCAGCAGTCTGGTTTGTCCATTTTTAGTAGTAACGCTGTGTGTTGTCAGAAGTTTGGTTTGTCCACTTTCAGTAGTAACTCTGCTGTTGTGTCAGAAGTCTGGTTCGTCCATTTCTGGCAGTAACATTGGACGTATTCGCCTGGGACCGGAAGTGGGTTTCAAGACGTATGATTCGAATGTGTCTTGTGGCTCCATCCACATGGTCACGTGGTGTATTTCAACATGGCTGATATGGAACGGTTGAAAGATTCAGTACTGTCATAGGGGTGATGAAAATGGGAAATACTGCGCCTAGAGCGGGACTCGAACCCACATCTCTTTGCATTCCGGGCCAGTGTGCTAACCATTACACCACCTAGGCTCCCTGATATCAATACACTCCCCACGCCTACCTGTCTATGTGGTTACTTGCCTGAGAGGTCAGTGCAGACCACTACACTCGTCCCCCTGGAATTGTAAGTCTTGTAATGCTTACAATTACATACATACAGGCAATGCACTAACACATACATACACAGGGTAGGTTCAACAACCATACAGCGCAAAGCTTGTACAGGATCCTGATCACGGCAACCAGTGTCATAGGGGTGATGAAAATGGGAAATACTGCGCCTAGAGCGGGACTCGAACCCACATCTCTTTGCATTCCGGGCCAGTGTGCTAACCATTACACCACCTAGGCTCCCTGATATCAATACACTCCCCACGCCTACCTGTCTATGTGGTTACTTGCCTGAGAGGTCAGTGCAGACCACTACAGTACCTTCAGCCAATCAGAGCTGTTCTTTTCGATTGGAAATGGCGGCGCCCATAGGGGACAGCCATTTGCAATGGAAACAAACAGCTCTGATTGGCTCTTTTCGATTGCAAATGGCAGCCCCCATAGGGGGAAGCCATTTGCAATGGAAAAGAACAGCTCTGATTGGCTGAAACCACTGAAGCCATTTGACTGGTCCTCTTTGCATTCGAAAACCAAGTTCACTGTGCATGTGGGCACAGCCTAAATTTTGCAGATGGAAAGGTCCCAGTCGAATACATCCATTGCTTGTGTTTTGTCAACAGTGGTTCATCCACTTCCGGTTGTAACCCCACTGTGTCATGTCAGTGGTCTGGTTCGTCATTCATACTCTTGGTTTGACTAGTGCCTGCTATTGGCGTCCTGTCTTCATATGGATTTAGCAACAGTGTAAGTTGGTCCTTTGCTTATTAGGTAAATTTTTGATTAAACATTGTGTTTTCTGTCTGTATGTTGGTGACTAGTTAGACATCGTGTTTCCTGTTTGTATGACCTTTAATAACCGTGATTTGTTATACCAGTAGCATAGGATACTTCCTATACTACTTATACTTAAAGACTCAAAATAATAAGAGACACGGTTGACTTTAAATTTGAATAATCTCATTTACAAAAGGGTGCACCTATTGTTTAATAAGGTTGCATGTTGTGTGAATTGAAGTGAACTTAAAGTTGCATAGTCCGATGGTTTTGAGTTTCTGTCTTTTTCTGAGATAAATATGTTAGGTTGGTCATTATAATCTACCTTACTTTAGTTTGAAGTAACTTTTACTTTAAAGTGCAAAATTAATTTTGGCAAGCTTGCCAAAACTCTACCACCATAGGCTTCTGCAGTAACAGGTTCTATTAAATTGACTCAGTATTCCCTTCTATGTGATGACAAATGTTTAATAAGTGCAGCAGTATCTAAGTTAGATATGTAGAATCAAATCTAGATAATTGTTTTGGTTTTGAAAATTTGATGTTTTCATCGGACTATGCAGCTTTAATATCAAACATGTTATGTGGAGTGAGGTAGAGTTAAAGATGAGTGTCAGCTGAGGAGCTGTTTAGCCCATTTTCTCGTTCTGGGTGAAGTGTAATGTTCAGGGATGAAAGATCTTCGCGATTTCTGATATTCACCGATTATTGGTTAGTTTGAATCCCATTTTTATATGACATTAGATGTTGTTAGAATATAAAACCCAAACCAGAACAAGTTAGGTATGGGCGATAATATAGGCACAACAAAGACTGTTGAAGCCTGACATCCGGCATTTTCCCCAACAATTCCCTAACTGCTAATACTATGGAGGGATAATGCACGTTTTCGCCGAAATGTGCCATCAGTATAATAATCTTGACTTGATTTCCATGTTTTGTGCCGGAGATCACTTCCATCCCTGAATGTTAAAGGCACGATATGGTTTCTCTTTTCAGCTGACCCAGCACATGTTCCTCAACAGTTACGAAGAACAAAGCCACAGTACAACATGGGTTCAGTGAGATGAACGTCATCTGACTGCACAGCATGGGTCAGTGCTTCACCGTGCGCTGTACAACATGGACTCAGTGACCACTGTGCCATCTAACTGCAACATGGGCTCAGTGAGTGCTGTACCTTCCCTACAACATGGGCTCAGTTGGCACTGTACACTGTGTACAACATCGGCTCAATGAGCGTTGTACCCTCCATTGGCTCAGTGGGCATTGTACAACATGGACTCAGTGAGTGCTGCACCCTCCATACAACATGGGCTCAGTGAGCATTGTGACTTCTGAACATGGGCTCAGTGGGCGATGTACCCTCTGCACAACATGGGCTTAGTGGGTGCTGTACAACATGAACTCAGGGAGTGCTGCACCCTCCATACAACATGGGCTCAGTGGGTGCTTTATGCTACATATAACATGAGTTCAGTGAGGACTGTACCCTCCGAACAATATTGGCTCAGTGGGTGAGGTACCCTATGTACAACCTGAGCTCAGTGAGCGAACGCACTGCTGCAACACCATTTCATTTACAGCTCATTGCGTCCCATCTAGGCAGCATCATGTGTCATTTATTCATTGCTTCATGTATCATCCATCCATTAGAAGAGCCAGTTGAACTGTTAAGCACACATAATGTATCGAGGCACACAGGTCCTGCTGTCTGCACTAGGTACAACTTCCTGTGCACCGATAAGTAGACAGTGTGAGGCAGAGCATGACTTTACTGTGCACTATGCTGAGAGTGAACCTTCAGCTACCAGACCCCACACTCCACACTACAGGAGTGAGCTAGCCTCTACAGGACCCCGCACGCCACACTACGAGGGTGAGCCGGCTTCTACAGGACTCCACAGCACAGGAATGAGCTAGCCTCTACAGAACCCCGCAGTTCACACTACAGGACCCCTCGCACCACACAATAGGAGTGAGCTGGCCTCTACAGGTACCTGCACTGCACACTTCAGGAGTGAGCCAGCCTCTACAGGACCTCATGCACCACACTATAGGAGGGAGTTGGCCTCTACAGGACTCCGTAATACAGGAGTGAGCAGGCCTCTACAGGACCTCACACTCCACACTACAGGGGTGAGCCGGCCTCTACAAAACTTCACAATACAGGGATAACCGGCCTCTACAGTACCCCCCCACCCCCCACCCACACTCCACAGTACAGGGATAGCCGGCCTCTACAGGGCTCTGCAATACAGGAATGAGCCGGCCTCTCTAGAACTACCCATTATTCAGTACAGGTGTGAGCCAATCTCTAATGGACTCCACAGTACAGGAGTGAGCCAGCCTCTACAGCACCCCCCAATCCACAGTACAGGAGTGAGCCGACCTCGAACGCCAAAGTAGAAGGCAGTGTCATAGAGAGTAAAGGGCGTCACAAACGTTCATTGCATATACAGTGTAAAATCCAGCGTCATATGGGTCCATTGTGCTAATGTAGTGCTGTCACTGTACACTGAGCACATTCACTTACGTCAATGTACCCTGAGCACATTCACTGCTGTCAATATACACTGAAGACATATTGATCTCAGTGTACACTATCAGTGTAAATGCTTATTGCTGTAAAAGGGAAAGTCTTCTTGTGTAAGGCAAACATATTACACTAAAATTGCCTGTAGTTAGATATTAACTAGAATCATGACTGTTCATACTTCTTTCTTTTAAAAAACAACAACCTATTTATGGCTTAATCTAGTCTGGGGGCTTTTGAGGTCATGTTGTTACTATTTGTCTCAGTTAGTGCTAATGACCCTCCTCGGTGAAATGATCTAGTACAGTAATGTAGAGCCGGGAACACAAATCAATGAGGTACAGAAAGATGCTTAGGCTAATTGGTCACTACTTGTAGAGGAGGATTGTAAGCACGCACTCAGCTGCTGTGGAGCCACTTTTCAATTATGAGAGATGTGTGTAGCAACGCATGTAAAAATCACATATGTGAGTTTTAATTGAAATAAGCTGGTTGAGATGCTGGCAGATCTCATGGGCTAAAGTCATATGGTTCAAGCAGGTGACGCGACTTGTGGAGGACACCGCCGAGACTCAGCGTGTGGCTTTCATTTTTCATTTAGACTGTTGGTGGTGCCAAACGGAATGAAGAAACGGGGGTGTGAGCTTACAAAGCTGGTTTTGTTGAAGCTGGTCCTTTGTTGTGATGTAATAAACTATATGATGTGGGTCACACTTTGAGTATGTTAGTTCCAGTAAATGTGTTTCTTTAATGAATATAAAGCGTTTTCTTGTACTTAGCCTGTCTGATATGCCTCCTGAATGTTGCGGATGAACTGCCTCCACTCGGTTGTGTAACCATGGTAACATCGACAGCTGCTTCAACGCGTACAAATTGATATAATCCATGTGCACCATTGCCAATGTTTGTGCAGGATTTTTGTCACTTGTCATAAGCCGAGAAACAACTCCCACACATGCTGGTCAGCCACAGTGAGCGTCCAGTAGATGAATGGTGAGTTGGAGCAATAAGCGCTTATTGAGTGTTATCAGATCGGTGCATTTAGCACAAATGTGGAATAACATTAGGCCTGCTGGGGCATGCCCTCAGACTGACAACTAAATCGGGCTGCGGCCTTTGTCAAGAACCATGAATGTCAGGCATCTGGGCAGACACAAGGACAGGGCAGACATGACTGAATAACGGGTATTCTGAGCTTACTGTCCGCTGATCCTTCAGGCAGGAAGCTGCAGCCCAGCGTATAAACACCGGGTCGCAGCTTCAGCTTACACACCGGAAGTTGGGATTGGTGCTGCTCCCAGCCCTATTCTTCACTATATGCCCTATGCTTGCTTTGTACCTTTGTACCTATAACATGCCTTTTCATGACTAAACTTGGTAGGGTTCTTGCCATACATTTGTTTCTAATGGAGATTGCAGTGAGATTGCTGTAGCAAATATTTTACATTAGATAAAAAAAAAAAACTTTTTGTATGTACTCAGCTCCACCCAGCCCACTGACACCCCAACTACAAAATGCTTGCTGACTCTGGTTACCGATACCCCGTCTTAATACGTATTAGAAACTATGATAACCCCCACCCACACCTGTGTGTAAGCAGCTGGGCCAACTAGTGCAACACACGCCCTCACACACACACAGTCCACTCTGTGTGCTACCATTGTGTCTGGCATGTACACTGCATCAGTTTTCTGAATTGATGTAGTGTGCCCCCCCCCCCCCCTCGCATGATTTTTGGACCTGTTGGGTTCCAGTGCCAATAATGCGGAATACTCTTAACCTCGGCCTTGTCGGATGGCGTCTTGCGGGCTTCAGTCTTTGCCTTCAAAGTTCTTAAAACTTGTAACCCAGTCTACATGGATGTGAGGTGCGTCTTGTCGGCGAGAACCACATGGGCTCAGTGAGCATTGTGACTTCTGAACATGGGTTCAGTGGGCGATGTACCCTCTGCACAACATGGGCTTAGTGGGTGCTGTACAACATGAACTCAGGGAGTGCTGCACCCTCCATACAACATGGGCTCAGTGGGTGCTTTATGCTACATATAACATGAGTTCAGTTACAAGTCATGACAGACGCAGGCACCACTTGGTGCAACCAGGTGTCTAAAAGTGGGTCATTTCTCAGTGTGTTTTCTATTTTATTCAAAGTGCAAGCATGATGCTTATTTTTTTATAATTATGATTGCACTTGGATACTTGTGCCTTTTTTGAGACAGAAACTATCTAGTTCCAAGTCTCGCCACCAACTGCAGCGTCGGACTGCACCTTTGTTATATTTGGGCTGGGTTTGTCATATGTGATTTAGGGACAGAGAAACACAGATGTACCTCTATAGTAATAAAAGGTAATGTAGACAGACATAGGTGTCTCTTGTTTTCATTTTGGGAACAGAATGACAAATGTTGAAATGACACTTCTCTCGGACACGGACAGGTCGTGAAGTGGATGTGTCACGAACAACATGTGGATAGCAGGAGGTTTACTTGTAGACTACATGACCAGTAGGGAGCGATGCGCTGGTGGTGGAGGGCGGCGTGTGGCGGTGTGTGACCACGGAGGGCTGTCTTGACTGATGTGTCCACTAAATGGTGCATTCACTACATCCTTTTGTAGGGTCGGTGTTCGAGTCTGTGGCTATGTAGGTAGGCTAAAGTGAAAAACAATACAGACGAAGAGAAAGAGTAAAGCAAAAGTAAGAGTGTAAGAGAGTCCAAGCCCATCTGGTTTATTACTTAGATGTTGCTAGGATGTCAAACAACAAACAAACAAACAATCTTGGTATAGGATCATGCCATTCAATCAACCAATAGGGAATCAGCATTCCCAGTTCCTCCAATAGGGGCTCAGCATTCCTGGTTACCATGACCACCAGTGGTCTGCCCACTACCAGAGCTGGTTGACCTGTGGCCACCACCAACCCTGACCCCTGTGTGCATTGAGCCCGACCTCACCAGAATTACCTGCCCTCAAGCATGGCCCAAGCCATACGTCTATTTTACCTCGGTATTACGCCTCTGAGAGAAGGAAGCACATCCGGTCCAGCAATTAGCATAATTTACTCACAACGGGAGGTCGTTGTGGATAAAGCTCTGGTGGTTTTTTATATCTAAAACGACGGAAATACGAGTAAGTATGTTGTTTGTTAGTGGGATAATGATGTATAAAGCAATGCTTCATGTTGTTAACACGAAAGTAAAACTTTTTATGTAGTTTTATTGTTTTTTCGTGTTTTTGTATGCCGCCCGTTGCCGAATGGAGAGGTGGCTGGCTGGAGCCGGCCATCGTGTTTTTTGCCACCCGTTGCCGAAGGGAGAGGTGACTGGCTGGAGCCAGTCATCGTTTGAATAATCCCGGGTTTCTTTTATGGATTCGCTTTGGATTTTATCCTGGGTCTCTTTTATGGATTCAACATTTTTTAGGCATACCTCTGAGTTTAGTAGCATTTTCTCCAACTTGCGGGCGCAGTAGCTGCGGGTGGTGGAAGTGTACGGAACAGAGAGTGTGGGAGGGAATAGTACACTGCTCCCTACCCCTCGTTTGGTTTCGGCTTGGTTTGTCCGGCTGAAGACCTTGCGACATGAATTTAGCTTACACACGCCTGTATTAAAACCGATGTAAATACGGATTTAGTACCTATATGTTGCTTTGCACATATTCCCACGAGTTCTGAGCAAATTTTGCCTTTGGTGTTTTACAGACGGGCGAGATGGCCGCGAAGCGGAGTAAGACCGATGCATCGTACATGCTCAGTGAGGGTGATGCAACACCCGAAATGGGGTCAGCCCACTCACGCGAGCAGTTGCCTGACCCGGGACCGTCTATGTTAGATGATAGGGTTACCGAGCTAGTCCAGCAGCGCCTGGACGAGATGTTGCCGAAACAACAGCGACATAAACAAGCCGTTTCGGAGGACTCCTGAGTGGGAGGATTGGTCGGATCAGGATACGTCCTCGAACGACTCAGATGAGGTGGACTTTTCCTCTCGACAGAGGAAACATAAAAGGAGAGCAGATTCGTCTGATGGGGACGAATACTACAAGCTGCTACAGTCACGAATACTACAAGCTGCTAAAGCCGCTACAGTCAGAAAGACAAAGAAGAGCAAGTCTAAGAAGAAGAAGAAGAAATCTAAGTCTTCTTCTTCAGACGGCGGATTCAACCTCCACGGATTCAGAGTCTGACACCGAGCGAGTTGGCAAATATGCCAAGATCAGTGGGAAATGGTCAAAAAGATCAAGGTTGAAAAAAAAAAAAAGATAAATACTTGCATGCTGATGAGGAAGACCATCTGTGGACACTTCCACACGTTTAAGCCAGCCGAAGTAATTACAAAGTTGGCTGAGCAATACACTGGGATCAAAGGCATTCCCGAGTCAGCGGATAAAGAGATGGACAATGATGTGAAGTTGAGTGAGGACAGGAAAAAGTTTGAGTCCTGTCTACACACAGTACACAAAGGTGTATTGGCAGCTCTAGCAGCAATGGTTCCGGTGGCAAATCGGATGATGGCGGAAAATCGTTTCCAAACTTTGTGTGCGGACATGGATATCAGCATTGCCTTGTTGACAGCGACAAGTAATTTCTTGTCGTACAGGAGATTTGAGAACGTCTTTAAGGCGGTGTGCACCGACACTGGAAAGGAGGTCGTGCGCTCAAAGAAGGTAGTGGATAATGATGGGAAGGAATATACGCTCTTCCTTCCTCCTAAACCCATCAAAGGGAAACCTCAACAAAACTAAAATGTTTGGAGGTCAGCTGCAGTACCTGTTTAAACAGGTAGAACCTGCGTCCAAATCTGGCAAACATTTGGACGGTAAGAAGATCGACAATAATCCTAACCGGTTTCGAAAAGCAAGGCAGGATTTTCGAGGACGCCGCACAGGGCAACGAGGCCGCTTCGCCACAGGCGGGAGCTACGGTTACCAGTCGTGAGGCAGAGGACACAGGCAGTCGTGAGGCTGGAATGACGGCAACAGGCCGTTCAAACAGACCCAGCCTCACCAGAAGCTGTTCCCCCGTCCAGGGAACAAGTAGAGGCGACTATGAAACAATAGTAAGCATTTTTAGAGCGGGTAACACTAATAATTTTGTGCCTGAATGGCGAAACATTACAGAAAATCAGACAATTTTGAGTATTGCACAAGGGGTTAGAATTCCTTCAATTACGGAACCAAAGCAAACTAGAGTGCCTTTTCCTTACCGTTTTAATTCAAATGAAAAATGAGAATTAACAAGAGCAGTGAATATTTTTTGTGGTAAGGGATTATGTTGAAGGGGAATTTATTTATAACCAGACGGGATGGCCGAATGAGTTAGAGCGTCTGTCTCCCGTGTTGGTAGATGGTGGGGTTGTGGGTTCGAACCCCGATCGAGTCAAACCAATGACTTAAAAATTGATACTTGTTGCTTCCTAGCCTGGCACTCGGCATTATTAGGATAGGGCAAGGACTGGTTGGCTCAGTGTCAGGATAATGTGAGTGAGTGGGATATCAGGTCATGGTGCTGGCGGCCTGGTCTTCCAGTGGGGCAGCACTATAAAGTCACCATGAGTGTGCACTGTCACAAGTCAGTACCCGTCCTGATATGACCTTTTCTAATATTTTTTCACGACCTAAGCCTAATGGAGATGTTAGACTAATTTTGGATTTAACCACGTTAAATGAAATGGTGCAATATAAAGATGTTTTCACTAGAGACAGCAAGGGATCTGGTTACGCCTAATTCTTGGCTTGTGAGTGTCGATTTGATCGATGCTTATTACACTATTCCTATTTATAAACAAGATAGGAAGTTGCTGTGATTTATTTGGAATGACCAACTTTATGAGTTTACATGTATGCCAAATGGATTAGCTTGTGCACCCCGATTATTTACAAAGTTGCTAAAACCAATTTTTTCGTTTATGGCATGTAAGGGACATATTATGTTTCCTTACATTGATGATTCGTTTATTATTGCCCACACAGAACAAGCGTGTCAACAAGCAGTAAATGATCTTTGTCAAACATTTACAAAACTAGGATTTTTTTTGTTCATGAAACAAAGTCAGTTTTTACACCAACTAAGAACTTTAAATGTTTAGGATTTTTTATTGACATGGTTAAGATGACCATAAATAACACTTACACCACAAAAGAAAGATAAGTTTATAACCACTGCAGAACTACTGCTTGGTTTGAATAAACCAAAAATTAGACAAGTTGCAGTATTGGTAGGTTTAATGACAGCTTACCCGCCGGCTATTTTATATGGCAAGGCTCACATTAAATCACTAGAAATTTATAAGAATTTAGCGTTGGTTCATACCAAAGGTAACTCTGAGAGAAAAATGGCTATTTCTCAAGAAGGGATCGAAGATATTGAGTGGTGGTTAGCACATTTGCATAATTCACCCAACCCGATTAGAATGGGGAAACCGAATACGGTAGTAACTACAGACGCTTCATTAGCAGGATGGGGAGCTCATAGGGGTAATCAAGCAACGTTAGGACATTGGCTTGAATATGAGCCTTCCGCCACATTAATGTTTTGGAATTAAGGGCTATTTACTTAGGCTTGAGAAGTTTGGTACGAGTTCCTAAGTTTCATGTATGGGTGTTAACAGACAACACTACGACGATGGCCTATATTAGGAATATGGGGGGTACCCGCTCAAAAGCGTTCAATAGCATGGCCAAACTTATTTGGAACTGGGCGCAAGAGAAACGGATATGGTTAACCAGTGGCCCAAATCCCAGGCAGTCAAAATACATTAGCAGATAAGAAGAGTCAACATTGTCATGATCATTTAGAATGGTCGTTGAATGATAACATTTTTAACAAACTTGAGAGGTATGTATCTTGGCATCCGGAACCAGATGCCTGGAGAGTTGATGCTTTTTCCATGGACTGGAATGATTTCTTTTATTATATATTTCCACCATTCAGCATTATCCGCATAGTGGTTCGCAAGATCAAGATGGATCACGCTCATGCCATTCTAATAGTACCAGATTGGGACACACAACCATGGATGGCAGCAATAGCAAATGGAGTGAGAGACAGCATGAAAATACCAAGGGAAATAGGAAATCTTCAGCATCAAGGACCACTTATGACAGACGGAGACGTGTCAATAATCCCATTGGTGGCATTCCTTTTTAAAATAAATATTTAGAACAGTTTGGACTTGATAAAATAACGCAGCAGAAGCTGACTACTCATGCGTGGAGGAAAGGAACGGTGAAATTGTACACAAGTTATTTGAAGAAGTGGGGTTTACATTGCTTAATGAAAGCTGTTAGTGATGAAACCAACTTTAGGGCAAGTCGTCAGGTTTCTCAGAATGCTTGAGGACGAAGGATTAGGATATGGTACAATTAATGCAGCAAGATGTGCCCTCTCTATTATCTTACCAAGAATAGATGGACAGTCAATTGGTAAACATCAAGTAGTTACCTGGTTTCTTAGGTCGGTATATGAAAGGAACCCACCAAAGCCTAAATATAATAGGTTTTGGGATGTATCAGTAGTCTTTTAGTTATTTCAGGATTGGCCTTCTAATAAACATTTATCTGTGAAACAGTTAGGTTATAAGTTAGCAGTTCTATTATTGTTAGTAACTGGACATAGAGGACAGATTATTGTAGCACTGTCTCTAAATGGATTAGAGATAGACAGTAAGGAGGCGATGTTTGATTTAGACAAACTGTTAAAATCTAACCGTACAGGGGACCCACTGTCTTCAGTGCATCTCACTAGCTTCCCGGAGGATCGACATATTTGTGTAGTATCTACTATTAAGGAATATATATTCAAGACTAAAGGAATAAGGAACTCTAGACAGCTTCTCATAAGCTTTATTAAACCAGACAAGGCCATTTCGAGAGACACTCTCGCTAGATGGATAATGGCCCGTCCTCCACACCCTGCCACGTCTATTATGTTTGCTTGTGCCAAGGGGAAAACATGATAGTATCCATTGTAATTAAGATCATTTTTATCCTGAATAAGTAGGTAAATATTGCTGGACCGTATGTTCTTCCTTCTCCCTAGCCCACGTCTAACAGAGGCTTATACCTCCGGAAAACAACAGTTATCTATCATCTATACTCAGGTAAGATTCGTATAACTATACTATATATATACACAACATACGTATACACACACTCTTGGTTGGCCACACAGAATAATAATAGAGGATTTCCATTTCCCCCCTCTGCCGATTATCGGAATATTTTACCATTTGTTGTACATTCACTACACGTTTCATGCAACATTAAATATTTTGCCTTTTCGTTTTAACATGGTTTTCTTCATTGAATATTCAAGTCTATGTATTTCTATTCTAAAATTGTTAACTGTATTGCTCCAAAGAATAGTCATGAGATACTTGGATTAACGCAACTGAATCGGCTGGTTCCTGCCTAAATTGCTCGTTTTGTGACATCAGACAGGGAAGGAATACATGGAGGTACACATGTTATAAGGTATACAGGGTTCGTACAAGCCTGGAAAACCTTTGAAAATAAAGTAATGCGTTCTAATGCTTGAATACCCATGACAATCTGCTTATAGTCTGTAAAACCCTTGAAACTTGACAATTTTATGTTAAACGGACCAGGTATAGGGTGTTGAGACGCGACCCGTACTCCGACAAATGCTCTCCAAGCATACGTTTGCCGGATTTCAGTTTATGCAACTACATATGTGGGGGGCGAGTGCTGACATTGGTTGCTTCTTTTGTGTTGTATTTAGTCCAGCAGCACTGACACTTTTAGACAACCATATAGAGAAAAAAAAGGTTAGAAATTGCAATCTAAAATGATAAATATGAAGTTCAAATGTTTATTTATCATAACCAGCTACTTTTTGTGTGAATAATTGATTAAATCAAGTAGATTAATAACTTTAAAAGTTGAATTGAGAGCTTTCTGTGGCTGCCATCTTGGTGGATGCCATGGCTTCCCCTGTGTGGGGAACCCGTCTAGGTCATGTGATGAGGGAATCCCACCTATGATGTCATTCATACATCACAGACCTCAACTCTCCTACCACATGTTCAGTGGCATGAACTGAACAAACTAAGCAAAGATATGTTTGGAGAGCTTTTGATGCTGGATTCGTTTGTATCTGGGTGAGGTATACCTGGCGACTTTAAATAAAATATGAACCCCTATAATTTTGGGATAATTCTTTATATAGGTAATATGTCACGCATCCACGAGATCCATGTCACAGTGTCGCCATACTGGAAAAGAAAGTTTGTCACTTAGCCTGGGAAGGTCCTACAATTTTGGTAAAGTTTACCCTGAAAGTGCATGAAAAACCCTTGAATTTTGATTTCCTTCAATTGTGTGAACCATGTGTGATATTTCTAAATGCCCGGCCACGTTTGGGACACCAGATAATATTACAAAACTCTCCCTGTCATTATCTCTTATCTGTCAGCTCATTTAACCAATACTAAGGAAGAATGAAGACAAGTCACACAGATAAACAGTGGGGAAGTTGTGTTTTATTAACACCAACTCCTGTCCACCTACCAGTGACCTATCATCCACACCCCTTACCTTCTAGCCACATAGTATCTCATTACTACTTTAGCCTGTATAGAAAGCAGTGTCCATGGCACATGGGACAGGAGTCCTATGGCTGTGTTCACACTCAATTGGAATATATGAATTTTGCCAGCATCAGACAGAGTGTCTGGGGTTCCTGCTCCAGAGTAGGTGTGCCTCACTCCAGAGCCAGGAGTATAGTGATCTCTCAGTGTGTCTGAAGCAGAGTTTAGAAATAAGATCTTGGTTTGAGGCTAGTGTGGTCAGAGGGCCAATGGGATGCAGGTGACTGGGCAGTCCACAGCCAGCCAATCAGGCACCTCCACAGTCAGGGTGGGTGGCACCCACCCCCAGTAGGGGTGGCTGTCACTCAACCCAGCTGCAGGTGGTGCCCTGTGTTTATATGCAAATTAGGCTGGTGTGCACACCCAGTGGTCATGTAGGGACAGGTCGTTGCAACAGTTACAATAGATCTCTGTTAAAATGGTCTTTTCTCCAAGTGCACTCTCTATGAATGCATAGAGAAGTATTTCAACAATCATGTACTGTCTCTTATATAGGAGCATCTCTCCATTAATCTTAGGCATCATTTAAGAACATATATTTCACACAGCTCATATCATGTCATATTGGGAGTGGGATATTATTATTACTTTCAGTTTATATAACATCGTCCCCACTCCGTCGCCCAAGACTAATAATGCTCTTTGTCAATATACAATTCTTAACCGAAAATCCGTATATTTTTACACATGGGTAGAGTTAAAGGGCTTAAAATTCACAATTGGTCGAAATGCTCGCATTGCGTTTGATTCGCGGTGGAGGAGGACCCCCCCCCCCATTCCTTTCCTCGTCGCGACGGTCGGCGATTACATCACCCACCCACCCACCCCCGGTGTCGAAGTTTCAGTTCCCAGCAGTTGAAGCTCCCACAATTGCTTCTGCGCATGCGTCAACATCTGACGGCATCGTCTGCGCACTGTCAATGGTCGTGAGCAATCTTCACACATAAAAAGTGAAATATCTCTAAAACCAAACCAGGTAGAAACAAATCGCTTGGTACACATATAGAAAACATGTTTACCAACACGATTATATTAAATTGATATGGTTAGGGTTCTGGATTTCTATTAATTTTGAATAATGTTTTGCACTGCGTGTACCGCCAAACTCGAACGCATTCTCAATGGTCATGAGCAATCTTCATGCAGAAAAAGTGAAATATCTCTAAAACCACACCACCTAGAAACAAATCGCTTGGTACACATATAGAAAACATGTTTACCGAAAAGATTATATTAAATTTATAAGGTTAGTCACAGTGACACTATAGTGACAGCGATTTGCGGCGATCGGCGATGGTTTAAATCGGGCTAATGTTGACACATGCGCAGACAATGCTTTGACGCATGCGCAGAAGCAATTGTGGGAACTTCAACTGCTGGGAACTTCAACTGCGACACCAGGTCTCGGCCCTTCTAACTGCGCCCGCCGCTGCCTCCAGCCACTCCGCCTCCGGCTCTCCTCCCATTACCCTGTCCTGCTGCTCATTTTCCACCCACACACCCATACTTTCTTTATCTTCCCTTTAAAAAAAAAAAAATGTTTTCCTTCCGAGGGTGGAGGGCTCTTCGGGGCTCCTCTTCCCCCCCCCCCCCTCCACCCTCCTGACATTACCGGCCTTGAACTCTCTCATCTGCCTGATTCATTACCCTGATTCATTCTGCCTTATTGTCATTTACACATAGTATTGTCTCTTATGCTTATTGTCATTTACACATAGTATTGTTCTCTTCTACTTATTACTGTTATGTCTCGCATTTTAGTTGAAAATAAACAGCTGTTTTTCTCCACCCCGGCCTCCTCTTCCTCCTTCATCGCGCATCAGTCAATGTGAGGTGTATGCTACTTGCCGTGGGGACACATATTTCAGATAAGTGCTTCTTTGTAGCACTTCTTTATAATTCTTACTTCATTTTCCGAATACCGGAAGTTAAGTTTAAGGGCAGAAATAGGAACGAACTCACACAACAGGTACAAGCTTCAGTTAGCAACTCAACAGAGATGCAAACTGAATATTTGCCGACTACGATGAAAGATCATCTGCAGGATCATCTAAATCGAACATTCAAATTAACAGAAGATTTACTAGAAGAGAAGCTGCTTTCTGAACCCCACGAGGTCTACAAGAAGGTGAAGAAACTTGTGGTGCTGAGAATTTTGAAATTATTATTATCAGGGCCCTAAGTTCCTAATGACAATTACAGAAATAGCCAGGGAATATACAGGTTTAATAGATGTCAGGAGCCCGGGTATACAGGCATCAAATGAAGAAATTAAGTTTGGTGAGAACCGTTAGAATCGTGAATGCTCTGCTAATAAAGGAATAGTGGGAGCGTTAATGGCAATCACTCCATTGATGGATATACTTCTACATGGGGTGGCGGAACCAGAACTGGATGAACAGGCAGCTCAAGTAACTCGTATGCTCAATGTGATATGGATGGATGCTGGTGGCTACTCATTCCCAGTGACGCATAGATAGAAAAGCAAGCATGAGGAAGGTTGTGCATTTGACACAGCTAGAAACAGCGTGTCAGGCATCAGAGAGGTGCAAGAGGAGGCTCAACTTGGGGTTCCAAACGACAATCTCCACAGAAACGATTCAGCAGGACGTACAATGATTATGGCCAACATGAGAACCCACCTACATTTCTCAGAGGAAGTCAAGGCCTTGGTGCAAGCCGGGGCTTTCTTAAGTTGGTTATCCTGACCAGGTGGGTGAGTACATTCGCGGAGACATTAGTTGTTTAAGCCCCTGTCAGACCTTGCCGGACTGGGGAACCGGACACTGTCCGGTACTGTACGGCGATGTTCGGGTACCGTCCGGTACCCATCCGGCGGTGTGCGGCGGTCTCCGGTACAAGTTTTGAACGTGTTCAAAACTTCTGCCAAACACCGCCAGACTGACATGTCTGGTTGGTGTCCAGTACCCATCCGTACATGTCCAGTACCCATCCGGTACCCATCCATTGGTGTCCGGTTTGTCTGTTTTGTCTGGTACATGTCCGGTACCCATCCGTTACGTGTCCGGTTCTCGTCCGGTACACGTACGGTACTTATCCGGTTGTCCGGCGGCAATTAACCCAATTTTACTCTCCATTTCGATAGATTTCTTCACCGGACAACACCGGACTAGAAAATTCTTTGTCCGGTGGTCTCCGGTACTCAGTCCGGTATGGTGTGACAATGACTTTACAGATGGTTCACTCTTAGAATATGAGGGGGGACACACAGTAGTTGAACAAATATGAGCGCATTGGCATCAGTCAGAATTAGTCCACATTGATGCTTTAGGGCTGAGACCTATCTCATTTGGTTTAAAAGGGATTTACAGAAGAGACAAACATATCTGGATCCGCATGGATAGTACAACTGTATTTGTGTATATAAAGATATATGGGCGGCACAAAATCAGAAGTCATTGGCAATCTGTGAATTGGCTCAGTAAAGGAACTGCTGGTTAACTATTATCCACACGCCTGTAGTAGACAATATCTTAGCTGATTTACCATCTGGAAAAATAAATGATCAGTTAGAATAGAGTTGCAATACAAGTTATGTAATAATATTTGTAACAAATGGGGCACTCCAGAAATGGACATGTTCGCTTCCGGGTTCAATGCGCAGATACCAAAGTATGTAAGATGGGGATAGCCTCCTACCAGGTACTGAACCGAAAGGCTATAAATGAGGTATATTAGTGTTTGCAAGTGTCGCCACTGGAGGGGGGGGGGGTGTTTATAATTTAGACTTGAGGCTTTATGGGCATTCGGATCAGAGCAGCTGTGGACACCAAATGCATTAGGCTAGATTCAGTACAAACCTAGGCTGAAATCGCACATACCTTAGGCTACATTCACTACCTGCTTGAAGTTTCATTGATTGGTGGTTTCTTAATGCTTCAGCAGAAAAGGTCATTCACAGCGAGAATTTTTATATTTTTTATTCAACCATCGCTTTTAGATAGGATGTAAAAGCATACAATCAATTATGTGTCAATAAACACGTGAATTTAAATAAGCATATTCATCGTGAGAATTTTGTAATCAACCAGCACTTTTACATAGAATGTAAAAGCATACAATCAATTGTGTCAATAGACACTTATGAATTTAAAAAGCTCACAATTATATAATTTGTGCATTCAGAACAAACTATGTTTTAGGCTACATTCAGTATACGTTTTAGGCTACATTCAGTATACGTTTTAGGCTACATTCAGTATACGTTTTAGGCTACATTCACTACATGCATTAGGCTACATTGAATATATGTGCTAGGCTACATTCACTACATGTGTTAGGCTACATTCACGACATGCATTAGGCTACATTCAGTACATGTGCTAGGCTACATTCACTACATGCATTAGGCTAAATTCAGTGCATGCATGAGGCTACATTCACTACATGCTTTAGGTTACATTCAGTACATGCTTTAGGCTACGTTCAGTACATTCGCTAGGCTACATTCAGTACATGTGCTAGGCTACATTCAGTACATGTGCTAGGCTACATTCAGTACATGTGCTAGGCTAAATTCAGTACATGCATTAGGCTACATTCAGTACATGCATTAGGTTACATTCACTACATGCTTTAGGCTACATTCACTACATGCTTTAGGCTACGTTCAGTCCATTCGCTAGGCTACATTCAGTACATGTGCTAGGCTACATTCAGTACATTCGCTAGGCTACATTCAGTACATTCGCTAGGCTACATTCACTACATGCATTAGGCTACATTCACTACATGCTTTAGGTTACATTCACTACATGCTTCAGGCTACATTCAGTACATTCGCTAGGCTACATTCACTACATGCTTTAGGCTACATTCATGACATGAATTAGGCTACATTCAGTACATTCGCTAGGCTACATTCACGACATGCTTTAGGCTACATTCACTACATGCTTTAGGCTACATTCACGACATGAATTAGGCTACATTCAGTACATGTGTTAGGCTACAATCACTACATGCTTTAGGCTACATTCACTACATGCATTAGGCTACATTCACTACATGCATTAGGCTACATTCACTACATGCATTAGGCTAAATTCACTACATGCATTCGGCTACATTCACTACATGCTTTAGGCTACATTCACTACATGCATTAGGCTACATTCACTACATGCATTAGGCTAAATTCGCTACATGCTTTAGGCTACATTCGCTAGGCTACATTCAGTACATGCATTAGGCTACCTTCAGTACATGCGCTAGGCTACATTCAGTACATGTGCTAGGCTACATTCACTACATGGACTAGGCTACATGCAGTACATGTGCTAGGCTACATTCAGTACATGTGCTAGGCTACATTCAGTACATGTGCAAGGCTACATTCAGTACATGTGCTAGGCTACATTCAGTACATGCGCTAGGCTACATTCAGTACATGGACTAGGCTACATTCACTACATGTGCTAGGCTACATTCAGTACATGTGCTAGGCTACATTCAGCACATGTGCTAGGCTACATTCAGTACATGGACAAGGCTACATTCAGTACATGTGCTAGGCTACATTCAGTACATGTGCTAGGCTACATTCAGTACATGCATTAGGCTACATTCACTACATGGACTAGGCTACATTCACTACATGCATTAGGCTACATTCACTACATGTGTTAGGCTACATTCAGCACATGTGCTAGGCTACATTCAGTACAAGTGTTAGGCTAAATTCACTACATGCTTTGGCCTATATATCCAGTACCTGCATTCAGTACAAACTGAAATGATTACAAGTCGTAGGCTACATTCACTAAGGCTTCAGGCTACGTATCAGCTACATTCACAACATGCTGTATGCTACCTCCACCTACCCCCTCTCACGACCTCTACCGCCCCGTCCGGACATCCGCCTGTGGGTGTTCTGCAGTCCTTACTTGGCATACTTGAGCTTGTACTTTGTATACACAATTTTTGCAGCCACAAGATCTTCCAGGGCCATTCCTGGCAAAGGAAGCAACCATTGCTTAAAACTCAGTTCCATTCATTTCTAGCAGAATTTGAATCCGCTTGGAAAACGTA
Organism: Branchipolynoe longqiensis; assembly: GCA_030323885.1. Classification (NCBI taxonomy): domain Eukaryota; kingdom Metazoa; phylum Annelida; class Polychaeta; order Phyllodocida; family Polynoidae; genus Branchipolynoe; species Branchipolynoe longqiensis. The sequence goes on from CM059192.1 coordinate 98,335,243, forward strand.
TTCAGTGTAAAAAGACATTTCTCTTTGTCATATATATATATAATATATTATATATAGCGACAAAGATATATCATTATATATATTTATATATGTATAGACAGAAATGTTTATGTATATATATATATAATATATACTATATATATTATGTTTGTATAATATATATGAGCCTGCCTCAAAAGGTGATAACTCTTCTTTTTTTTGTCCATTGTAACGATTGACACAAAACAACACAGAAATGGTTACACTGAAAACACAAGGACATTTGCTTCAAATCAATATATATTCTATTGGGATTATGAAACACAATGTAAAAAACAAATCAGTTTATCCTGAGCAAATGCATAAGCAGATAGTATGTTGATCATTACGATGGACAAAGTTTTGTCCCATATTGCTTAGCACCTTTTGAGACAGTCTCATATATACAAACATATATATACACATATACATACAGGTATTCACTGCTTAGGGCTACCCTGTTTACCATTGATTCGCTATAGCGCTCTTTTATTCACTTTCCTAGCTTAGCAGCAAATAATATGGCAACCACCTCTCTCCACCCTCCATAAATGGGACATCAAACTAGAGCAATGCAATTGAATACATTAGTTCTATGTTATCCTGACAAAGGCTGCTTATTATCTTATATTTATCAGACTATTTTGGGTTACCGTTTATATGTATGTGGTATAAAGTATTTATACTAATATTATTAGAATGGAACCTTTCTGTTGTATGTCTGATGGTTGATAATACACACACATACACACAGTAACAGTAATGTAACAGTGGTGTGGTTATCAGGGTTTAAGCCGCCAGGATGGTTATTCCTTGAAATGAACATGTCAGCGAATTGGGAGCATGGAAGTCTCGTGCGATTAAAAAGACTGAACCGGATAAAATGTAAAATTTGTCAAACATAGGTTAAGTACATAGGATATGTAGTAACCCATTAGTGACTGAAGCTGTGGCCAGAACGCGTTCAAGCCATCGCTTAGTTTAAACAAAAATCAAGATACGGTAGAATAATAAAACTACTCATATGAATGGATTTGTAAAACAACAACAAAGATTTCTTTTTATAAAAAAAGAAAAAACACCGACAAAATAAAACGATGACTATATATACACAAATCGATAAACACAAGTCAACAATTGTAAGAACAGCAAAACAAATACAAAAATATCAATTGTAATGAACATAACTCTGACATATTCAGATGTGATAGAACAATTTAAATTGCATAAACAATGTAACGAATAAATAGGTAAAGAAATGAAGTATACATTCCAAAACTGTGGGAAAGTAATTAACAATTGTACCAAATACCTTCATAATAAGCATATGCTTTGAGCGCGTATCTGCCAAATACATGTTCCTATCGAGTACACGAATCACATTTAGATTATAAATCTCCAAACGCATATGCATTCTTGTCATTGCATTATTGATACCAGATGCTTATGATTAGTTTCGATGGTTATTTCTTTACCGAAAACATATTCATGAACTTTGTATGGCCCTCACCGACAGATTTGAAGATGGTCGTCTGCTCCGGCTGCGCCGGCTTCGACCCATTTACCACCTCTCCAATCTCCGCAAACACCTTGGCCTGAAACAAAAGCAGTTAGCCTGATAAGTGATATAAGTGTGGTGTAGCAAGGACTACATGGTGATGTGAGTGAATCGTGCAAGGTTTCCCTGACTACATGGTGCTGGCCGTGAATAGTGTGTGGTGTTCCCATGATTACATGTGAGTAAGGACTAGTATTTGATGTTTCAATGACTGCCTGGTGGTGTGCATGAGTAGTGCGTTGTGTTCCCATGACTACATGCTACTGTGCATGAGTAGTGTGCGGCTCCAATGACTACTTGATGCTGTGCATGAGTAGTGTACAGAGTAATGGGCAGAACTGTAGAATGTGGCTGATTAGTGCCGAGTCAGTGCGGATGGGTATACCTAGTGCTGAGCTATACATGTGCGGAATGTGCATGACCAGTGCTGGGCCGTGTGTGGAATGTGCATGACTAGTGCTGAGCTATGTGTGGAATGTACATGACTAGTGGTGGGTTATGTGCAGAATATGTGTGACTAGTGCTGGGCTATGTGTGGAATGTGCATTACTAGTGCTGAGCTATGTGCAGAATGTGTCTGACCAGTGCTGGACTATTTGTGGAATGTGCATGACTAGTCGTGAGTTATGTGCGGAATATGTGTGACTAGTGCTGGGCTATGTGTGGAATGTGCTGAGCTATGTATAGAATGTACATGACTGTAGTGTATGTGTGTGTCGTGCGTAGCGCGGTGGTGGCGATGGGTCACGAGAGGTCACGGGAGGTCACGAGAGGTCACGGGAGTTGTAGTGGTGACGTCGCCGGATAATAAAGTCAGTTCTCATACACAACTCAACGGGTTCGTTCATATCTAACATGGTGTCAGAGTAGGAGACGAACAATGGCGCTCACAGGTCTGAAGCCGCCGGCGGCACTGAATTTACAGGACGACTTGAGCACGAATTGGCAATCATGGATACAGGCATATGAGATTTATGCCGTGGCTGCTGGTGCAGTAAATAAGACGGAGAAGATACAATGTGCTGTATTTCTTCACGTTGCGGGTGCCGAGGCGCAGAAGGTGCACCGCACTATGCAGATTGACACTGAGGAGCGAGACAAAATAGAACCGCTCATTAATGCATTCAGAGTTTATTGCGAGGGAAAGGCTAATATTACGGTGGTGAGATACAAATGTCATTCATACAACCAGGGTGACCAGAATATGGAGACGTATATAAGAGAATTGCGCACGCGAGTAGCCCAATGTGAGTACGGTGAGCTGGAAAGTTCTTTATTGTGCGACAGGCTCGTGTGTGGCGTAAAAAGTAATATTCTAAGAGACAAGTTGCTTCAGACGCAGAATTTGTCTCTCGAACAGTGTATAGAGATGTGCCGGCTAAGTGAGCATACTTCCGCAGCTCTTATGCCAGCACAAAGCGCGGGAATGATGGGTGAGCAAAGCGTGGACGCCATCTTGGTTACCGGTAACCAAGGTAAACAGCAACAGACACGCCCCCAAAATTGGAGACGCCCCCAAGTACAGCCGTTCCGAGCAGCGACTGCCAATAAAGTTCAGTGCCAATGGTGTGGTTATTTGCACGTACGCGGTCAGTGCCCAGCTAAGGGTAAGGAATGTGCAGGGTGCCATAAGATTGGGCACTTTGTGAAAGTGTGCCGGTCACAACAAAGGGGAGTTGCCTCGGTGCATGAAGTGGGGGTTGACCCAAACAACACGTGTGAGGAGAGCGCAAGTCATGTATCGGCAGTAGAAGACGAATACGATTTATTCGTAGGAGCGGTAATGAATGAGAATGAAGAGGACAAGGAACCGTGGTTCACAGTGGTAGCAGTCGGACGGGGGGAGATAAAGTTCAAGTTAGACACTGGAGCTGAAGCGAATCTTATCCCAAGGCAGATGTTCGACAAACTCAGGAATGTGGAGATGACACCGTCGCGATGCATGTTGGTAACATTCACCGGACAGCGATTCAAGCCTGACGGAGAGATCAAGCTCAACGTACGGGGAAAGGACATCATCTTTCAAGTGACTCAGACTGGTGGCCCGATCTTAGGACGACAAGCGTGTGTGCAGTTGGGTCTGGTTGCACGAATAGATGAGGTTACGACAACAACAACAGCAACAAAGGGCTCTACCGTCAACGCGGCGAATGAAATGGTAAATAATTTTAGAGATGTGTTTGAAGGGCTTGGTTTAATTAAAGTAGATGCTAAACTGTACATTGACCAGAATGTGAACCCTGTAGTTGATCCGCCAAGGCGCATACCACATGCTATAGTGGATGATGTAAAGACTGAACTTGATAGAATGGTAAAGCTAGGGGTGATTGTGCAACAAATCGAGCCTACTCCATGGGTGAGTTCAATTACGATTGTCAGGAAGCCAGGGAAGGTTAGAATATGTCTTGATCCGACGAAATTGAACAAAGCTATACTGAGGGGGCCATATCCGATTCGGACAGTAGAAGAAGTGGTTGCAAAAATACACAATGCACGGTACTTTTCGGTTCTTGATGCAAACTCAGGGTACTGGCAAATACAACTGGATGAAGCCAGTTCAATGCTTTGCACGTTTAACACCCCATGGGGACGGTTTCGATTTACTAGATTGCCGTTTGGAATAAAGACTGCTGGAGACCTATTCATACAGCAAATGAATGAATTATTGAATGATATAGAGGGTGTGCAAATCGTGTCGGACGATATATTAATTTACGGTAGTACAATTGATGAGCACAATAAACGTCTAGAGGCTGTGTTAAAACGAGCACGTGAAATTAATCTGAAGTTAAATCCTTCAAAATCAAAAATTTGTAAATCAGAGGTTAATTACGTAGGACACTTGTTGACAGCTGAGGGATTAAAGCCAAACAAAGATAGGGTGCAAGCGATTGTAGATATGAAAGCACCGGAGGACAAGAAAGCATTGCAGAGGTTCCTCGGAATGGTTGGGTATGTGAGCAAATTTATACGGGGGTTGTCAGAAATTACCAAACCATTAAGATTGGTGTTACAGAAAGAGGTGGCGTGGCATTGGCAGGAGCCACAGGACGCAGCGTTTGAGAAATTAAAGTCACTGTTAATGAGTGCCCCTGTTCTGAGATACTATAATGCTAAAGAGCCAATAACCTTGCAGGTAGATGCGTCAAAATCGGGGTTAGGTGCAACGTTATTACAAAGTCAATTACCTGTAGCAATGGCATCCAAGGCACTTGACAGTACGCAGAGCAATTATGCGGTAATTGAAAAGGAGCTGCTGGCAATGTGCTTTGGATGTACTAGGTTCCATGAATATATATATGGTAAAGAAATCACTATTGAAACGGATCACAAACCGTTGGTTGCCATAATGTCGAAACCATTGCATGAGTTGTCAGCCAGAATGCAGCGCATGAGAATGCGGTTGCAAAACTATGATATAAAAGTGACGTATGTTAAAGGGATCAATTTGTATTTTGCAGATACGTTATCCAGGGCTCATACAATCAACACAGCGCCAAGACACCTGTTTGACACAGATATCTCAATAGCTGAGATCGAAATTGCATCAGGCGACACAGATACAATTGTAGTGGAAACGAAAAAAGATGAGACTCTGCGAGAAATAGAAAGACTCACAGTAACAGGTTGGCCAGAACATTCTAATCAAGTAATAGCTGCAGTAAAACCTTTTTTCACATACAGGCATGAGATTACGAGACAAGGGGGACTCTTATTGAAGGACAATCGAATCATAGTACCAAAGAGTTTGCAGAGAAATATTATAGATAAAATTCATGAATCTCACATGGGAATTGTAAAGTCTAAGCAGTTGGCGAGGGATAACGTATTTTGGCCTGGGTTGAGCAGTCAGCTGGAGGATAAGATTTCTCGGTGTCACATATGTCAATGTTTCAGACACAAGCCGCACACAGAACCATTAATAAGCCATGTGGTACCAGACGTGCCATTCGAGAAAGTAGGTGCAGACTTATTCCAGGTTAATAGCAAGAATTACATCATGATCATTGATTATTATAGTAAGTATCCAGAAGTCATTGAGTTAAAGTCTACTTCCAGTGCAGCGACAATAAGGGTAATGAAAGAGACATTTGCGCGGCATGGTATACCCAAGATCGTCGTGTCAGATAACGGTCCTCAGTTTCAAAGTGAGGAATATCACTGTTTCAGTAGGGAGTATGGGTTTAAAGCGGTGTACTCGAGTCCGATGCATGCGCAAAGTAATGGACAGGTTGAGCGTACAATACAGACGATTAAAAGAATGATGAAAAAGGCTATCGTGGATAATAAGGATGTCAATATCATGTTACTGAATGTAAGGAACACAACCAGTCAGTATATGAAGGCTTCTCCAGCACAGTTGCTAATGTCGAGAGTGTTGCGGTCGAAGATACCAACGGTAGAAGCAAATCTGAAACCCAAAATACAGTCATCAAGGCAGGAACAAATCGAAAAAACTCAGGAAAGGCAAAAAGATTACTTTGACAGACGGGCAGGAAATGAACATGTGAAACTAAACGTGGGGGATAAAGTAAGGTATCTAGATTATAAGAAGGAGTGGGTCTCAGGTATCGTTACACAACAAGATAGGCAGGAAGGAAGAAGTTATGAGATTGAGAATAAAGACAAGCATAGAATACGGAGAAACAGACGATTCTTGTTCAAATGTCCAGACATAACAGAGCGGTCACAGCAGGCCAAAGTAAATAAACAGCAGGAAACAAAACAAGGTAACGAGCCGTACAAAACACGATATGGGAGGGTGATACGCCCTGTAATATAAATGAGGTGGTGGTATTAGTTAATCTGAGATATGAACACCAAAAATAAGGGGGAGCAGGTGTGACTTATTTTGTGTTATTGTTGATGAAATTTGAATGTGTATTGCTTCTACGGTGATGTTATTATTGTTGTTGTTATGTAATGATAATTGTTATATTGTGATGACATGTGTCATGGTTATTGATTACGAATGTAAACATCTTCTTTTTAAAGGAAAAGGGAGATGTAGTGTATGTGTGTGTCGTGCGTAGCGCGGTGGTGGCGATGGGTCACGAGAGGTCACGGGAGGTCACGAGAGGTCACGGGAGTTGTAGTGGTGACGTCGCCGGATAATAAAGTCAGTTCTCATACACAACTCAACGGGTTCGTTCATATCTTACAATGACTAGTGATGGGGTATGTGTGGAATGTGCATGACTAGTGCTGAGTTATGTATGGAATGCACATGACTAGTGCTGGGCTATGTGTGGAATGTGAATTACTAGTGCTGAGCTATGCGCAGAATGTGTTTGACCAGTGCTGGACTATGTGTGGAATGTGCATGACTAGTGGTGAGCTATGTGCAGAATGTGTGACTAGTGCTGGACTATGTGTGGAATGTGCATGACTAGTGGTGAGCTATGTGTGGAATGTGTGACTAGTGCTGAACTATGTGTGGAATGTGCATGACTAGTGGTGGGCTATGTGCGGAATATGTGTGACCAGTGCTGGGATATGTGTGTGTAATGTGCATGACTAGTGGTGGGCTATGTGCGGAATATGTATGACAAATGCTGGGCTATGTGTGGAATGTACATGACTAGTGCTGAGCTATGTATGGAATGTGCATGACTAGTGCTGAGCTATGTGTGGAATGTACATGACTAGTACTGAGCTATGTATGGAATGTGAATGACTAGTGCTGAGCTATGTGTGGAATGTGTGACTAGTGCTGAGTTATGTGTGTAATGCACATGACTAGTGTTCAGCTATGTGTGGAATGTGCATGACTAGTGCTTGGCTGTGTGTGGAATGTGCATGACTAGCTTGCGCTGTTAAAATTTTGCTCACCTCAGACAGGATAATGTCGCCAGATTCCTTCATGCAGCCATCCTTCGTGTCCACATATACGACGGCGGACCGCATCAAGTCAGGCGACAACTCGCTCCAGTTGGGCCGACACGCCCCGACCGCTGCACGAGAAGCTCCGTCAGTCACACACAGATATATACATGTGGACTTTAACGAAACGACTACACACCATGTTCCTTATCATAGCTCTTTACAAAACCAACATAGAACTGTAGCGATTGTTATTTTGTTGTAGACAATTCTTCAATAACGTTCAGAGAACATTTTATATGATTATGTATAATAAAAATTGAGACGAATACAGACCGATAACTACTCATGTATGCATTAAGAAAGATATCAGATTCAACACTCCATCCCCCAGTAAATATTTTCACTGCTATTTCTACTCAAAACTTAAGGTTACTGTCCAAATGCACTGGATGGTTTTTCTTTCGGGTATTTATTTTGTGGGGAGGTGGGTTATTTTCAGTTCTTTAGTGAACAAATGAAACCTACTATAAGTGCCATAGTACTGGTTTTCAGACCATAAGATCTGTTGAGTAATAATGTACAAATGAAATAAGGCAGATAGTCCATAAACAATAATCAGTTAATACTTGTGGCTAATGCAGAGAGAAAAACGCCGAAACTACATGATGATGTTATTTGGCAATTCTACACAGGGTATGCGGTCATATCAGAACCACTGGTATTTAATTACCTTTGTTAAGCAGCAAATCTAGATTCAAAAACAATAACCAGCCAGTACTTATCTGATTCAAGTAGCCGTTACTGACCTCCATCTCCTATGCCTAAATGGTATTTGTTTGGAAGTAGCTGTCAAGTCAGGGCCGTAGCTAGACCTTTAACGATGTGTACTCCTAATTTCAGCAGGGGGTTTAGGGGGCGGGGCCGCTTAAGTTTAAGCTGGCGGATTTGACACATTTTAGACTTGAGTTTTCGACACTCCGGACTACTACATGCCTCCTCTCTCTCTCTCTTTATTATTTTTTAATTTTTTTAACAAAACGATGTGGACGTTTTGGCGTACGCGCATACGCCTAGCTACGCCCCTGCAAGTGGCGCATAACATATTCCAGTAGCTCTCAGTTCTCTTACGGGTGGAGCTTTGTACCACTTACCACATTGACCAAATTTAGATATCATGGAAGACTAAATAGTGAGCCTATCCAAACTAGGTTAATGAATTCAGTTCTTCTACACGAATCAGTGATCCAGTGTTGGTCTCTTGGAGGGGTAGTATTGCTGTCATATCATTGCCCAACAATGGGGTGTGTTGAGATATAAAATGGAGACTGTTAAGTGTGTAGTGTTCTGGTCAAATCAATTAAGACACAATCCGACAATTTGTCTAATGGGTTGTTCAGCAGCCCTGTCACAGAGACCGTACAGAGTATCTGCATGAGAAGGTGAGGCGGGAGCGGTGGTCAGAGCTTACCGTTAATGTGCGCCCCTGGCTTCACCCAATTCTGCTCCAGGATTGGCATTGTGGCGAACGTCGTTGTGCAGATGATGTCAGCGCCCCGGACGCAGTCCTCCACCGTCGCGCAGCACTGCGCGCCGATCTCCGCAGCCAGCGTCTCGGCGTGACTGCGCGTCCTACTCCACACCCGCACCTACCAATTACAATGCAACGCATACATGCTCACTGTCAACGCATACATGCTCACTGTCATGGTACACACAAGCTCACTCACTGTCATGGTACACGCAAACTCACTCACTGTCATGGTACAATTAACATACATGCTAACTCACTGTCATGGTACACACAAGCTCACTCACTGTCATGGTACAAATAACATGCATGCTAACTCACTGTCATGGCACATACAAACTCACTCAATGTCATAGCACACACAAGCTCACTCACTGTCATGGCACATAGACGCTCACTTACTATCATAGAACACACAAGCTTACTCATTGTCATGGCACATAGAAGCTAACTTACTATCATAGCACACACAAGCTCACTCACTGTCATGGCACATAGAATCTCACTCACTGCCATAGTACATACAAGCCTCACTGAGTCGTGGTACATGTAAGCCTCACTGTATGTGTACAACCCATGTGTCGTGAGACACTCCCCTCTCTACATGTACATGCCATGTGTAGCGAGACACTCCCCTCTATCTCCATGTACATGCCATATGTAGTGAGACACTCCCCTCTCTACATGTACATACCATATGTAGTGAGACACTCCCCTCTCTCTACATGTACATGCCATGTGTAGTTATGTAAAATATTCCGATTTACCGCATCGGGGGGAATGCAAATGGTCTATTACTGATCAGGTGTACGTGACCAAGCACATGTATGTATATATATATTGTAAGTGCTGGTGGTGCCTGAGTTGGATGTAAATAGGCATAGTGGTGCTAGCAGGGCTGGGTGAAAGGGCACTTAGGGCCTACCCCTTCCACCTCTGCTGGGTAGGATCACCACACTCAGGGTCAAGGTTGGTGGTGGCCAGGGGGGCCAAGAATGCTGGATCCCTATAGGTAGGGCCAAGAATGCTTGTTTCCCATTGGGGAAAGGGGTGGGGTGATACTCTACAATGAACCCATGTAACCATATAAATAATAAACCAGAGGGCTTGACTCTCTCTCTTCCTTTACACTTTATACTCTTCCCTTCTCTTTGTCTGTATTGATTTCACTATAGCCTGCCTACAGAACCACATATTCGGGCTTTAGCCATTTTACAGTGAGACACTCCCCTCTCTCTACATGTACACACCATGTGTAGTGAGACACTCCCCTCTCTACATGTACACCCGATGTGTAGTGAGACACTCCCCTCTCTCTACATGTACATCCTGTGTGTTATGTGACACTCATAGTGTTGTATGTGTACACCACATGTGTTATGTGACACTTCCCTCCCTCTACTTCCCTCCCTCTACTTCCCTCCCTCTACATGTGTTATGTGACACTCCCCTCCCTCTCCACACACCCTGTATGTTATGTAACACTCACCTTGCGGCATGTGTACACCGCATGTGTTATGTGACACAACCCTCCCTCTACACTCACCACGTGTTATGTGACACTCATATTATTGTATGTGTATACCCCACGTGCTATGTGACACTCCCCTCCCTCTAATTGTACACCATTTGTGTTATGTGACACTTCCCTCCCACTACATGTACACCCCATGTGTTATGTGACACTCCCCTCCCTCTACATACACACACTGTGTGCTATGTAACACACACCTTGCAGTATGTGTACACCCCATGTGTAATATGATACAGCCCTCCCTCTATACACACCATGTGTGTTATGTAACACTTCCCTCCCTCTACATGTACACCCCATGTGTTATGTGACACTCCCATCCGTCTACACACACCCTGTGTGTTATGTAACACTCACCTTGTGGCGTGTGTACACCCCATGTGTTATGTGACACTCCCCTCCCTCTACATGTACACCCCGTGTGTTATGTGACACTTCCCTCCTCTACACACACACACATGTGTTATGTGACACTCCTATTGTTGTATGTGTATACCCCATGTGTTAGGTTGCACCCCATGTGTTTTGTGACATTCACATTGCTGTATGTGTATACCTCATGTGCTATGTGACACTTCCCTCCCTGTACACGTGCAGCCCATCTCTTATGTGACACCCACATCACTGTATACACCATTTGTGTTATGGGACACCCACCTCGCTGAACGAGTACAGCATGCTCAGCGCACTGTAATGGCTCCGTGCCTGACCTCCAGAGCCGATGATCGCCAAAATCTTGGACCCTGGATTTGCAAGATGCTGAAAAACATTGAGAATGCGAACAGCCAGGTGTACAAGAAGTTGCTAACTAAAGTGAGTGATTCTGTCCCTACTAAGTCAGTAACCAGCCTACATGACAGAAGGGAGTGACTGGTGGGCGCAAGTGCTGGCCACCCGTAGCTCAGGTTAACCTTAGCATCATTATTATTGTAGCAGCTGTCTTCAACAACCTCTCTGATCAGCGACCCCCCCCCCCCCCCAGCAAGGTGCGAACAGATTTTCTATGTATGAATTGTTTTCTCAATTTAAACACCGGTAATTAGTGAAAACTTAAACCTGCTAAACCTCGGACACGGATAGATAACTGTTTAATGACATTTGTCCCGCCATTCTGTGGACAAAGGATTTTAGAACTCTATTTAATTTATGAGTTTTTCAACTTTAAATATTTATATATTGGGTTTTTTTGGTGCTCTTATTTTAGTATTGTAAGAAAATATTATTATTTTCGGATTAATATTTGTGTATTACCATAAATACTATATTGGTTAAATAAAGCATCATCCACGAGTGACCAATGTGGCAGCGGCTAAGGACCACTTGGTCCCATCAACTCCCTGCATGAGGGTGGTATTTTCACAACAAATGGGAATATTTGAAATATTTTAACGTCACTGTTATCGTCCTAGTCATGCTGCCCTATTGCTTTGATACAGGTACATATGAGTGGGGTATCAGACATGGTGCAACATCACAGTTCGGTGGCTTCTTCACAGCCTCATCAGCTAGCTTATTTCCTGGGAACCCAGCATGGCCAGGCACTGAGCACAAGTGGATATCATACCTGAAGAACGAAATAACTCTAGTAGTTTACCTTGGATGCTACAGCTGATGCAATGGCTGTCCTGATTTCAGTTAGTTTGTTGCCATCAATGATCTGCGGAGAACAAGAGCCTTTTTACAATAGGGATCCTCGTGCCACCTGTCCACCAGGTGCCAGCACAAAAGCCTTCGCGTAGCACACCCAACACTACTATTTGAAAACAGTATGGAAGTTGCTAAGGGAACTCATTGTTGGACAGAGTACACTGGCTGTCCTGACGAAGCCGGCGGCTAGGGTCTTGGTAGATGCGATTAGCGCAGATGGAACATGTGAAAGTGGACATGGTAGAAGCCATTAGTGTAGATGGAACAGGTGAAAGGGGACATCAATCAATCAATCAATCAATAGGATATAGCTATAATAGGCCTTGGATCTGTTAGCCGCTCTTAATTAATAGAAATCGAGATAGTTCTTCCGATGTGATGGATTATAGTAACTGTCACTGGCTCCAAGATGTATATAATGCTTGACAAGTATGGATCCAGTCGGGATATGAAAAAGTTCACTATCTCTGCTGTTATGACACTCTTCGGCAAGTCGTTCCACAGGTAGAATCCACCAGTGCTGACGGAAGATGTGAAAGGGGGACATGGTAGAAGCCACCAGCACAGATGGAGCAGGTGACAGAGGACATGGTAGAAGACACCAGCACAGATGGAGCAGGTGACAGAGGACATGGTAGAAGCCACAAGCACAGATGGAGCAGGTGACAGAGGACATGGTAGAAGCCACCAGCACAGATGGAGCAGGTGACAGAGGACATGGTAGAAGACACCAGCACAGATGGAGCAGGTGACAGAGGACATGGTAGAAGACACCAGCACAGATGGAGCAGGTGACAGAGGACATGGTAGAAGACACCAGCACAGATGGAGCAGGTGACAGAGGACATGGTAGAAGCCACCAGCACAGCTGGAGCAGGTGACAGAGGACATGGTAGAAGCCACAAGCACAGATGGAGCAGATGACAGAGGACATGATAGAAGCTACAAGCACAGATGGAGCAGGTGACAGAGGACATGGTAGAAGCTACCAGCACAGATGGAGCAGGTGACAGAGGACATGGTAGAAGACACCAGCACAGATGGAGCAGGTGACAGAGGACATGGTAGAAGCCACCAGCACAGATGGAGGAGGTGAGAGAGGACATGGTAGAAGCCACCAGCACAGATGGAGCAGGTGACAGAGGACATTGTAGAAGCCACCAGCACAGATGGAGCAGGTGACAGAGGACATGGTAGAAGCCACCAGCACAGATGGAGCAGGTGACAGAGGACATGGTAGAAGCCACCAGCACAGATGGAGCAGGTGACAGAGGACATGGTAGAAGCCACCAGCACAGATGGAGCAGGTGACAGAGGACATGGTAGAAGACACCAGCACAGATGGAGCAGGTGACAGAGGACATGGTAGAAGCCACCAGCACAGATGGAGCAGGTGACAGAGGACATGGTAGAAGACACCAGCTCAGATGGAGCAGGTGACAGAGGACATGGTAGAAGCTACCAGCACAAATGGAGCAGGTGACAGAGGACATGGTAGAAGCCACCAGCACAGATGGAACAGATGACAGAGGACATGGTAGAAGCTACCAGCACAGATGGAGCAGATGACAGAGGACATGGTAGAAGACACCAGCACAGATGGAGCAGGTGACAGAGGACATGGTAGAAGACACCAGCACAGATGGAGCAGGTGACAGAGGACATGGTAGAAGCCACCAGCACAGATGGAGCAGGTGACAGAGGACATGCTAGAAGACACCAGCACAGATGGAGCAGGTGACATAGGACATGGTAGAAGACACCAGCACAGATGGAGCAGGTGACAGAGGACATGGTAGAAGCCCACCAGAGCATGCAGAGTGGAGCCAGGATGGACAGAGGACATGGTAGAAGCCACCAGCACAGATGGAGCAGGTGACAGAGGACATGGTAGAAGACACCAGCACAGATGGAGCAGGTGACAGAGGACATGGTAGAAGACACCAGCACAGATGGAGCAGGTGACATAGGACATGGTAGAAGACACCAGCACAGATGGAGCAGGTGACAGAGGACATGGTAGAAGCCACAAGCACAGATGGAGCAGGTGACAGAGGACATGGTAGAAGCCACCAGCACAGATGGAGCAGGTGACAGAGGACATGGTAGAAGACACCACCACAGATGGAGCAGGTGACAGAGGACATGGTAGAAGACACCAGCACAGATGGAGCAGGTGACAGAGGACATGGTAGAAGCCACCAGCACAGATGGAGCAGGTGACAGAGGACATGGTAGAAGCCACCAGCACAGATGGAGCAGGTGACAGAGGACATGGTAGAAGCCACAAGCACAGGTGGAGCAGATGACAGAGGACATGGTAGAAGACACCAGCACAGATGGAGCAGGTGACAGAGGACATGGTAGAAGCCACAAGCACAGATGGAGCAGGTGACAGAGGACATGGTAGAAGCCACAAGCACAGATGGAGCAGATGACAGAGGACATGGTAGAAGACACCAGCACAGATGGAGCAGGTGACAGAGGACATGGTAGAAGCCACAAGCACAGATGGAGCAGGTGACAGAGGACATGGTACAAGCCACCAGCACAGATGGAGCAGGTGAGAGAGGACATGGTAGAAGCCACCAGCACAGATCGAGCAGGTGACAGAGGACATGGTAGAAGCTACCAGCACAGATGGAGCAGGTGACAGAGGACATGGTAGAAGCCACCAGCACAGATGGAGCAGGTGACAGAGGACACGGTAGAAGCCACAAGCACAGATGGAGCAGGTGACAGAGGACATGGTAGAAGCCACCAGCACAGCTGGAGCAGGTGACAGAGGACATGGTAGAAGCCACAAGCACAGATGGAGCAGATGACAGAGGACATGGTAGAACCTACAAGCACAGATGGAGCAGGTGACAGAGGACATGGTAGAAGCTACCAGCACAGATGGAGCAGGTGACAGAGTAGAAGACACCAGCACAGATGGAGCAGGTGACAGAGGACATGGTAGAAGACACCAGCACAGATGGAGCAGGTGACAGAGGACATGGTAGACGTCACCAGCACAGATGGAGCAGGTGACAGAGGACATGGTAGAAGCCACCAGCACAGATGGAGCAGGTGACAGAGGACATGGTAGAAGACACCAGCACAGATGGAGCAGGTGACAGAGGACATGGTAGAAGACACCAGCACAGATGGAGCAGGTGACAGAGGACATGGTAGAAGCCACCAGCACAGATGGAGCAGATGACAGAGGACATGGTAGAAGCCACAAGCACAGATGGAGCAGGTGACAGAGGACATGGTAGAAGACACCAGCACAGATGGAGCAGGTGACAGAGGACATGGTAGAAGACACCAGCACAGATGGAGCAGGTGACAGAGGACATGGTAGAAGCCACAAGCACAGATGGAGCAGGTGACAGAGGACATGGTAGAAGCCACCAGCACAGATGGAGCAGGTGACAGAGGACATGGTAGAAGACACCAGCACAGATGGAGCAGGTGACAGAGGACATGATAGACGCCACCGGCACAGATGGAGCATCTGACAGAGGACATGGTAGAAGACACCAGCACAGATAGAGCAGGTGACAGAGGACATGGTAGAAGACACCAGCGCAGATTAAAGAGGTAACAGGGGAGAGGATAGAAGCCATCACAACATATGGAAACGTAAGGATAGACATTGACCCCCAGTAACTAGCTATGTGTGTGCAGAGTGCATGATCGTTGTGTTCATTATTATTAGGTTAATCGAACACAACACAGTACTTATAACAGCGTCTTACCATGTCATATGACCGGAAAGTCATCCATCTGACAACCAATCACCATTTCCAATGGATCAGAGGGTTATTTCAACATTCAAGGCCTATTTTTAATAGGTTTCATTTAATATTGTTTCACTTAACGTCATGGTTTTCAGGAACCTAATTACCATGTTAAGGGGCCGATAAAATATTACACAACACTATTTTTCTCAAAATTAGACACCCACGCATCCCCCTTGTAACTCTCCATGAAGCTAGACCAGACGCAACATAATGCTTAGGCCTACACCCCCACCTCACCCCCAAACATTACGTAACGTTTGAATGATCCTAATGGGGGAGTTAGTGCATGTACAAAGGAGACACAATAGACCACCTACCGCCAGCAGAGTGCCGTTCTTGGGGTCAAACAGCAGAACATGAGAAGTGTGCCTTGGCCCGTTAAGGTTTTCTGGGTAAAAGCTCAGAATTTTCGTAGCCATCGCATCATCATTTTCACTGTATGCTGGCATTGTTCCAAAAAACCTGCCGATAAGACAACATATGTATTACAGGGCGAATAAATATATCAAGTCAATTCTTCGGAACTTTCAGTGCAAACACAACTTCCTCTTCTGGTCGACTGCAGAAGGAGGACAGGGGTAGCTTGGTACCTGGGCCGCGTTCAGGCTCCGTCTCGGAGGCGCCTCGGAGGCGCCCGTGACGTCAGGCTAGTCTGAACAACAATAGCAGTTGGTCGCCTCGAAAATGGCCGCCCCCATAGGCGGCGGCCATTTGCAATTGAAATGCTGCGCTCTGATTGGATGAAACCACTGCATGCGGCGGCCATTTTCGAGGCGCTTTTTGTCTCCAACCTGAAAAGGGAGGCGTCTCCGAGACGTCTCCGAGACGCACCCTGAACGGAAATAGGCCAAAAAGCATCGCCGAGACGTCACCGAGGCGCCTCCGAGACGGACCCTGAACGCGGCCCTGGTTCTCGTGAGAGCGATTGGAGGGGAGGGAGTTAATTTGATTTTTGTCCTGTATATTGTCTTGTTTGTCCGCTATATTCTCCCCTATCTCTATAACCTATTCGGTATTTCTTGGGTTGTTAAAGTTGCATTCATGTCATTTTCCGAGATAAATATATTAGGTTGATCGTTATAATCTACCTTACTTTAGTTCGAAGTAACTTTGCTTTAAAATCGCTAACTTGGGAGATATTTGTAGTGTAAACATGCCAAATTAATTTCGGCATGCTTGCCAAAAACTGACTCCATAGGATTCACCAGTCACAGGTTATATTAAATTTACTTAGTATGCCCTTCTATGTAGCAAAAAATACTTAATAAATGCACCAGCGTAAAAGTATGCAAGTTTAATCTCCCCCATATTAACTCAACCACTAAACTAGAGATAGTTGGGACAGTGGCGGATTAACTACAACCTGGGCCCCCGTAGGCATTGCTGAACTTAGTACACTCATTTAAATGGGGTTTTTTTTCTTTGGGGGGAGGGGGGTGTTTTGTATGCTCTTGTTTTGGGCCAACCTCCATTCCAAGCACATAGACTTAAGCCTTCTCGGCCTAATGGTTAATCCTCCAGTGAGTTTTGGGTTGGTTTCCTGGACTATAGGCCGACTGCATAATTATGACACTCCAAAATCTCATAGTGTCTTCTTTATTTCTTAGCACTTCGGATTTTATGTACCTAGATTTTGGATCCTTGACTCCAGAGTTAGCTGTATTCTTGATTTGGGTTTTTAAACATTTGTCATATTAGATTGGGAATTTATGTGATTATGTCCATAACCCATCATCCAGGCACTTTTTACATGTGGTTGTTATCATCGGTATAGTGCTGTGGGAGTTAACTACTAGAATTTTGGCTCGGTCGTTTGACTCTGAAAATCAGAGTTCCGATCCAAACTAGTCTACACCCCACTGATAGGCACTGAGTCGTCCCCCCCCCCCATTTTTCTTAATAGTTACAGCAGAGACATGCGGCACCATAACTGAACGTTGAGAAATAATTGCCGGACAGCGTATCATTTGTATGGAGCCTGGAGCGGAGGATGTGGGCTATGTACTGCTATGGAGGGAGTGCATGTGACGTCATTACTTAGCAATCAGCGGTCAGCTGGCTGCCATCTTGGATTACGAGCACCCTCCATAGCCATGTTGTGAATGCATGCCGATGCAGTAAAACAGAGTTTTCTTGTGTTATGGAAGGTTCTGGACAGTTTACATCCAATGTGTTTACTTACAGCAATTTAGCAACAACTTCTGAGGCTAAACTGCTCAAAACAGTGACAAATAAACCAACAAAGCAGTAAATAAGCACAGTGTAGGCAGTTGTAAGCCTTCTGTATGTCATCCAATATGGCCACCGAAAGTTGTCTTGTGACATCATTACACCCCCTCTATACTTATAATACTATAGGCACAGGGGAGGCAAAGAACAACTCTATGTAAAAGCGGGCGAAGGATTTCGACATGCTGGGTAAATAAACTGAGGTGATAAATTCTTAATTTAAGAAACAAAATATATTCTTCACATTCTCGATGTCGGCGTGACGTCACAACCCCGGAAACTAGCCCACGAAGGGTAAAACAGTGCAGTGATGTGTGCTGCAGCAATGCTATGTCTATGCGGAGCATTTATTTTTGCCAAATAAATTTTTAAACTTTCATCGGATCTATTAAAAATATCTTAATGCGCAACTGAAGAGGAAGATCTGAAGTATTTAATTTAACCTAAGAGCAATTTTCTCTGAAAGTATTAAAAACAGAGATAATAGTGAAAGTTGGGATATTCTGAGTATCAGTGACAGTATTACTGTTAGCTTTACCAGATCATGGCCTCAAAAACTATTTTCACAAAATAAATTCAAGAACTTCCAATTGGCTGATCAAAAAAAAGCTGAATGTGAAATTGTAGAGAAAGATCTGAACTATGTTAGGTACCCCGGAATCCGCCGGGAGTGCCACTGTCGCCGGTCTGATAAAACTCGTACAACTTCTTGCAACCTCCCGATCTGCACAGTCATGTCGGAAAACGGCACCAAATGTGCAGCACAGGCACACTGCATTGACTGCTACATCTGTGTTTGAAGCACAACAGACTGAAGCACAGATAGAGACCATTTTCAGTGCTGTGTGACATTTGAAAGGCATTTTACCAAGCCATTCATGATTCAAGTCTTCAGATGCAGAAATCAGAGGTAAGACTGCCGGGAATGTCCATGTTAACTATGAGAATGTGAAACTTTAGCATTTTTTCTTCCTATAAATGGTCATACATTGACTACAACTGGAATCGCAACTCTAGAATCTGGCAGCCAAAAGTTGGTGTTTTGACTGGTTTCTCTAGTTGACTGACTCACGCGCGGCCCCCGTGGCCCGCGGGAGGGTCGAGGGATGCGTCGGCTACGTTAGTCGTTAGATCAACGGTGTTTGGTTGTGTTTGGTTGTTGGTGGTTTGGTTGTTGGTGGTTTGGTTGTTGGTGGTTTGGTTATTGGTGGTTTGGTTGTTTGTTGTTCGGTTGTTGTGGTTGGTTGGTGGTGGTTTGGTTGTTGGTGGGTTGGTTGTTGGTGGTTTGGTTGTTGATTGTTTGTGGTTGGTGGTTGTTTGGTTGTTGGTGGTTTGGTTGGTTGTGGTTTGGTTGTTGGTTGTTTGTGGTTGGTGGTTTGGTTGTTGGTTGGTGGTGTTGGTTGTTGGTGGTTTGGTTGTTTGGTGTTGGTGGTTTGGTTGGTTGTTTGGTGGTGGTTTGGTTGGTGGTGGTTTGTTTGATGGTTGTTGGTTTGGTTGGTGGTTTTGCATATTACGCTGAGAATTTTGACGTGTCAAATTTATTTTCACGTTGTCTCTAAATGACCTTTTATTCAATTCCAGATGATGTCTGCTGAGCCGGAGGTGATTTGCCAGACCAAGAAGAACCTTGATGTGACATTTCATCAGGATCTGACCATTATTAAAAAAGAGCTACAGTTGACTGATATTGTAGGCGGGAGTGATTGTATTACGGTTGCCATGAAAACCTACATTTTCCTGTGATCTAATTTTTGTATATCAGTTTTGATAAGCTGGGGTGATTTGGTATAGGAAGAAGAACCATGATGTCAAGTTTGATCAGGATCAAACCATTAATAAAGAAACTGCAGTTGTGGGCATGATTGTATTATGGTTGCCATGGAAACCAACATTTTTCTGTGATCTAATTTTTTTATATCAGTTTTGATAAGCTGAGGTGATTTGCGAGACCAAGAAGAACCTTGATGTGAAATTTCATCAGGATCTGACCATTATTTAAAAATAGCTACAGTTGACTCATATTGTAGGTGGGAGTGATTGCATTATGGTTGCCATGGAAACCTACATTTTCCGGTGATCTAATTTTTTATATCAGTTTTGATAAGCTGGGGTGATTTGGTATACGAAGAAGAACCTTTGTGTGAAGTTTGATCAGGATCTGATCATTAATAAAGAAACTACAAGGAAATGTTGTTATAATTAGTCTATTTAACAGCCCTAAATAAGCCCTAAATAAGGCATTAGCTAATACAAAAAATCTTAAATTCAACAAACTTCAAATGCACATATCTCATTCAATTTTTGGAATATCTTAAAAATTCTAAAAGTATATTCATTGGAGCTTCCAATGAAATTATAATTTGAATGTTTGGAATAATTTGAAAATTTTACTGGGGTACCTAACTATGTAATAGAAACAAGAGAAATTGGCTTGCAAAGCACCAAAAAGCACAAATTACTGTGACTGATACAGTGATAGTTAGGGTAGTTTTAATGTTGTCTCTATGACAGTGGCATTTGTTTTACCCTTCGCGCGTTGTGAACCCAAAAAGTGCCCAGATGTCCGACATCGAGAATACAGCACTCATCCTGACCCGACCTAACTTAGGTCAGAGAGCGTGTCCATAGTATATTATAGACACGCTCTCTGGCTAGACTCTGCTTAGCCGTAGCCTTAGGTCCTAAGTCCAAAGCAGATAAGCTGGAAAACTTATATTCTCACCCTTTGTGGCGTGAGACTTCGATGACTGACCGCACAGGCTGGATAACACCTCCATCGGGACTACGAGAAAAATTACCAAAAGCAACTTCTAAACTGTCCAACAGCTCTTTCTGATCAAGAAGCTCATTGACATCTTTAGCAGAAATGAAAGTTGGTACCGCTGCCATCTTTGTGATCACGTGATACGGCACTCTCTGCTACGAAGGGAGAAATAGTGGGCGAAAGGGTTCGGGCACCCGTTTCTAATAATGGCGGCAGAGCGTGATGATGTTCAAACAGCCGTAAGAATGCATAGCTATTACAATATTGAAAGCCAATTTGGTCCATTACAAGTATTTTCTTGATGATTGTACCTTTTTTAAACCTGTGTATATTTCTACTTGTGAAGGTGCAGCTTGCAACATAAATGTCAGTTTACTCCCATTATCGCTCAACGATTAGCCGGGCAGCTGGGCCTCTCTATCCGAATATCAAAATATTTCCGAACAAATTCCTATTCGACTGGGACCGGAAGTGGGTTCATATACCGATGATTCGGATGTGTGTATGTGGCTACACCCGTTCCATCCGTAAATGTTGCGGATAGAAAGGGCCCAGTCGAATGCCCCCAGCGTGTACCTGTAGCCTCTAGAGTTTCTACTCTAGGTTAACTTAGTCATAAGACGTGTTCACACACGGGAGTTAAGTCGCCTCAACTAATTCGCCTTGTCTAGTTCAGCTCACATTCGCCGTATGGACGCGACCCTAAGGCAGATTAGTGCTGATTCACCTCAACTAATTCGCTTCAAGTAAACCGCGTCGTGAGGTAGGTTATATGAAGCGATCTAACTTAAGTCGGCCCATATTGCCTGTGTGGACGGTAGCGGTTTAGATGAGGCGGATTAAGGAAGTCACAGTCTTGAGACCTGAGTTTGTTGACTTTCCGGTAAATTTGCTCTATGAACCTGCTAGAGGTGCACAGATATTTTTTTCATGATTTATTTTAAGGTTTTCACTGCCCAGCAGAAGTTTTGACCAAACCAATACGATTCAGTCCATACATATCTAGGTCGAACCCACACTCTCTCGTGGCGATGTCGACTAACCGAAACTGGCGCTGGTTAGTATGGACTTGCTCATGCGCAGATATCGATTTCCGCCTTAAACCGCTCCGTGTGTGGACACGACACTAGTTCGCTTCATCTAATTCGCCTTATCTAAGTCGGCCTAAAGTTGTGGGTGTGAACACGGCTTTAGACTTAGTTAGAGACTAGACCAGACGGGATGGCCGAATGAGTTAGAGCGTCCGTCTCCCGTGCTGGTAGATCATGGGGTCGTGGGTTCGAGTCCCGGTCGAGTCAAACCAATGACTTTAAAATTGATACTTGTTGCTTCCTAGCCAGGCGCTCGGCATTATTAGGATAGGGCAAGGACTGGTATGCTCAGTGTCAGGATAATGTGACTGAGTGGGATACCAGGTCATGGTGCTGGCGGCCTGGTTTCCCAGTGGGACAGCACTATAAAGTCGCCATGAGTGCGCACTGTCACAAGTCGGTACCCGTCCTGATATGACCTTAGATGTTGCTAGGACGTAAAACAACAACAAACAAACTAGTTAGAGACTTGCAGAAAAAAAAATCTAACAGAGAGCCCTAAAAAACATATGTATTCTGTTAAAACACATTAAACCCTTTAATTTGACATGTATATGGACTGTTACGCCTAGCAGAAGCAACGTATTTCTGAAATAAAGTATTAAATACTAAGTTAGGTAGATCAGCTAAAATTTTAAAACACAACAAACAGTATAAATTTAAGCTCTTCCAACAGATCTTGCTGACACAAACTCACATATTTTGTAATTTTGAAAATATCTTAATAGGGGAGAAAGTTATGGCATTTCTAATGTCGGCTTAATTGTTAAATTTAGTCTGGATTTGCCACATTGTCACAGCTTTCTATGCTCTAAGTATTTTGATTTTGGTATTTTAATATATAGTTTCGGTGAGATTAGTTCATGTTCTTTCCAGTGATATAAAATTCATGAAAATATTCCCATGGCTATGTGAGCCTATATTCCTATGGCTATCAAGGCCGGAATGGTGAAGATGCAGGAACATTTTACTATAGACATGGTGACCGACCCTCCCCTATCGGTATCTGACATACCTAACTAAGTTAGAGACTTGCAGAAAATATTCAAATAGCAGATAGCTCTACAAAACAAATGTATTCTGTTAAAATACACCAAACCCTTTAATTTAATATATAGATGGACTTTATAGGCCAGCAGAAGCAAAGTTGTTACAGTTTATGTATCAGAAATACAGCCTAATGTTCTCACAGTTACTCTAGCTATGTGAGCATTTTTTAAAGAATGCATTTGATCTCAATGGAACATATACCAATGGAAAGAGCTTGAAGAGACCTTAAACATGGTATTCATATAATCTTTCTTATGTAAATATAAAGAAAGGTACATTGATTTTAACCTGAAAAATATGCCTAATTATGGGCCCTTTGTTCTATAGTAAACCAACCAAAAGTTGTGACCCAAAATCAGCAGGACATAAGTGATGCCGAGGCATGAAAACTAAGTAGTGCATGGCAGAGGTGAGATTGCCAGCAAAAGTTAAATTGCTATGGATCAAATATCTCCTTTGGGAATAGATCAAACTTCCTTAAAATTCCACAACATGTAAACAACTAATGAAAGAACAACAATTTCATAGTTTGATGAGATAATTTAATCTACTTTGGGTGATTTGATGAAGATTTTCTGGAGAAAATTCAACTATCAACTTTTGAAACTGATACTGGTCCAATTGAAACAATTAAAAAATGAGGATGTGGAGAAATGTGTTCTCTATGTTATGAAAAGTCCCAAAGTCATATAGAAAAACTGTCTTTTAGCTGTATGTGCACTATCTATGATAAATAACTGACAATTATTAGTTATAAATTCACAAAACAACAAAAGCACATGGCGTGCATCATGTAAATGTAAACAACAGCACATGACAAACCAATCAGAATGCTGCGTTTTGGTCAGGTGACCCAGCTGCCAAGTGAAATAGATCACTTTACACCTCAGAAAAATTCAAATATCTCGAAAATCGCACCAGATACATTAAAATCGCCTGTCACAAAAAGAGACAACATATTCACCAATCTGATGGTGCTAATTTTATATGGGGGCCATTTGCCATTTATCAGGGAGAACTGAAATGTTAGTCCCATAGACATAGCATTGGTGATTAAGCACCCTGCTTGGTCAAGTTTTTCCTAAGGGACGATGCGTAAGGACGTTTCACGCGGATTTGCAAGTCTCTAACTAAGTTCATGTATCAGGACAGGCTAATTTAGATAATAAAAGATTCACCCCGTGGCGTACGCCCTATTCAGTAGCCTGAGACTGAGGTAGAGAATAACAGACTTGCAAATCGCGGGTCCTCATGCATTGCCCCGTAAGAAAAAGTTGACCGCTTCCAGCATACAGGCTTGCCGACTACCTCTAAGAAAAACTGTTTTCTTTTACGGAGTGGCTATAGTCATGGTACAGTGTTTCTAGCATGAGATTCTACAGTCACGGTTCCTCTAATTTTAGCCCACCTAAATAACAGTCACGCCCCTAAATAACATAATCTGAAGTAGTGAATATAGGCGATTTGTGCATTTTCTTGGTTGTTTTAGTTTGATTAATGCTCGATTATGAGCATTGCTTGCGCCGTCGCTGAGGTGACACTGCCTGCTTGGTTACATGCATTGCTTGCGCATCTCCGAGTTGAATAATATAATTTGATCTTAGAAGTGAATACACATGCTCATAAATAACACAATTAGATCTGAAGCGGTGAATATAGGCGATTTGTGACTTTACTTTAATTGGTTGTATTAGTTCAAAATCATTGAGATCTTAGGTGCAGAAACAGAAAGCTTACAGCTATGGTTATTATATATTTTGTTTAAAAAAAATTAAGTAGATATTAAGAAAGTTATGCCAAGTTGAATATAGGAAAAGATGGGACCCCAAATCCTGGTTTTGTACCCAACTCTAATATATTTTCTATTAAAAGACTTACTTGGTGAAACAAATATTCATGATTCGGATGTTATTAGACTGCATTTAAATTATGTACTAGTTGTGTAGATTTCATTCATTTAAAACCCACACTTTGAATGATATCTAACTATATTGTAAAATATCATTTTTCAACCCTCACTGTCCATAAATTATTGCCAACAAAGTCCTAGAAACACATGATTTGTTTATTCTAGGTACTGGTCATCTATGCTTTTTTTTTTTTTTAGAGCTCTGGAATTAATATTTATAGATATTACAACTTAAATATGCCACTGCAGCCAATTTTTACCATGGAAAAAATAAGAGCTGTGTAATGTAAATCACTAAACTGACCATTTCTTTCCAAGTTGCATGTCAATTCATTTGGAATTTTGCATAGCAATAGACTACTAACTGTAACTATATAATAAATAATGTGTGCGCCATATGCATATTACCATGACCCTAGACTGCTGTGCTATTATCACCGTACCATGATAATAGAGGCATCCTTTCTTTTATGAAAGCACATTACACATGTTGAATGGAAATTTGAATGTTTGAAATACCAACATTCTAGTTTGTCATTTTCCAGGAAGAAATATGTGACAATTGACCTGAGAATAGAACTCAAAAGTGACCCAACTTTCAGTGCTCGGTCATGCTAATCTAAAACGACCAATCTATAAATGGCCTCCATATGAATTTAATATAATCTGTTTGTTAATTTGTGAGCCAATCGCGTGAATCGGTTTGTTTCTCTGTGGTGCACTTTTAGAGATATATCACTTTTTCATACACTCACCTCTGCCTCGCACAACTTGGCATTCACGTTCCCACAATGCTCATCTCCGGCCCTCGCGCCACAGTCTATCCCTAGCCAATCAAAATTCCAGCGCTTAGCACTTACTGTGAGATAAATAGCCGATTTTCATGGTACATTACACCTCATAACTTTGCTTCTACTTGACCTATTAAGTCCATCCATATGTCAAATTAAAGGGCTTAAAGTGCTTTATCAGAATACATTTGTTTTGAAAACCTATCTGACATTTGAAAATTTGTCTGCAAGTCTCTAACTGAGTAAACAGTAAGAAGTGAATCTTTGATCTAGAGTATATCGTATGTGCCCCACGTACATGGATAAAATATAATTAAAATTCTAGTTTGGAATTAAGTAATCACTGTTGGTTGGATTATCAGATGACTGCCAACAGTGCCATCCAATGCATTAGTTAACCAAACTACTTTAGTTAAAGATCCCTGGAGTAGTCCACTGATATGACAAATGAACTCCGAATGTAAATTGTAATGCCTAAATTCCCACCCACCCACCACACTGGTGAATCCATTTAGGTTGCACTTGCACACTAGTCATTGTGCATGTTATATTTAACATGGGTAATTTATGGGCGGAGACCAACCACCTGATAACACTGATCTGAACCGTGCCGCCACCTGGAGGATTGACCCCACACTACCGACCGTGTGGGCCCCCCCCCCCTGTAGTAACTTGAGAGAACGGCAGTCTGCCGGGCAATGCCAACATTTGAGCTTTCCCGCCAAAACCATCACATGACCTAATGACTGACTGACCAGCTCGCACAACCGATCCAGCCACCGCATCTAACCACCGATCTTCAATCACCGGCGGACACAACATGCCGCCCGCCAAAAAATCCACCAAAAAATTCACCGCCCACAAGCAAATGAACTCGCAAACGACGAGGGGGCGCCTCAGGAAAGCCAGCGAATGAGTGGAAGTATCCGACGAAGAGACAGATGATGACCGCCAACACCAACCGAGGTGCAAGACGCTGGCCCAGGAGCACTCACTACCGCCCGCGGCTACACCGACGGCGGCGGCAACACTGATGCTGGCACATGCGGCCACAGCACCCACACCGACCGACGCCATGATGTCACTAGCTTAACTGGAGGGATGTAATACATCAAGAGAGTGGTAGTGGAATTCCAGGAAAAAAATACAATATAGTTGTCTTTTTTAAAGTTATATTACAAAGATAAGAGCTTGAATCCTGTTGCGATATGAAAATCTGAATATAATCAAGCATTTTGTTATTTGTCCAAGCATTCTTTACGGAGATGTAGGATGTGAAATCATAGGCAGTTGGGAATAAACCTGACTGGAGTAGTTCCAGATTCTGGCAACAGATGTCACTAGCTTAACTGGCGGAGTTTATACTGTGTGGATGCTAAACATTATGCATGGACACACACGATTCTGTTGAATACTAAACGCGATCTGTGTGGAAGCTGATTTTAACTGAGCACCATGTGTGTAGATAAGTCTGTAGATTAAGTCTCAATTAAGTCTGTTGATTAAGTCGGATGAACATTAAGTGTGTGTGAACCAAAACAGTATCACCAAACGACGGAAGACTTTGTGATTTTGTTGTTTGGAGTTTTACGTCCTGGCAACATCTAAGATCATATCAGGATGGGTATTAACTTGTGGCAGTGCGCACTCATGGCAACTTTATAGTCCTGCCCCACTGGAAAATAAGGCTGCCCGCACCATGACCCGTTGTGAAACTCAGTGACATTGAGCAAACCAGTCCTTGTCCTATCATATTAACATCGAGCGCCTGGTCGCCTTGGTCGAAAGCGGCATCGGATTTGCGACTGGTGTGAAGGCAGTGGGCTTCCCTCCAGTCAACCACGTCAGCTCAGTCTGGCATTCAATTGTGCTGTTGAAAGCTTTGGCTGCCGCAGTATAGCTCTTGGTGATTGGCGAGGGAGTATTCGCCTCAGCCAGCCTTCGAGCTTCTGGGTAGCTTAGCGTTTGCCTGGTTTTGACAACTGGTGTTGTCGTGACCTTTTTGACCGCACTTAGAACAGATGATTTCATTTTTACATCTATCCTTGACATGACCAAACTTCTGGCATTGGAAGCACCGAAGTGGGTTTGGGATGAAGACATCCACATTCACACTAAGGTATCCAATTTTCAAGTTCTTGGGCGGGAAAACGTGAGGATATATGTCCCTGTTTTTATGGACTTGTTATCCCTCTTTATAACTATTCTTTGTACGTTTAACACTCCTTGAGACTTGAGCTCATGTGCTATCTCATCCTCATCAACAGCATCAAGATCTCTAGTCCGAATTACTCCTTTGCTAGAGTTGAGAGTTCGATGAGGAGAGCCCTTTCAAGTTCTTGGGCGGGAAAACGTGAGGATATATGTCCCTGTTTTTATGGACTTGTTATCCCTCTTTATAACTATTCTTTGTACGTTTAACACTCCTTGAGACTTGAGCTCATGTGCTATCTCATCCTCATCAACAGCATCAAGATCTCTAGTCCGAATTACTCCTTTGCTAGAGTTGAGAGTTCGATGAGGACAGCCCTTGATGCCGATGCCTGCTAGCGTGCTTGCACGTAACAGATTGTCGGCATGCGCTTTCTTAGCACACTCCACCAGAATATGTCCACTTCGTAGTTTCTTCACGTCTTTGACTGTGCCAGCGATTCCCATAATGCCCTTGTGAATGGCAAAAGGGGAAAGTTTGGCAACTGATGCCTTGTTATTCAATGATTCAATCATAATGAACCGTGGCCAATCATCAGCGTTCGGACATGAGTCTGAATCAGAGTCCGATTTCTTATCCGTGTCTAGTAATCTATTCTTATTATTTGGGGGGTTTGGGTATCCATATTGAATTGTTTTTGATTCGTCATCCTCGCTCCCCACCCACCACGGAGCCCTCAAAATTGGGGTGTGTAGCGCTGTGGTAACCGACAGATACACACCAGGAATACGAGGATAATATACTCTAGCATGGAGGCAAAAAAGCATAACCAGTACTAGATTGACCCTAGCCCCCGCCTTCTAGGAAGTGAAGAATGACTTGGTAATTGTGTAAATATAAATATAAATACAGTTGTTGTACTATATATATATCCATTCTCCATTAATCTACCTAGGGCTTGGCATGAACAGTCGATTGATTGGAACGGGCCATTCCAACCTCTCGCCTAGATGAAGTCGAGGCCAAAGTGAAGTGTTGGTCCACAAGGAGCCTTGGCCCCTTGCAGTCCTCATGCACCAGGATCCCTTCCTCTACCGACACGAGCCGTGACTCACGGCAAACAAGCTGCCCCATTGGTCGCCTTTTACGATTTGCAAGAGGGTGCAAGGGAACTATTCTACCCCGGTTCCCCACGGTCAAGGGAAAAGAGGAGCGGGGGGAAGGAGCGGTATCTGGTTTTGGTTGAACGGAAGGAGACAAGGAGGGACATAGGCAGGGGGTGACATCAGCAAACAAGAGGATATGGGGGCCAATTAAGGAGGAATAGCGGGCTGTTAGATTGCTTTGTCTGGCGAGTGTCAGGTATGCTATTAAGAGGGCTGCAACATACATGTAAGCACTTTTACCTAGTCCGGTCAAGAAGACAACAAGTTTCTTTAAATCAGGTGGTGAGAGGGGTGTGGCATGATTAACTACGTGAAGTGAGGTCTTCTTAATTCCCCTTCTTAAGAGTTTACGTAATATGTATTAAAGAGCGGGGTGGACCCCATTAGAGCGGAAAGCCATGTCTTAATGGAGCTGAAGTAATTATAGACAGAACCCGTGGCATTGAGCCGGGAATCGAGATAGATACAAGATAAACGAGAATGTCATATTGTCTGGGGTTGAGCAGATCGACCTGGTGTGCATGGCAGATCTCGATGAAGACCTGTATGTGCAGGCACTTGTTCTTCCAGGTGCCTGGAGCGAGGGAGTTCCTGACAGCGTTGATGAGTTGTATGTTTTGGATCACTGTGTAGCCTGGAAGACAGAACCCCAAAATTAAGCCTATCTTCCAGGCTTGAGATGTGGGGGGGCGGGGGGGAATTAGAGGTCGAAGGAGGTCGAAGTTAATTATATCAAGGGTAGGGAGGACGGTTACAATCTTAAGCTTACGAGAATTACACTCTTTAACTGCTCGTTCCTTATTACTGGGGGCGTCAGCTAGGACTAGGTCAGCACCCGGTTTGTGCCTTATGGAGAGGGTAGTACTGGCGGAGGTTGCAATTAGCCAGAGCTGCCTTGCCAACAGACAGAGGAACGGCTCCTTGCCTGAACCTGAGGAGAGGACCTGTTGTGAGGTGAGGTTGTGTGTATTGACCACTATCACATAATTATGAGGGTTTGGGGGGGGGGGGGGGGGGAGAGGTGGGTCAAGGCAAGAACTAGGTTAAATGCCTTGAGTTGTGTGATGAGTGTGAGGGATGCTGTAATCTCTTTGGGATACTCTACCATGTAATAAGCCGATAGGGAGAAAGCTTTCCCACCCTGGAGCGTAGAATCGCACTCTATGAGCCATTCTGGGGAGGTGGGGGGGGGGGGGGGGGGCTTCTCGGGGGAGAACTACCTTTTTGAACTGGCTAGTAAAGAGGAAAGGGTGTTGGCCTGCTGGTGGGAAACCTCTGAGAGCTGCCAGGATTTGGTTCATAAAGCGGGTTGCTGGCCTGTCGCATTTGCAACTAGATAAAGGATTCACCCTGTACTCGCAGTACACAGGTGAATACCAGCCCTATATAAAAACGGTCGAAAAAGCAGGTTAATGAAATGAGAGCCTAATTTCACAATCTAAGAAGCAACATTTATTCATTGTAGATGTCTTCATATTTACCCGATACCTTTGAGTTGGAAAATATAATAAAATATCTAGTTTAATAAGATTTCAAAGCGAAGTGGACGGCGTTCTAGCGCCGCCATCTTGTCTTTTTGCATTCTCCCCATTTCACCAACTCTGTGCCTATATGGGTAGCCATTTGATACTGGAGCCACAGTTTCTAGTTACTGTTCCATACTAAAGCTATTTTCGCCCATCTTTACACTACGTTGTCCTTCACCCGTGTACTACAAGTACTGGGTGGATCTGCGGAGTGAGGCCCGGCGTAGCTGGGGGCGAAGCTGGGGGTGGAGCGGCGGCCTACCGAGGCGTTTACCCGGCGGCATGGCTGACACCTGCTAGTATGAGTGTGTAGTTGAGTGAGAGTGCAGAGAAGTGGCCAGAGCAAGTGTCAGGCGAGAAGTGAGGGGCGGGGAGCGTGTGGGGTCACATGCTTCGCAGGGTCGCTTTGCCTCATTCGCAAATTAACCATGTTGTCTCCACAAAATACGTGATACCATTGCCTGGTTGGTGCTGGCTGTTTATCTTTTCCATATGGTGACTGTTTTACTTCGGTAATTTGTTTGTAATATTTCAATTTAAGGCCAGGATTATTTGACCCAATCATCGTGCTTGGTCATTGTATAGTTTTCGACCTTGTCTGTTATGTGTGTGCAGTTGGTGTTGTCACACTCAAACAGATCTAGTTCTGTGAATGTACAGAAGCGATAACTTATTACTGTCTAGACATTGTGTGATTCAGGTATGTTGTCATGCCTCTGCTACCTTTGCAGTTGGTGCCTGACGATGCCTGCATTGCGGGCTGCAAGACGACATGGGGCCTCGGGAACCAGCTCTTCCTCTTTGCCGGCGGCGATACACCTGCATCCGGTTAGTTGAGCCTACACCCTGTGCGATGTCTTGCCTTAGTTGACACGAATGATTCAAATCCGATAGTTTTGAGTTTCTGTCATTTTCTGAGATAAATATATATTAGGTTGATTGTTATAATCTACCTTACTTTTTGTTTGAAGGAACTTTGATTTAAAATGACTAACTTGAGAGATATTTGATGTGTAAACATGCCAAATTACTTTTGGCATGCTTGTCAAAACTTTGACCCCCATAAGATTCAGCAGTAACACGGTGTATTAAATTGCCTTAGACTTTTTATGGTCCAGCAAGTACCTAACAAGTACACCAGTATCTAAGTTAAATATGTAGGTTCAAATTTAGATGAGTGTATGACTTTTGAAAATGTTATGAAGACTATGCAAATTTTAAATTACTGATTTAGAATGATATTCATCGGGTTGAACATTCATAAAGCAACTGTTATTAGCATGTCGTGATTTTTCATATTAACTAGGATTCTAAGCTCTAAGGACATTTCATTTATTCAAAGTCTGTTTACTTCAGTACCACATGACAATATATAGTGTTGTAATATTTCGTATTCTCATTCTGTAGAAGTATGATGTATCGTTATGTACAGTGTTTTTTTACATATTACTGTAGAAGAGTCACATAATTATTCTGGTATGTTATGTATAATTATGTAGGATTCTTATTTATCATCGGCTAATTGTGGTATAGGATCGCCATTCCTATAGGAACACGAATACTTTACCCTACTGGAAGGGTGTGACAAGATGTAAAGTCCACGGCTGGAATCTTGTTGTGTAGGCAAGCTATAATGAAATCAATACAGGCAAGAACAGAAAGGAAGAGTATAAAGAGTGAAAGTAGAGAGAGAGCGAAGCCCTCAGGTTTATTATTTATAGTGGTACATGGATCTGGTATGGCACACCACCTGACCTTATTCTCCAATGAGAATCAAGCATCTAAAGCTCCTCCAATGAACATCAAGCATTCCTGGGTTCCCATGTCTACAGTGCTGTGCCCACCACCACCATGCGGCGTGGCTGCCTTGGCCACCACCTGCCCTGAGCTGAGTGTGTGGTGATCCGTGACTAACAGAGGCGGGGGGGGGGGGGGTAGTGAGTAGAAGTCCAAGTTCCCCTTACACACTATCTCCTACAGTATTAGCATTCATACATGTTGCAGTAGTCTGCACTGCCCTATCATGCAAAGAGCAAAAGAAAATCAGTTATAGAATCCTCAGCATTGCAGTGGATCTGTTCATGCCAAATCCACGCTGCTTTCTGATGCCAGAAATTCAGTTATGGTGAGGGCTCATGTCTTAATGAAGCGATATAAGTTGTTGCCAAAGGTTGTTTCCGTAGTGCCGGTCGGGGAGTAACCACCAACTTGTCTTGTCTGCCAGATGGACACAGCTGTCAAGCGGTGCCACGACCCTTCGTACATGAAGTGCGGTGGAACACAGATCTGCACGGACCAATCACGAGGAAACTCGTCAACGAGACCCACAGTGAGTACGAGCTCAGCACTCAGCTGGAGTGTGAGCGTGTGTAACAAAGTGAGTGTTAGCATGTGTAGTGAAGTGGGTGTGGGTGTAAATAACGATGTGAGTGTTGGTGTAAGTGATGATGTGAGTGTTGGTGTCAGTGATGATGTGAGTGTTGGTGTCAGTGACGACGTGAGTGTTGGTGTCAGTGATGATGTGACTGTTGGTGTCAGTGACGATGTGAGTGTTGGCTTTTTTGCCTCCATGCTAGAGTATATTATCCTCGTATTCCTGGTGTGTATCTGTCGGTTACCACAGCGCTACACACCCCAATTTTGAGGGCTCCGTTGGTGTCAGTGACGATGTGAGTGTTGGTGTCAATGACGATGTGAGGATTGGTGTCAGTGACGATGTTGGTGTAAGTAACGATGTGAGTGTTGGTTTCAGTGACGATGTGAACCTTGGTGTCAGTGACGATGTGAGTGTTGGTGTCGGTGACGATGTGAGTGTTGGTGTCAGTGACGATGTGAGTGTTGGTGTCAGTGACGATGTTGGTGTAAGTAAGGATGTGAGTGTTGGTTTCAGTGACGATGTGAACGTTGGTGTCAGTGACACTGTGAGTATTGGTGTCAGTGACAATGTTGTAAGTAACTATGTGAGTGTTGGTGTCAGTGACCATGTGAGTGTTGGTGTCAGTGACCATGTGAGTGTTGGTGTAAATAATGAAGTTAATGTAAGTAGAGGGTTGACTATTAGTACAAATAACAGACTGTGTTAAATCTGCATAATCCGTTGGTTAAAATTTGTTTTATGTTTTTGAGTTAAATACATCAGATTGACACCTACTCCACTTTAGTTCAAATTAACCTTTGTGGTAATTGTCTAATTTTAGAGATAATTGGAATTGCAAGCATGCAAAATAATGTGTGCGTGCACACCAGCTGTAGCTAAGTGCAATATGGGTCATTATTGTCAGATACTGTGTACCACTTTTGTGAGATGGAAGTGAAAGGTGAAAACATTCCAAATAATAGCAGAAAACATTTTTTTTTAATAGTAGAATCAATATACATATCAAGGTTTAAATGTTCTGCATATGTCAGACTAAATCTTTTATTTTCACTATTTGATTTTGACCTTATACAAACTGAGAAAGTTGTTGAAATTAACTGTGTAACATCCGTCCATAACATCATTTTAACACACATCCATAACATCATTTTGACATAGACAATAAATTCAAACAAGATTTGATTGATTTCACTTGAGAGAATTGTTTCTTACAAGAAAAAAAGTTGGAAAATGTTTGTATAAATGTATGGTGTTGATATGCAAATTTTCTTAATTTTACTTCAGCACAAAATCATAGCATATTTTGGATACATTTTATGGGATAGATCAAATATATGTAGTATTGTTAACATAATTAAACCACAGAGTCGACAATAATTATTTTACTTACTTTACCCCCAAAAGAAGGCAAAATCATTAACAATGTAACATGGAAACGAAAAATATGGTGCACGGTTTCTAAGAATAACCCATATACCATTGCCTTGTTAACTAGGTCATGTCGAAGCCAGCTCGTTTTAATCTTATCGGGGACATCCTGATGGAATGATGACAAATTACACTAGTTGAGTGTGTAGAATCAAATGTAGGTTTTGTGTTGTGATTTTATAGGATTATGCAACTTTAATGTAAAGAACGGGTCGGGTGTTAGTACAACTATATAGTAAAGTATCCTTTCATCGGACTATGCAGCTTTAAGCAGGCGTGGTTGTTCTTGTTATTCATTATGCTGACTTGCCTACTCTGTGGTTACTATTAATAGTTTGTGGTTTATTTTTTTATTAAGTGGTGAATTTTCTTTGCAGATATCTTCCTGAAGCTTCAGAAATGTTCCCCAACAGCTTCCAACACTCCTCAAAAGTCACAGTAAGTCGCCCTGAACAATCAGTCCTATATTTTCAGTCATACCTGTCTTCCAGAGTTATATACTTTTTGCCACATTTTGGTAAGAATCCTGCACAGATAACAGCAGTTTGTTCTCATTTATATTCAGCTGCATACTCGGATGAAAGCAAAACATTTTCGAAACCAAAACACTTGCCTTGATTTAATTCTACATATATATCCAACTTAAATACTGGTGCACTTAAGGGACTATTAAGTCAATTTAATAGAATCTAGCACAGTTGAAGCCTATGGTGTCCCGAACTCTTACGTACATGCCACAATTAATTTGGCAGGCTTCCACTTCAAAAACCTCAGAAGTTCGCTATTTAAAATAAAAGTTACTTCAATCTAAAGTTGGGGAGCGGGAAGTATCTCAGGAAGTAGAGTCTCCACCTGTGACGGTGTAGGTCATCCGATCGATCCTGCTTCGTGGACACATTTGCAGTTTGGGCTATTTTCCGTTCCAACCAGTGCTCCACAGCTGGTTCTTCAAAGACTGTGGTATGTGCTGTCCTGTCTGTGGGAAAGTTCGTATAAAAGACCCCTTGCTGCTTAGCGGAAAGAGTAGCCTATGTGGTGGCAGCAGGTTTCCTCCAAAAACTATGTCAGAATGACCGTATGTTTGACATCCAATAGCCGATGATAAAAATCAATGTTCTCTAGAGGCGTCGTTAAAGAAAATAAACTAATGTTAGGTAGATTATGACGATCAACTAATATATTTATCTAAGAAAGTGACAAAAAATTAAAACCGTCGGGCCATACAACTTTAACTCCATGGGTTCTAAACACTCCGCTGTTCCCAATTTATTTTGGCCAACCCCACTAACTTACTTAAATGTGTATATTTTCAGACTGGTCAAGTTCAGTCGCGAGTACAGATCTGTAATCAAGGCATGTCTCATGGACTTACAGACTGCTCACAGTAAGTACACTTGTTTTTATTTGCAAACGATTTAAAAAAAAAAAAATTGTTGTTTACAGAATTGTTAATTTGTATAACAGTGAATTTTACTGAGTACATGTCACAAGTCTGCATCCATTGAAGTGATAGAAATAAGCAAAAACTAATTTACTTGTCCTTCTGAATTTTCACTTGTCCACACTATTTACCTTATACAAATATATACAAATATATACAAATATATATCTTGGCTAACAATCTATACTTCTTATATATATATGCAGTAATAGAAATAAGCAAAAATGTTCACTTGTCCACCAGACAAATCTGGGGTGATTTTGACTCGTCCGTCTGAATTTTCATTTGTCCCGGACAAGCATTTAATGTTATTTTGAACGCTGCATTGTGATAGTGCCTGAAGTGTTGCTGGGCCCCTAAGCGCTCATCGCTCCCTTAATGTTTGCTGCGTGCTTGCAGGGAGGTGCTGTGAAAACGGTTCCCGCGCACACCCGGACTACGAGGCGCAACTCCAGCTGTTCGACATGACCGAGCTGGTGTGGAGCCTCGCAGAAATCCTCTTCATAGACGTCCAACCCAGTGAGCGCTGACCTTTGACCTACGGGAAAGCAGGATGGGTAATTTATCTATGGGGGTTGGTGGTGGCTGGTGCTGGAGAAGTAATGCTCACCGTCACTGTAATTTAAAATTATAATTTCTTAAAATTAAAGTTGCATAGGTTTGTGGGTGCTGGTGGGTAGCTAGCGCTGGAGAAGTAATGCTCACCGTCACTGATTTTTAGGAATATTAATTTATTAAAGTTGCATAGTCCGATGAGTATAACAAAATTTCGAAATCAAAACATGTATCTAGATTTGATTATATATATCCAACTTAGATACTTGTGCACTTATTAAGCATTTGTTGCTGCATAGGATGGCATATTCTTCTTCTTCTTCATCCGTTGAGGCGTCAGCGCCCACCCACACAAACACCTCCTCAGCCGTGTCGTAGATGAACGTGTCGCCTACCACCCAACTTTGGTCATAGGCCACAAACAAGGGCTCTCCAGTTTTCCCAGTCCTGGGCCTTCAGCTTCTTGTTCGTGATTCTGTAACATTGTTCTTTTTTCCGGGGTGGGGTTGTTGGCCCCACGCCCAACCCCCAACCTGGAGGACCAGTTGCTGCTCTTAGTCTGTCCTCTACCATGAGTCCTGCCTTGCTTGGTTAAAGCTGCCAGGGGGGGCTAGCCCCCACCGGTATAGCTCTCATGGTCACGGAGGCACACAAGCCTCCCCACCACGACAAGGTAGCAACACATTGGGGGGGGGTAATGGTATATTAAGTTAATTTAATTTAATAGACCCCATTACTGCTGAAGCCCAAGGGTTCAGAAGTTCAATGTGCATGCCAAAATTAATGGTGCATGTTCTCACTTTAAATATCTGCAAAGTTAGCCATTGATGAGAAAGCCCACTTCAAACTAAAAGTATGGTCGATTGTAACGATTCACCTAATATATTCATCATTTTTCTTTCCTTTTTTAAGGTAGAAACTAAAAAAAATATGCAACTTTCATATAATATTATACACATATATGGATAGCTTCTGGTGTTGACGTTAGATCAGCTTTGTGTCATGTGCTGAGGTAATATTCATCTTTAAGGGCATTTTTGAAAGAAGAAATGAGCAGTTCTTACAACCAGAGCTCTCTAATTAT
Source organism: Branchipolynoe longqiensis (assembly GCA_030323885.1). Classification (NCBI taxonomy): domain Eukaryota; kingdom Metazoa; phylum Annelida; class Polychaeta; order Phyllodocida; family Polynoidae; genus Branchipolynoe; species Branchipolynoe longqiensis. The sequence goes on from CM059192.1 coordinate 98,372,708, forward strand.
TGTACATGGTCAATTTGTGTTACAGCGTCATCATACTGCTATTTGCATGGAATAGATTCAATGTTATAAAGTTGCTAGATTTGACGATGTTTGAATTTCAATATGCCTTTTCGAAATACTAGTTATTAATATCACCAGGATGTGATCATGCTGCCAAGGATACCTTTGAGACAATTGGGCCAATTGCTCCCAATTGGGCTCCATGCCGAACGCGCCCCCCCCCCCCCCACCCCCCATGCTAGAGTAGGTCTAGTCTACTCTAGTCCTATAAATCATTTCGCTAAAACAGACCCCGCCAAGAATGTTCCCAAGTTGGCCCCTTCAAAAATGTTGCCAATTGGGGCCCCCAGCTCCTAAGGCGGGCCCTGCGTGTTGTCGGTTACCGTGTACCACCTAGTGCTTCCTCCTGCAGGTGGGTCCGTGCTCGGGCAGCTGCTCGAGTGGCTGCGTTGGCATTTCCTAGAAGGCGAACACTTGGCTCGGGCCGCCATGGACCATGACCCGCCACAGGATCACCCGAGTTACTGGGACGCGGTGAGTTCAGGCTACAAGCAGTAGGTGGTGCTCATCTTACTGCTAACGGGGCAGCAGTATAAAACAAACTGACTGGTGAACTGGTTAAGCATTTGTTGCTGTACCCAGCTTAGATACTGGTGTCCTCATTAAACCTTTGTTGCTGTATCCACCCTAGATACAGGTGCGCTTATTAAATATTTGTTGCAGCATATGCTGTAATACTAAGTCAATTCAATATAAAGTATTACTACTGAAGCCTGTGGTGTCAGATTTTCAACGTGCATGCAAAATTAATTAAACATGTTTTCACTTCAAATATCTCCTAAGTTGGCCATCTAAAAATTACTTCAAACTAAACTAGGGTAGGTTATTACGATCAATCTAATATATTTATCTAAAAATCTTCTTTTTTTAAGTACTCATTCTAGATAGACTCGGGTGAGGATGGGAGGTTGTTTAGACCAGCACCACTTACAAACTATGGTGAACACTTTCCATTCATAAATATTCAGATGTGGCTGGGCTCGTGCATATGAAATTTGTTGTATTCAAATTTTTTTTATTTGAACGGTAGTTGATTAAGCGGAACAAATTTCAACTGCGGACAATTGGTCTTTCTCACTCTACTACTCCTTACCCTATCCTAGTGTAATTCACACACTTGGACAAATGGAGGAAGCAGGAAACTAGGTTAATATATTTTTATTTAATTAATAAAATAAATCATGACTGAGATCGGTCGAGCAGTAATGTTATGTGTAAGGTCCGGAGACTGAGCAGTTAAGGCAGTTCATGTATCATCAATTGGGCTGTTGTTGATAGAATGTTTGAGAGAGCCCAGCGTGTAGAGCGCACAGCCCGGCCAGCGCTCAAACCACTGGAACTTGGGTGGGAGGGTGGGTGAATTGTTGCGTCCCAAGCAGCAGGCAGCGGAGAAGTGACGGTTCAGTGGTTCGCGATGCAGCAGGTGGACTAAAAATAGAACAGTGCCTCGTGTGCAAATTACCCATGTTAGCCTGCAGCCAACATGCATAATGTCGAATGCCAGACTAGGTAGTGACAAGCATCAATCTGTAAGTAATTGCTTTGACTCGGCCAGGGATCGAACTCGGAGGTATATTACACTGCATCTTTTAATGCTTGCTTAATTATATTAATTATATAATATAAAATGGTATGCGATAGAAGGTGTTTTAGAGAATTAATCATTTTTTTGGGTGTGTATATAGAGAAATTTCCGATGCCGTTCTAACTGGTCTTGCTGCTGTTGTAGGTTTACTGTTACATACTGCAAGGCCGGGTGGAGGAGGCCCGCAAGATGCTGTCACGTCACTCCAACCCCACCTCAGATGCTCATGCCACCATGGACACGCTCCTCAAGCGCATGCCGCTCTTCGCAGTATGTCTAACACTTCAACCAATTTAATCTGAAATATTGGTCTTTCGTATACACAATAAAATATTTCTGTCTCAGTTGGTTAACAGGGCCGTGTTCAACTGTATGCCTCGGAGGCGTCTACGAGAAATTCCAGATGTTGCGCTACTCTGAACAGCATTTTAGCAGTTTGGTGCCTCTAAAATGGCAACGTGCACTTTCTGCTGCTCAGTGCGCATGCACAATCGGTTTTTCGTTTTCGCCTCAAACTCGAGAAAAGTACGATATCTCGGAGTCGACTCCGTGGCACACATTGAACGCAAATTGGCACACACAAAAAGACGTCGCCGAGACGTCTCGAAGTTGACTCTGGCGCGTGCCCAGATAGAGGTGGGGGATGGTTAGATTGCACCAGCGTCCTGGTTGCTGAAGAATCAGGGATAAAAGATCTCTGCAATTTCGCGGATTTCCGGAATTTTTCCTGTAGCTATAAGTGTATACTAATACGTTGCGCCCTTCCTGATATGACCTTAGATGTTGTCAGGATGTAAAACTACAACAACCAACCAACCAATACGTTATTTCACGCTGCAGCACCATCAGTGTATACTAATATGTGGTGCAAACGCCGCAGCACTAACAGCGTATACTACTAATGCCTTCAAACGCCGCAGCAGTGTCAGCGTATAGAGGGAGTGCACGTGACGTCATTACTTAGCAATCAGCAGTTAGCGGGCTGCCATCTTGGATTACGAGCACCCTCCCTAGCCATGTTGTGAATGCATGCAGATGCATTAAAACAGAGTTTTCTTGTGTTATGGGAGGTTCTGGGCAGTTTACATCCAATGGGTTTACTTACAACACTTTAGCAACAACTTCTGATACCAAACTGCTCAAAACAATGACAAATAAACCAACAAATCAGTAAATAACCACAGTGTAGGCAGTTGCAAGCCTTCTGTATGTCATCCAATATGGCCAACGAAAGTTGCCTCGTGACGTCATTACACCCCATCTATACCGATATGTGGTGCAAACGCCGGAGCACTAGCAGCGTATACTACTAATACATGCTTCAAATGGCACAGCACTATCAGCATATACCAATATGTATGAAATCCGACTTCCGGGAATTTTCAGCGATTCCCTGACAATGCTAAGCCTATGGGAGAATATCAGCATTTCCGCTTGTTTTCCCGGAGACCACTTTCATCCCTGAAGAATGGCGCCTCAGTGTTCCGGATGTTGGAAATAACCTACTGGAGCACATCTTGGTGTTATGACACTAACGACTTCTTACTCTATGGCCACCATGATCAGGGATGAAAGATCTCTGAGATTTCGACGATTTCTGCGATTTAAAAAAATATTAACCGATTAACATTCACAAAATCCCAATATATATCACAGCAATTGGTTAAACAAATTTTATTCTTTTGTTAACTTACATCTCCTTATGTGACCTTAGATGTTGCTTAAAACAAAAAACCCAAACAAGAAAGAGTTTGTCATGGGAAATAATGCAGTCACAATAAGGACATTTGAAACCTCAATTCAGGCATTTCCCCCGCGATTCCCTGACTGCTAATCAATCCTGGGGGGAAATATCTGGTTTCGCGGAAGTTCGTCGTTGGTTCTACCGGAATCCTATAGGTGCTGCCATGGTCTCGGCCTGATTTCCAGGTTTTTGTCACTACGGTTTGGTCCTGCCAGATCCTGCTTGCTAGTGCCATTGTCTCGGTCTGATTTTCAGTTTCTTTTGCCACTTTCATCCCTGCATAATCAGGTTTCGCGGATTTCCGCGATTATTTATATTTACCGATTAACTTTAAACATTAAAAAAAATTATATATATGGGTCACTCTCCTGAAAACTGGTCAGCATGAGATGGGATTTTAAAACATCAATAAAAACCTTCCTACTTATTTTTTTCCTTATTCTTTTCATATTCATGCTCAGATTTGATGAAAGAAATAAGGGAAATAAAATAAAACTGTGTGCAACTTTGGTCTTTTTAGTTATGAACTGTTTTTGTACAAAAAAAACCCATTTTACAGCCAGCCATTTGTAACATGACATATGGGACGTGGTTGAATCCTTATTAACATCTTGTATTGCATTGATATATCAAACAAAACAGTTCCCAAATCAAAGAGGAAGTATTTATTAACATGTATGCATCCTTAAATTAAAAAAAAAAAATGTTAATGTCTTCAGAAATAACATTACAAATTTCCGTCACACGTGTAACCGTGGTGTCTGGATGCCACACAAATATTGTACACTAATTATTCAGTGAATAAAGCATGGCTGGGAATTACTTTTTGTTATCAATATAAGCACTAGATATTTCTGTATATTATGCCATGATTAATATGCTTCTAAGTATGATATTATTTAATTCTGATTAGATATTTATTAAGCAGACTGTGTGGTGTCCTAAACATGTGTTACACGTGTGACGCACATGTTATACTGCCATAAGAGATATCTTATTCATGGACTACACCTTTATTTTTTATCTCATCAATTTATATTTTACATAGATGTAAAGGGGAGATTTCCAGCTTTCATTTGCAACCAAAAAATGTAAAAAATTCAAATATTAAATTTTAACTCTCCATGTGACACTTCTGGCCAGTTTTCAGGAGAGTGACCCATATACATGACAACACTTGGGGGAGTTCGAATCCCATTTTTAAATGACCTTAGATGTTGCTAGAACATCAAACCCAAACAAGAGCGAGTCCGGTATGGGCGATAATACAGTCACAACAAGGTTAGTTGAAAACTGACTTCCGGTATTTTTCCGCGAATCCCTGACAGTGCTAAGACTGGGAGAAGATCGGCGTTATCGCGGAAATTTACCGTTGGCGGCCTGATTTCCGCGATTTTAGCCGGAGACCACTTTCATCCCTGCATAATGTACTAGGCATAGAACATTTTTCTTGACATCCATGATTTTTTTTTAAACAATTAAAAAAAGACCCAGATGTACTGTATATTCTATAAACTTACACGAATTTATTTTATTTTATTTTCTATATTAATTTCAATGAAAATGTATTTAAACAAATGAAATAGGCAACTGGGTTTACCAGTATCTCTTGATACACACATCAGGCATGTGATTTCTCCGGTTTTAATGGGAATTCCGGGTTTTTTTTATGGCCGCTGAAACACCTCTGAAATACACTATTTGCATCCCTCTCATGACTCAGTGGGATGCTGTGTCCCCACGATAACCTAAAGGAAATTTCAGGGGGGGGGGGGGTTTCTGCATCCAATCACATGCCTGACACATGTACACTATTTCCCCCTGTATTGGAAAATACAGATCTGATTTACTAATTGAAACCCTTTTTATTGGAGTGTTGTAAAATTATTGGGATGAAATAATAAATGCGGGGAATGAATTTTGAATGTGGAGTTGTTTTTTTTAAACACTAAAAAAACTAGTGGAGGGATGAGAGGATTGGTTGGTTGTTGGGAGTTTTGCGTCCTGGCAACATCTAAGGTCATATCTGGACGGGTGGGATGAGAGGAACTGTGAATATCGGTATTGAGTCTAGAGTTCCAGAAGGATCCCCACTAGGCCCCGCCCTATTTTTAATGTTCCCCTTGTCTGCAGTTGTTTAATGGACAATCGCTGGCTGAGTTTGAGATGAGATGGCGGTACTGGCAAGAAGAATGCAGTGTGGAGAAGAACAGCGGTGTCTTCTCAGGCCACAAGCACTTCACAACCATCTGCCGAGTAAGTATCTTGTCATCTCTGGCCTTCGAGCCTTCGAGCCTTCGAGCGAGCGCTTGTATTAACAGGTCTGCTCGGGGAAACTACACCCTGGTTGTGGTTGTGGTTGTACCAGACACATGCCACACTGCTGCGAGCAACACATTGTAATCTTAATTAGTGCACTTAACTAATGTATATGTACAATAACACATGACGTGGTCACCGGATACATCCCGTAACACGTCATGTGACTACCAGGCACAAACAACACACGCCGCGTGTTGAAGGGGAAACCTTCACCCGAAGGCATTGACTGTCGGTGCCGACTGACACACAAACATATTTTACCAACCTGTATTGATTTCATGGCCTTGCACCAACAATGTTGCAATGCAAACATGTATGGTCTTTTTACAAATGGAAAACAAGAAGACATTTTAGCAGTCATGAGAATGGCTGGGTGGATTAGATCACCTCTTTGTAACTTTTTGCAATGATACCATTGTATCTTAATTTGGATTTTACTGTCTTTTGCTAAAATGATAAAAATCGATTGTCAGCTTCAAGCATATAACACTTTTTTCTTGGTGAAACCAGTCTAGCAAAATTAATGTTGCTAACTGTTCTGGAATATGGCCTCTGCTAACAATGTGTTAAACTACTACCAATCAATCAATCAATCAAAGCTTGAACAAAGACTACTCGTCTGGTCTCTACTGTAAGAAGCTACATCTTGAGCCATCAACTTCACATTGCAAACAGGCTGCACAATCTTTTTTTACTAATCTAAAACAAGATATTCTAGCCTTCTTGAGGGCAGCAGGACTGCCATCTCATAATTTATTAAACCAATTTTAACAATTTACTAAGAATGGATTATTATAATTGTGAGCTTTTTAACCTTATAATAAGATAAGTGTCTTTTGACACATTTGATTGTATGCTTTTATAATCTGTGTAAAAGCAATGGTTAAATGAAAATGGAGATAATATAAGTTAAACACTTTTGGCCATGAGTATCGCCTTTGCTGCTGACACAGTGTAAGACATCCACCTATCAATAAATTAATTGAACAAAGACTTTGTGGCCAGGTGATTCTTTAAGAACTACACAAGCGATGAAACTTTGTGAAACCAAGAAAGAATGGCGTGGTTTGCTGTCTTGTTGACGTGTTTATGCGGACTGTGCAGATCCTGTGTGGAGAGGACGACGTGCTTCTGGAGCTGCGCCACCTGTGTGAGAACTGGTACTGCATGCTGGTTACGCGCCTGCTCTACCACAACCCGGCTGTGAAGGCCATTGACGTACAGTACCATGCGCAACCCTGCATCCAGGCATATGGCGGTAATGCACACATGCAGCCCTGGGACCACATCCTGCTTGCCACACTCGAGTTTGATATCCATCAAGTCATCAAGGAGGCCAAGTAAGTACAAACACCAGGACCAGAGGACACTCCCTGAAGCTGAGGAAGCGGTACTCCTTGCCGGAGAGTGTCGTAGCAGCAGAGTTGGTGAACTGTTTCAAGTCCCGACAGGATACATACTGGTCAAGCATTACGTATATCTTGGAGCCAGTGACAGTTGCTACAATCCACCACATCTGAAGAACTGTCTCGATTTCTATTAATTAAGAGCGGCTAACAGGTCCAAGGCCTATTATAGATGTATCCTATTGATTGATTGATTGAAACCTGACGGTTTAAAGTAGCAAAGTTGGTTCTTCAGGGATGATATTTTTCCGTTTTTAAGCGGATTTCCGGTTTTTTTCGATAGCCTAGGGGCATTTTTGGTATAGCTGTAAACAGAGATTTGCTGTCGGGATAATAATCTCAGGTTGATTTCCGTTTTTTTGCCCGAAACCACTATCATCCCTGTTCTTGTTTGTATACAGACTAAGACCCTTTGTGGTGACCTTTGTGCACTCTTTGCTGCCAAAAGGTGTTTGTTATTCTAATATGTAAGTCTGAACACATTTTAACGTGTAATACTGAACACATTCTTGCATGTCATATTGAACACCTTTTAATGTGTAATATGGAACATATTCTAACATGTAATACTGAACACATTCTAATGGGTAACACCGAACACATTCTAACAGGTAATACTGAACACATTCTAATGTTTTATACTAACAAATTCTAATGTGTACTACTAAAAACGTTCTAATAAGTATTACTGAATACATTTGAGCATGTAATATTTAACACATTCTAGCAGGTACTAGGGGACACGTTCTGACATGCCTTATTCTAACATGTGAAACTGAACACATTCTAATGTTTAGTAATGAACATCGTCTAATCTAAGTCCATTCTAATGTTTGGTACTGAACACGTAATGTGTAACTGAACTAATTATAATGCATGACACTAAGCACATTCTAATGTGTCACAATGAACACATTCTAATGTGTAATACAGAACACTTTCTAGTGTAACACTGAACACATTCTAACATGTAACACTGAATGCCTTCTGACATAAACACTGAGTGCCTTCTGACATGTAACACTGAATGCCTTCTGACATGTAACACTGAACACATTCTAACATGTAACACTGAACACATTCTGACATGTAACACTGAACACATTCTAACATGTAACACTGAACACATTCTGACATGTAACACTGAACACATTCTGACATGTAACACTGAACACTTTCTGACATGTAACACTGAACACCTTCTGACATGTAACACTGAACACCTTCTGACATGTAACACTGAACACCTTCTGACATGTAACACTGAACGCCTTCTGACATGTAACACTAACACTGAGCACCTTCTGACATGTAACACTGAACGCCTTCTGACATGTAACATTGAATGCCTTCTGACATGTAACACTGAAGACATTTCTGCATGTAACTGGACTGGTGTTCACCTGTCGGCTGACTGTGGCTTCTGTTGACAGCTCGAGTTGCGGGAGCTGGTGGTTCGGCTCGCACCTGGCTGACCTGCTGCACCACTGCAACATGCTCGAGTCTCAGACCCTATAGTAAGTAACGCGTGTCTTTAGCCCTTCACCGCCTCCACCCACCCAGATGGCAGTTCCATTTTACTTACGCGCTACTACTAAATGCCGCAATACTATTAAAGGAGGCAATTGTGCTCGTTCTTTCATGAATCGTCATGGAAAAAATTAGTTCCAAATTGTCCGCTATTAAAGGCTGTCTTTCTTATATCTGATTGGGTGATTGAGTAACCTGATGTAGTTAATACTTATATTGCCATGAACTGTTGGTATAGTAATGACAAAAATATCTTGTGACTTACTGGTCATCTCAGTATTAGGATAACGTGACTGAGTGAGATATAGGGTAATGATACTGGTGGCCTGATCTTCAAATGTGTTAGCACTATAAAGTCGCCTTGAATGTACACTGTCACAAGTCGGTATTCGTCCTGATATGACCCTAGATGTTGATAGGATGTATAACCCCAAACAAACAATTGGTTGCTAATACTCTGTTATAGATTGTTTGTGTATTTGATTGGCAGTTTCGGATCTAATCTGCGCGAGTTCCTGCTGCTGGAGTATGCCACAAGCCTCATGTCACACCACAGGTCAGTGCTTCCTGCTTGAATCAGCCCCCTGAACATGCTGCTGCTCAACATCAACTAGCATGACTTTCATTTGTATCAAAGTTTTTTGTTATTTTGAAGCTTTTTATTTCTGTGTTGTGACATTAATCCACAGATACGTGACCACCGCCGTTTCACACACGTCACCGGAAGTCTTGAATTTAGATTTTTGGTTTAAGTACCGTAAAATATTCTTGAATTTAACTATGTTCTTGAATCTGGCGGCTAATGTTTTGTATGAACCCTGATTATAACATGTCACATGATATTTGAGATGAAATTGTTTTTGACAAATTCCTGTCTGTTACTTTTGTGGAGTTGTTTAGCCAACATTACCTAATTTTGAATAGATTGTATACAATCTTGATATCAAAATATTGTATGTCTCTTTGAAAATATTATGAAAATGTCCTTGAATGTTCTTGAATCGGATACCCAACTCTTTGTATGAACCCTGCGGAATACCCATTCGCCACCATAACTATAGACACCTGCAAAGTGGCAGGTTTACCTTCCACGTTACTGGTGGTGTGAGGGTGGAGGAGTTGATATTTCACACGTGGACTCTAAGCCACACCATGGTGACTTGCCTGGCAATATCAGCCACATGTCATACTCATATTACTTACCTGACAACCTCAGATACAAGCCACAATCACATGACCTGATTAACAATCACATGGGCCATATTAACGTGACTTACCTGGCAACCGCAGATAGAAGCCACACTATGGTAATGTAATGGCCCACGGCCCTCCGACTCTCCCACTCACACGCAGTCACACGGAAGAACACCAAGATTCAATTCAGTGTACGCTTCACTCTTGGTTTATTGAACCCTCTGCTCTCCGCGGCGTCAGTAGTTGTCTGACCCGCCCCCTGACTCGCCAGATCCCACATCGACTCTATAGGTGTGTGTGGGGGGGGTGGGTCAACCACACGCAGTAGAGGTCAGCCCAGTTGGGGTCTGACCGGTGGCTACCCGTGCCGCCACCTAGCGCAGTGTAATGGTACTGCGCTGATGGCGTCGTAGTCTCCGCTGCTACCGCGTGATAGTAGAGCTCATGTTCAGACTACTACAGTAACTTACCTAGCAATGTCAGCCACATGGAATACTCATGTGACCTACCTGACAACCTCAGACATGAGCCACACTCACATGACCTACATGACAAACCCTGACATGGGCCACATTCATCTGACCTCGCCGACAACCTCAGGCACAGGTCACACTCACGTGACTTACATGATAACCTCACCTAAAGGTCACACTCATGTGACTTACCCAACAACCTCACACACAGGTAACATTACGCTGGCAAGATAACCTTGTGCGGAACCTAATGCTCGGCCTATTTCTTCATTGCTGATGCCCTTGTACGTATTCGTGTAGCTGCTGTTTGTGTACATCGTAGGCCAAGATGGCTAATTGTAAGCTTCTTTTGTCATGTTTCAGTTTGTGGCAGATCGCTGCTGACTACCTCGACCATTGCCCGCAGTTTGGCAGGTATCACTTCATTCAGAACATTACATGTTTATTGAGTTCTACCACTTCTTACGACTACTGGAAGTCAGCCACCAGGGGAGATATAAATAATAACTAGACTGCGCCAGCCCGACGCATCAGCGGTGCATTATAATAAAACCGTTGAGGCAGGTGCAAAGCACAATCTTGGATGAGTAATTATATGACTGGTTGAGTTCAGCAAGAAGGTACATCTGCGATATTTCGAGTTATGTTGATACAAACATTAAATGTATTGAAATTTATTATGAATTATTACATATTGTATATATTACGCTGGCCAAAAAAAAGGGGGGGGGGAGTTGAATTCTTCTGAAGTAATTATTTAGTTATTTTTCATAATACAAATGCTAGTATTTGCCTCCCACTGCAATTTATTTCTTCCTCAAATAGTAGTCTGTCCGTTGTATAAATTCCAGTGCGTGAGTGACAGTTTCGCGCCACAAGTGGCGCGAGTGACAGTTTGGGCCGGTGGTGGCGCTACCGGTCATACATAAAGTAGTACACAACATAGACAATAATATGATAATGTAAGGAACATCCCCTGCGTGCGTTTATACTCGCATACTTCTTGTACATCACCTATTTTCACAAAAGCCTTGGCTATTACTTCAGTGAAGCAGTACAATGCTATTTTGTTGGCAGGGCTCACCTGGAACGCTACATAGACCATCTACCCCTGGAGACTGAGCGTAAAGCTCATAAAGTGTTACAGCTGTGTGAACACCGCTCCATGACAGACCAAGGTAAGCCGCCATCTGAAATCTCCATCAAACAAGCCGTCTTCGATATACTTCACACAGGCTCGGTTAACTTAGACTTTATTTGTTAGTTACTTGGTGCTCAAACCCAACAGCTAATTTACAAAACCTCTTCTCATCAGGAATCATGCCTTGCAGTTTTCAGTCCAGAAACGAGATTGATTCCACTTATGCATCATGCTGTTTGCTGGAATGCTTTCTGAAAACAGTTGTCAAGTGACCAATGGTAGCAGTTGCTACATTCACAGGTTACCTGTTTATTGTATTAAATGTCGCTAAAACAATTTGAATTAGTTATGTGAAGTGAACAACACTGGGTCTTGTACCACTTGCTGTCAGCAGTATCGTACAAGAATCCGGCATACCTCTGCATGGTTGTGTATTTTCAGTGCGGTCCATCTGTAAGGTGATGGGGATGCAGTCCCTCCACATGTGTCGCCTTGGGTCAGCTTTATCATGGGCTCTGCGCTCCAAGGTAGGTGTATACGATGTATCAAATGTAGAGCTCATGTCTCAAATGTGGGTCGCAGATGTATGGTTAATAGGTGTGTCATGTCTGTGTGGTTAATGGGTGCATTATGTATGTATGGTTAATGTGTGCATCATGTCTGTTTGGTTAATGGGTGCATCATAGCTGTGTGGTTAATGGGTGCATCATGTCTGTGTGGTTAATGGGTTCATGTCTGTGGTTAATGGGTGCATCATGTCTCTGTGGTTAATGGGTGCATCATGTCTGTGGTTAATGGGTGCATCCTGTCTGTGTGGTTAATGGGTGCATCATGTCTGTGGATAATGGGTGCATCATGTCTGTGGTTAATGGGTTCATCATGTATGTGTGGTTAATGGGTGCATCATGTCTGTGTAGTTAATGGGTGCATCATGTATGTGTGGTTAATGGGTGCATCATGTCTGTGGTTAATGGGTGCATCCTGTCTGTGTGGTTAATGGGTGCATCATATGTGTAGTTAATGGGTGCATCATATCTGTGTGGTTAATGGGTGCATCCTGTCTGTGTGGTTAATGGGTTCATCATATCTGTGTGGTTAATGGGTGCATCATGTCTGTGTGGTTAATGGGTGCATCATATCTGTGTGGTTAATTGGTGCATCATATCTGTGTGGTTAATGGGTTCATGTATGTGGTTAATGGGTGCATCATATCTGTGTGGTTAATGGGTGCATCAGATCTGTGGTTAATGGGCACATCATATCTGTGTGGTTATTGGGTGCATCATATATGTGTGGTTAATGGGTGCATCATGTCTATGTCGTTAATGGGTGCATCATATCTGTGTCGTTAATTGGTGCATCATGTGTGTGTTGTTAATGGGTGTATCATATCTGTGTGGTTCTTGGGTGCATCATATCTGTGTGGTTAATGGGTTCATCATATCTGTGTGGTTAATGGGTGCATCGTATCTGTGTGGTTAATGGGTGCATCGTATCTGTGTGGTTAATGGGTGCAGCATGTCTGTGTGGTTAATGGGTGCATCATATCTGTGTGGTTAATGGGTGCATCATGTCTGTGTGGTTAATGGGTGCATCATATCTGTGTGGTTAATGGGTGCATCATGTTTGTGTGGTTAAAGGGTGCAGCATATCTGTGTGGTTAATGGGTGCATCATGTTTGTGTGGTTAATGGGTGCAGCATGTCTGTGTGGTTAATGGGTGCAGCATGTTTGTGTGGTTAATGGGTGCAGCATGTCTGTGTGGTTAATGGGTGCATCATATCTGTGTGGTTAATGGGTGCATCATGTCTGTGTGGTTAATGGGTGCATCATATCTGTGTGGTTAATGGGTGCATAATGTCTGTGTGGTTAATGGGTGCATCATCACCACCACCCACGCGCTCCTTTACCTGCTGCCAACAAACAAAGTTATCCACCTTACAAATTATTTGCCCAGCAAATTCAGAAAATGTATATCAGTCTGGTAGTATTGCTATAAACATAGACACTCATAAGCCCTGTTTACACGGGCGATTTAAAATGCCACATCTAAAACGCCTTGCCTAGATCGACTCACATTTGCCGTGTAGACGCGGTTCTGTGGCGTTTTAGGGCTGAATCGCTTCATATGAAACGCCTCATCTATACCACCTCGGGAGGTGGTTTATTTGAAGCGATTCAGCTTGTTCCCGGGCGGCGATAGTATAAAATAGTAGTGCGTGCCGGGAACAGGGGGAGCAGTAACTAATCGCTGGTTCCCGGCAGTGTTAGGGCCCGATTACGCCGAAATCTAGTCAATGCGATCATATTTAACAGAATTACAGACTCAAATAATGAAATTTAATTAAATTAACCTTAAATTCCAAGCGATATTAGCATAGCAGCTACATCTGCGTCGAATTGACGTGTGTAAACTAAACAAAATAGCAGTGCATGCCAGCTACAGGCGCCTGCTTGTTCCCGGCGCCGACACACTTTCAAACTCCGCCGTGTAAACACGCATCTAAAACGCTTCATATGAATCGCTTTGTCTAGATCGTTTCACAATTCCCCGTGTAAACACGGCTTTAAAGACAGTACTAGACTACTAAATGACTGAAATGTACAATCATACATTATCCCATCATTACTAACAACCTACTTACTCAAACTACTTCATGTAGTCAGAAACATCCCGAGGTATTAACCTTTTAAGCCTAGCCATACAAGCTAACCACACTCTATCTAACAGAATAAACAAACCATTCTACTAACACTCCATCTCAAAATGTTAACTCCAACAACATGATAATTATGCAATTCACAACACAGTAGGCATACAAACCTATGAAGGGAAACTATACACCTAACCACTCCGTAATGTAAAGGTCTAATCAATACACATGTATGCATCTAAGGATGTATGAATACAACATATAACTACTATTTTTATGTGTGAATTGTCAAACTATACCATATGTAAGTCGTGGAATGATTAATATTGTTATTTCAGCTGACTTGAGCTAGCTGCTGATGATAATATCAGACTACATATACATATATTGTAAATAACTGTATTGTCACATGGCTGGAAGACCAGTGCCATGGCTCTGACAAAAGACTTTATTCAATGACTAAACTATATTTATACACACAAAAATGTCTGTGTGGTTAATGGGTGCATCATATCTGTGTGGTTAATGGGTGCATTGTGTCTTTGTTGTTAATGGGTGCTTCATGTCTGTGGCCAATGGCCGAACATACAATGGCTATTCTTGGTTTTATGTGCAAAGCCGTTTCTGGAATAAGTGTTAGGACAAAAGTTTGTCATTTGGGATGAGGTCACGAGGTAGACTGGTCGGGGGATCTGAACACATGGGTTCGTGGGTTCGAACCCTGATCGAACCCAATGACATAACAATTTATACCTGTCGCTTCCTAGCTAGCCAGGCGGTCGGCATTATTAGTATAGGGCAAGGACTGTTTTGGCTCAGTGTCAGGATAATGTGGCTGAGTGGGATATCGCCATGAGTGCACACTGTCACAAGTCAGTACCCGCCCTGATATTACCTTAGGTGTTCCTAGGATGTAAAACAACAACAAAACTGTTCCAGCGACCATCGTTGTTGCCCTTAAGGCCAGCCCTCTTACACTCCTCTTGTTTCTTTCAGGACATCGCCTTCATCACATTTCTGGCTGAGAAGTAAGGTGATAAATTTATTTTCTGAACCATGCATTAATCAACCCTCACACCTTACTGTACGATCTATTGTATCCCTTGGAAATGCCATGTGTTTAGTTGGCGAACTTGTTATTGGAGATTTGTATGTGCTCATTTAGGTGAGCAGGGGTTTTATCAACATAGAAAAAAGGGTGTTCAACTGGATGTTCTAGATGGACCTGAGGTTTGTAATGGTAAGTGTACGTGTAAAGGTAACTCGACAAAAAGGTTAATAATACCCAGCCAGCAGGCAATCCTTCCACAAGAAGATCCATAATTTACAGGTGTGCATGTATTCCCTCCAAGGTGGTCACTAATGTAGAGTACATGTTTATAAGACATAATAGCTTCTTTTATTTGTAATGGCTTCGCTCTGTTGTACAATATGCAAGTACTGAATTACCATATTAACTGAAAATAGTTCCCTTTGATTATGATTGCCAGACCGGCTGGCCGAATCAGTGCAAGAGTCAGCTGAATTGTTATTGTGTGGGAAGTCGACCGTTCGAACATTGGCCAAGTCAAACTAATGACTTATCAAATTTATACTTGTCGCTACCCAGTCTGGTGCTCAGTATTAATAGGATAGGGCAAGGACTGGTTTGCTCAGTATCAGGATAATTCAAAACCAGACACAGATAATCACTTTTTTGGGCTAATAAATTTATTAATCAGGCTTAATAAGTTTGTACAGGATTCTTTTATATGGCAAGCTCTAGCTAACATTAATGTAAGCTTTATTCCATCAGTACAGATGCATTTATTAGCTTTTCTTAATCTATGCTAGCTGACCAGATAGTACAACCCAGAATTCAAATTGAAGCCTGACTCAATTATTACTTATTTTCATGAGTTCATTTCCAAAGCTAACTATGATTAAATTTTTTTTTTTATGGTGAATATTCTTTGGCAATTGAAGATAGGAGGCACCATCTATGGGTTGATCACAGTCATACTGTCGAAGCACACCAGGCACACATCACTTGCAACTCATTTTTCACACATTTAAACATAGGAATTTTTTTATCATCTCGCTCTCAGCCAAATTGGGATAGGAGAGCTGATGATCTCTGACTAATACATTTTTTATTCACATAATTCACAATATTCACAACGCATACGACATCTGACGGCGACGGCGAAGACCTCGGTTGTGGGACTGTTGCCACAGCGCATACAAAAGCTATGGAAATGACTAACTTTCAAATGCACGTATGTCAGTCAAATTTTGGGATATTTTGAAAATTCTGAAAGTATATTGCTTTTGGTTCATTGGAGCTTCCAAGAAAAATTTAATTTTCCTATTTGCACCCTTTTGAAAATTTTAGGAGGGTACCTAACTAGTCAGTCACTATTAATACACAATATTCACAAAACATGCAACATCTGACGGCGACAACAAACACTACGCATGCGTGTGAATATCTTGTATTGAACACACTGCTTGATTTTGAGTGTCCCAATGTCTTAAGGCATCCCCACTCTTGCATATTCCTGTGCTGCCCCTCGGTGAAGGCTATGAGACGTCACCATTGGCCATCATCATAGATCGGCAGCCTTCAGAGCTGTTGGCATGCATTTCGTGAAGATTTGGCTGGTGAACGGGTCCCCGTTCGACAGAACGAATGCTGGGGCACCCTTATGCACCTGGAAGCAGCGGCAGTACTTTTTCCATGCATGCAGCAGACAGAATGGAGATTTGAGTTCAATGTGGTAGATGTCCTCTGGTCTGCATGTGGTTTTGGTGCTTCTAATCGTCACCGTCAAGTGTGTCACATGTGCCTTGATGTCACTCCCGAGCAACTTATGACCACCATCACCCAGCATCTCGGAATAAAATAAATTGGACTGTCTTAGCAAACATGTATAGCCTATCAATGAAGCAGCAATCAACACCAGACCATATTTACCCATTTTTCTGAATTTTCATACAATTAATTTAATATGCTTAATTCTTAGTGGATGTGCTCTATTAATAGTATTATTTTTAATTTAAATATACCACTTTTTAGTACTGACAACGCATAACAGTCAAATGCATCAAATTTTCCCCTTAACAGTCTTACCCACGTTCTTGCCCCATTCATATAATTTTTAATTGCTCCTTCTGTATTTAATTTATCATTTAAATACAAAGCATATATCATTACCATTTAAAAAAATTTTTTTTTTTAGGGTTATCTTTTTGTTTTTTACAAAACTTCAAAAACTCTCCGAAATGTACCCTCTTAGTTTCCACATTCCCTCCGCGAGTCCTGCCTTGAAATATACGCTTAGCTTATTAAACAAAGCGATATTGTAAGCTGTGAGTTGATAAAGGCAAAGAAATTAATTAGAAACGAGCAAGCTTACAGGTATAAATCAAAAATATTGTTATCATGAGAAACATTTATTTTGGATAACAGATGGGCATGACATAATTTGTCTGCTACTAATTTTACTTTAGGGTAGAAAAACAACCTACTAAGGGCGTCAGCTAGTACTTGATCTTTTCCAGCCTTGTGAATTACCTGTATGTCACAACATTTTTGTGCTGCAAATCTCCAGATTTCTCTGGCACAGGAACACAAGAGTGGATCCTTTCCAGTGCCAGAGGACAACATCTGTTGGGAAGCTTCATTATCAGTATTGATAATAATGATACAATCTTCAGGTTTTTAGGATATAAATTTGTAAGAGCTACTACCAGATTTATTGCTTCCAATTGTGCTATATAAAAATTGTTATTAAAAAACTTGGGGGGGGTGTATAATTCTGACAAATTATGTGAACCACTGAATGCCCCGCCCCACATCCTAGTAATGAAGAATCACATTCAATCACCCACCTTTTTCTTGGGAAAGGTTTCAGTCAAACTGGCCCATTACTATTGACCACATAAAACAATTTCTTCCCAATTTAGTAATTTCCTTAGCTAATGACTGCTAGACACAGTCCACCACCAGGGACTGCACCTGGCCCTTGGGGGCCTTCCGCACCTCACCGGTTCAGTGCCTCTATGTCGAAGCATCACTCAACAACAGGAGAATCAAACTGGTCATGCAATATGTAGTCAAGATCAAAACTAATGCATTGAATCCTGCACACAATTGTCTATTCGAGCAATATGACGAATCCAGGTATGAAGCCACCCCGAATTACATCCGGCCACTGAGGCCCGAATGAAACCTCATTTGTAGGCCTTAGGCATGGATTTGGACGTGTTGGAGGATGCCACAGTCCCAGAACATACCCCGTGGTCGTTGAGGAAGCCCTCGGTTATCCTCTGACTCACGGAACTGGGGAAGTCCGGGACACATCCACTCAAATACCATGCATGCAAAGATTCAAGGGCAGTTTGCAGACCATCTCTCCATATACACTGATGGTTCGAAAGACCAAAGCCGGGTAGCTGCTGCGGCAGTCTGCCGACGAAAGAAATTTGGCGTACGCTTGCCCGATCAGAGCTCGATTTTCACTGCAGAAGCACCAGAGCACTCCTTCTCGCGTTGGAGTGTATCGAGGTATCCAACCACACTAACTATATATACAGTGATTCATTCTCCTGCATCCTGGCTGTTGCTGGACTGAGAACGAATCACCCTATACTAGCAACGGTCATTTATAAAATGAAACAACTGGCAACGGATGGGTATGACATCCACCTGTGCTGGGTGCCTGGCCATGCCTGCAGAAAAGGAAACGAACGAGCTGATCGGGCTGCGAAGAAGGCCCTGAACTGTGATCTTGAACCGTGTCTGATCCCTCACTCTGATCTGAAACCATTAATAGCCACTCACATAAAATCCAAATGGCAAATCCACAGACTCATGCGGGAGGTCGGCGGGTCCAAGTGGTCCTTAGCCGCTGCCGTAGTGGCCACTCGTGGCTTACACATGCTTTTCTGCTCAAGGGGGAACATCCCCCTGAATGTATTGGGTGTCAGTCCCCGCTGACACTCAAACACATTTTACTAAGTTGTGTTGATTTTTTTGCCCTGCGCCAACAATTCTACACTGCAGACAGTATGCGAGACCTGAAGAAAACATTTTAGCCTTTTTGAGGGCAGCTGGACTGTACCACCCCATATAGTTTACTAAATAAATTCTATCAATTATGTATCAAACTTTTCCTTTTCAATGGGAATTTGTTTCCTTTGGCCATAAATATATGATTGTGAGCTTTTTAATTTAATGAGTGTCTATTGGCAGATAATTGATTGTCTGCTTTTACATGTAAAAGCAATGGTTTGAACAAAAAACAAACATTTCTCGCTGTGAATATGGCCTATGCTGCGGACACGGCGTAAAGCAATCACCAATCAATCAATCACAGCAGCGCCCTGGAGTATCCCCCCCCCAATCTGTTCTAGACTTGGATTACCTCGGTATCGTCCTTCGATCAAATCTGTAAGATTGACGATATTGCAGCTCTCAGGTTGTACTGATCAAGTGTCAGGTAAGGAATGGCCTAGCTTTCAAATCTACTACCGGCAGTTAACTTCGACCAAGGTTACGGAATGCTACATACACTACACGGTATCTATGGTATGCATCACTAAGGAGCCCATAGTCAGGGTTTTGAATTATGCATGTTATCGGCAACATACCTAGTGAGATATCGGGTTATGGGGCCAGTAGCCTGGTTTTCCAGTCGGGCGACACTATGAAGTCACCATGAGTGAACAGTCACAAGTCGGTATCCGTCCTGAGATGAACTTACATATTTTTAGGCGGTCAATTCCCAACAACCAAGCCAACAGATTATTATTATCCACAATCTCTATAAATGCTGTATTTTGGTGTATTTGAGAGTGAGTTCCCTGGTGTGTTTTGTGTCTGCAGATTCTTGACGGAGTACAGTGAGACAGGTGACTTCAGCGACCTGGACCTCATCGACCATCTGGGTGCAGACATGCTTCTCAGCCCCAACCTCACCTTCCTTGGTAAGTCATAGCCTGTCATGTCATGTAATGTATATGGGGCACTCTCCTGAAAACTCTCCAGAAGTGTCACATGGAGAGTTGAAATCTAATATTTGAATTTTTAACATTTTTTGGTTGCAAATGAAAGCTGGAAATCCACTTTTACATCCAAGTAAAAAATATATTGATGAGATAAAAAATAATGGTGTAGTCCATGATTAAGCTATGTCATATGGCAGTATCACGTGTGTTGCTCAGGCGTAACACATGTTTAGGACACCACACAGTCTGCTTAATAAAAATCTAAGCAGAATTAAATAATGTCATACTGAGAACCATATTAATCATGGTATAATATACAGAAATATAATAGTGCTTATATTGATACAAAAAAAAGTAATTCCCAGCCATGCTTTATTCACTGAATAATTAGTGTACAATATTTGTGTGGCATCCATACACCACTGGTTACATCTGTGATGGAAATTTGTAATGTTATTTCTGAAGATATCAGATACTCTGTTTTTTAAAATTTAGGCATGCATACATATTAATAAATACTTCCTTTTGATTTGGGAACTGTTTTGTTTGATATATCAATGCAATGCAAGATGTTAGTAAGGATCCAACCACGTCCCATATGGCATGTTACAAATGGCTGACTGTAAAATGGTTTTTTTTGTGTGCAAAAACACTTCATCACTAAAAAGACCAAAGTTGCACGCAGTATATTTTATTTCCCTTATTTCTTACATCAAATCTGAACATGAATATGAAAAGTATAAGGAAAAAAATAAGTAGGACGTTTTTTTATTGATGTTTTAAAATCCCACCCATACCGGGATGCACCAGTCAGTCAGAGCTGTCTGGTATCAGCATGCACTAGTCAGTCAGAGCTGTCTGGTGCCAGCATGCACCAGTCAGTCAGAGCTCTCTGGTGCCAGCATGCACTGGTCAGTTTGGGACCCGCATGCACCAGTCAGTCAGAGCCTCCTGGTTCCAGCATACACTTATCAGTCTGGTATCAGCATAGACCGGTCAGCTTGGTACTAGCCTGCACCAGTCAGAGCTATCTGGTACCGGTGTGTAGCACTCTATCCGAACTGGCTGATACCAGCATGTACCATAAATATGGTGCACTGGTTATCTATTATATACTATCTGTTATTGTTGTATTCCATATGAATAAGTCGAGTCAGTGAGTTGGAGTCCTCACGTAAGGATGGGTCTAAAGACCTACCGTTTTTTTGTTGTTTTTGTTTGTTTTTTTAAATGGGTGTTTATGCTGTCCATAGCATGTAAGTTCGGATGATAGAGCTTGTTTTCAATGCTGGGCAGTTATAGTTTTGTGTTTCTTAAAGTTATATCTTGGGTTAGTGTTCTATGTTAGTGTTTTTTGTTTTTTGTTGGGAAGAGTTTTCCACTTTTTTTCTACTTAATTCTATTCTAGCCTACTCTATTTACATGTTATAGGCTAGTACCTAATAGGTGGTTGGGTTATGTTTGTTTGGATTGGATTTGATTATATTGTTGGTGTTATATTTCCAGGTTTCCCATCATGGGCTGTCCAGCTGATGGGCCATGACATATCACATGCCCACTTGTGGTGCAGCTTAGTTGTTTTGTGTTTCTTAAATTTATATCTTGGGTTAGTGATCTATGTTAGTGTTTTGGGGGTTTTCTTGGCAAGAGTTTTCCACTTTTTTTCATACTTAATTCTATACTAGCCTACTCTATTTACATGTTATAGGCTTGTACATAATATGTGGTTCGGTTGTGTTTGATTGTTTGGTGTACGTGTTATCTGGCTTTTATATTTTCGGGTTTCCCATCATGGGCCATCCAGCTGGTGGGCCGATACATATCACATGTCCCCTTGTGATGCAGCTTAGTTGGGGTTCCCTGGCTGTATTTTGCACAGATATTTTGTGTATGTTTTTAGATCAGGAATTTGTCTTTCCTTCACCTTCACTTTGGCAGCCATTTCCTGTGTGCTTCTTTCATGAGCTTTGATTTGGCTTCTGGTATGCCTTAGTAGTGATGCATTGTTTGCTCTGGTGTTCCTTAGTGGTTGAGTTAGTTGCTTAATGTCCTGGCTATATCTATGTGCTAATGTTTTTAGGTGGATTATTCTTCTGTTTTCTAGTAGTTTTACTTTAGTTCTTTTGTGTAAATCATAGGTGGGGTGTAGTTTGTCTACACTTCGGCAGATTTTTTTAGGGCTCTATTTAGCAGTATTTGCAGTTTTTTTAGTAGCTCTTTTTTAGCACCCATGTAGATTACATCCCCATAGTCAAAGTAGGGGAGTACCATACCTTTGAAGATTTTTATTGACAATCTTGTGTCATATAGTTTCTTAGTTTAGAAAATAGCCACAGTTTGTGGTTTATTTTTTGGATGATTTTTGTTATACACAGATTGTAGCTTAGCTGGTTGCCTAGCTCTAGGCCTAGTTATTTATAGTTAGTTACATTTTCCAAGGTTTTGTTTCCTAGCTCGCAGTGTAGGTTTCTTTGTGGTACTGTTCTATGTGAGAAAAGTACTGTTTTAGATTTATTTGCATTGATGGTAATTTTATTGGACTCACACCAGTTGTCTAGCTTCAGCAAGAGGTTGTCTAGCTTGGTTGTTACTTCCTCTACTGTGCTTCCTTCTGCATATATGACAGTGTAATCGGCATATAGTTGGAGACATTCTGTCTCCACCCATTCTTCTAGGTTGTTTATGTATAGTATGAAAAGTAGTAGTCCCAGGACTGATCCTTGGGGTACGCCACAGGTGACAGTTTGCTGGTCTGAGAGTGTACCATTCACTTTTGTTATTTGTTGCCTGTTGTTTAGGTAGCATTTTATCCAGTTTATTGATTTGGATTTAATGCCCATGTTGTTTAATTTTGTTAGTAGTATGTTGTGGTCTACTGTGTCAGAAGCTTTGCTGAAGTCAATGAAAGCTGCTCCAACTAATTTCTTTTGGTTCATTGATACCAGTACATCAATTGTTAGGTTTGCTATTGTTTTTGATGTGGAGTGTAATTTCCTGAAACCTCCTAGTCTTTTGTTTAGTATATTGTTTTTTTCCAGGTGCTCATTTAGGTGCCTGTGAAATATTTTTTCAATTAGCTTGCCTGGTGTTTTCAGAATTGATATTGGTCTGTAATTTCCCATGTTTTGCCTGTCACCACTTTTGTAGATGGTGGTGATGGTTGCCTTCGTCCATGTTGTGATAATGTGCCCCTGTTCAAAGGATATGTTGAACAGGTCCACCATGGTTCTTGGGATGGCTTGGAGTGCATCTTTTAGTATTTTGGTGGGGATTCCATCTATTCCACTTGGTTTATTTGTATCTATGTCATTTATTAGTTTTGTTAATTCTTTTAGGTCGGTTTTGCAGGTGGGGATTTCTTCCTGGATATTTTCTGATTTGTTTTCCCAGTTTCTTGTGAATCTTTTTGATAGTCTTTGGCCCACCGTGGCAAAGTGTGTGTTAAGTTTATTTGCCACATCACTATTTGTGTGTGTATTTCCTTCAATATCCTGGGAGCTTATGCGTTCCTCTGTGTTATTTTGGGGGAATAGTAGGTTTACATTTTTCCAAAACTTGTTTGTGTTGCTTCCCCAGTCCTCATCTTGTTTTATTATATACTTCTTTTTTGCTGTCTTTACTGCTTTGAGGGAGTTGTTCCTTGCAGTATTATAGGCCCTTTTATCCTCTGGGTCTTTTGTATGTTTAGCTTTGTTGCCTAGTTTTCGCTTTGTTGAGATGTGTGTCAGTAGTTCAGTCTACCCATGGGTTTGAGTTTCTTTATGGGACACATCTCATCTAATGATTTTTTTATTTCTGGCATGATGTTGCTCTAGTAGAGATCAGCATCATCTCTGTTTTCTGTGAGGTTGTTTATGTCTTCGTGTAGGTGTTTTTTTAGTGTTTCTTCTGAGTAGTTTTTTAGGGATCTGCCCATTTGTACTCATATTGGTTTGTGTTTTTGACTTTTTTCTTGGTTACATATATTAGCTCATGGTCACGTATACCCCAGCCTCTAGTACCCCATTTTGTGGCATGGTTTGAGTTGGTTAGTATTAGATCAATTGTTGAGCTATTGTTGCTTAGTCTTGCGTCCTCTGTAATGAGCTGTTGGAGCCCTAGGATTTTTATAGTGGTTTGTAGCATTAATTTACTTTTGTCGTTTCTGTTGTAGTTTATATTGAAGTCCCCTAGTACAAAGATTTCTGCATTTGTTAATTTTCGCACTGTGTTTATGCTATTATCTAGGGTTTCAAGGAATGTTTCTATGTCTCCCGATGGTGGCCTGTAGAGGCTTGCTAATGCTATGTTAGCCTGCCTCTCATTTTGTATTAGGCACCACAGCAGCTCCATGTGTTCATTTGAAAAGTTTGCTGTTTTTAGGGCCTCAGTGTCTAGATTTTTGGAGGTTTTGCAGTAAATGGCAACACCTCCACCTTTCTTTGTTTGGTTTTGTTGTGTTGATTTGCTGTCTGTCATTATGTACAAGCCTATATCCTTCTATGTTGAGGGTGTTGTCTATGTTGAGGGTGTTGTCTTGATGTCAGTGAACCATGTTTCTGATAGTGTTAATACATCAAGATTTTCATTTCTTTGGTGTATTTTTATTGTGTCTATTTTATTGGATACAGTTTAGGTGGGTGAAATGCGTGCCAATTTTTTCTACCATTTATTTTTTTTACCTGTAGGTTTAGTGGTTGATTGATTCCGGGAGTATAATTTTGTTTTAGATTTTGGTCTATATTTATGACTGTTTTTTAGGGCATATGGGCTGCTGCATACAGCACATACGGTCTGTTTTTGGCATATATAGTTACATACATCACTGTAGACTGCACCTGTTTGAGTGGAGGGAAGGTACATGCTCTGGAATGTATGGCAGCTATACATGATATTACTAGTGTTTTAGATTTTGGTTAGTTATATTTTATCAATAGTTTGTGATACTCATGGTTTGGAGCCCTAGTGCTGTTTCTCCCATTTCTCCGCGATGCTATTTGTCAGCCTTGTAGCGACGTATTTGGCATAGTTTTCATTGAAATGTACACCATCTGACATGCCGATACCGTACCGCACCGATTTCCTCCCATGCCTGGTTTTGTGGATGTAGTTGGCATATCTTGGTATGGCTACTCCTTTCTTTCAACTATTGTTTAGGTGGTGGATGTAGGCGTTTAGTTCCAGGATGCACTCATCTAGCAGTCTCTGGTAGTCTCGGTACTCTTGATTTTTGCTGTGCTCACAGTATTGGTCCATGTCCATGCCCACATATTACCGGTAGCTCTGTCAGTTGGCTGAGTATATCATGTGCGAGTGTGTATTCCCTTGTCATGTGTTCCATGAGTGCTTCCTTGGTCATGAAGGCTGGCTTTAGGATCGAGGATCCAATTTTTTGTGTTAAGTCACATATTCCTGCCATCATGTATATTTGTCCTGCTGGGGCACAGTTTGTGTATCTCCTGCACCTGGTACTCGTTATCCTGGTAATGGTCGCACCTGGTACAGATTCTATTATTTCTTTGTAATTCAGTGTGCCTTGGTGCAGATCCCTCATATGAGTGGCTAGCGCCCTTACTCTTGAGTCTCCACTGATTATGACCGTTTTCTGCATTTTGGTATTCATTCGCTTAAACGACCCGCTTCTAATTCGCTATCGTCATTGTAATTCATTGCCGTCGCCATAATTCGCAGTTGTGGTTGGTTGATTAGAATTTTGGCTTGGGAAGAAGTGGGGCATGCTTGCTTGTTGCTATGCTCTTCTCATTTCCTCGTGACCTGCTAGGAGAGTTCCAGTGCTTTATCCTGGCCGTTTGGTTTTGGCTTTATTTGTCTTTTCCCTGTTTGTTTATTTTATTTATTTTGCTGTTTATTTTGTTTTTTATTGATTTATTTTTTGGTACTGTCAGACTTTCCTTTACTTTTTGGAGGATGTCTCCCATCTTATTTTTATATCCTTGTTTGATTGTTTCGCCTTCACTGGCAGCTTGTAGGAGCCTACCTGTTCCCCAGTATGGGCATTTTGTGCATTCTCTGAATGCATTTCCTGGGGCATTTATTAGTTTTTTCTTGAGTTCCTCGTTTTGTGTGAATTTTGTACGGACAATGTCCTCTAGTACTGTAGTATACAACAAAATGGGGTAATCAACAACAACGACCTGTTTCTTTAACCGTGGTTATGTACAGTATACAACCAAACAGGGTAATCAATAACGACCTGTTAATTTAACTATAGTCACCCACAGTATACATAAAAACTGGGTAATCAGCAACAACCTTCAGATGCAGTATATCGTCAAACTAAATAATTATTTAACTTCAGGTAAATACCGAGAATTTCACCGTCTTTATGAAGATGGAGACTTCACTACAGCAGCTTCCCTCCTCCTCTCTCTGTTGACAGCAAAACTTGCTCCAAAAAAGTAAGTACTATTTAACATCTTACTTCCGTGTGTCACTGTTTTAATACGGTTCTCTAAATGCTGTTGCTGTTAGGTGACAGAAAGGTTTCTGTAATAGGTGTGAACTGGATATCATCATAGTTTTTAGCAAGTGTTACTCTGTGAGATCTTAGCCTAAGCTTACCACCCTATTAACCTTAGGTAACGATCACATGTGCCTATAATCATCACAGAGTAGAAGATGTTTAAGTAACCGCCACATGCGCATACAGTCAGCACTGAGTAAAACACATATGGAATACAATTCCTGGTCGTATTACAAGTGGATATGATTAATCACTACTACATGAGCTGATCCAATCAAATGCAGCGACATTTGTATTGACATTTAAAAAAATGAATACATCATTTTGTGCGGTTGCAATGATGGTTAAATCCAAATGTCTGTGCTGCAGGTTTTGGATGACACTGCTGATGGACGCACTGCCCTTACTGGAGGCTGAGGATGTAAGTGAAACATTAGCTGGTTACTGTTTTAAAACTGCATAATGCGATAAAAGCATACCATTTTCTAAACCTAAGCACCGATCTAGATTGGATTCTACATATCCAGCTTGGATACTGGTGCATTTATTAAGTGACACCCATTGATTGTCAGCTCACGTGTCTGTCTCCAGTGATTACAAGTCCTGAATGCAGTATTGTGAATTAAGAACCCCATAGCTCGCTGAAAATAATCTGTGTTAATATAAAGGCCACATTAAAGCTTACTGGACAATGAAATATAACTAGGTCTCGAAGGGTTTGAAGTTGCACAACCATACAATATAATCACGGTGAATAACTGCACTTGATTACCTTTGCAGGTTATATTTGATACTCAGCAGACGTACGAGCTAATGCACTGTTTGGAGGATTTATCACTGAAACACCGGCTCCAGATGTCTACTGATGGCCAGCTGCAGCTGTCACCACCTGACAACACACAGGTGAGCACATGAACACATGAACACACCACACAGCAGAACATATGCCGCACAGCTGAGCACACATGCACACCACAGAGCTGCTGAACACATTAGAACATATACCGCACAGCTGGACACATTTTTTTGATGGGGTGTTTATGCTGTCCATAACATGTAAGCCCGGATGATCGGGCTTGTTTTCAACGCTGGGCAGTTTTCGGCTTTTTTTCCCCCTTATAGTTGGTGTTCATGGTTAGTAAATCTGTTAGTTTTTTTTGTTTTTTCTTGACAATTGTTTCCTTCTACTCTTATCCCTAGACTAGCCTACTCTATTTACATATTATAGGCTTGTACGCAATAGATGGTTGGTATGTGTTTGGTGTGTGCTTTTGTTGATATCTGCTTAGTTTTTTGGCCTGGGCACCTCCCAAGAGATGTCCAGGTGGCGGGGTGTGACATGCCCCGCTTGGTCACAGTTTTTTTTTTGGTAAAGTATTTATTCATCTGAATATGACATTTGTCAGCACCGGAGCACTGGTCTTCTGGCCATCTTATTATTGGAATTGACAGTCTAAATAATCTAAGTGTGGTCAGTGCTGTATTAGTCACAGCACCAATCCTGTTGAATTAAGGGAGTGGCTCCTGCTGTATAATGTACAGCAGCAGTCACTGTAGTTCATGCAAAAATGGAGAGCAGCACCAAGTAGAAGGTGTATACTCGGGGCAGCTCAAACAGTCGTTGTGGGTTACATTTTTCTCTTATAAAACAAGCTAAGTTTATAGTTGACAAGATATTTTGTTTGTCTTATATAATGTTCAATATGTTTAAAGAGATTCATAGTTGTGTAGGATGTTTGGTGTGTTGATGGTTTGTTCATGATGGTTAAGGGTGGTGGCAGGGGAGGGGGGCACATTGGGGTGAGTGGTAGGGGGGCGAAAACCCACAGGAGAGCAAGCGAGGATGCAGGGGGGGGGCAGGAGCTCAGGGCTTTGCTAGTAATTACTGCAGTAGTCGTTCAAGGGCCTGAATAACCAGGTGGGCTCTATATGCATTTTTGAAGGCAAGTATTGTTTGTGTTTCTCTCACTCTGATAGGGAGGTCATTCCACAACCTTTGTAGATTGGTGCTCCGATATATTTATTTGTTGAGGGGTGTGGTACAGAGTGGAGGCTCCTCTTCTTGTTATTCTATTTGTGCGGTCAATGAATTTTTCGTCTTTTGCGCATTTTTAGTGCCAGTGTTTGATTCAGTCTTGCTAATTGTCAGTTCCCATTTAGAGTGGAATCAAGAGTTGTGCTCAGGTATTTGTAGGAGTCCACTTCACAAAGTAAGGTTCCACCCATTTGTAGTTGGATTTGAGGGTCTCTTGTTTTTCTCATTTTTGTCCCATAGATCACATACTGTGTCTTAGCACTATTTACTGTTAGTTTATTTTCATGGCACCATGTATTCACCTTATCTAGCACCATGTCTGTCTGGGCTGCAGCTGCCACAATATCTCTATTGTGTACTGTGAGTGCTTTGCCATCAGCAAATAATGTAAATGTTGCTCTTTCAGATACTAGTGGTAGGTTATTAATAAAGATTAGGAATAGCAGGGGTCCTAGGGTGGAGCCCTGTGGCACCCCGGTCTTGACCCTACGGGTAGTGGACTCATTGTTGTTTAGTTTTGTGCACTATATCCTGTTCTTGAGATAATTTGTGAAGAAATTATATGGTTTGTTGCCTGATCCAGCTCTTGCTACTTTCTGCATTAGGATCTCATGGTCAATTGTATCAAATGCCTTCTTGAAATCAAGGAAGACAGTGATTGTTAGTTCACCTTTATCCATGTTGCCCAAAAGTTCATCCAGTAGAGATGCCAGAGTCCCTGTTGTGGATTTGTTTTTCCTAAATCCATTTTGCTGGTAGGTCAGATAGTTGGATGATTCAAGGAATGCTTTAACTTGGTCATGTATAATCTGTTCAATAATTTTTCCTGGAAGTGGCAGGATTGAAATTGGTCGCAGTTCACTGCAGTATCTTGGGTTATTGGTCTTGGGGATTGGGGTGACTGTAGCTACTTTCCATGCATCGGGGAAGATGCCTGTTTTAATTACTAAGTTGTACATATGTGTGAATTCCCTAATTAATGTTGTTATCGCCATCTTTATCAGGGCAGTACTGATGTCTTTTATACCTGACGATTTATTGGATGATATTTGATTTGTTCTGTCTAGGATTTCATCACAAGATGTTTCTTGGAGATCATAGGTGTGGTTATTTAGTTTGGCTCGGTAACATTTTTGTTGGGCTGTTCCTCGGTTAAATTTACTGGCTAACCTTTCTCCTATCTCGATGAAATAGTTATTGATTTCTTCAGTAAGTAGGTTATCAGGTATCACATTGCCAGATTCTTCATTGGAAAGGCTACTAATTTTGGTCTGGTTTTCTGGTTCAATCTGTACATGCCAGCATTTTTTGGCATTGTTTCGATGTTTGTATATAGTTGGTCTTTGAGGAATCTTGCTTTGGCTTTTCTGACTTCATTTCTTGTTTTCCTGGTCATACATTTGGTGATGAACTCATCACCATGGTCTTTTGATATTTCAAATGTGTGTCTGAAGTAGTCTCTGTCTTGTTGTAGTTCTGTTAGTTCATCATTAAGGTACCCAGCTGTGTTAGTTCTAATAGTGGGCTCTACTAGGGGACAGTGCATGTCAGCTGCTTTTATTATTGTTGTGTTAAGCATTTCCCAGCATTTGTTTGGGTCTTGTTCCACTAGGAGCTCTCTTTGGTTGAATTCCTGCAGTGAGTTTTCCATTTCTCTCTGATCACAGTTTCGGTATGAGCGTCCCCAGTAAGTGGCAGATCTCTTGTCATTCCTTATTTTCTTTTTTAGTGTGTATATTGGTTTGTGGTCACTTATATTATAATTGAGAACTCTTGCATTGGTGCAGTGCTTAATATTGGTGAATGCTAGGTCTATTGTTTTGTCAGAGATTCTGGTTATCCTGGATGGTTTGTGTATCATTTGCTGGAGCTAATGGTCTGCAGCAAATTGTTTCATTGTTCCCCACAGAGTCTTGTTTCTTTTCATTGTAATCCACATTAAAGTCTCCTAGTATGAGTATCTCATATTTGTCCATGTCCGTTATTTGTCTCATGGATTCGTTTAGAAGGTCAATTCCTTCATTTAGATTGCCATCTGGAGGCTTATATATGTTGCCGATGAGTATACTCTTGGTGTGAGGTCTGATTACAATTGCCCATTGTAGTTCAATGTTGCAGTTGGAGAGGTTAAGGTCCTCATATTTCGATGTATCAGTATGCAGCTCATTTTTTTAATAAATTCCCAGTCCACCTGCTTGTTTCGTTTGACTATCTGGCCGCTTTGTTTTTCTGTCGGCTCTCATGAATTGGTAGCCTGGTACACTGGCTAGTCTATTTTCCATGTGACTGTTGAGCCATGTTTCCAATATTGTGAAGACATTAAATCCTGACTCAGGTAGGTCTATCCTTAGCTGGTCAATCTTGTTGGGGAGACTTTGTATGTTTAGATGGCCAATCTTGAAGCCTGGTTGGCCCTTCAGTTCTGTCAGGAAGTGCAGTAAAAGTTGGTGGCCCATCAACCACCAAACCCGGGTCCTCGCAATCACTCTTCCGTGCACGCACCCCCCCCCCACACCCAAGGACCCGCCAACCCCCATGTGTGTAAATATTGGGTACTGTTGTATTGACATATTTATTTGTTTGTCTTAGTGAGTGTTGAGTGTTTATCTGGGCTGGGAATTTTTATCTTAACTTTAAAAATTATATTTATGCTCTTGGATCTCATATCATGTGCATACTTGGTGTGTTTTGTGTGTGCATGGTGCTCTCATGCAGTAATGTCCATAGTACTAGGCACTCAATGCTGTTTTCTATACATGGTAATACTGTGGCTGGTAGTAAAAGGAAAATTAAATCTCACAGTTCAGGGGTGGTTTCCTGGTTTTACCTTGCACAGATATTTTGTGTATGTTCTTATGTCAGGAATTTGTCTTTCCTTGGCCATTTGGGCGTTCCAGACTTTGGCAGCCATTTCTAGTGTGTGTTGATGTAGCTTCTGGTTTGCATTAGTATTGGTGCATTGTTTGCTCTGGTGTTCCTTTGTGGCTGGGTTAGGTACCTTTGTTCTCGACTATACCCAAATGCCAGTGTTTCTAGGTGTATTACTCTCCTGTTCTCTAATAATTTAACTTAGTTTTTTTTGTGGATGTCGTAAGTTGGGTGTAGTTTGTCCACCTTAAGGCAGGTCTTTAGGGCTCTGTTTTGCAGTAGTTGCAGTTTTTTTTAGCAGTTTCTGTTTGGCACCCATGTAGATGACATCCCTGTAGTCCAAGTAGGGGAGCACCATTCCCTTGAAGACTTTTATTGACATTTCTAGGGCCATGTAGTTTCTTAGCCTTGCAAATAACCACAGCTTGTGGTTTATTTTTTGGATGATTTTTTTATACATAGGTGGTAGGTTAGCTTGTTGTCCAGCTCTAGGCCTAGGTATTTATAGTGGCTTACTTTTTCTAGTGTGGTTCCCTAGCTTGTAGTGCAGGTTGCTTTCTGGCATTATTCGACGCCTTGTCGCAAGAGCCTGGGTCCTTGTTCCATGCGGGGCATGGTGCGCCGATCGCCGCCCGGTCGTATTGGGTGCGGGAGTCGGTGCCGGGCCTCTGGTGCTTCCCGGTTTGTTGATGATCGGCCGAGGTGGCGGTGGTGGCGGGGGCATGGCCCGCCATCGCTATTATTTCAATACGGACCGCGTTGATCGCCGCCTCGTCCTCCCATCCCCTCGGGAGCCTACCGTCGGCAATCCGCGTGAATATTTCTTCTGAATAGCGGCGGACGACGGCCCACGCCAGCGAGCAGTTGTCCTGCGCTACCATCTCCTGATGGTTGGAGAGGGCGAGCAACGCCCCCTCGGGAAAGCCGCGCTGGTGCTCGAGGCGTTTGAGACCAAGAGTATATTCCTCCCTCGTCGCCTCGCCCTTTTTCACCGCCTTCCCCTCATCGCCTCGCTCGACCAAGTCATAAGGAAATATATATTTATTAGGAATACCTTTTTTACGGGTGTGTCCCTTGCCATCCGCGGCTGCTACGATGAGGCGTACCGCCTCCTCGGCCGTGGAGCGGGCGCCCCTCTCGTAGTCGTTGCCATCATGTTGTCGGCGGTGCGCAGCGCGCCGGTCGGGGGCGTGCGCGGCGCCGTAGTCGCTGTCGTGTTGTCGGTGGTTGGAGGCGAGTCTCCCGAGGGCGGGCCGCGGCCTCGGGGCGCCTGGGTCTGTGCCGGGGCGGGCTGGGTGAGGGCGACGACCATGCGCTGAAGCTTGCGTCGGGCGTGCGCCCAGGGTGCGAACCCTTCCGGCTCCTCGCCGGAGCTGGCGAGGGGGAGGCCGGGGAGAGGGATCTGGCCCGGCTGCGGTGGTGGTGCACGCGGGGCGGCCTGGCAGGCCGGCTGGGCGGGTTGTGGGGCGTATCCGGGGCCGCCGCCGGAGGGTCCGGGTGGCGCATGCCTACCGCGACTGCCGCCATCGCTGCGGTGGCTTCCGCGAGCAGCTTGCTCTGGGCCGACATTTGCGCGCGCTGTTCGGCCGCCTCTCGCCTCTGAATTGCGGCGTGTTGCTCCAAAGTGTTCCACCTCTCCTCGATGGCGTCGATGGACGCCTGCATGCGGCTCATTCCGTCGGCCTGCTTTGCTTTGGCCGACGGCTTTCGCACGCGAGTCGATTGCCGCGCTGCCGGCGAGGGCCGGGGCGGTGGCGTGGGTGGCCGTGGGGATGCGCCGCCATCTTGTGAGTGGATGGAGTCGCTCGCGTCGGATGGCGGGGTTGTCGCCTTCCGTGTGGCGCGTTTTGCGGGCCGGCCTCTGACTGCTGCGGCTCTGCGGGTTCTTTGCATAATGTTGCGTGACGTGGGGGCGCTTTTAATCCGTTTGATCCGTTTGACGTGGGTGATTCGTGGTGGAGACGGAGTTGCTGTTGGTAAATCATCGGAGAGAACAGTAGCCCGAATGCAGGTCAGAGGGGGGGGGGGGTGAGGGAGCGTGCGGTGCATGGGGATGTGACCGTCTCGGGCTTCCCGCCGGATCAACCACAATTTGGAAATTATGGGCCAATTGTTTTTGGTTCATTGAGGCCAGTATGTCGTTTGTTAGGTTGGCTATTGTTTGTGATGTGGAGTGCAGTTTCCTAAAACCTACTTGTCTTTTGTTCAGTATATTGTTTTTTTCTAGGTGTTCATTTATGTGCCTGTGGGGGAAAAATTCAATTAGCTTGCCTGGGGTTTGCAGAATTGATATTGGTCTATAGTTCCCCATGGTTTATTTGTCACCACCTTTGAAGGTGGGGGTAATAGTTGCCATCTTCCAGGCTTTGATGAATTTTCCCTGGTCAAATGAGATGTTGCATAGGTCCATCATTGCGTCAGGGATGGTTTGGAGTGCATCCTTCAGTATTTTGGTGGGGATTCCATCTATCTCATTTGCTTTGTTTGTGTCTATGCGGTTTATGAGGTCTGTTATTTCTATTATATTGGTTTTGCAGGTGGGGATTTTCTCTTTAATTTCTTCTGACTTATCTTCCCAGTTTCTTGTGAATTTTTGTGATAGTTTTGGTCCCACTGTGATAAAGTGGGTGTATAGTTTGTTGGCTGCATCTCTATTTGTGAGCACTTTTCCTTCATTGTCCTGGAAGTTCTGTATTGTTTTGGGGGAATAGCAGATTTACATTTTTCCTGAATTTATTTGTGTTGCATCCCAAGAACATATACTGCACAGCTGAACACACAGCACAGATGAATACATGTACACACCATGCAGCTGAATACACTGCACAGCAGAACATATACCGCACAGCTGAACAGATATTCACACCACACAGCTCAATACATGCACACCACACAGCTGAACACACAGCACAGCTGAATACATGTACACACCACGCAGCTGAATACACTGCACAGCAGAACATATACCACACAGCTGAACACACATGCACACCACACAGCTGAACACACCTTACAGCTGAATACATGTACACACCACACAGTTGAATACACTGCACCGCAAAACACATACTGCACAGCTGAGCACACATGCACACCATATATATACTGCACAGCTGAACACACATACATAACCACACAGCTGAATTCGTACACACCACACAGTAGAACATATACCACACAGCTGAGCTGAACACCGCACAGAACATATACCACACAGCTGAACACACCGCACAGCTGAATACACATGCACACCACACAGCTAAACACGCATGACAGCTGACCATGCTGACGACTAAATGCCTTCCATTGCAGAGTGAGGCAGACCACGACAAGATGTCCCTCATGCGTCTAGCGCTGGCCCGCAACCTGTCCCGCTCCATCCTACACGAGGGTGGCGGGCGTGTGTGAATGGTTGCCATAGTGGCGCCTCAGAGCAGAATTCTGGCCCTGCCTGTATGGGCAGGTGTCCTCTGGTCTCAGGTGACGCCACCACACGTGCTGCAGAGATGTCCAAATTTCAACTGAGGAGGCAGAGTCGTGCTTATCTGTCGTTCATCTGGGAGAAGGGGTAACCATTGGTACATGCTATGCAACAACTGATGTACAAATGACCAGGTCCGGTTAAATGCATTGACCTTCGACTCAGTAGAAGCTGAAGTCTTAAAGACACTTCTTCCTCCAGACTTTCTGAGTTGGGCTTAGTAATTATAAAGTATGGTCTGAGCCTTTCTTGGGGTTTGCTGAAATGTATGTTTTTTTTTTTTTATAGATTTGTGAAAATGTGACGTGAGATTGATGCTTGTGTTTTTATTGCACAACAGTCAGTGATTGTAAATGATGATAAGAAATAAAAGTTACTGCTTCACCCGACTGTGTAGAATAATCTTGTTGCTTGCATCGAAGGTCCTGTACTATGGAACACAAGGAGACGGCGACCAACCGGAATAGACCTATTTCAATGTTTACTAACATCGTGTATGTGCGCGCAGCTTGGCTGCAGAACCAAGGCACACTGCCATTGAGTTTGTTGATACGCGCAGTGCAAAACGTCAGTTTTATTCAAAATTAATAGAAATGCAGAAGCCTAACCTTATAGATTTAATATAATCTGTTCTTTGAATATGTTTTCTATATGTGTTCCAAGTGGTTTGTTTCTAAGTGTTGTAGTTTTAGAAATATTTAACTTTTTCTGTATGAAGATTGCCCACGGCCATTGACAATGCATTGAATTTTCCGATACGCGCAGTTCAAAACGTCAATTTTATTCAAAATTAATAGAAATTCAGAACCGTAACCATATAAATTTAATATAATCTGTTTGTTGAATATGTTTTCTATATGTATTCCAAACGGTTTGTATCGAAGTGTTGTAGTTTTAGAAATATTTCGTTTTTTTGTATGAAGATTTCCCACGGCCATTGACAATGCATTGAGTTTGCCGATACGCGCAGTTCAAAACGTCAATTTTATTCAAAATTAATAGAAATTCAGAACCCTACCCTTATAAATTTAATATAATCTGTTTGTTGAATATGTTTTCTATATGTATTCCAAACGGTTTGTATCTAAGTGGTGTATTTTTAGAGATATTTCATTTTTTCTATATGAAGATTGCTCACAGCCATTGACAATGCATTGATCGACCGTGCTTAACTTCAGTGGGAGTGATTTAGACTTTGCACTGTGACTTGGAAGCTTCTCTGAACTATGCCAATTAAACCAAAACATACTGCTTACTCTTACTGACATTTATATGAAATCAATAGAGGTTTTGGAACCTGAGACGTCGAATGGGCAGAGTGGCCAAGTAAGCAGAGCACTTGCTTTCCATGTCAGAGGTTGTGGGTTCGATCCCTGATAAGGTCAATTAAATTGTTCCTACCTATTTCAATCCACATGCTTTTTACTTAGACCGTCATTAATATGAAGTTAGAAGGGGGTTTAAAATGTTAGAACTCAGTTATCCAAGATGGCTTAGTGAGTAGGGCACTTGGTTTCCTATATTTGATATGTAATGTCCACATAATTCTTACTCTGTCTCAATGAAATTAATAAACCAGACGGGGTGGCCGAATGAGTTCCGTCTCCTGTTTTGGGAGATCGGGAGATCCAAACCCATGAGTTTGTTTGTTTGAATGCTGGTTGAGTCAAACCAATGACTTAACAATTGATACTTGTCGCTTCCTAGCCTGGCGCTCAGCATTATTAGGATAGGGCAAGGACTGGTTGGCTCAGTGTCAGGATAATGTGACTGAGTGGGATATCAGGTCATGGTGTTGGCAGCATGGTTTCCTAGTGGGACAGCACTATAAAGTTGCCATGAGTGCGAACTGTCACAAGTCAGTACCCATATCTGATATGACCTTAGATATTGCTAGGATGTAAACCAACAACAACAAAAATTAATATGAAATGTGTAGAGGCTTTAGAATCTTACAGTCAGCTGCTCTGAATGACCAAGTGAGCAGAGTACCTGCTATCTGCTTTCGGAGGTCATGCGTTCAAGCTAACTAACCTGTTACCCACATGTGAAATTGAAATTTCAACAAATCTAGGTAATTTTACTTTAATTTGTGAAATTAATCTTCAAAGCAGTTAAAAAATATTATTATCCTGTACAAGGAACACTTCTGAAAGTTTCTGATCTGAACAGGAACTATCCGGATGCGCAGGGCTGCGGGGCGCCACGCTGGTGCTCGGGGCGGCAGGACTTGGCTGACTGGGGAGGGGGGGGCTGGCTGCAGTCTGGGCGGCATTGGGGAGAAGCACCGCCGACAGATCAAAAATCCGCCGAGGGGCCCCCCGCCGTCGCGCGCTCACGGTTCTTCTTTGTGTAGCAGACAGCTTTGCTGTGCGTTGTGAGGATTCGTCTGACGTTGACACAGTAGGCACAGGCATGGCGCTGCCTGGCGGCCTGGTCACCGTGCGCCTCGCCGGCCGCCGCGCAGTCACAGGAGGCGGGGTCGCGGTTCCACGCGCCGCAGGGCGTGCCGTAGGCCTCTGGTGTATGGGGTGCACTCGTCGGTGCGGGGTTTTCCTGCGGGCCGACTCAGCGGCCCGGGAGGTGGAGGTCGTGACGATGGCAGTGAGAGCCTCGAGGCGGTTAGCGACCGGGTCTTGCCATTCGTCAGGGAGCCTGCCATCCGTGATCCACGTTAATACCGTCTCAGAGTAATGGCAGACGGTAGGCCAGGGAATGGTTAGGTTGTCGCGGAGAATCATTATGGTGTGATGGGTGAGAGCGGCGATGGAGTCGGAAGGGAAAGAAGGGTGGGACTCAAGCATCCGGAGGGCGAGGCTGTACTCCCTGGATGCCTCCCCCTTCTTCACCGCCTTCCCCTCCGACCCCCTCTCCACCAAGTCATGGGGGAAAACATAGCCGGCGGGTATACCTTTCCATTTGCCGCTTTGTTGCGCCTCGGCGGACTCCACGATCTCGTATCTGCAGCAGACGTCGGCGTGTGGGCGACCGGGTTGTAGGGCCCGGCTGGCTTCCAGTGTCGGGGGAGGCGCTGCTACTGCGGGGAAAGGGCGGTGTAGGCCATGGAGACCGGTGGGGCGGCGACCGGGGGAGGCTGTATGCAGGCGGCTGGGCAGAGGCATGGGTGACTGCCATTGCCTCCACGATCTAGCTGAGGCGCTCCATGTTGTGGGCATTGGCGTACATTGTCGCCTCGGCGGTGGTGATCCACTGAGCGGCCTCGGAGGGGTGGCATGAGGATGTCGCGGAGGTGGAATCCGGGACGGTGGTGTCTGGCGCTCTCCCTGTGCGGCTGCCGGCGGTGCGGTCTCGGCCTTGGGCGATTGACGGCATGATCGGTCATGGAGGAGTAGGCCACGGCTAACCACATCAGGGAGTAGAGGGGTGCTGCAGGAGTGGCTGGTGGGAGTGGCTGGCGGGAGGGCGCATTATAAGCGGGGGTGGGGGTGATGGTTGGCGAGGATGGGGAGATGAAAGGAGGGGCGGATCCTCCTCCGCCACAAATCAAATGCAATGCAAGCATTACAACCGATACGCGACAAAGGAGGAACGAGGAGGCAGGGGTAGAGAAAAACAATTTATTCACAATAAATGATAGCAGGAATAAATGTCAGATAATAAGTATAAATGTCAATGTAGATATAAAATGTCAAGATGAATGTTAAGGACAATGTAGAAGGTAATGAATGTCTAGTTTAATAGTTTATAAGTGTCAGTGATGGAGAAAGCCCCAAGGAGCCCTCCACCAAAAGAGAGGAGAGGGCTCGAGGGGCACCAGCGGGGGGAAGGCGAGGGATGTAAGCGTAGGTCGGGTCAGATGTCGAGGTCCCTTGGGCACCAATGTCCGAGAGGTGGAGGCCAGCCCGCTGGCAAGCCTGGGCCGCACGCGGCAGAGGCTGTGGAGGGTGTAGGAGTCCGAGGAGGTCTTGGAATTAGAGGCCAGGGTTGTAGTGAGTACAGCTGGGGGAGACAGGAGGCGGAGTGGCCCCAGACTTGACTTCTGGGGTGTTTGTAACCTTACGACGGTTACCAGCTGCAGAACTGCAGCAATATAGAGAGGCACTGATAAATCATCCCAATCTTTGGTTGAAGAATAATCTTCTGGTGGGACGGTTGTAGAAACTGGGGGATGTCTTTACAACAATTAAACGACAAGTCGTTGGGGCGGTCCAGAATCACTCCGGTCCAATGGTAGCACAGCACTTGTATCCAGCAGAGAGCAGCAAGGGTTTCCGAGGAAGGGATTGGTAAAATGGGTCCAGCGGTTCCAGCAACAAGAACAAAGCGAGAGAAACGTAAAGGTAAAGGGCCCCAACCAAGCAAACAAGTCCCTTAATCAGGGGGAGAAGTAAGCCTGGGAGAAAGAAAAAAAGGGTAGAACATAGGAAAGAGAAATGAGAGTTGAGTCAAAGGACCGTGTCTATTTGCTCTATGGTGACCAGCAGGCGAGCCAAAGACGTGGACAGAGTAAGAGTAGAAAGTAAAATGCTGGCAGGCTCCCCCTGCCTGGAACTCTTCTGAGACAATATCAACGAGGAGCATGGCCAGCGGAGAGGAGAGAGGTGTGGACGAAGTGCAGTCCGGATAGCAAGTGGAGTGGCCCCAGGCAGCGGCAGGCCGAGTTATAAGGGGAGGCCAGGATGGGGGGACATTATGGGAGGGATGACGTATGGTGAGAGAGAGAGGGGGGGGGGGGGGGGGCTCCTCCGTCGCGATCAAACGCAATGCAAGCATTACGGCCGATGTGACTGAGTGTATCGCCTAGACACAGCAGCAACTGAAGTTATCTTGCTTAGCACCTTCAGTCAAACGCCAAAAGATTTACGGTCAGTATCCATATTATGAATTACCCATGTTACAAGGCAGCATACAGAATGCTGACACTGCGGTTTCTTGTAGGATAGCACTATAAAGTCACCATGAGTGCACACTCAGAAATGGGTACTGTCCTGATATAACCTTGTTACTAGGGTGTAAAAACTCAACAAACAATCGTAGTCTACTGATCGGTATGTTGCGATCATATATATATATAATGTATATGCATGTATACCGTATATATATTGAACAGACGGGATGGCAGAATGAGTTTAAGAGTCCATCTCCCGTGTTGGTTGATCGTGGGATTCGAACCCTAGTCGAGTCAAACCAATGACATAAATATCGATACTTGTCGCTTCCTAGCCAGGTGCTTGGCATTTTTAGGATAGGGCAAGATTGGCTCAGTGTCAGGATAATGTGACTCGTCATGGCAGTGTGGGCTCCCAGTGGGGCAGCACTATGAATGTGCACGGTCACAATTCAGTACCCGTCCTGATATGACCTTAGCTCTTGCCAGGACGTAAAACAAACAATAATATACATATATATCACATAACAAGTATAACCCTGTTAAACCAAAATTGAAGGGACCATAGAAAATTGTTTGGATTAACCGATCATTGGTTTAACCGAGCTTCAGCTTCAACCTTGACTTGGCTTTGGCAAAGACATGGGTGCATTGTCCATGTTGCCGGTAACATGGATAATTCAAAGCCTTGACCACGGGCCTCATAGTGATGCTGAACTTAGATACCAAATCCAGTATAGCATTCGGTAAACCTAACCATAGTTGACTTCCGGGTACTCTGCTCCGAGCTGCATCACCAAGCTGTAATGACCTCGGTTGATTGTATGCAGTGATATTTGACGAAGCTTATGAAAGTTTTATATTGTCTCGGTTTTCGTTGATATTCGTCTGCTGAAATGCCAAAGGTGAAATCATCAGGTGTATGAGGCAGTAAACGAGGAGTTCGACAGGGGTGTGTACTGTCACCATGTCTTTTTAACCTGTACACAGAGATGATTTTCAGACACATAGAAGATTGCAAGGGAGTGACAATAGGTGGCATGAACGTCAACAATCTTAGATATTCCGATGACAGTGTAATACTAGCAGACAGTGAGAAAAACCTACAAGATATTGTGAATAGAATCAATAAAGCTGGAATACTATTCAATATGAAGATGAATGCCAGGAAGACCAAAACAATGGTTATAAGTAAAAAGACAGCTAAACCAAATATCAATATAACCATAGATGGCACAAACATAGAACAAGTATCTGAATTCATATATCTCGGACAAAAGATTACAAATGATGGGAGATGTGAGGAAGAAATTAAGAGAAGGATAACAATAGCCCGAACAACATTCTCCAAAATGTATAGAGTGTTAACATCAAGTAAGATATTAATACATACAAGGAAGCGTATTCTTCAGTGTTATGTGTGGTCTACTCTAATGTATGGGCCTGAGACATGGACAATCTCTAAGAAAATGTACAAACGTTTAGCAGCGTTTGAGATGTGGACATATCGAAGGATGATGAAAATATCATGGACAAAGAAGATCACCAACAAAGAAGTTCTCAGAAAAATTAAAAATAAGAAACGCTTGTTTGCCACTATACAGACAAAGAAACTTACTTATTTTGGCCACATCATTCGCCAGAGTTCAATATACCGTACATTGTTGGAAGGGAAGGTGAATGGCAGCAGAGGGAGAGGGAGACCAAGAACATCATGGTTTACAAATATTTCACAGTGGACAGGCTTGAATTATTCACAGTCTATCAGAACAGCACACCATCGGGACAAGTGGAAAACCATTGCATCCAACCCTCGACTAGAGGACGGAACTATTGATTGATTTGATGAGGCAGTGGCTGGTTCTCGAGGGAGTTGCTTGCTACTGCGGGGCGTTGTAGTAGTTTGTCAGTGTGTCATATCAGTGTTTGTCAGTCATGCTCGCCGTCCCTGACGGTTCATCGGTCAGTTTCTTCAGCGCCTTCGCCATCGACGGTGAGTGCAGTGGTCAAAGGGGTGTCGCTGGAGGAGATATCACCTTGACTCCAAGTTGTGTTCCGTTGCTGTCTAGACTCAATGAGTTGAAGTCAAACATTAGTGAGTCACCATTGTTGTTGGCGGATCTGGGGAGGGCGGAAGTGACATTACCTAATGTCACGGAGCCAGTAGATAGACGCACTAGGCGTACATCAGCTTCGTCGAGTAAACCGTGTGTTGGGTGCGGTACCATTAGTGGGCAAACTTTAGCAAAAGGAGTAGCTACTAAGTAGTGATGTTGTTAGTAGAGAGTGAGCTAGTGTCGATTGGATCAGTGAAGGAGTCGCGTGGGCCGTTGGAGTTGGAACGTTGCGATGGCAACCTAACCAACTCCGACGATGAGCTGTTGAAAGATTTATTGCGAGTAGCA
The DNA here is from genome assembly GCA_030323885.1 of Branchipolynoe longqiensis. Classification (NCBI taxonomy): domain Eukaryota; kingdom Metazoa; phylum Annelida; class Polychaeta; order Phyllodocida; family Polynoidae; genus Branchipolynoe; species Branchipolynoe longqiensis. Next base: position 98,414,908 of record CM059192.1, read on the forward strand.
GGACCTAAGGCTAGGAAGGCATCAAGTAATGGTAAATTATTGCCATTTCATTATGGTGAGAAGTGTGAAGAAAAGGAAGGTTGCTCAGGGTCAGTCGACATGGTTTGAATATTTAGGCGCTATTTGTAGGATGATACGTCGAGGAGATATTCCAAAGCACTGGGTGCCAAAGGTGGAGGATCATGTTGATACGCTCATCAACATGGCACAAAATTATACCTGGGAGACTTGCCTTTCCTATTCAGAAATATTTTTAAATATGATTTTGGATAAGCGTTTGCCTAATGGGTTGGACGATGTTAGTTTGATTCAGGAAGTACGGCAGGATGAGATTAGACTTTGTCAGAGGGTGCATAAGGTGGCTGCCAGAGTAGGGAAGGAGAGCTCTGGGAACGATTTCAACAAAGAACTTGATGGCCGCACACGCACAATATGGAACGGGAAAGGACTGTGGGTTTTCAATGAGTCATGGGGTGGTTAGGGATCATTTTGTTCATGTCTGCATGTGGTGTGCGTATAATTTGCACAGAAAACACTATCACAAGGAACTTCAGTGTAAAAGCAAATTGAGATCACATGACATTAGGAATAATACTGATGTTGTGAGTGCATCCTCTTCGAATAATTTTTAGGTGTCAGTCTGGCTGGGACCAAACTGGACGAGAATATAGTGCGGATACCTTTGGACGACGGCAACTTTCGGCTGGTTTCAGTAGGTGGCCCAACAGTCGGCAGCGAACCACAATTGCACCCGCCGGGCCCAGACGTCGTACATAGAAAACAGGTCACTAAGAGTGTTGTCGATGTTCAAAATAGCAACCTGTTTTTGAATGTGCCTATTCCTCCTGTTAAACCACATTTTAGCCCTGCAGTTATTACACATGATAGTGCTTTGTCAGATACTACTAAAAAGTTAGGTTCATGTAACAGTTCCCGTTTAGGCCCCCTGGGGGATTTTGTCAGTAAAAAATTGATAGAAATTTGTGAACGACCGCATATGTATTCTAGCGGTGTGAAGCGCAGACATAGTTGTGTCGGAATTCCGCTAGGTGGGGTTAGTGGTAAAAAAAGACAACAGGTGGATAATGATAGGTATTTTTTTGGTTGTACACAGGTTATTAAAAATTGTAGCAAGTATAAGTGGTAATGATATGTACAAAGGGCGGAATGCGGGTATTAAGGATAGTGTATATTTAAATGACGGTTTGGGTAGGACACACCTTACTGGGTTAAACATGGCAACCGGGTTCCAAATCGATGGTTGCTATGGTGATGCGTCAATACAACAAAAAACAGACTTGTATATTATATGCCAATGAAGTTGACTCCAATTTCCGCATCATTAACAAAAGTTGATCCAGCCATCAACTCAGTGCACAGTCTATTCATTGGCTGCACAATTCCTAGTGCTCCTCAGCACTCAGACATGGCAAACTCTTGCCCAGTTAATTATTTTAATGTTATTGTTAAAGTTAATAAGTTCAAACCAAACATACCATCAAGTAGTATCACAGAGTCTTGTGCTACTCAGCAGTCAATATTGGCAAACACTTGTCCCCTTGTTTTATTTAAAAGTGATGATGTTGTTGAACTGTTCTGTAAATTAAGGTTGAGTTCAGTACATGATGATAATATTACTGAAGATAAAAATAGAAAGGATAGCATTGCGTATAATGTTGTCGCTAGATATGATGTAAAGAGAAGCTCTTTTGGTGATGGGTATTTATTAAAGACTAGATATTGTGAAAGTATGACGTCTGAACGCTTTGACTTCTGGATACTGAATGCTTTATTCACCGTCCAGGGCCCTGAACCGCTGGCACCCCTTACCTCTGATGTCATCTCATTTACATATTCCTTTGTTCTCCCACTCATGCCTGGATGTCTTTTACACATATATTACAGATATTACTCGGCGGAAGCTGGTAGGAATTGTAAAGATTTACTAAATTTAAGTAAGAAAAGTCAGTCGACAGCTGTATTGAAGGTAGTAGCGGATAAATTAATTGCTAGTGCTGATGATTTTGACTTGGACCTGCAGTTAAAGGCAGATGATGTCACGGTAGCAAAATGTTATTGTGAAAAATCACCAGGTCAATATAAAGGGACAGTGTTTCAGTTATGGCCTACTTGAGAAAAACAGATGGGAAGTTCATTTGAATATAAAACAATTTTTGACTGTGTTAGAAAGAGAGGCTTGCCGAACTATTTAAAAGCAAGAGTGCCAGTACCGTCGGGTCTGAATATTCAGGCTTGGAGGAGTTTATTATTAAATTATGAAGACTATCAAGTAGATTTTTCTGGAGTTTGGTTGGCCAGCAAACTATAGTGGATATGTGGCACCATCACCGAGAGAAGTTAACAATTGTTGTAATGAGGAAGATTTATTTTGGTTCAATAAGTATGTGTCTACTGAGCTTAATCATGGGGCTTTGTTGGGGCCATTTAATGATCCACCATTTTCTCCGTGGGGAAGATTTAGCCCTATTATGACCCGGCCAAAAAAGAATACCAAGGAACGGAGAATTATTGTAGATCTTAGCTTCCTAACAGGAAAAAGTGTTAATGCAGGGATAGTTAAAGGGTTTTACCAAGGGAAAAAAAGTGTCTTTTAATTTACCAATGATTTATGACATTAGCTAGAGAGGTTACAAGGTTAGGTAAGGACTGCTATATGTGATCGATAGATTTAGCTAGAGCATATAGGCAATTAAGGACTTGTCCATTGAGTGTACCACTTTTCGGGATTAAAGGGGAAGGGAAATATTAATTTGGTATAGCACCTCTTGGTTGTAGGATGTCAAGTATGGCTTGTGTCAGAATGACGTTGGCAGTAGTGTACTTGATGAAGAAAAAAGGGTTTGTTGTTTCATGTTATTTACATTTTTTGGTAGGTGTAGAAAGCACATTGAAAAAGCTGAGGAATGGTATAATGCTATTATTAGTGACCAAATTATGGGGGTTAGAGTTATCAATTAAAAAATGTACACCTCCGGCAAAGTTGACGCAATGGCTAGGGTATGAACTTGATAGTGGGTTAATGGAAGTTAGGATTCCCAAAGAGAAGTTATTAGATATCTTAACAGAGTGTAATAAGTGGAAGGTAGGTAGGAAGGTGACTAGAAGAAATGTGCAAAATTAGTAGGTAGGTTACAATTTATTTCTAAGTGTGTGATGTGCTCTAGGACCTTCATGAATAGGATTTTTAATTTTTTGAGAAGTACTCCTGTTATAGGAAAAGCGATAGTTAGTCAGAATTTAATTAGGGACATAACTTGGTTTTTACGTTTCGCTGAAGGGAGCAATGGGTTAGTTTTATTAAGGCCATACCCGAAGAAAACATGGGTCATTGAATGTGACTCTTCATTGCTGGCCGAAGGAGGTTACTGTAGTACGCACTAGTTCTCTTAATTATATTCTCCTGAAGTTTTTAATAGTAAGAAATTTCACATTGCACAATTAGAGGCAATTAATTTGGTAGTGGCCCTAAAGGTGTTCTGCCCCATGAACCTTGAAGATTTTGTAATTATCATTAATACTGATAATGAAGCATCTAAAAAAGTGTTATCAACTGGTGTTATCAACTATGCGCCTGCCCCCAGGGAGATCTGGAGGTTTTCTGCCTACAGATGCCACGAGGTGCAGATCATATATAAAGCAGGAAAAGAACTAGTATTAGCAGATGCTCTGAGTAGAATTTTTTCAACAGGAAAGCAAAATTAGTAGCGAATGGTATATGTAGTGAACTTAATTTAACAAAAGTAAATGCTGCTCATGACAACAAGGTATTTGATATGTATTTGTAACTAGTTGCTTATTTTATTGGCTTTATTCCTTCGCAGCGTGTGAGTATGCTTTAGTTAGTAAGCTGAGCATGTCTTTCAAGGCACGATTATCACAAGGAACGTGGAGGAATAAAAGGGTACATTTTGAAGAATATTAAAAATTTTGTACAAATTGTAAGGATAACCCCAAAAACCCTAAACGTAAAAACGGTAATGCTATACACTTTTTATTTGAATGATAGGTTGAAGACAGAAGGGGGGCCATTAAAAATTATCTGTTTTGGGCATAATCTTGGGTGAAGTTAGTAGGGGGGACCAAGTGTGATGTGTTTGATAGTTATGCATTGTTAGTACTGAAAAAAGGTGCGTTTAAATTTTTAAATAATATTGTAAATAGAGCCTTTCCATTAAAAATAAAACATGTTAAGTTAATAATATTAAAATGTAGAAAATGGGAAAATATGGACTTGTATTTATTGTTGCATTATTGATTGGCGATACATGTTTGCTAAGACAATCCAATTTATTTCATTCCAAGATGCTGGGTGATGGCGGTCAGACGTCGCTGTGTGGAGACATCCAGGCACACAAGACACATCTGATAGTGCACATCCGAAGCACAAAAACTATCTGCAGACCAGAGGAGAGCTATCACGTCAAACTACCCAGGGTACCCAACTCAATCTACTGTCCCGGTACATGGAATAAATATTGTTGACATCCACATCTGCATGAGGGCACCCCAGCATTCGTACTATCGAACGCGGACCCCCTGACCAGTCAAGCGTTCACCAAATGCCTTCGGTTGATACTGGTCCATATCCTGTTATGTCTGATAGTTTAATCAATTGATTGTGTGTGCCTGGTGTGCTTCGAGTGTATGACCGTGATCCTCCCACATCTGTTGTCTCCTGTCTTCAATTTCAAGAAATTTAATGTATATAATTACTTAGATTATACATTTATTCATCATAATCTGCAAATAAGTAATGTCAATAGTCAGGCTTAATTTACTCTTCTGGATTCTACTATCCTGGAATATAGAATAAAATAGTCAAGCTAATAGGTTCATCTGTACTGATAACTAAAGCTTGTCTGAGTTGTTAGCTAGTGATAGCGATATCAATGGCTACTGTGAAATTTATTAAGCCTGATTAATAAATTTATTGGCCCAAAAAATGAATTCCCAATGTTTGGTTTTGAATTATGAATGTAATATACAATGTATGTGGACACTTTGGTTAATATTTGTATGTATTTACAGTATAACCCCGTTAAACCAAGCTCAGTTAGACCAAACAATCGGTTAATCAAAACTTTTGTTGGCATCCCGTCAAAATACTACCATTTATCTTATAAAAGTCTCAGATGACCTTACAACTACATGAGAGTTTGGTTTAACCGTAGCGGAAGTGGCCTGGGGCCCGACAATTTTGTTTGGATTAACCGACTTTGGTGTAACCAACTTTTTTTTATAAGATAAATGGTAGTATTTTGCCGGGCCACCGAAAAAAGTTTGGATTAACTGATCGTTTGGTTTAACCAAGTTTGGTTTAACGGGGTTGTACTGTAGTAGCCTATATATAATATATGTAGTATATATACACATACCTACATGTATTTACATACATATATTTTCCATGTATATCGTAATATCTATAGTATATATATTATAAATAGGCTTGGAATATAACATACCTCACTTACAATTATATGTTAAAATATGTTGAGTTTCTACTGATGATCTTAGCCAAAGTTCTGTCCACCGAGTCCTTGAGATAGCCTACAAATGAATCTAGCTTTGTCTCAGGCAAATCCCACTGTGGAGTGCCTCGGACCGTAACCCAATACATGTATAGGGCAATAACTGTTTTGTATATATATATATATATATATATATACACACGTATAAGATTTTATTTTAAGCAGCGCTGGCTGTTTCTTAAAAACTGAATTCTTGATGTGTGTGTCAAGGGGGGCGGGGGGGTATGTAAATAGTGAAAATAGACAACAAACCTATACATGGTATGTGACTGGGAATTGGGTGTGTGTGAACATGAAATAATAGAACAATAATTAAATTGTGCATATCATTTTAAACACTTGAAAGTGAGCATTAATGGATCCAGTGTAAAAAGAAAGAAAAAAACACAACATAAAAGGGTGGGGTTACGTGAAACAAGGTGTTTTGTTTTTTGTTGTTGGTTGAGATACAACTTTTAGTCAAGGTGCACACTTCCTTACACCAACCCGATCTAGTGGTTTCTCTACATTATGTTCGGGTACAGAACCAGCTGACCTCTAATGGGATTTTGTTACTCGGGGGTGGGGGGAACCCCCCCCCCCATTAGTTCCACCCCCCCCCCCCATTATGATTATCCCCATATCACATATCGCCAATAGTAGGCCTAATCCATGCCCCAACTCCCACACATACCATTATATATACCAACCGTGATTTACCATCTACTACTATGGGTGAAGGCCCCATGTAGTATTTCTCTCTTCATAATGTACCCAATCGATACAAATATCGATCCAAAATTTAAGCGTGTGCATACCGCCACTGGCACTACTACTACTTCGGACTGGCGACACGTTGACCCGCCCAATTCCACTGTAGATTGAGCATATACTTTCTCATTTGTATAGCAATGTTTCAAATAAAGCATGGCCGTTTAATACCACGTGTGCATTGGTTCCTTTACTTTAGAATTAGACTACAAATTTCCAATAGTGATTGATTTCCACCTACGTGGTGTGACGCATGTTTCCACCTTCAGTGGATTTACACAACAACAAAGGGCTGCATAATGAGGGTAAATGACAACAACCCTATGCCCGCTCTGGGTCTCAACGAAAGGGGGCGTGTACTAATAGGTTTACGTTTCATCCTTCAAAACATGCTTAATCTCGCGCCAGTGAGAACATATAGCAATGAATGACAGGTTTATATGTTTTAAAAGTTATATAAAGTCATCATGTGGCATGACAAATGGAAATAAACACAGAAACGGGGTGCTTTTGGAGCCCTATTGCGAAGGTCGGTGCTGGTGAAAACGTGGCCATGTTGGTACACAAGCGCAAGTGCGGTGGAAATCAACCCACGTGACCAACATCAGCCAATGGGAATGCCGCAACACGTTTGCGCACATACATCTGCGCAATAGACGTTTATTGACATCCATGATGCCGTCGGAGGTTCCCGTTCTTCCAACCCAAACAGAAAAACCTAACCATTACACGTAAGTGTCATTAACAGGATACACTGGCATTGATCACACAGTATACATATATTCAAGTATGTCTGGGATATGCCTAATGGTGACGTTCCCTTTTATTTTTCAGGTATTTGAAGGAATTTCGCACCCAGCAGTGCCCGCTCTTCCTGCAGCATAAATGCACACAACATCGGCCATACACGTGTTTTCATTGGCATTTTCTAAATCAAAGACGTCGACGACCGGTACGAAGGCGCGATGGATATTTTAGTTACAGCCCGGATGTGTATTGTACCAAATATGATGAAACTACAGGACTTTGCCCAGAAGGAGACGAGTAAGTTGCCCAACCCCTTTTCGCTTTAAGTTGCCTCCATACCGGTATTCAAAAATTTTGGTGGGAAATGTGATTCGCTGATATTTTCATCGTTGTTACTGTGCTTGACACTTTGGGGAACAGTTTGGTTTAGGAAGGTTTAGCTGCAGTGCATACCCACGGTTATCATGTCACCTAGTCTGAGTGAATCAAACGTGTGTCAGTGGGACTTTGCATGATTCTTAGTTCCGCTGCTTGCAACTTGACATGTAAACAAATATGGCGGCCAACCCATCCACGACTAGCCGACTTGCGTCCTTCAGTACTCCACCGGCCATTGACGGCCGCTGCCTATGTGACACACAGAAATTGTCGGTTATGTGCTTGTGAATCTGTATACATCTAGCAATAACTGGTAGCATGGGTTGGTTATGTATTGTGCTGGTCTGAGACTGGTAAGTCGGGCACTGATAGCAACGAAAACGGGTACTTGGCTGTTTGTTTTTGCTGAACCCCCCGCCCTACATATCGCTTTGCCTGTTCTGCTGTTAGTGGGCAAAACAAAGACCTCGTGGCATAGGCCTGCCACGGTCCTAAGTGGTATCAGCTTGTAGAACCGATCGTATATCGGCAATATACTAGCGACAGTAGCAGAATCTAGAACATTAAAGTCCCTAATGGATGTTTTATTGCGCTTGGAGGTGCCTCTGTGGAACCTGAAACGGCACGAAACGACTGTGGGTGGAGTGCTTGGGCGCCTACGTGTTTTGCATATCGCTACAGAAAGTAGGTCACATCCACAACTCTGGCTGAACAGTCTTGTAGCCACGCTCTCACGTGCACGCAGAAAGCCTGGAGTGCGGGCATTACTTGGGTCTCGTATATTTATTGTTTGTATATATATTCCGGGTCGCCACGTATACGTACATAACCATCATGTAAACTATGCTATATGTTGTAGGGCCATGTTTACCACAATAACACACATAAATCACTCCACTCTCAAGTTAACTTCTCAAGCATGAGACTGTCCGTGTCACTGAGCAATTTTCGATTGCTCTCCTCGGAGTGAGTCAATGCAGCATACCTCTTTACAAACCAGAGTTGTGCGATAAGATACTGATGTTGCTATTTGTCAATGCGTTCTCAGTTAATATACAAATGTTCAGTGTACACAGATTAACATTGGAACTTAAAAAGGGGCGTGGCTTTTAAAATTCAAACAATTACACTGCAATCAGCAGCATTACGATATTGCACATATATTTTCATCCTTGATTCATATCTGAATTTCATTTCAAATTAGCTTTCGTAATTTAGGTTATGTTTATTTAATTGATCTTCAATTAACTTAATTTATTTTGAGTTAATATATCTTTTAATCTTAATGGTTAATCTAAATTGTGTTTATTGTGTCTCTCACTTGTTCAATGCACGTCCAAATAGAATAACTCCTGGTTTCTGAATTCATGATGAACATTTATTGGGCATTTTCTTTTCTTCACATGTTTGTTGTTTTAGTGGACATTATTGATTTTACATTTGTTGCTAGGTTATTACCATGAAACTGGATGCTTTTTTCCCTTTGTCTAATTTTATATTGAACAAGTACTTTCGGTCGTCGATTTAATAGAGCTAGTTTCGATTGTGGAATTTTCTACATTTACGGCTTTAAAACGAGGTACTTTAAACACTATATTGATAAATAAAATTATGGGATAATTATAGACCATAAATACTCCAATGCAGTAATGGCATATTTTATTTCTAACAAAAACATTTGGTAAAGCATAAGCTTACAGCTTCAAATGAACCATAATCACACATTAATATTACTCCAGATAAGGTATGAATATTCACACTGAGTGGGATAAATAAAAACTTAATAGTATTTCCGTTTGTTTATGATTCAGCAGTGGCGAGTTCTGTCCTATCTGTAATAAGTATCTAATTTGGATATACAGTAAAACCTCTACATGTCGAACACTCCCCTATATCGATCGCTTTATTTGGGTCCCAACCGATCGCCCATACCAGTGTTATAATAACAAAAACTCCCTAAACCGACCACCTCCTTAGATGGACCATTTAATGTCGGTCCCTTTGTCAGTCGATTTAGAGAGGTTTTACTGTATATGATCAAATCTAGCAAAATTGGTGCCTTCATCGGGTTATATAGCTTTGTCTCTCATAATTCATTGCGCTAATTATAGTCGGTAGCAATACCTACTACGTGATGACTTAGATATTCTACGAACCACACACCAGTTAAAGTGGTTTGTCAGTGCCAGTAGAAATAGGTTATTGGCAGTATTCAATATATGGGATACATCTATTAATAGTCCTGGGACCTGTTAGCCGCTCTTAATTAATAGAAATCGAGACAGTTCTTCAGATGTGGCGGAGTGTAGGGACTGTCACTGGCTCCAATATCTACGTGAAGCTTGACCAGTATGCATCCAGTCAGGACTTGAAACAGTTCAGTCTCTGCTGTTACGGCACTCTCCGGCAAGTCATTCCCAGGTCAACCACTCTAAAGCTGGAGAAAAAAAATGTGTCCAGTTTGGAGTACCTTTTCATTAGCTTCAGGGAGTATTCCTCTGGTTCTGGTGTTGGGGTCTCTGATAAGAGGATAGTATTGTTCCTATGGCAGAGATACATCATTCAATTCACTAACCCCCGTCCTGATATGACCTTAGATGTTGCTAGGACGTAAAACAACAACAACAAACAAACTTCAATTCACTATGTATATAGACTAGTATTTATATTTTAATAAATAAATGAAAATCGGCGGCTCCTGCCAACTTCTAATAGGTACCCCAAACCCAGGCTGATTACTTGTTGAATATGCCAAATTCTATCAAAAAATGCTCCACTTCAACACCTTGCCAAAACAAACCACAAAGGACTTTTACAAATGTATTACAGCAGAAACAACCTTTGTTCTCTTACCTTTAACCTGGTCTTGGATTCATTTTATTATTCAAATAAATAAGCCTGATATAGCTAAATATAAACTACCACCAACTCCCATTTTTCACTCTCAAACCATGTAATTTCCCAGGTGGAGATGTGTCATGGTATACCTAGTAGAATTAGCTAGTGTACATCCAATTTGTGCAACAACGCCATTTGTTGATCAAAGTACCCAGGAAAAAGGTACTAATACCCCTAGATAGGTGAGATTCCGAGCTTTCCATTCATATAAAACTCTATATGTTTTTATTTTAGAGAAAATGCAAAAAAAATGATTGAAGAAATTTGAAGTTACAAAAATTTCCATTTTGAGTGCTATTTTCTACTGAAAATATAATTTAAAAACCATTAAAAGTTGGTATTGAATTAAAGAGAATTTAATTTCCTGTCCAATCATAATTATCAGCGCTCATGCGAACCTATGGCGCTCATGCGCACGGCGATTTAATGACTAAAAATGTTTTTTTTTTGGTTTTTTAAAAAACTTTTTTTTTTTAAATTTGTTTTAAAATTTGTTTTTGGATACATTATTAGTTTAAGCAGGAGAACTGGTCTTCCTCATTTCCACTGCTCATTTCCTTAGTTTTAATTTTGGGAGCTATAATTTTTTTCAAACTCAACATTTTTCATGATTTTGGTAAAATGTGCATTCTTTCTCCTCACTTATAAAATATTTAACTGTTTTGTAATGTATGGTGTTATGGATGTATTGAAGTATCTGATAAAGATGAATAGCACCTGAAAATTTCATCCAATTCCATTGTACAGTTTTTGTTCTGTGATTTTTCAAACTTTTCCAAAAAGCCAGTTTTTCACCAAATTTTATCACCTGCCAAAACTGGCTCTCGGGTGTTTTCAGCCTATTTATTTTAATTGTTCCCCACGGTTTGGGGCCTTGAAAAAAAAATAGAGTTACTAGCACTACCCCATAGGCCCGGGATAATTAGAAAAGAATCAATTTGGGTGGCAATTTTTACCACCAGCGCACTCTAAAAAGTGCTCTGGGGCCTAATTTCACAAATGGTGAATTCAAGGAAAATGCTATTTTTACCAACTTTGAAGGTCTATATTTTTTTAACTAGCCACCCCATGCACCTGTAACTGTATATACACTGTGTACAGACCAGGGACTCTTAGCCTCTGCCTTGTGGAGCAAGCTGGGGTATCCCTTTAAATTTTGGAGACCATCAAAAATGCTATCTTTTAGACTTTGCAGCGTGACCGATTTCAAGTAGGGTTAGTAAAATTTAAAAAGGCTGTATTTGCCTTAATACTTGACCGATTTTGACAAATGAAGTATCATTGTATTTCGAATTGCATATACTAACAGATGGAATCATTTATATCAAACTCCGAACTCATACAAAATTTCACTTGGGATACCTACTTCTAACTCGATGGTACTTTAGATGTTGCTGCTGCCTCTTCCTCTTCGGGTGCACATTCTCAGTGTTTCCAGATTGACCGCAAAGGGTTTCCTACTGCAATTTGGCACTAACAAGCAATGGCACGTATCCAATGGTTTTAGCTTGAAAAGTAGTGTTCCTCTCGCCGAAGGCCTTTGCATCTAGTTACTGTTTGACCCTGTTCTGTAATTTCTTCCCGCTAAGACGCTGATACCTGATACACCGAACGCGGTGGCCGATTCAGCAAGACCGCAGGCTTCGTGTGCGGATGGTCGGGAGTTCGAATCCCGGCCGAGTCAATCTAATGACATACAAAATTGACACTTGTCACTATCTAGCCTAGCGCTCAACATTATTAGAATAAGTATCCACATTCAGCTTATACTAATGTGTGGTGCAGACGCTGCAGCACTATCACTACCAGCGTATACTACTAATACGTGCTTCAAACGTATTTGTATGAGCCCCGTCTTCCGGGAATTGTCCGCTATCCCCTGACAATACTAAGCCTATGGGAGAATATCCGCATTTCCGCTTTTTTGTCCCCGGAGACTACTTTCATCCCTGGGCATGCTAATTTAAACCTTGTTTAAGAAGAAATACTTGTCAACTGTAGACTACTCAATGCCGGTGTATTTTGGAGGAGTGTGTCTAAGCTTAGTGAAAGAATCCCAAAGATAATTATGTTAGATTGATCATTATGATCTACTTTACTTTAGTTTGAACTAACTTTATTATAAATTTCTAATTTGAGATATTTGAACGTGAAAACTTGGGAACTTACTTTTGACGTGCAGATAAAGATTCTGATTCCATAGGCTTCAGCAATAACATGTTCTATTAAATTGAATTAGTTTTCACTTCTAAGCAGCAACTAATGTTTGATGAGTGCACCAGTATCTAAGTTGGATATGTATGAGCGAACGAGGAGAAATGTTTTGGGTTTCGAAAATGTTATGCTTTCATCTGACTGTGTGGAGCCTTAAAAGTGGTTATGGGGAATGCTGGCCATGTCCTTTTGGCGCGTCTATGCAAGTCACTGGGTGTACTGGTCAAATATCGGTCTGCCATCAATCACATAAACAGATACGCGCTCACTGACCTGTGTGTATGGGCAGGGGGGCGGGGGGCGCATTTATAATGTTCTCTATTCTCGTCCACTTGTTGTTATGTAGAGCATAAACACAGTAATGTGTAACCGCACTCTAGGGATAGGAGATCTGTTGCGGAGTGAACTTCTATTTGGTTCCATAGTCTGATGGTTTAGATTTTTTTGCCATTTAAAAAAGATAAATATATTAGGTTGATCGTTATGTACCACCTTGCTGTATTTTGAAGTAACTTTGATCATGAATGGTTCACACACACACACACACACACACACACACACACACACACACACACCCCTATCATAAAACCTATATAAACGACTTATTGTTGGTGTGCATACCGAAATGATGGCTGCCATATGCTTCAGTAGTACTAAGTTCCGTTAAATTGATTTAGTACTGCCTTCTATGCAGCAAGACATTTCTTAAGTGCACCACTATAGAAGTTGGATGTGTAGAATCGAATTTGAGTGCAAGTTTTTAACGTTGAGAACGGTATTGAAAATGGTGCGCTGTACATGGGTGGGTGGGTGGCTTGGGGTCAGCATGTCGGTCAAACTTGTTTACAACTGAACGCGACGACGCCCCTGGGTGCTAGCGTGGTCACCATGCCACTCATATGTCGCTATGGAAACACTTGCACCGACTGACCCCATAACCAGGTTACCCATCTCAGTACCCCCCTCCCTCCCCCTACACACCTACACCTGACCTCCCTCCCCGAACCGTAGAACGAATTCAAATGTATTTTGTAGTTTCGTCTCCTCTCTCCTCTCTCCTCTCTCCTCTCTCCTCTCCCCTCTCTCTTTCTTTCTCCTCCCCATTCTCGCCCTCCCCCACTCTCCTCGCCCTCCCCCTCCCATTATATTTAGAGTTAAGCATGTCCACAATCTGCCGCATACAAACAGATACATGACTCCCCAATGACGAATCAGAGCATGTTATTTGCTATTATCTTCGACATTTGATACCAGCAACGTATTGTTTTATTTAATGAATTATATAAGTTATGGTCGTAAAGTTGTTGGTGATTAATACCTCCCCTCGGGGGAGGGGGGGGGGCTATTCCAGCATCGTTCAATTTATTGTGTTTAATTGAAAATTCATTGCTTCCCGATAATAAACACTTTCCGTTGACAACAAAATAATAATTACCTTCCACCCCCCCACACACACACGCACACACACACACACACACAACCAAAATAAATCTATAACCTCCATTTGAATTAAATTACCCGTGTTTGACCGTGAACCTGTTTCTGTCACATTATTCCAATTTCATGCACACGCACACCTGAGTGACTGAGTGGGATATCAGGTCATGGCGGCCTGCTCTCCCAGTGGGGCAGCACTATAAAGTCGACACGATTGCGAAGTCGGTACCCGTCCTGATACAAACCCACGTGGTGGTGATATTCGTGAGAGTTAAAACTCCTGACGGTAGCCTCGGTTTGGCTGCAGGTGCTATGACGTCACGGCGGGGCTGATTAGACTTAGACTGGCCGTGTTGATTCAAGCCGTGCCATGCGGGCTCCATCGCAGCTCGTGTGGAGAGGTTTTTCCACGAGGACAAAACATCACGTTCACGCCCCTCTGGGCCTCCAATCACGTGCCTGCTCGGGGTGCTTATTGGTAGTCATAGCAACTGTTTTAGCGCGGGTGGCTCTGAAGTCTGATCATCATCTCGTGCTTGGTTCTCAAAATAGAAATACGGGGGGAGCGCGTGTGTTTCTGGGTGTTGTGTGTTGAATCTGGCTGTTAATAGTGGTTTGAATAAATAAGGAGCCCCTCCTTGTGCACATAGCATTAGTCAACTGATGGGGTGTTGTTGATTTAGTATTATAACAATAATTATTCAGTCAACAGCGGCTTATTCTCGTTTGTATTAATAACTATTCAGTCAACGGTGACTTGCTTTAAAAGTAGTGTTGAGAAAAATACTTTTGAATAAGGTAAAACTGCAACAGCTCGGTAGTGTATGATTATACAATTTTTTTGAATTAATATATAAAAAGAATTGCCAATGTATTGGTCTTCTGATACTTACACAATTGTACTTAGTTATCAGTGCACTTAGTAAGCATTGGTTGCTGCATAAAACGACATTCTAAGTCAATTTAATAGAACTGATTACTGCTGATACCTATGGTATCAGAATTTGTTCTGCTGTGAGGGTCCATGATTCACAAGCACACAGGAAGATGGATGTGGCAAGAGAGCCCGTCAGTCGTATCGTAGAGCTGGAAGCAAAGTTCAAACCAAGCTGATTTCAGTCTTTACAATGCTGTTGACTGTGCCGTCTTAGAGAGTATCTCAGGCTTGGAACCATCATCAGTTATAGCTAATCCCAGTATTTTGAAACACGTGACTGTTACAAGCACACACTAGGCATTATTAGGATAGGGTGAGGACTGGTTGGCTCAGTGTCAGGATATTGTGACTTTCAGGTCATGGTGCTGGTGACCTGGGATCCCAGTGGGGTTGCACTATAAAATCGCCATGAGGATGCACCGTCACAAGTCGGTACCCATCCTTATATAACCTTATATGTTGCCAGGACGTAAAACTTCCAACAACCAACCAACTGTGACGAGCCTCTGTCCATTCACTTTGATCTCTTGTGTTGATGCCACTGGTGTTGTTTTCATCAGCTTAGTCCTTTTGGCACTGAGCTCCATCCTATAGGCTGTTGAAGCTTTGTCAAGACACTCAACTAAATTTGCCAGTTCTCTGCTCCTGCTAAGCCATCGATGTCCTCAGAAAAGCGGAGAGGTTGGTGTATTGTTCTATTTTCAATGTAACTCCTGTGCTGTTGTCGAAGAGGATGCCACTAGTGGCCTTCTTGTAGAGGTTTTTGGTGACTTGCACATGGTTTGGGTTGATTTACATTTTCTTGATTCCCCCACAAAGCTGCATGCTGGACAGATCGGTTATTACCTACTGTAGCACATTCTACATGCAACGCAGTTGATCTTTCTGGAGTATGAATATTTTGTAAAGATACATAAAATATTCATGTATGGAGCACAAGGCAACATTAGGTGGCGAGATCTTTAAAATATATAGTATACATGCTGCCTTGAGCGTGCACTGCCACGTTTCAAATCAATGCCCCTCCTGATATGACTGTATATGTTTCTAGAATGTAAAATTCTCAACAGACAACAACCCAGTCAGGAAAGTGTTGGGTGGCAAACAGCAGGTGACAGATGTCGTAGAACCTCCTGATATGATTTTAGATATTAGAATGTAAAAACCCCAACAAACAAACAACAGTATCCCAGTCAGGAAAGTGTCGGCTGGCAAATAGGTTGTGAAATATGTTGTAGAACCTCCTGATATCACCGTAACCAGATGGAATGGCCGAATGGGTTGAAAGTCTGTCTCCTGTTTTGTGGGATCGAACCCATGGGTTCATGGGCTCAAACCCTGGTCGATTCAAACCAATAACTTATGAATTGATGCTTGCTGCTTCCTATCCAGGCCCTCTGCATTATTAGGATATGGCAAGGACTGGTTGGCTCAGTGTCATGATAATGTGACTGAGTGGGATATCAGGTCATGGTGGCCTGCACTCCCAGTGGGGCAGCACTATAAAGTCACCATGAGTGCACACTGTCACAAGTCGGTACCCGTCCTGATATGACCTGGGATGTTGCTAGGACGTAAAGCAACACACAAACCTGATGTCACCGTAGATACGATGTTGCTAGAATGTAAAACTCCAACATAGACTAACCATGTTCTCATATTCCCCCTTTTGGTGCAGTTGCCCCCTGCTGCACCGCACCGCCGGCGACACGGAGCGCCGCTACCACCTGAGGTACTACAAGACGGGCACGTGCGTGCACGAGACGGACGTGCGCGGCCACTGCGTCAAGAACGGGCCGCACTGCGCATTCGCACACGGCGCACCCGACCTGCGCCCGCCCGTCTACGACATCCGCGAACTGCAGCTCATGGAGACAGGTGACCAGAAGGGGCTCATCGAAAACTCAGCAACGGCGCAACTCGAGAAGGAGAGGATGCTCAGTGAGGACCCGCGGTGGAACGGTGAGTGCAGGTTCAGTGTCTATTCTACGGGGTTGGGTGCGGGGGGGTGGGGGAGTCTTAAAGGAGAGGATGCTCAGTGAGGGTCCGCGGTGGAACAGTGAGCACTGGTCTTTTTTAGGGGGGGGAAGGTAGGAGGGTCAGTCTTAAAGAAGAATGATGATCATTGAGGACATGCGGTGGAATGGTGAGCACGGGTTCAGCGTCTTTTGAGGGGTGGGGTGGGGAGGGAGTCGGTCTTAAAGAAGGAGAGAGTGGTCAGTGTGAGGACCAGCAGTGGACCGTGAGCACTGGTTCAGAGTCTGTTGTAGGGGGGAGTGGGAGTCAGTCTTAAAGTTAGATCAAGTGATTTTATTGCTCTGAATAACATTTTGTCACTGCACTGGTCTTCCTACACTTAATGACAAACAAAATCCTGGGATCAACTAGCCTCTAGCACAGCTGCCACCAGTTATATACTATTACTACCCAATCTGACCAATGCACCTCTGTTAATGCAGACCTAGATGCATTCCAGGAAGCTCCACCAATACCAACCAACAGTTTCTAAAACGTTCCTAGAATAATATTCGCATAAGATGCCTTCTACAACACAACAATATAGATGGACAATTACTAACTAATAAGCAAAGCGTTGGTATGAATGATTGGTAGAGATGAAGAAAAGAGGTAGCTATGTTAGGTGAGGGTGTAAGAGAATAATGAAGCGTATCGGTGAGGTAGCTATGCCACACTAACGTGAGGATTAGTTGGGGGGGGGGGGGCCTAGCAAAATACCTTTCTAAGAGGTGATATGTTTTTAAGAGAGTAGTCATGGTACGGTGTAGGGTGGGCCTTTGGGGTTGGTCTGATCTTTACGCTGATCGTAGGTGGTGTTTATGGTTTGTGTAAGTAGGTTAATATTGATTAGTTATGTACCTCAGTAGGATCCAACTGGAGGCATTTCCAGACTCACTCAGTAGTTCGGGGAGCGGGACGGAGCTCAGGCGTTAGAGTGTCCACCTGTGAGGGTGTTGGTCATGTAATGGCCCATGGCCCTCCGACTCCCACTCTCACGGTCACTCACGGAAGAACGCCAAGATTCAATCAGAGTACGCTTCAACTTGGTTTATTGAACCATCTGCTCTCCGCGGCGTCAGTAGTTGTCTGACCCGCCCTCTGACTCGCCAGATCCCACATCGACTCTATAGGTGTGTGTGTGGGGTGGTGGGTCAGCCACCCACAGTAGAGGGCAGCCCAGTTGGGGTCTGCCCGGTGGCTACCCGTGCTGCCACCTGGCGCAGTATACTGGTACTGCGCTGGTGTACGGCATAGTCTCCGCTGCTACCGCGTGGTAGTAGAGCTCATGTACAGACTACTAGTCATCTGATCGATCCTGCTCAGTGGACCCATTTGCAGTTTGGGCTATTTTCCATTCCAACCAGTGCTCCACAACTGGTTCTTCAACGGTTGTGGTATTTGCTGTTCTATCTGTGGGGAAAATGCATATAAAAGACCCCTTGCTGCTTATTGGAAAGAGTAGCCTATGTGGCTGCAGTGGGTTTCCTCCAAAGAAATATGTGAGAATGACAGTATGTTTGATGTCCAATAGCTGATGATACAAAAATCAATGTGCTCTAGAGGAGTCGTTAAATAATACACGGTTTCACTAGGTCGGGTTTTGAATTAGTTGGCATCTACTGGTCGAGGGTGTAAGTTTGCAGTCCACAAGATTTCTCTTTGTTTAAAAAAGGGGTTAAATACATTACGTTGATCTTTATCATCTACTTTGTTTTTAATTTGAAGTACTCTTTTTTAACGGGTTAAGTTTTCAGATCTCCCTCTCCCCCTCCATCCGTCCGTCCCCCCCTCCCCACCCCCAACTCCCCCATGACAGTAGTACGGTATGTTTGTGTGACCACACAGGATGGCCGAATGAGTTAGAGCGTCCGTTTCGAGTGTTGGTAGATCGTGGGTTCGAACCCTGGTCGAGTCAAACCAATGACTTTAAAATGTGTACTTGTCGCTTCCTAGCCAGGCGCTCAGCATTATTAGGATATGGCATGGACTGGTCTGCCCAGTGTCAGGATAATGTGACTTGGTGGGATATATGGTCATGGTGCAGGCGGCCTGGTGTCCCAGTGAGGCAGCACTATAAAGTCACCATGAGTGAGCACTGTCACAAGTCGGTACCTGTCCTGATATAACCGTAGATGTTGCTAGGACGTAAAACAACACAAACATCTGTGTTGTGGGGGGGGGGGGGGTTTCTTCACGGGACAATGCGTGCAGTTGAACGCTGCATCGTATCTCGGGACTTGGGTACATAAATAATGGGAGAGAGAAAAAACTCTATCATAGAGTAGTTGGAGATAACACGGAACATGGGTTTTTTTGGCTTTGGTGCTAAGTCTAGAAATGAATGGGAACATCGACTGGAGGGAAAAAAGACGAAGCTGATCACCTTGTTATCAGTTATAGATAACACTGAACTTGGAGGTATTTTGTCTTTTATCTGAATTTAACTGTGTATGCAGGGGGCAGCAAATGGGAAAACTACTGTGTTCTTTAAAGCTGTTGTACTTCGCTATATCCATGGAATACATACCTCATCCGGTCTAAGTAAACCTACGACGTATAATTGATCGTCACCACATACACACACACCTATACAGAGCTACAGGTCATCATCATCATGCTGTTGGTCGCGATGCGACAAAGACTGATTTCATTACTTGACTGCCGCTCTCCATTTAGCTCTCTGCTGTGAGAGTGATGTCCATGAGTCGGTTTTAATGTCTCTCAGCTTCAGGTTTCTCTTGATGGTATCCTTGAACCGGAGACGAGGGCGCCCTCTCTTTCTGTAACCAGAAGACAGTTGAGAATAGGGGATCTGCTTTGGTAGCCTGTCTGTTGACATCCTCATGAGGTGTCCAGTCCAGAAGATCAGAAGATCTTCCATAGAGGGCAGCCCCGTCCGTTCGAGTATTTCCTTATTTGTCACTTTGTCCTTCCAGGTTAGCCTCATGATTGAATACAGATGTCACATCATGAAGGCATGCAGCTTTTTCACCTGTCGTCTGTACACTGTCCAGGCCTCGGCTCTGTATAGTAGGGTGGATAGCACGATTGCACGTTAGATGTTTCCTTTGACCCGCATGGACACATGGTGGTTGTTCCAGAGTCTCTGGTGTAGTCGGCCGAAAGATGCGCTAGCCGTGGCCATCCTCCTCTGTATTTCAGCATCAATGCGTCCATCACATGATATAGTGCTTCCGAGGTAGGTGAATTCCGGAACAGAGTTCAGCTTGTTTCCGTCAACCATGATATTCTCCTCTCGGGTTCTTGTAGAGTTGGGTTGGTGCAGCACCTCCGTCTTCTTGATGTTAATCTTCAGGCCGAACTTCTTAGATGCATCGGAGAAAGCGTCTACTATTTTCTGGATCTCTTCAGCGGAGTGGGCAACCAGTGCACTGTCATCTGCGAATAGCAGCTCTCTCACCAGTATTCGAGTAGTCTTGGTCTTCGCTCTGAAGTGTGCGACATTGAATAGGTCAGTGCTCTGTCTGGACTGAATATAGATGCCATCCCCCATGTCTCGGAAAGCCTCGTTGAGCATTGCTGATAGGAAGATGGAGAAGAGCGTAGGGGCCAGGACACAACCTTGCTGGACCCCATTGGTAACCCCAAACGATTCCGAGACCTACAACCGGTGCAGACCTATATAACTATTGGCTTTGTAAAGTTTTTAGGGGTGAACATTGCAGTTATACATTTAATTTGCTGACAAATAAGCGTTGGGATTTGGGTGGGGTATACTTGCACCGTGTGGACGCTGGTGACTAGTTTGAAAGGTGGAAGTGCGGGGGCACGTTGAGATGCGGTTTGTCAGTACACCTTGGATGAGTGAGGTGTATTTGCACTGTGGATTGAGGCGGGTAGGTGGGAGGGGTGTGTGTCCGTACTGTGGGACTGGAAGCTGGGAGGGGCGTGTCCGTACTGTGGATTGAGATGGGAATGTGGGAGGAGTGTGTCAGGTTGGAGCGGCGTCTGCCTGTAATGTTTGGATTGAGACAAGTAGGTGGGAGGGGCATGTCAGGTTGGGGGGGGGGGGGGCATCTCTGCAATATATGGTTAAGACGGGTATGCGGGAGGTGCGTTTCTGTACTGTGCAGATTGAGACGGGTATGTTGGAGGGGTGTGTCAGGTGGGAGGCGTGTGTGTCCGTACTGTGGATTGAGATGGGAAGGTGGGAGGGCCATATCAGGTGGGATGCGTGTGTGTCCGTACTGTGGATTGAGACGGGAAGGTGGGAGGATCATGTCAGGTAGGAGGCGTGTGCGTCCGTACTGTGGATTAAGACAGGAAGGTGGAAGGGGCTTGTCAGGTGGGAGGCATGTTTGTCCGTACTGTGGATTGAGACAGGAAGGTGGGAGGGGCGTGTCAGGTGGGAGGCGTGTGTGTCCGTACTATGGATTGAGACGGGAAGGTGGGAGGGGTTTGTCAGGTGGGAGGCGTGTGTGTCCGTACTGTGGATTGAGACGGGTAGGTGGGAGGGGTTTGTCAGGTGGGAGGGGAGTGTGTGTCCGTACTGTGGATTGAGACGGGTAGGTGGGAGGGGTTTGTCAGGTGGGAGGCGTGTGTGTCAATACTGTGGATTGAGACAGGAAGGTGGGAGGGGCATGTCAGGTGGGAGGTGTGTGTCCGTACTGTGGATTGAGACAGGTAGGTGGGAGGGGTGTGTCAGGTGGGAGGGGCGTGTGTGTCCGTACTGTGGATTGAGACGGGTAGGTGGGAGGGGCATGTCAGGTGGGAGGGGCGTGTGTGTCCGTACTGTGGATTGAGACAGGAAGGAGGGAGGGGTGTGTCAGGTGGGAGGCGTGTGTGTCCGTACTGTGGATTGAGACGGGTAGGTGGGAGGGCCGTGTCAGGTGGGAGGGTCGTGTGTGTCCGTACTGTGGATTGAGACAGGTAGGTGGGAGGGGTGTGTCAGGTTGGAGGTGTGTCCGTACTGTGTGGGTTGAGACGGGTAGCTGGGAGGGGCATCTCAGGTTGTAGATGTGTACGTACTGTGTGGGCTGAGACAGGTAGGTGGGCGGGGCATCTCAGGTTGGAGGTATGTCCGTACTGTGTGGGTTGAGACGGGTAGCTGGGTATTGTAAGGTATAAGTACAGTGCGTATAGCGAGTGACCTAGGTATGACGTCACAGGTTGGAACGGCCGGGCAGCCGAATAAAGTACTCACACACTGGACGTCAACGTGTTCGCATGTCTTCCATATACTACATGGTGTCAGATTGTGAGTCTGAACGAACGACGCCCGAGATTCCGCCATGGCGCTGTCAGGTCTGAAACCGCCGTTACCGTTGAGCCTGGAAGGCAACTTAGCCATGAATTGGCGGGCCTGGTATCATTCATACGAAATATACAGTGTGGCTACAGGAGCGGCAAACAAGACTGAAAGAATTCAGTGCTGCGTATTCTTGCATGTAGCCGGACAAGAAGCGCAGAAACTACATCTGACGTTCAAGATGCCGGAGACACACAAGGATAAAATTGAGCCGCTGGTAAAAATGTTCGAGGAATATTGCATTGGAAAGACCAACATAACAGTAGTCCGATATAATTTCAACTCATTTAATCAAACAACTGAGTCTATGGACACGTATATTCGGGAATTACGACACCGAATATCGTATTGTGACTACTCACAAGTGGAGGACTCGTTGCTATGCGACCGGTTGGTGTGTGGCGTAAAGGAAGCAAAGTTACGTGATAAGTTGCTGCAGACACCAAACCTATCGTTGGACAGATGCCTAGAAATGTGTCGTTTAAGCGAGAACACACATACACAACTACACGCAGGAGAAAATAACCATACAGAGGAGCAAGTGGACACAGTAAACAAGCAGCAAGGAGGCTATGCAGCACGAGCAAGGCAAAGTACGTCGACACCACGCGTGCGTGTTTGGCAAGACCGTGGAACGCGCGCCTCTACATCTCGTGCGAACTGCACTCGATGCGGTTATCAACATGGGAATACCACATGCCCCGCCTTGGACAAACAGTGTCTGCATTGCAACCGGTATGGGCACTTTCAAAGGGTATGCCGATCGCGACGCACGGGTCGAGCCCAAGTGGATGAGCTCGGCACAAAAGATGACGTAATCGAAGAAGATACACAAGACGACGAAAACGACTTATTCGTTGGTGAGATAACGGACGAGGCAACGAGCAGCAGCAATTTGTGGTACGTGAAATATAACTTGCAGAACAATTCTGTCAAATTTAAACTGGACACTGGGTCCCAAGCTAATATTTTGCCGCGTAATGTCTACAATGCTCTACAAAACACTGTGCTATCACCTTCAAAGTGTTGTCTCATCACGTACTCAGGTGATCGCATCCATCCCGAGGGTGAGGCCGTTATTATCGTTGGAGGAGTACCATTGAAGTTCCAAGTTACAGCGCGAGGCACACCGATCTTAGGAAAAGAAGCGTGTGTGAAACTACAACTGATACGACGAGTAGGCGAAGTCACTATACGGACTAAAGAAGCGACTACTGCCGGGAAGGCAGCAGAACAGTTGGTAAAAAAATATTCGGACGTGTTCACAGGGCTAGGAACTATAAAAAGTAATGCAAAAATACATATTGATAATAATGTAGATCCTGTGATTGACCCACCAAGAAGAATCCCCCATGCCATTGTTGACAAGGTAAAGCAAGAATTGGATAGAATGTTAGATTTAGGTGTCATAGTAAAGCAACTGGAGCCAACCCCATGGGTGAATTCTATAACAATCGTACAAAAACCTGATAAAATCAGAGTATGTTTAGACCCGACCAAGTTGAACAAAGCCATATTAAACACCCCGTACCCCACCAGAACGGTAGAGGAGGTAATTGCAAAAACAAGCAAAGCTAAGTATTTTTCGGTCATTGATGCAAATAGT